>OX333073.1:0-1200000 GCA_946863875.1 Alloplasta piceator
CCTCAATAAACCTCTAAACCTCAATAACTGCAACCTCAATAAACCTCAATAAACCTCAATAAACCTCAATAAACCTCAATAAACCTCAATAAACCTCAATAAACCTCAATAAACCTCAATAAACCTCAATAAACCTCAATAAACCTCAATAACTGCAACCTCAATAACTGCAACCTCAATAACTGCAACCTCAATAACTGCAACCTCAATAACTGCAACCTCAATAACTGCAACCTCAATAACTGCAACCTCAATAACTGCAACCTCAATAACTGCAACCTCAATAACTGCAACCTCAATAACTGCAACCTCAATAACTGCAACCTCAATAACTGCAACCTCAATAACTGCAACCTCAATAACTGCAACCTCAATAACTGCAACCTCAATAACTGCAACCTCAATAACTGCAACCTCAATAACTGCAACCTCAATAACTGCAACCTCAATAACTGCAACCTCAATAACTGCAACCTCAATAACTGCAACCTCAATAACTGCAACCTCAATAACTGCAACCTCAATAACTGCAACCTCAATAACTGCAACCTCAATAACTGCAACCTCAATAACTGCAACCTCAATAACTGCAACCTCAATAACTGCAACCTCAATAACTGCAACCTCAATAACTGCAACCTCAATAACTGCAACCTCAATAACTGCAACCTCAATAACTGCAACCTCAATAACTGCAACCTCAATAAACCTCAATAAACCTCAATAACTGCAACCTCAATAACTGCAACCTCAATAACTGCAACCTCAATAACTGCAACCTCAATAAACCTCAATAAACCTCAATAAACCTCAATAACTGCAACCTCAATAAACCTCAATAAACCTCAATAACTGCAACCTCAACCTCAATAACTGCAACCTCAACAACCTCAATAACTGCAACCTCAATAACTGCAACCTCAATAACTGCAACCTCAATAACTGCAACCTCAATAACTGCAACCTCAATAACTGCAACTGAAACCTCAATAAACCTCAATAAACCTCAATAAACCTCAATAACTGCAACCTCAATAACTGCAACCTCAATAACTGCAACCTCAATAACTGCAACCTCAATAACTGCAACCTCAATAACTGCAACCTCAATAACTGCAACCTCAATAACTGCAACCTCAATAACTGCAACCTCAATAACTGCAACCTCAATAACTGCAACTACAACCTCAATAACTGCAACCTCAATAACTGCAACCTCAATAACTGCAACCTCAATAACTGCAACCTCAATAACTGCAACCTCAATAACTGCAACCTCAATAACTGCAACCTCAATAACTGCAACCTCAATAACTGCAACCTCAATAACTGCAACCTCAATAACTGCAACCTCAATAACTGCAACCTCAATAAACCTCAATAAACCTCAATAAACCTCAATAAACCTCAATAAACCTCAATAAACCTCAATAACTGAAACCTCAATAAACCTCAATAAACCTCAATAAACCTCAATAAACCTCAATAAACCTCAATAAACCTCAATAAACCTCAATAAACCTCAATAAACCTCAATAAACCTCAATAACTGCAACCTCAATAAACCTCAATAAACCTCAATAAACCTCAATAAACCTCAATAAACCTCAATAAACCTCAATAACTGCAACCTCAATAACTGCAACCTCAATAACTGCAACCTCAATAACTGCAACCTCGATAACTGCAACCTCAATAACTGCAACCTCAATAGCTGCAACCTCAATAGCTGCAACCTCAATAACTGCAACCTCAATAACTGCAACCTCAATAACTGCAACCTCAATAACTGCAACCTCAATAAACCTCAATAACTGCAACCTCAATAACTGCAACCTGAAACCTGAAACCTGAAACCTGAAACCTGAAACCTGAAACCTGAAACCTGCAACCTGAAACCTGAAACCTGAAACCTGAAACCTGAATAAAAATACTCGAAATGGAACCATCCCGATTTCCGAAAATCTGCCTTGATCGATTAGTAGCTCTCGATGCCTCGAATATGAATAATCCGAAATACAACTGGTTCACATGCCTTCGAAAATTATTAGATGCTAGCGGCTCTTCCGAAATTTTTGATAATATGAACTATAATACAATTTTAAATATAGCGCAGAGCGTGTGTTGGTGACCATTAAAGAGAAACAATTCTAATCTGATGCAGTTCGAGTCTTGCTCTCGACGTACAGCCCGTTGTATAAAAACCGCGTTCAGCTCAACGAGCTGAAACGCGAGCCATATCTAGACTTGAATATCCTACTTCCCTTCAAAAGATTAGCAGCTCAAAGTCGCCTTTCGGGTTCAGTAACGGTAGCGTTTAGATTTAAAAATTTATACTATATATAAACTCGACATTAATGTAACGTGCTCGGTCTGTAATATGCTGAAACTTGAAACGCTGGACCACTTTCTATTTGAATGTCCGTTGTACGACGCCGCTAGAACCCAATATTTTCCGGTAGCCAATTCTCTTATTGCTCTTGATAATTTGGACGAGGCGGGAACTCGAAATCTGGCTTTATTTATTATAACAGCATGCAAATTGCGAGCCTTTGCGCTGGGAAATTGATGTTTGGAACCTGAAGCGTCCGTTTGTTTTCGTAACTAGGTTAAGATTTGAATTATATAGCTACCGCATTACCAACCCTCTTTGTAATAGATGTATTTACATCTCGACAAATAAACATACTACTACTATTCAAGATTGCAATAACGGAGACCCGCAGAGTCCGTCAAGTCTCGATAATCCCGGCCAAGATTGTACACTACCCAAAATAAAGAGGAATCAAAGAGGAAATAAGAGGAGCGAAATAAAGATTCAAACGATCAATATATTTTTTTTCATTATTTTTTATTTAACGTCGCATCAACTGCCAGGGTTACAACTGACGGGATTCATATATATCTTATAATAGATTTCGGTGTGTTTATAAATATAACGCATTGTCAAAGACACGCGAAAAAAAAAATTGATACAAAAATTTTTGAAAAACTCCGAGTTTCCATTGTTCGTGTTCATCGTGTTATTTTCATTCCCCTCTTCCCCCTCGAGTGTTATTCCTTTACCTCGTACGATTACGAGTCATGTCGATACAAATTTGAGTTGGAAATAAATATTTCTCATGAGTCATAATGAAATTGGAGTTTTTTGCCGCAACCATCACCCCGCTGACCCCGCTTCTTCCAGACGACGTGTGGTTCTTTACAGAGATGCACAATGTTCTTTCAAAATCTTCGTAATTCAAGTTATAAAAATTAATAAAAAAAATAACAAGGGTGGTGATATGGTGTCAACTGTGAGGGAGGATTTTCCACCCTTCCTGCAAGGGAGGACTTTCTCTTTTTTTTTCCCCTCTCGACGCGCCTGCAAGCCACATGGGGAACACTTGGGCCAGTCAAGTGGGGCCCATAAAACATGGTCCGAACGGACCGGAGGATTTCGCACTCGAAGGCGACAGGGTTGCAGGGAAAGGGGAGTCCACCCCGTTAGGAAAGCGTCGGTTCTTCTTCCCCGGAGGGAAAATATCGGAGGACTAACGTTTTGAACGCCCCCAAGAGCGGACATTATCTTGAGGACACTTTATGGCGAAGGATCGATACGATCTTGGATTCTTTCACACGAATAACGTTATACAGAAACTCCAGCGACGACTCGAATAAAGTTAACAACTTGTGAAAACCAATACGCGTGGAAATATTGCTTACACAACGGACGATAATCGTGCGTCCCGTGCCCGGTGTGTATTATCAAGGATCGCAGCATGAGGTCCGCATTGTCGTTGGCGGGGTAGAGTCATAAAAATTGGACAATTTCACGTATGCCAATCTTGGTTCGATGATAAGTCGACAATCTCCGATGTAGATGTATTTCGGTAATTTTCAACGGTCATCTCGAGTTGTCATACCGCTGGTTGCAAGTCGGGGAGGCGTGGGAGTCGATTCTCAGGGACGACCGTTCTTGTATCATCGGATCCTAGGAGACGTAACTAATGATTGGTTTGTGTTGTGAAGTGGGAGAAGCCCTTTTTCTCTCCACCCTTTTTCAGATCCAGACCGGAGCGAAGGGGGAAACCGGAGATGTAATGTGTCGAGGACGCCTCAGGTGGTCAGGAAGGGCCGAATGTGAGGGAGGATTTTCCACCCTTCCTGCAAGGGAGGACTTTCTCTTTTTTTTTCCCCTCTCGACGCGCCTGCAAGCCACATGGGGAACACTTGGGCCAGTCAAGTGGGGCCCATAAAACATGGTCCGAACGGACCGGAGGATTTCGCACTCGAAGGCGACAGGGTTGCAGGGAAAGGGGGTTTTCACAAATCCCTTGGTTATTATCGTTGGTACAAAAATTGTTTTTTTTTTTCGAAAAGAGAAAAAAATTCGGCGCTTCTGTTTTCTATCGTACACGTCAGTCACTCTATAGTTCACTCTAGTCAGTTCAAATTTAATCTAAAAGTATCGTTTATCGTGAAGTTGAGGTTTGCAATAACAGAATAGAATCCCCCTCTTCTCGGGATAACCCTGACTGTTTCTCTACCCACGTTTTGGGTAATCTACCCATGTAGGTTGGAAATGGAAAAATTCCAACCAACCCACGAACGCTATGATGAGAGTAGCACAGGCCCCCTGGGGGCGAGCCATCTAGGCTATAAAAAGAAAAAAAAAAACCCACGAACGCTAGGTAGACTACCCACAAAACCGAAGTTTTTGGGTCTTATGGGTAGTCTACCTAGCGCTCGTTGGTTGGAATTTTTCCATTTCCAACTCACCGATAGAGTAGCGAAATAGTCAGGGAACTTTTGTTGGTTTTTACAACGTTCGAGCTAATTAATCAAACTGTCCACCAAGAAAACTATTTATTTATAGTATTCTATTCTCTGCTGTGCTCTGCTGCACATACGGCCCTATATTCGTGAGAGAGTGGGGATTCAAGTTTCGCGTTCTTTCAAGGATATATCTATATAGTATGCATCGTAAGACTCGTAAGTATACACGAAAAAATTGTGCGTGTCACGAACGAGAAATGTGAGTATAAAATATTTCCACCAAGGATCGACGGCGTATTTTTTTTAGAATTAAATATGTGATAAAAATGTTACTTCCAATCATAGAGTCATTGTTTATCGCGCTATAATATACGCATATGTACATATTTTTCGCCCTCACCCCTTTTTTCATTTTCGACAGCTCGCTGTACTTATAAGACTATATAATGAGAAAAGGAAATCTAACCTAAAATCTTTCTTTCTGCTTTAAATCAGCTAATCAGCTGGAATCATTTCATCGTCATTTATCGTAATCGTTCGATCGACTCTTCTGTCATTTTATTGAAAAAGAAGAAAAAAAAAGCGTTTCATTGACAGCTGCTGCATTCCATTATAATCACTGTCATATTATTTCGAATTTTCGTACTTTAAATTTTGTCGCCGATGTTTTTTTTTAATACAAATCACAGCATTATTCGTGCGCTCTGAAAGTTGGAAAGTCATCACAAATGTTTCCAGAAATTGCAATTGAAAATTTAGAAGAAAATTGTTTGCAAAAGTTTTGATTTTTTCAAATACATATATGTTTTCGGTTATCCTGTTTCCATTGAGTGTTGATAAATTTGTTATTTGTACACGAATATATATCACTGGGTTTTTGGGTTTCTCTGCAAAATCCTGTTTTCTAGAACAATTTGGAATATTATTTCAAAAATGGAGCAAGAGGGATAGAAAATATTGAAAAATCATCGACTCTGCGCTTGTCTAGAAACTATGAAAAACACCGTAATATCATGGTCAGTTGGGTCTATGGGGTCGATTAGAAAAATAAATAATACTTGGCGCTGTGTAAACGCGGTGTTTTAAATTTGTATAGTTTCGTTGTTACAATGTGTTTCGCGTTTAGGCAACCCCGTCAAAGAAACGACGTTTGGGCACGAATTATGATCCGGTAACCGAGCGCCTCTTGTTGGCAAAAGAGAAAAATATGTTTGGCTGGGGCAGCACGGTTCACGGAGAACTCGGACTCGGCGGTATCGAGGAAGAAACTATACTCGCGCCGAGGGAAATCGATTTTTCAGAGGCGACGCGGATCCATCAAAGTATTTGTTTTTCAATCGTGTTCAACTTGAATTTATTCTTAAGGCGGTATTCTGGTCTAGAATTTTGAAAAAATTAATTTTTTCTTTGCACATACTTAAAATTCAGACCTTTGAGAATATATCGTTGAAAGAAAATTTTTCAAATTCCAATAAATATTGGAGTTACAGCTGTTATTTTAGCGACGCAGCAACCAGGCCCGTCACATCGGAGCAAAACGGACTATAGACGTTTTTCTCAAAACTACTTTTCTCAACACGTCTGACACGATGTCTCGCGTTCCACTCGACCGATTTACTTGAAATTTTTTATCAATCTTAAATGTATAACTCGCTCCATCGCCCCTACCACTTTTGTATAAGAATCATTTTTTTTCTTACTATTTTAAAAAAATTAAAAACTATACTAAAAAAAAGAATTTAAAAAACGCCTTCTTTGTTCAGATAGCCGTCATTTTGTGATAACTTTTTTTTCCGTTTTCTCCGAGGTAGGGGCTATAACAGCGACATTTTTACTAACGAAGAATCTTTTTTTTTGAATTTTATATCGTACGACCGGAAAGATTCCAATCGTGTCAGCTTCGTCAAGTCCCAACCGTACCGGCTTTTAACTTATTTAATTCTAATTTTTGTCTCGAAACTTTTCTCGTTCATTGTCAAAATATTAATAAATCTGTTATAAAAAAAAGAATGATAAAAATATTTTTTTGTTATTTTTCTATCGAGCTCGACAAAACGCTCGCAGAATGTACATGTCTCTGGACCAGAATAACGCCATAATTGTATAAAATCAAAGGCACACGTGTTATTACTTTCCGGTCATTTTTTTCCTCAATGTGCTTCCGGAATGCTTTTTTGCCCGAACAATTACGGGATACTGGTAATCACGGGGCAATAAATTTATTAAGACTTGAAACTATTTTTCTTATTTCTCTATTGTCTCGACTCGGCACTTTTTTTTTGCACATTTTTTTAACTCTAGTTTCAAAATTTCATATTTTATTTGCAGTTGAGTGTGGAGAAAATTATACCGTCGTGGTGACCCAGGATGGCCAGGTATATTCTTGCGGAAACAACGATCACGGCCAGCTGGGCCATGAAAAACCTAGAAAAAGATTGCGTGAGTATGAAGCTCGTAGAAAAAACAAAAAAATTAAAATAATAAAATAAGCCAAAAGTTATTCAAGATAGGCAAGGAAAAGCGGCGATTTTTTAAACAGATAGTAACAGTTGCTGAAAAAAAATATATATATTTCAAATGAAAATAGGTGTTTTGTAGTATTGGCGCGGAAACCTAATTGTCCAAGCAGATTTGCTCTAGGTCGGTTTTTTTTTATTATAGAATTGATACCGGGTCTAGATGCGTTTGTATTCAAGAGAGCAGCATGCGGATCTGGTCACACGATGGCCTTGAACGAATGGGGCCAACTGTTCAGTTGGGGCAGCAATTCTGTGGGCCAATTAGGTAAAATCTCTCGTTGAAGATGTAACATTGTCGTACGTCGTCGTCGTCGTCGTCGATATATAGTTGTTTGTTTGTTTGTTTTTTTTTTTTTTTTTTTTTTTTTTTTTCAATAGGTTTAAATTCCTCGAGTCCGGATGAACGTACACCGCGAATGGTCAAAGCTTTGGGCTCGAGCGTTGTAGTTCAGATAGCTTGCGGTTTGAGTC
This sequence comes from Alloplasta piceator, assembly GCA_946863875.1. Taxonomy (NCBI): domain Eukaryota; kingdom Metazoa; phylum Arthropoda; class Insecta; order Hymenoptera; family Ichneumonidae; genus Alloplasta; species Alloplasta piceator. Next base: position 7,749 of record OX333073.1, read on the forward strand.
ACGTTGTCGCGCTCACGAACAACGGCGAGCTCTACACGTGGGGCTCTGATAGTTATGGTCAATTGGGACTCGGTCAGGATGTGGAATCGTCGATGAAACCGAAGCTCGTTAAAAGTTTACTCGCCGTGCCGATAGCGCTTGTCGCATGCGGCGGTCATCATACTATAATTGTTACAAAATCTGGTAAATATTTTTTACAATAATGTGTATTTAAAAAAAAAAAAATACATCACCCTCTCGAAGCTAAAAATTCCAAAGAGATTAAAATTAAAATTGGTATTTTCTTTGGTAATCCAAGTTTGCACGAAAATTAAAAAGTGTACGAACTTGATGCAAGGACTTTGACATGTTTAAAATTTCGTTATAATTCATATTTCACATTTTTTTTTTGTTTTTTTTTTTTCAACAGGGGCTGTGTACGGTTGGGGTAGAAATACTTTTGGTCAATTGGGCTTGAACAAGACGGAAAATATACGCTTACCGTGTCAGCTGAGAACTCTGAGAAGCGTTAAAGTTCGTTACGTTTCTTGTGGCGAAGATTTCTCGGCTTTTCTCACAATGGTTAGCGAAGATTCTGACGATTTTTCGAAAAATCATCAATTTTTTATCGACCACATAATTTCAGGACGGCGGAGTGTTTACATGCGGGGCGGGAATGTACGGTCAATTGGGACACGGTAACAACGCTAATGAGATTTTACCACGGCAAATTATAGAACTTATGGGAAGCGTCGTGACACAAGTAAGAAATGGGACGAATTATGATAAAATTAGAAAAAATAAATATTTTCATGTATTGATTTTGGTAAATCGCGCAAACTTATTGCAGATTTTTGATCGTAGAAATTTTCAAAATTTTACGTCACGAAGGTATTTTAACGGGTCATGTCGCCAGTCGGGAGCCCGAAAAAAGCGATGTTTCGAGAGTTTTTACCGAAAAGATACATCAGTTTATCAACGTGGACATTTGTGTACATATTTTTATACTTTTTGACTCAATTTTGAAATTTTTCTTTAAAAACAAATCATGGTTCTTCAAGTCGCGCGCCGTAGCCGTTCTCCGCCGGGAGGTTCTCTCAAAAAATGTGTCTTGCGATGAGCGCGATATCTCTGGATAACTGTTAATGGAAAATAATAAAATAATAAAAATATTTCGTTGATAAAAGGTATAATCTGGTATTTGATCGAAGGATAATAAGCAAAACATCTATTCTTAACAAAATGGAGGGATTTAAAAAAAAAATCGATTTTTCATGCAAATTTTTGCCTTAAATTGTTTATAATATGAAAAATATGTATCGTTAGAAAAATCCTTCGATCGATCAGTAAAAAATATGAATATTTATAAAGAGTTTGCGTAAACATTTGAGATTGATCGTGGTTATGTAGTTTTTTTGAGAAATCTTGCTCACCGACTCAAAAAGCACAGTTTTCAAAGCAAACTTTCAAAAACACTTGACACATGGTACTCACGGGTTTACAAATACGCCGATAACTTGGAAAGTATTTTGTCGGAATGTTTAAATATATGTACATTACGAAAATGAAATTTTTAAAAGAAATCGATTTTTTGAAAATCCCGACTGCGTATTATCTCTTAATCGAGAACTTGTATTTTATTAATAATTTATTAATTTTCAGATATCCTGCGGAAAAAGACACATGCTGGCGTTTGTTTCTTCGCGCGGCAGAGTTTACGCCTGGGGTTTGGGAGGCGTCGGACAATTGGGCGTCAGGGTGCAGACCCAAAGCGCAACGACCCCACAGGTCGTACTTGGACCATGGGTAGCGCCGCCGAATGGCTCGGCGATACTCAAAATTGACAATCCAACGAGCAAATATAGCTTTGATTGTGTCATAAGACACATATTTACAGGTGGCGATCATTGCTTTGCTACTGCGAGCCAGAGAAAGGCGAGTCACTCGATCTTTCATTCGTACCACGATCTCCGACCATATATCAATTTTTGTTTTCATTAATTTTTTTTTTTTTTTTCAGAAAGATATTCAGCCGGACGATTGTCGTGTTTACGAAAAAGAATCGCAGATATTGACGGTGATGAAAAATCGTATTTCCGCATGCATCGAGATACCCGCCGATTCACCGGTCGATCACGATCTCATGACGTTGGTTTTCCATCCATTTTTACATAATTTTCCATCGTTTATTTTCATTTTTTAATATTAATATTTATTTGAAACAAATTTTATATTTATTTCAAATACATTTTATGATCTTCGGCCACGAGAATAAACATTTTTTCTCATCCATCGCAAGGTATCTCGAGACCGTTTTTAAGAGTCAAGCGTGCATAAACGCGTCGTTTCTCATCGATGATGACGAGCATTACGGCTGTTCGAGTAAACATCACGGTGTCGATGTTGAACGAGTAATTGATATCTACAATGAGATTGCGCGGGTTAACAATACGACGATTAAGGAATTGGTGAGAATACTCTCCGATTCACCTCTGGTTAATCTATAAATCAATTTGTATTTTTAATTTTTGGAATTATGTTTCAATCTTCTTTTTATTTTCAGATTTTTACGAGCGTAACGGAAAGTCTCGTACCTTCATTGGTAGTTTCACCGCCCGACGTCGAAACTCTCAGAATTTATTTATCCCTGCCGGTGTATCATGCTTTCATGGAACCCGAGAATTACGAGAATCTTCAAACGCCTTTTGCCCGAGCGGTTCTGCAATTGAAAACCGAGGCACAAAAAATCGTTGGCATTTGGTGGTCAAAAGCTCCCGTTGAATTATTCGAGCGTATAATAAATATTTACAAATCCGTCGTTCTGCATATCATCAAAGTGCTAAAAATCAAAGAACAACAGGCAAGTTTTCAGAAAATTCCAAGGTTTTTAAGACTCGTACGTTCGGTCCCGGAAACTTGTTCCGCTCGATCGATATTTTACATTATTTTTTATCATTTCTTTCCAGTCCGTTGTTAACAACATGGAACTCCAATTGGCACTCGATCTACTTCGATACGTACACAAGGTCAATCAAACTGCCGAGAACGGCTTGCGTGTTCCTTACGGGTCTTTTCATTTGCCAGAATTGACCGAAATCATAGATCTCAAGACGGATTACTTCAGGTGGCTCGTCGACAAAGATTCACGCCCGGTTAGTTCGGATCTAGAGTGATCGCGGAACTACATTATTCAGTCAAATCGAAGAATTCCCGTTAATCAAATGCTCAACTTTATAAAACATCTTCGACGTCTCGAGCGTCCGAGGTGGAGAAAAAATGTTGACCACGAAAATTGAACAGAATGGCAATTAATTTTTGAGTAATTTCCGCTGGAATTGTCGATACTTTGCTGACCATTTTGTAAATATTTGTCGAAGCTGTTATTATAATCCAGCACCGATTTTGCCAGTACGAAGCTCCAGTACGAAGCTCCTCCGATCTCATCGATAACTACATTTTTTTTTATCTCTTTGGGTTATCAAAAATTTTACTTAAAATCGAACCATTTTATTTCAGCAACAAAAGATATATTTTTGTCACTATCCGTTCTTGTTCGACGCTCAGGCAAAAACCATTCTATTGGAAACTGATCAGGCGATACAAGTGAGTAAAGAATTAAGGAAAATCAATCAACGTGAAATAAAAACGATCTTTGGATGATCGAAGTAAACGGTCCGGTCGATATTTCATTCATCGAAAGGATTTAATGGTCTTTTTATTTTTGTATTCTTAGATGCAATCAGCGATGAATGAGGCAGCAACGCGGGCACTGACGCACATGTTCTTTGCTCCTTATCCAGCTGGCAGTGTCGACGCGCGTCACGGGCAATTCGTCATTTTGAATGTTTCACGTGACAATTTGGTAAGCGACACACTCGCCCAACTGTCAATGTACGAATCGAGCGATCTCAAGAAGCCCCTGAGAGTAAGTTTTCATTATTGTCAGTCGCGGAATATCGTCAGACTCGATTTGCGTTTTTAAAGATTCGATTAAAAAACAAAAAGATATTCGAATCATTGAAAAAGGTAAAATTCCACGGTGAAGAGGCCGAGGATGCCGGTGGCGTGAAGAAGGAATTTTTCATGCTCTTGCTGAAGGAAATTCTCGATCCGAAATACGGTATGTTCAAACAGTACGAGGAAACGCGAACTATTTGGTTCAGCGAGGAATCACTCGAAGAAAAAGTCATGTACCTGCTGATCGGTCTTTTGTGCGGATTGGCAATTTATAATTTCATCATAATCGATCTTCCTTTTCCTCTGGCACTTTATAAAAAATTACTCAACGAGCCAGTGGGACTGAGTGACGTTAAGGATATATCGCCGAGTGTCGCGAGGTATTCATAAAAATTTCTTCAACGAAGAAAAACCAGAAAATGAAAAATTTGAAAAAAAAAATCGTCGCAACTGAAACTTTACAACCGGCTTCATTATTATTATTATTATTATTATTATTATTATTATTATTATTATTATTATTATTATTATTATTATTTTATCAATCGTCGAGCCTTCCTTGGGACTTTGTTTATAAATTTTGGTCTTCTCACAGATTTTCAATTCGTACGTTTTTTTTTTAAATAATTTGTAAAGCAGAATCAATGAAATCGCAAAAAATCATTTCAGGAGCTTGCAGAGTGTCCTGGATTACACGGAACCCGATTTGGAGAAACTCTTCTGTCTGAACATGGAAATATCGAGGGAAGCTTTTGGCGAGCACGTTATTCACGAATTAATCCCTGGCGGAAGTAGAATTCCCGTTACACAGGAAAACAAGTATTGAGATATAATATCCTACGCTACTCGTGCGTTAAAAATAATCGCTGCTTCGATTTTCACAAGAAAAAACATTTTTCAGAATAGAATTTGTCGATCTCTACGTCAATTATATTCTCAACGAGTCCGTGGAGTCGCACTTTCAAGGTTTCTACGAGGGTTTCCACAAAGTTTGCGGCGGACGTGTTTTGGAACTTTTTCACAGTCACGAGCTAATGGCGGTAGTTGTGGGAAACGAGAATTACGATTGGAACGAATTGGAAGAGAATGCAACGTACAAAGAGGGTTACGCGAAAGATGATCCGACGATCGTGCTATTTTGGGAAATATTTCACGAGCTCTCGCTCGAGAAGAAGAAGAAATTTTTACTGTTTCTCACGGGTAGCGATAGAATACCGATACAAGGAATGAAAGCCATCAAGGTATACAGGCTTTTTTTTTTTCCCCCCCGTTTTCCGATGAATCATTATCCCCGGAAATTGACAAATGGAATAACTTATTCTCCACTTTTTCACGCGATTGACAGGCTTTTTTTTTTTGCAGATAACGATTCAGCCGATGTCCGACGAGCGTTATTTGCCCGTTGCTCACACGTGCTTCAATCTACTGGATCTACCGCGTTATCAGACCCGCGAGAGGCTCAAATACAAATTGCTCCAAGCGATTCAGCAGACTCAAGGATTTTCCCTGGTTTAGCAAATTAATTACAAAATAAACTTTTTTTTCAAAGTTAACAACAATGACAGTTATCCGCGAATAACAAGCGCGTGAGCGTAGGTTTTCGATCAACGTGTGAGAGAAATTTTCCTTCCTTTTCCCCCTCACTTTGTCATCGTGCGAGGAACGCTAGTCGAGCGATCGTTGTACGATCTTATTCATCTTCCCACCCGATCACGGAAATATCTATTTTTTTTAACTCACACTGTTTCTCAAAACAATATTGTCGGGCTCACGACGAACACGTCGAGTGTAGGATTATTCAAAAGAATTTTTCCTTTTTCGACGCATTCGCGTCATCTCCCTGCTAGATTTACGAGAGAGTCGTACACATCAATCGTTCGATGTGATATTGCAACGACAGAAAGAAAGAAAAAAACGAATATATATTCGGTTTAACGAGCGTGCGTTCCTTGCCAGAAATATTTAGATAAATATCATACAAGTGTCGTAAAAGAAATGGATTTTTTTTTTGTTTTTTCGCGCTTTCTCAAAAGTTATTGAGCTTTCATCGGCTATCTTTCACTTTTCATCCGTTGCATATACATTCCTTCTCACTCGAGCATATGCGAAATATGAATAACGTGCGACAATATTTACGACTTTTAAATCAAATCGGAAAAGTTTGTATGTAAAAATAAGTTTGAAACATTCTTTGGAGGAAAAAAAATAAATTTCCGTCTTCTCAACGGCAAATTGCACCGCAGTGAAGGATATCTTGACTTTTTCTTTAAATACCGATTATGGCAGCGATGAAAAATAGAAAAATAGTCTATTATTTTTTTCGGACCAATGCGGACTTAATTTCTGAGAATCGGGGAAGAAGAAATCGATTCATTTTGCGTAACTCTGATACCTACGTGGCGGGGCGACAAAAATTTAAACGATAGAAAAAAGAAAAAATTCAATTGGCTTCGTACCCAGCAGCATTTACCAACTTATTCCAAGTTGTTGAGAGAAGAAAGAGAAATAGAAATACATATATTTTTTCTTTCGCTACTATTCGGACAAATTGTCGGTGCATGGATTTGTTACGGATTGTCGAACAAACGCGTTGTACGGGTGAACAACGATGATCATCATGGATGAGAAAGTAATAGATCAAAATCGTAAAAACTTTCGATGATCGATGAATCGGCGGTACAAACGATTCCAAACGAGCGTAAATATCGTTTATCGATGAGCATTGTTAAAAATAATATATTTTCGTTAACCGACGTTTTTTTTCACACAGTTTGTACATTGCGGCATGTTTTTTTTTTTTTTTTTTTTTTTTTTTTTTTTTTTTTTTTTTTAAATTTAAGTTCGCCGTTCGATTCGCGTCGTTGGTGACCAAGCCGCGGTTTTTGCGCGTTGCCGCGATGAGTCAAAAAAAAAATAAGAGGAAGAAAAGAAAAACAGCAAAAGCGATTCTATTTTTCACGAGTTCAATCTCCGGACATGGCGTTTTATCCTGATCCAGCTGTGACGAGCGGTATATTCAGACGGTAGATGAAAATTTCATGCAATTTTGTCGTGTCTTTGAACAATCGAGAACCGAAAATACAAGCTCAAAGGATCTTTCGAACGACCCCCTTCGGCTCTCGATAACGAAAAGAAGGTTTTTCTTCTCTTCAACGATGATGATTGTTCATCGGTTTTATACAAATCCATAACGTCCGCGCGAATCCTTCGTTATCGCGATAACAGCTCGCGCGTGCGTATCGCTCACATTGGCAATATATCTCAAGCGGTCGTAGAGCGAATTATCGGCCGCGATCTCAGGCCTCGAGGATAACCGCGGATGACGGTACATCGGCGCTCGTCGAAGTAGCGGAGAACTCGCTGGCAAAGCTGTCGATAAAAAGAAAAGAAACAAAAATAAAAGAGAGACGCATTTGTTTCGAGTTACGGAGTTGTACACCCAATGAAAGACGGTAAATGTTATTTTTGCGTTATTGTTGGTAGGCAGGAGTGAAGTACTGAGTTCCGGGTGGTGCTCGATAGCCGGGATAACTGCCGTTGAGAGCGTGCTGAGCGAAGAAACCACTGTAATCCTTCCTGACTCGTCGCGGTCTGACAGCCGGTCCCTTTGCCAGTTCCAATCGCGCACGATTCTCCGCCTCGGTCTGCGCCTTGACGGATTCCGGCGGCCACTTTGCGTCTCCCCTCATGTTACCGTTTATCGGTGCCAGTGTCGCTGCCGGTTGAGCCGGATAAACGGGCGCTGGTATCTTGAAAATAAATAAATAGATATTCCGCAAATTGCGGCAGAGCTCATTTGGGTTCCGCTTACTCGTACCCTCGTACGAGGGACGACGCTTTGTGTATCGGTGAAAAAAAAAAAATTTCCTTGCGTGTAGCTAGAAACTTAATTGTTACAGAGAGAGATATGGCAACGGAACGCGAATGAAAATTATAGCTCCGCGACCCTGGACGAATCTCGCGCGTTGAGCAAGAGAGCGCGTTCAAATCAAGTCGCTGTTGCGAAATATTGTCTTTTTTTTTTCTCCCCGCATTTCCAGATACAAAAGCTCGCGCGGTTATAGACGTCGAACATTTTCTTGCTCATCGTCATCGTCGTGTTTGTCTCGTCATATCGCGCTCGAAGCGTTTGGTGATATAATATGCCAAAATAACATCAAGCACGACGAGATAAAAAGGATAGAAAAATTTTATCAAACACTAATCGGCTGTAACCAATTGCCAATGATCCAATTCAACTATATGTCTATATACGTATATGATCCATCAGCGATATGTTCGCCACTCGCCTACGCGTACAATTTATATATGCGAAAAACATATACTTGCAAATTATTATCCGGAAAATCTGATTAGGTATGGAAACAAACCTGAGATATCGGTGGCTCGGGCCTGAGCGTTATCAGAGACGGTGGCGGTTCGTAAATCGGTTGATTATAAACGGGAATCGAATATTGTTTTTGCTCGGGTGTCGATTGTTCGATCGGTTCGGATAAATTTTGCTGAAATCAAAATTGCACAAAATTAAAATAATTTTAAATAATTTCAAATAATTGAAAAAATTATAACAATGATATTGGTCAGTGGACGCGAATAACGTGCTTCGTGCATAAAAAAAGCTACACGGTTGACTACATCGTCGTGAAAATTGGCTCGGCGTTACATTTTTTTTTTTTTTTTTACCTTCCAAGGTTGCCGAGCTTGTTGCGGTCGAATATTAAATTGCGGCTGTTGGGTAGATCGCTGATCGGGAAGCGGCGTTGTCGCCGGTGGTGTTACGGGCGACCAAGTTTTATTGGGCTGCGTGTTTTGCTGAAAGTGCGACGGTTGAAGAAACGTACCGGTTCCACCACCAGCCGGGGCCCCCGCGGGACTGCGGCAGACGGGCGACGATGATGATGATCCGAGCTGCGGGGAGACACGGGACAACGTCGTCGCGGCCGATGATCGGGGCGAAGGCGTCGGCGGCGGTGGGGGCGACGGCGGCGACACACCGGACGATGGATCGCGGCTCTGATACGAAACGTACTCGCCGCGTGTCTTGATTGAGATCGTGACGAAAAAATGGAGAAGAAAAAAATTGAAAAAATTCATTCTTTTATTTTTTATTTTATTTCGACGGCTGGAAGATTCAACTTGGAAAACGATGTAGCCAACCGCGAACTTTACGACGATGAATCTTTGCGCGTTACTTCAATGAGGCATTCTTCGAACACGAAGACATTTTTCTACATAATATTGTTAATGATTATAACGAAAATAGGATTTTGAAAAATTTCAAATACCTTAGCTCGAACGGGATTTTTTTCGACAAATAAGTCGACGGAGCAGTCCCGATGTTCGGTCGGAGGAGGCCAAGCGACTCGTTTCAGACCTGATTAAAATAAATTCACGATCATTGGCTATCATTTATAAATAAATTATATCGACGATTTTTTTCCATCGTTTTATTATTATTTTGAAAAGGTTTCTCCATTTTTCAAGTTTCTTTTGAGCTAAATTTTTTTTCAATGCACCTTTTCCTCGAGCTTGTTTCGAGATGCTTGCTATAATTTTGCTTTTGTTTTGTACAAAGATAGGTATTTTTGAATCGGGAAGACCGAAAAATCGTTGTGCAATGCCGAAATATAAAATGTTGTCAATTTTGGAAAATCGAAGGATCATGCGGCATGATATTGGAGCAAAGCTGGTCATAATAGCGAAGCGAAGGATGAAAAAAAAAAGCGGCTACCCGATTAAAATGGCTTCTGCCCCTCTTGTGGCCGAAACAAAAAAAAAATTAAAAAAATAAAAAGTAAATTATTTTGCGACCTCGTGAGCCGTGTGCATCGAACGTGAATCATCGGATTGACTCGCCGACTCAGGCGACTCACTGATGCCCGCCTCGTTCTAAAATGTCTCCCGATCTATCGTTATTTACACCGAAAGAAATTTTATTGCACTATTTGGTTTTTCGCGTAACAAAAAATACAATAAAATATAGCAATTTAGGGACAATAATCGAGGTACGATCGTAAATATTGCTATAACAATAGGACATTGCGCTATCTTAAAAAGCAAGAATTACCAGAATCATATAGTAATTGTTGCTTTTCAAGATATCACAATGTCCTGTATTGTAGGAATATTTACGACCGTACCTCGATTGTCCCTAAATTGCTATGTGCTATTGCAAATAATATTGCAATAATATATTTCTTTCGGTGTATATTATAATATTCGTTCGGAGATGGTTGAATCGCAGCCTGGCCCATTGTCCGATTTATCACAATTGAGCGTCAAACTCTCGAGACGGAAAGTTGCGTCGAGATATTTGCGCTGAATTTCGAGGTTGCGGAAAAATAAAGGCGCGAGAGAATATAACGAGAAGATTTTTCGAGCATCCGGTATTTGGCAGCGATGCGATGAATAATTGTCAACGAGAGCCCGTTGTCGAGTCACTCGAGTCGACAATTTTGCAATACGATGACACTTTGGATCGCGGAAGTCAATTTTATCATAACAGCAGTGATCATTGTACGAGGATCATGCGGAGAGAGGGAAATTGGTTTTTCCGGCTTGGAGAATAAAACCTTGTTACTTTTGGCCAACGATGTCTTCTTTGATCTCTCGCCTCTTACCTCGCGGCGTCATTATTTTTTGTTTCTCATACTCGATAATACGCAGTTCGTCAAATCGGCCCAATTTTACAAAATTTTAAATATCCGCTGTCAAAGAGTCTCAAAAACGTAAAATCTTGTTTCACCGTTACAACGGCGAGTGTTTTCGCTGACGTTGGGATTTTTTTAAATGGCGCAAACTATATCCAAGTACATTGGTATTATTAATTTGAAAGATTTTATCGATTTTCCAGAAGACTCGAAACACGAGCTGTAAGAAGATAGGCGCATCGTGCATCAAAATTTGCCAAGTGCGCGCAGCAGGGGGGGACAGGGGGACGGGCGGACAAATTATCACGTGAAAATCATCGGTTCGCGTTGGCCAAGCAGTTTGTATTTGAAAATCTATTTTTGCCCGCGAATATTCAACGATTTCGGGAAACAAATTTCACAGTCACTCCCATACATTTTCAATGAACGCATCGAACCATTGGGACGCGGGAGTAAACGTGTCAAAAAATATTCAAAGATGAAAAATTGAAAATGCGAAATCAGCCGTCACCCTGCGGATCATCGAGAATCGGAAAATCGATAGGGGAAGCCCCAATTTTGCGTTTATAGGTGCATGAATTTTTTCGCGTTCCCAAATCCATCGATATAGAAAAATACAGCCGAATTCGAATCGAGGATTTAAATTCACCGCGACACTATTTTAATTATATTTTGCTAGATCCCTCGTTATTGATCGGGCGTGAATTTTCATTTTCCAAAGCCAGGCAAATTTAATTCAGTCCACGCCGTACGTAGTCCGCCGTACGCGTATCTCCGTTGAATATTCGACGACAGCGATGATCAAGATCGCTTTGATTGAACGAGGATCGGGCGAATCGGCAAGATCGTAGAGTATCGCCCCAAGGGTTACAAAAGTGCGGATCAAATATTCGACGACGACTCGCAATTTTTTCTTATTTCATTATTTCGCCAAGCTCATGAAATTATCGGCAAGATCGGTAAATGCAGCGTGTCGCATCTCGAGTCGATGTACATTATAATTACGAACGATGACCTACCCCCGGCCCCTCCTGCAGGATCAGAGACGAAAAATGAAGGTCCGAGGGAACGAGCCGATGATTTCGAGAGAATCGAAATGATTTTATCGCGGTTCGCGGCGGTTTTACTTAGCCAGAACGATGCCTCGCCAGCTAGGTACCAAAGACTACTTATTTAGAATGCGAAAATTTTACACAACCGCGGCACGCGTCCACCTGTGTGGCGCTCCTGCTCGTGACTGCAGCGGCGCACACGCGATAATCGCGCGTTAACGACCCGGCGAACGATTTTAGAGCATCTCCGCCAACGAGAATACACGAGAGAGGAAAATTCGATCGACGAGAAGGTACAGATCGAGAGAGGGAGAGGGAGAGGGATGGAGAGGGAGAGACGTTACTCTTCCGGGGGGAATTAATTTTTTTACCAAAAGTAAATCTGAGATATCAGCCTTGAAAATTGTCATCCGAGAGGGATCTGTCAATTTTGGGAGTCGAGGATGGACGCGATTTTTCGCGGGTAACGGATAAAATCTAGTAACTTACAGTTATCCATGCATTACCCGTAACGGCGATTACCACTCGATCGATCCGGCAATAATGGATCACAAAAATAAGATAACATTTTTGGTTATCCGGGAGTTGTATCCTTCATTTTTCAATTTTCTTAATTAATTCCGAGGGGGCGATGCACGATGCTCGAAGAATCCTATATCCGCGGAAGCTGTACATCCAATCACCGTGAATCAGCGTCCAATTGTTGGAAAAACGATTTCCCTGTTACAGCACATATAGGGAAGGGAATCATTCAACGCCTCTGTATTTAAGTGCGGTTATTGTGGTAAAAATAGAGCCTCCTTCCACGGAGGCTCGAGTCGATGGAAGGAGGGAAGGTGATTCTTGTACCGCGATTGCTATATCGATTTAAAATATCGGCACAAGGATATATTTTGAAAACGGGGGACACAGGGTTCTTCGTATCCTGATTTTGGACGAAATAATTAATAATCGACGGTGACGAGCATCCTGCGGACAAAATGGGGGCCGGCATTCGCGGCGACGACTCGCGGGTCTTACGAGGCATCGTACATCGGCCACGGACATCGGGCGAGCGGCCGGAGTAAACTTTCGATCGGATCCACGACTCGGTGGTTCCATTTGCAATTTGCGAGGCGAACGAGCATCGCGAGGCACGAACGAAGCATTTTCTTCGTTGCTTCAATTTTTTATTTTTACAGCTTGGTAAACGGCAATTCTCGGGGACAAAAAATCTATTCGATCTCCATGGCACACTTGCGATGTTGGTACGTTACGGGCGTTGGACTCAACTTCCTCGCCAAGATTTCAGGCTCTGGCTTTTGGTTTACAATGGATAATACGCGAGATAACACGCGAGACAGAGACGTCGATAGTTTTGTACGATACGCATCGATTTTTGGAACGTCGTAAAACGTTTTTACGATCCACGCGAGCCAAGCGCCGCAACAAGCGCTTCCTTCATCGCCATTTCACGGATACTAAAATTCTCCATCGACAAAGAATACGACATTGGCGAGTCGGATATGAAATTTTGAGCTTGGAAACTCGTCAACGATTCTCCTCTGGAAAATAATGCTTCGTAATTTTACGACTCGCAATAATCCTACCGTGTTACACTCGCGCAATTTTACGAATGGACATGAGTATATAATCATGAAAATTAGGATAAACCTCAGTCTCGGTAAATAAAAGTTAACATCACTGTACAAGATTAAAATTATGATTTTTAACCGTGTATCTCAATACGATGAATGAGCGCATCGTTAACGCGTATGATCAACGAGAGTCAGAAAAAACGGTCAGACCCGCTCATCTGCTAAAAAATTGTTAAAAATCGGTATTTTTCTCGTCGAAACTCACTCGGATGTCCAGCTCGTTGTCGGGCTTCCTCCTCTTCCTCGAGCATTCGTAGTACGGCGCTGTTCCGAAGATTCGCAGGTTTGGCCAACTGATCGAAGTCGATTCTGCAAACGTCGAACGACGATGATGATCACCGGAAAAAAAAGAAACCTGCTTGATAGACTCGCGCGTTACGACGATCCGAGAAGAGCGAAAATCGAAGAGGCCGAGAAAAAAAGCGTGGTCGATGTGGCGCGGCGCGGCCACGAGAGCTTCATCCGGACTGTGCCGCGATCATCTTGAATTATTTTCCACGCCGCCTCTTCGGATCGAGGAAGGAAAAATGCGATGGTCTCGTCGCGTTGACGTTCCACAAAAGCCCGATATGGAGTTTCGCACGCGCGCGTTCTTCGACCGCTCTCTCGGGCCAAAGGAATGAGACAAGGATAAGGAGGAATGAGTCAAAAAGGTGTACACGAGTACTCGTGCGAGGACCTCGCGTGTCCGATTACGGAATGAAGGAACTTGCCTTGATTCACGGTATTATTTCTAATGGCCGGTAAATTAATTCGAGAGGAAAAAGAGTGGGAGAACATCGGGGAATGAGAGAAGGGTGAGAGGAAAAGATCGCGACGGCCGTCAAAAGTGCGAAACTGAGTCAAGTACATCGATGACTTTTGCGCAATATTATAAAACAGCTTGAGCATCGAAGTTTATTTCTAACCATCGTGATTCGCCCCTCTGAAAATAAACGTGATTACCCGTGACAAAGCGCGATTCTCTCTCTATCCATCCATCCATCCATCTCCCTCTTCCTCTATCTGTGTTTTGCCTTCTCGCCCCCGCAAAAAGTGGCGACTGAGCTCCGGAGATACGCGCGCGCGTCCATCGGCCAAGACTCTTTGTCCGCGGAATCATCCCTCTCGAGAGTCGCGCGAGTACAGATAGAGATCGCGTTTGGGGCTGCGCGTCGTTTTATCCGTCAAAGTCTCTCGCGCGTCTGTCAACAGCGAAAACGCGCGTTTATGCGGCTGCGACTCTCGACCGACGACACGACGCGTGTTCCTTTGCCAATGTTCGATGCAAATTTACGCGAGCTCCGATTCATTTCGTTTCACCAGACGGCGGTTCGTCGACTCGGGATATTGACGAGCAAAAAAAATGCTCACTCGCCAGTTTTCGGGGTCTTCGATGATCGAATGTGATTCATCATTCGTCAGTTTATCCTTGTACCTCTTACGATACAGCTAAATTGTAGTCTAATTTTTACAATGGGCAATTCTTACGATAGGTGTTGCGTACTTGCGTATAGATTTTAATAAGATGCAGAGTAACTTGGTAGTAGATATGATGCAATGTTGCGCTGTAATACGGATAATCGCGCAATTACCGGTTACATCGAAGAGAAACGAATGATAGGATCGAGATTGGAAAAAGGCGAGACGGCGCGCGGTCCCCGGTGGATCCTATTTTTTTGACCCTATCGTTGATACGGCTCTTGGAATTTGTATAATCAGTTTGTTTTCGGATTATTTATTTGCAAATACTTTTATCCGCTTGCACTCACCCGACTGCACCGTTTGCCAGGACCTTTGTTTGCCGTTCGAGCGTCTCTCGAAGAGCCTGCGGCGAATAAAGATTTATCGGAGAGTTGAACTGTTTGTTGACGAGCTTTGGTCCTGGGCCGGACATTCCGACGATCAACTGTTCGTTCTTTTTTTTTCAACTCTCACAGGCTCGATTACTGAAAAAAAGGAAATGCAACTTTTGGTATTGCAAGATTCGAGACAATGTTGTTGTAATTTATAATGCGGAAAAATGGCGGAATATACGTATAACGGTGAAAGGGGAAAAAAGTAGTCCTTTGCGGGTGAATGATGAAACATGGATACTCGTTTGATATTCGTTGTTGCAGGTTTTTTTTCTTTTGTTTCAATTTACCTCTCTGTTACACGCAAAAGTGTATAAATCCCCGAGGAATTTAATGAGCGACATCGATTACGCTCGCGCTATCGATTGCGCCGAGATGAGCGCGATGCTCTTGGATCAAAGGGGGGGGAGTTGAAATCTTTCAATGTAGAATAGAAAGAGACTCTCGCTCGTGTGGCTTTTGGAACGTTTCGACACCCCAAATTCGTCCGGACGTATATCGGGTTTTCGTTATTCACCGAAATATCCGTGCCAAGAAAGCGAGCGAACGGCTATAACACGCTCATAAGCCCGTCGCGAATCGGGATGATGAAAATGAGCTTTTGTGAATCATCATCGGCCAGACTCGTTATTGCGATGCTCACGGCGCGATGATCGAATATTTGGAAACGCGAATTTTTATCATCGTTTCTCGAAAAATGAACGATACGAACTCACGGATGTATAATTAAGACGATCCATTTTCGTAATAGTCGGTGGATGCGATGTAGAAATTGAAATTTCATCATCGAGTTTAAGAATTTTCAGATTGGTCCAAAGAAATTAGACGGAGAATTTTCAACTCACTGACTAATTATACCGATCTGTATTCAGGATCGATTCGGAGGTCTGGATCGTCGATCCAAGTATCTCAGATTTCAATAAACAGCGGCTCGATTCGTGATATCAAGATCATTTGTTTCTCATCGAACGATAATTCATTTCAGCTTTTGTCAATGGTATTTTTTCCCCAAGACCGTTGCACATTATCCGGGTGTTTGCTTTGGGATTTTTTGCAAATAAATTCTCAAGGACATTTTCGATTACGATTATGGCAATTATCGTGCGAGAGTGTTCGACCTCGCGGATGACGAATTCTTGAGCACGAGTGCGTCGTGGCCCACCTCCGGTTATTTTTGCTACGAAATTCCTTCGAATATATGTATATCCATAGTGTAATAATAATATAGGTGGGGAGGATGAGCGGAAAATGTTTCGGCCTCTTTCTTCATCGTCACGAAGAAATGGTGGTTGCGTGTGTTGGAAAAGTGAGAGAGATCACTGCACGATCTCTCCTCGCTCTTCGTGTTTCGTGCGTTTACACGAGTGTTGGGTTATATTGTGTGAAAATAGATTTGGGATAGCGTGAAACACGTATCTCTCGCTACTGGAAACGGAGTCGAAGAATTTTTTTTTTCCACAAAAAAAGAATTCGAACAACCCTTATTCTTTTCCCAAGAATGTCTTGAAAATCTTATTTATTTTTTTCCCACTGAAACATTGTCTTTTGGAAGACGAAAATTAGGATCTGCGAATGAAATTTGTTGTAATCCGGCATTAAAATCTCTACGATCATTTGCACGGGAAAACGAAGAGAATGAACTTCTAAAATATTTACAATTTTAGTGATTTTTATGAAAATTATGCCGCAAAAATAAAATTTCACAAAAAACAATATTTCAACAAATGATTATCGATAATTAAGCAACTACCGGTGCAAATTTTCAACCCCTTGATGAAAAAAAAAATGAATATTGTTTACAAGGATCCTTTTCTTTCGAAATCACAATGCGCGCTATAAACTCGTATTGCAATTATAAGAAAAAAACTAGGGAAAGTAAAATAATAAACAAAATGCAAACTTGAAGAATCAGTTTGAAACCTATAAATTGTGAAAAGTCCTTGATAAACATAATAATTTTCATCGTCATATTGGGAAAAATGTCCACCGTATCGAATTACCGAACAAATTCGACTCTCGTAAAAATCACTGTTATTAAAAATTAAGTTGATCGCTGACATTTCGAGTGGAATTACTAGCTTGAAAATCGTTCGAATCGACTATAGATTGGCTTCATTGTGAGAGCGGATAAATCTGCATTGCACGATTCGCGTAAAAAACACTTTCTCCGGCGAGATACCGGATCGCGCGTGTGTATATATGTAATGATGCGGAGAAGAAAAAAAATGTCTGTGCTCGAATGATTTATCGATACGCGTGTGGTTTATATGGCGCACAGGTTGATAATATATGGCCGATGATGTACTCGCGCGAATTAAGTTTCCAAGCCTACCTTGTCGCGCGGACGGAAAGATACCGAGAGATAGAAAGAGCGGTAAATAAGTGTCCAATAAAGAATATAATCGGGAGAATAAGAGTGCTCGCGTTCACCGGAAGGTGAGACAAACTGAGACTCAAAAGCCGAAAGCTCGAAGGTCCGACCATCACGGCTTCGAATCCGCCTCCGCACGCCGCACGCGCACAAACACACACACACACACACACACACACACCCATATATAAACAGACAGAAATCGTATCACGTAAATTTACCTCCCAGCATACTTCTCAACTTTTGCTCGCACCACAGCTCTTCGCCGCTCTTTTTTTCTCTCACTCCATCTCGCGCCAAGTTATTTTCGAATTCTCACTCGAGCCACTCCGACACGTACTTTATTCTCGTTCAACAGCCTCTTACGTACATCGCTCGCGAAAAATCTAAGAGTTCCGATTTATAAACGAGAGAAACGCTTTTTTCATCGATGATGTTATCATCGTCAACGCGCACGAGACGGAGAGACTCAGCTGTTTGGCGCGTTGAGAGGCTCTCACCTCTGCGCCACGCCGCTGCGCGCGGCAATATTTTGCGCTATACGCGCTCGTGTGGCGATTGACCGACGACCGATCGTGAAAAAAGCAGGCGTCTTTTTAGGGTGAAGAAAAATTTTAAAAATTGTAAACAGATTCCGCGAGTAGGTTTCGTGGAAGAAAGAGGGAGAGAGACGAGTATAATCTTGAATGTTTCGTCGAATTGCGTACGAGAAGCATGTGTGCTTTGTTGTAATTTAAAATTAAAAATGGCAAAGCATCGCGATGTTTCAACCTATATGTTTATCGTATATTCGTAAGTACCCTAGCGGATTGGGTGACGATGTTTTCACCCTGAAAAACCACTGAATCACGGTGATTTTTTACGGTGACAAAGTGCCCACAAAATCACCGAGATCTTGGTGATTTTAAGGTGATTCCAACGTGATTCCACGGTGATTGTCACGGTGATTTTGTGACGGTGACAATCACCGTGGAATCACCTTAAAATCACCAAGATCTCGGTGATTTTGTGGGCACTTTGTCACCGTTAAAACTCACCGTGATTCAGTGGTGACTTCATCCACTAGGGTATATACGAGGTATACGAGTATATACGATACACTTGTATATCGTATAGAAATATATATATGTATATAAATATTATAAATACATGGCGATACTCTTAGGTGCTGGGATCGAATGCGGAATATAGTCGAGTATTTTTGGCACAAAATTAAAAATAAAATGGTATACCTGAGACGGAATACAGCGTTACAATGTTCAATGCGATGACACGAATTTTGATTTTTATGCGGTGATACACTGGATATAGAAAAATATAGAAACTAGAGAAATGAAGAAAATGAATAATTTGAATTTGATTATTTCGGCGGCGCTGGAAAATTCTTTGAATCGTTGAAAATCGACGGTAAGAGGTACGGCTTAAAAAATTGAAAAAAATTTACAATATCGACGGCTTCTCGAACGAATGTATCGCTTGCTGTTCGAAATGAAAAAGAGTCATCGTGTACGTGCAACTGCCGTATCGCCTCTACCAGCGCCGAGTGCGCGCTGCCCGTCATACACCCGTGATATCGTGGTTGCCGCGGCAGCTGCCACACCGACCCCACCGACCTCTCTCACGATCAGATCGTACCTTACCGTGCGAGTGTACTACCCCCTCCATCGCGAATACACCGGCGCGGAGGTCTCACCCACCCGCTGATGATAGCTCTGATCGAAGAAAAATTCACAAGCCGCTGCTCGAGTTCGAAGAAACAAAGCGATAAAAAAATCTCACGAATTTTTCGATAAATTGAACATTTCAAACTTCTTAAATCCATATTATAGGTTATACGCGTGAAAATGAAAATAATTTTAGAAAATCTTCACTGATGTACGTGTAAATATACAAATAGATATATACATACGTGCGAAAGGAAGGAGCGATCGGGCGAGAGAGTACGCTATAAATTGACGTTGGCCCGTTGGACGAATAGCGCTAGCGTACGGCTGTATATTGTACGATGTTCCTAAATTGAAGAAGGATGGAAAATAGTTTCCCGCCGTTGGGAAGAATGGCAGAGAGCGCGAAGAGAAGAGACGTGGCTGCGACGGCGGCGGCGGCGGCGGCGGCGGCGGCGACGACGACGACGACGACGACGGCACGAGGAGAGCGAGAGAAATCGATAATAGTATACGCCCTTACCGACGACGCTCGCAGTGGCGCTCGCGTCGTCCAGCGCGCTCACTCGCGCACCCTCTGCCCCCGATTTTCCCTCTCGCTCGTAATTCTCTCTTTCCAACAGCCGCCGCCGCCGCCGCCGTGTTCATCGATACGGGATTACGGGAACGGGAAGCCTGTGCCCCTACTTCTCGCGCTCGCCGCTCGCACAACTGCGTGTATCGGCGGTGAAACGACGCCTCGCGTATATGTTATAATATAGATATATCCAAGTACGCGCGGGGACAAAAGCGGAAGAGACGCTCTGCCATTTTAACGTGTACAGTGCGAGTCCGCATGACCCAAAAGCCACAGAGCTCCTAGCTATCCAACGCGTCGCCACAGCCGCCATTATAGATCCCGTTGTGAGTGACCGAGGGCCTCTGCATTCTATCCACCGACTTGGCTTCGTTTCTTCCAAAAATCGCGATTATCATTGCATCGTTTTTTTTTATTTCTTCCTTCTCGCTCGATAATTCAATCTTATTGTAACACGAAACGTGAGAAAAATCACGAGTTGATCGGAGGAAAAAGGATAATCCGCGCTCCGATATACATTCGTCGTTTCTTCACTGCGCGGGGCTCGGCCGTGAGCCAGGAAGATACAAAGCGCGCGCGCGCGCGCGTAGTTTTATTTCTCGTCGACAAAGCTGGACGCGATGAAGACTTACAGTCGAAAGAAGGGCGACAGCAACAGTCCCAGCACAAATGTTATTATTCATCTCAACGAATTGTGCCGATTATGCCTGGCGAAGGAGGAAGAGATGGTGCCGATTTACGACGACGAAGCTATACCTCTGCCTCTTCGTATAATGGCATGCGTCAATCTCGAGGTAAGGCCGATTCTTCTCGAGACATTAGGAACGCCGATAAACTGCAGCATTTTTATCCGTCGGGATTGTTACGCGCCTCCCGCGCGACACTACCGGAAAATCTTTCGTGAGGATTTCTACAAATTTAAAATAGGAATCTAGCTTATCTCGTTCGCTCGCCGGACATTGATGTATCGATAATATCGAGGAGGGTGCGCGGAGGGGAGCGTCTCCATTTTCGGCTATATTTTCGAAATACGCGATTCTTCGCTAAATCGAACAAAGAAAGCAGCGGTGTTGTCACACAAACGTGCTACAAATTTTTCGCGACGTATCGACGTCGCGTCGGCTTTTCTGCGCAATTTAGTCACTCGCTACTGTTATCCCTCGCGCGCTTCTTTCTCAGTTTCTCATTCCCTTCTTCCCTTGTTTTCTTCCTCGTTCCACCGAGAATTCGCGCCGCTAAATTATCGTCTTTACCGAGTTATCGACTTTGAATTCTATCCCGTCAATATACATTCTACATACTCGATGTTATTGCAGGGATCTTTCGAAAGCAGCCGTGTGATCGTTTTTTTTTTTTTTAAGCCGAATTTCGTGGCTTTCGGACGACAATGATAAATTACAATTGTCAAAATGGCGGGAAAACTCTTCTCTTTTCTTATTTGAATGTTGAATTTTTTTGCAGGTCTGGGAGGAAGATGGTTTACCCAATATGATTTGCCATCCGTGCAAGTATCAGCTGGAAAAGTGTTATCAGTTCAAGAAGAAATGCGAAGCGGCGGATTCCAAACTGAGAAAACACATGAAGCTCATAAATCGCTTGACCGGCACGGACGATGACGCCAAACGTGTCGAGGGCGAAGACGACGATGTCGAAGAACCGACCGGCGGCGGTGGAAAATCTCGTCGGGTCAAACAATTGCTGGCCGATCTTGTCGCCACTAAGGGCGAAGCTAATCAGGGCGACGGCGATCCCATCGAAGTCACCGAAGAGGAACTCGTCGGTGGTTATATCTTGGGTGAGTTTTAACAAAAATTCATCATTTTCTATCCGTAGGTATTCTTATTCATTTACTTGCATTATTTTTTATTTATTCCATATGCGTAAGAAACAAATTATATTTTAGAGAAATTAAGAATATATTATGCGGGAAATATCTTATTTTCACGATTATTTCCAATGTTATCGATTATTCTCGTAACTTGGAGTATTTTTAACGGGTTATACGTAGTCGGGAGGTCGAAAAAAAGCAATTTTTCAATAATTTTTTCTGGAATTACATTTAAATTTATCAAAGTCAAAATTTATGGACATATTTTTGTAACTTTTAACCTTATTTTCAAATTTTTCTTTCAAAAAAATAATTATTCTCGATGCCGCCGTAGCCAATCTTCGGGAGGTGCTCTAAAAAAAAAAGGCCCCTCGCGGCGAGCGAGAAAGATAACTCCGGATCGGATCGTCAAAAATAAAAAAATTAAACGAATTTTGTCGATACAAGGTCGATAATCTAGTATCCGATCGAAGTAATAAGCAAAATGACTATTTTAAACAAAATGGTGGCTTCTCAACAAAAAAAATCAATTTTTGATGAAAATTTTTGGCTCACATTCTTTATAAAATGAAAAATATTTCTCGGTAAAAAAAACCTTGGATTAATTACTGAAAAATATATTTATAAAGCTCGTGTAAAATGTTGAGACCGATCGGTTATACTGTTTCCGAGAAATCTTGCTCGCCGACTCTATAAATACAGTTTTGAGAAAAACGCGTTCAAAGATTCAAAAGTACCGTATACACGGTAATTACCGGTTTACAAAACTTTGAAAATATTTGTCAGATTGCCATAAAATGTTCCGTGTAAATACCTGAATATGTGTACATTACGAAAATGAAAAGAAAAAAATCGATTTTTTGAAAATTCTGACCGCGCGTAACCCCTTAAGAAAAATTTGCGCCTCATCTCGATTCTCCGCTGTAATGAAATTTCATTTTGAAAATAATGCAATATTGTGAAAAAAATAATTTTCCATTTTATTTCGATCGCAAATGTAAAACTCAAAGAACGGATGGGTTTTTTCTGCAGGTATGGGCTCGGAGAATATCGAAATGGAGGATGCGATAACCGAGGGACCGTCGAACATAACGCTGATGCCGGCTGAGGAAAAAACGGCAAAAGCTCGCTGCACCATGCGAGGCACTCGAATAAAGCAGGAGCACGAGTCCGACGACGAATCCGAGGAGATACAGAGAGCGATAGCAAACGCCGAACGCAAAAACGTTTACATGATGGAACTTACGGGTAACAATACGGGACACGGAGAGCTTCAGTTACAGCCGATAACCGATTCCGTCGGTGAGTTTTCGAGAAACAATATTTAATTAGATTGCGAAAAGCACAAAACACGTTTGTTTTTTTGCTCAAGCATGTAATAACTTTTGAACGATTTTTTTAAATTCAAAGTTGGCGCGAACGAGGAACTCAAGGTATTCCAATGCGACAAGTGTCCCAAAGCTTTTACACGTCGAATAATGCTCAAGAGTCATCAATCGGTTCATTCCACTCAGCGTGGCTTCACTTGCCAGGCCTGCGAGAAATGGTTCCCAACGAGATCCGCTCTTGTTCGTCACGAGCGTACTCATACGGGTAAGACAAAAATTTTATTTACAAAAAGCTTTTAAAGAAGTTGAGAATTTGCAAAAATTCCAGTAATCGTGCAATTACCGATGTGCTCTTTAATATTTATTTCAAATTGCGCAATTGTTTTTTAAGCTCTTGGTTGCTTGAAATTGAGAATCCTGTTTCCAACGAATTCTTTGTTTTATTTATCTATATTTTTTCTCAAAGGCGAAAAACCATTCGGCTGCAACATCTGTCATCGGGCATTCGCGCAAAAGGAAATTTTGCTGCGTCACTTGATGACCCACTCGGGCCAAAAACCATTCCAATGTCAGGATTGCGAAAAGAGTTTTACCCAACGCGAGGCACTACGCGTGCACATGAGACGTCATCAGAAGCTCGATCCTAACGATATACAGTTGCATCATTGTCAATTATGTCCAAAGGCTTTCTGTCACGCTTCCGGTCTCAGCAGACATCTGGTTACTCACACCGGACGTACTTACAAGTGCGTGGAGTGCGAAAAAACCTTCACCGACAAGAGCTCGCTTCTCAGGCACAGCCGCATACACGCGCCCAAGAAGATGTAAAGAAAAATGAAAAACAAAAGAACAATCGGAGCAACTGAGTCAAGGAGTCTTCGTACGGAATGTAGAAGAAAATATCGAAATTTTTCGGTAGGAAGCGGAGCGGTCTTTGAAACCTCTTTACCGAGAGCGGTCTTTGCAATCTTGAGACTTTCATTGAAAGAAACTTTTTTGATCTTAATTTTATGACCAAGGATCGACGAGATTGAATGTGACCATAAATGAGATAACAGAATGCGTTTACCATTGTCGAAAAATTCCACGAGAGAAAAATCACATTTTGTTTCTGTCCTTCAGGATTTTTGCAACCCTCAAAGTAATATGGACGACATTGGCAATTATCGTAATGCAGAATTTTTGATTTTCAAGTATAAATGGAAAAAAAAAATAATTTACGATTCGATCTATTGTATATATAATTAAAGAGTAAAGTTTACATTTTATATTGTTAGGAGCCAAGACATTGATATTCCAAGAGTATCGAGAAATTTTGAAGAGACGAAAAAAAAAAATCAATAAATTCACACCGGAGACCCGAAAGAGACGCTCGGGTCGCTTTTGATTAGCGAAAATATCACGCTGTATAGCCTAAGTTTATCATATGGAAGAAAAAAGTACGTGGGCGTAAGATTTTTATGTCGTAACGAAAAGTTATATACATATGTATATGCGCGTTTTAGACACGCAGAAATTTGTAAAAGAAAAAAACAACGAAAACGCAAATAAAAAATAACTGCAAGCTATAAAATTCATTGGTATTTAAATTGGGGTGGTGGAAAATGAATTGATGTTTTCATTTTTCGCTCTTTCTAAGGAATTAAATTTGAGGCTAAAATAATTCTGAACTTGAAGATAAGTGACAAAAAAAAAGAGGGCACTTTGGAGCGATTACAATTTTCTTGTATTTTTATTACCGCTATCGGTGAGAACAATGAAATTGAAACGTGTGTCAATTTTGAAAACTCGTAATTTCTACGGAATAAATTTCAATTACTTTGAGGGGCAAATATATTTTTTTTTAAATTCGAATTATAGTTTCAGAATCTTTATTTCAGACTCCTACAAAATTAATAATGAAGGAAAAGCAAAAATAAAAAACAAAATTTTTCTTCGTTAAAAGAAAAAAAAACCAAAATGATAATTTTTTCCATTTTCTTTTGATGAATCTTAAACTTCGACGACCCACTTTCTAAGTGTAGGTTAATATTCTATTTCGTATATAATCGCAAATGATTTTCCTTTTTTTTTTTTTTAATTCAGCTATCAACGAAAAACATTTACACATACTTATACAGAGAAGTCGAGTGCGTTTTTGTGGGTTTTTTTTTGGCTTGAATCACGTTATCCCGAATCGAATAAAATCTTAGCTCGAGATTGTCGCTGATTGCACATTCTCGCGAATCTCATTGAGATTCGTCGAATGAAAATATTCGCAAAAAAGTAAATCTGTTCCCGATATATTGCAATCTTCCTATATTTTTTGTTTTTCTCACAATCCTCGTCACTTGTACAAAGCTACTTGTGATCGTCGTATTGACCTAAATTACTTATTGCTTCTCGCACTAACGGAACGGAAACAAAATTTATCGTCGTCTCTGAAGGAAGCGTGTATTTTATTCTAGTTGATTTTTCATTTCGTTTTGACATTTTCCACTTCTGGAATAGAGTAGGCGCGTCTCGTTCAGTTTTTTAAATTCATCCTTTCGTTATTTATCCACGAGAGAAAATGACAAAAGTAGGGTGTTTTATTTAAAAATATTTCATTTTTATTATGCCTTTTTTTTCCTTCGTATGTCTATTGTTTTCTTTTGCTCTCTCTCTCTCTCTCTCTCTCTCTCTCTCTCTCTCTCTCTCTCTCTCTCTCTCTCTCTCTCTCGCTCCACGGAGAACGGTCTTGTGCATCTTTACAGTTTCGAGGTCCGTTTATTCTTTTAAGTTTTCATATATGTATATATTATTTTCGAGACCTTTTTGATCCGGCTGACGGTTCTTCGCTATTAATGTGAGGCTTTGCGATTAAAAACATTGGAAAACAAAAAAAACCACACACAGAAAAGCTCAACTGCAAAATTGTTTTTTCGCTTATCGAAGTACATGCTCAAGTGTTTCGCTTCGGAGAATCCGAAAGGATTTTTAAATATGAGCCAGAGACGGGGATGAAGCGGGCTTTTCCATGAGAGTAAATCAAACGACAATTTTGGCTCGCACAATCGTGCGGGATGTGGAAAATATTGACAAGGATTTCCTAGTTTATCTTTCATTCTTCGCGACGCTCGCTTTCCAAGCGGAACAAATTTATTTACGAAGCCATTTCTAACACGCTCATTATTCATTCAACGGCCGTCAATGATTCGTCCATAATCAGGATGTTGCGAATACAAACAAAAAAAAAAATTGTCGAAAAAAAAATTTTGGTAAATCGGCTCTCCTGGCGCAACGTGCGAATATCTACATAAAAATACTTAAAACTGTATAGCACTCATGTCGGGCTGTTTTTCACGTTTTTTTTCTTCTCAAACCACTAATATATTGCTAGAAAGAAAAAAAAACACGAAGAACTTGTGTAACATTATTCTTTTTTTTAGTTTCTTGTCGTCGAGTGGCGCGTTTACGCTTTATAACGTCGTTTTTCTATTTTATCATCTTTGTTTTTTTTTCCATACACTCCAAGCGTCAACCCGCGATCTCTGCAGTGAAAGACGATTTTTCCTTTTTTCAGTATATATACACACAAACTTTCTTGTCTTTCCTCGTACCCTCGCAAATGAGTTTGAAAAACGTCTCTCCGGGATTTCCTGCGAGTAATTTCGCATTCTCCTTTATATTTTCTCTTCCAACGTATCTGAGGGTATCCCTTCGTCCTATTTAGTCACGAGGAAGCGGAAGTTGAGGGAGGGAGGGAGGGTTACGTCGAAATCGCACGCACGATTTTTTTCGTCAGTGAATTTGTACTACTTCTTTGTCGTCCGGAATTCGTACGTTTTGCGAAAAAAAATGGGACGAGGAAAAATGATTTGTCCTTGATTCGTCACGAGCGGCTATCGGGAAGGACTTCGCGGTTCAGACCGTGGAACGTCTGGATCGGAGGATCTTTTTCTTTCATCTGTTCACTCGCGGTAGAACGATGAGTTTTTTTCTCTCGTTTTCGTGTTCTTTTGAGTATGTCTTTGAGACTGAGGTTAGATACAACGCGGAGAAATTGGGACGATATCTCTCTCTTCTTCTCGTGTAATTGAAAACTTTGCGAGATATATCGGGTTTCTGAGAGAACGTATTTTTTTCTTTTTTTTTTTGAAATTTTGAATTGTTTTGTTGTTGTTTTTGTTTAAATTAAGAAACGAACAAATAACTTATAGACGATTTCCTCTCATCAATCGAGAATAAGAGGCTTTGGTTGCTCCCAGGTGAATCCCTCTCGTCCAAAATGGCCGTACGTGCTTGTTTGTTGGTATATTGGATTGCGAAGTTTCAAATCTCTGAGAAAACATTGTGCGATTGAATATCGCGAGTTCAAACAAGTTTAAATTGTTAAATATATAACTTTAATTGCCAATAACGAAGAAATTACGAATCAAAATTTTGCAGAAACTTTGGAATTATTGGAGTAAATACAGTAGACGCTCGGATAACTCAACTCCGCATAACTTGACCGCTCGCATGACTCAACTCGTTACCATGGCAACACATTGGCATATCTTAACTTCCCCTACGACCGTTTCTCCCCACTTCTAACCTTCGACCGACCGCGAAACATCTATGAGCGTGCGTATTGCCAAAATGCGTCGTGCGCATGCGCTTAGACACGTGAGTGAGAAAATGAGGGGAAAGTTGAGTTACGCGAACGTCGTTTCCGATCCCGTCGAGTCAAGTTATCCGAGCGTCTACTATAGAGTTGTCTTGCTGTAAAATCATTTTTGTTTATCTTTTTCTACCTTCGATATATATCAAATAATATATTCGATTACTCACTTGACAATTTTACCGGGTCGAAGGTCAAAGTTTTTGTTGACGATTCCCAGAAGGTCCTTTTGTGACAGTTTTGACGAGCCATAATCAAAAACCGTGATCGACAATGGTTCAGCAACGCCAATTGCGTAGGAAACCTGCGAAGAATAAAAAAGGATGAATAAAAGCAGCGAAAAAAAAAACCAGTAAGAAAAAAATGCTCTGTGTATCTTTGAAAAGAATTTTCAAAAAATCGATTTTTGAAGAATTTTTTTTCGTAATGTGCATATATTTTTAAGTTTGATACACACAGAAAATTTCGTGTGAATCGGACAAATATTTTCCAAGTTACAGGCATATGTGTAAACCCGTAATTACTTTGTGGAAAGTGCTTTTCAAACTTTGAATGCACTTTTCTCAAAACTGTGTTTTTAAAATCGGTGAGCAAAGTTTCTTATAAACAGCATAACCGATCAGTCTCGAATTGTTACACAAGCTTTGCAAATATATATTATTCAGTAATTAATGGAAGGTTTTTTTTACCGATAAATATTTTCCATTTTATAAACAATTTGAGGCAAAAATTTTTATCAAAAATGGTTTTTTTTTTTTTTTTTTTTTTGAGAAGCCGCAATTTTGCAAAAAATGAATATTTTGCTTATTCCTCCGATGAAATACTATTTTATACCTTATAGTAACGAAATATTTTTTATTTTTAGGGTTTTTTGGACGATCCAATCCAGCGATATCTTGCTCACCGCAAGGGGCCTTTTTTTAAAGCACGTCCCGGAGATTGGCTACAGCGGCTTCGAGAATAAATGTTTTTTCGAAAGAAAAATATCAAAATCAAGTTAAAAGTAACAAATACATGTACATAAATTGTGACGTTAATAAATTAAAATGGCTTTTCAGAAAAGATTCTTGAAAAATCGCTTCCTCTTTCGGCCTTCTGACGGCGTATAACTCGTTGATTAATTTTTGTTTGTACGGTAAATAGTTTTTGAGAAAACCTCCGTGACAGACGGACTAACGAGCGTGATTTTATAAGGGTTCAATTTTCTTTGGAGGTACGAAATGTTAAAAATGTTGACTGATAAAAAATGGATGTTGCGCTTACCTGAACGAGGCAGCGCCTGCAGAGACCAGCCTTAACGAGTGATTTTGCGACCCATCTTGCAGCGTACGCCGCCGATCTGTCGACTTTTGTAAAATCTTTGCCGGAAAATGCTCCACCACCGTGAGCTCCCCATCCGCCGTAAGTATCGACGATTATCTTTCGTCCTGTGAGACCGGCGTCGCTCTGTCGATCGGTAGAGAAAAAAAAAATCAGTGAAATTCATAGAAATTCATTGTCATTCGTCGTGAAAAAGTGGGGATAATCGATGTCTCGAGGAAAATGATCGTAGCGAACATCGTCGGGTATCTCTTCCTCATTCTCCCGCTTGAGAATCCATTAATGGCAACCGCCGGACTATAAATAAAACAGACGCCGAGAATGATCGTCAGGCTGACGATGAAACTGACCTGTGGTCCGCCTATGATGAAAAGTCCGCATGGATTAACGTGGAAGACCGTCTTTTCGTCGAGATACCTCGCTGGAATGACTTCCTTTATAACTTTGTCCATAACTGCGCGACGCAATTCATCCAGAGATATTTTTTCGCTATGCTGAAGCGACACGACGACCGTGTGAACGCGCACGGGGACGCAAGCACCGTGGTCCATTATGTATTCGCAAGTGACCTGTTAAAAAAGAGAAAATACCCCCACTTTGTGTTAATTTTTTCAATTTATTAAATTTTGTTTATACGAGAAAGATTTTATTTTTACTTCTTAATACGAAGAAAAAATCTACCGCGTTCAAAAGGGTCTGCCTGGGTCTGCTTTGCACGCTCATCAATTTTTTGCATAATTTGTTTGACTTTGGAAAAGATTTTGCACAAATAGCTGGCTAGATTTGAAATTCAAATGTATCATTAAAAATGCCAAATTTCAAATAAAACAAAATTTATCGTAAAAACGATGAACAAATGACTGACTTCGTGGTCATTCTCAGAGTGTTATTTATCATCATGGCACTCAAGAGTAGCAAATACATAAAACATACATCATTGAACGACTCCATCAGCCATTTGTAGAAAAAATAAATTGTGTCCACAAAGTAGTACTAGCTTGAAAAACTTTTTTTGTTTACATCCACACGAAAGAAACTTGAATCAAAGAAACGGAAATTTTTTCTCCATTATTTTACAAACTTTCTCACCTGTGTTTTGGAATCTGGACGCGCCCACCATAGTTCGCCGCTTCGCCTGAGCTCCGCAATCTTCTGATTCAATCTATGCGCCAATACGACCGTAAGAGGCATACACTCTTCCGTCTCGTCCGTAGCGTAGCCGAACATCAAACCCTGTGGTATTTATTTAAAATTAATTTTCCAAGTTACATTAAAAAATACGAAACACAATTCTTGTATACCGATAATAAGTATCGTGCTTTTTAATCATAAGCCATGACTCTGTGCAAGCATCGATAGCTCGTTTTTTTTTGCCTGTCCATCGATCGATCGATCGCGATAATAGCATCTCGATTTACGATTCGAGCAGGGAATCGACAACAGGCAAAAGAAACACATTGCTCATTTTGAAGAAAAAGTAAAGCATGCCGAAGCAAAAAAATCGCCAATGAGTTAGTGCGGATACCTACAAGAAGAAACGGATTCAAGGTGAGGGAAAGCTCCTCCTCTTAGCCTTGAGTTTGCGGAACGAATCAAGTTAGCGATGTATGCAAATTTTTCTCGAAAATGATTTCGTCGAATTTAAAAAAGATCATGGGTAATCATGATGAATGAGTGATCGATCAACGTCGAAAACCTCACTGTCAATTTTCAATTACAACAATTCATCTTCGAGAAACATGTGTTGTAAATTATTCGAGGTTAGAACGCGCACCTCAGTTGTAGAGGCGGTTTGGAAAAAAATGCACGTGACACGACGATTCCTCGACAGAATGCATATTTTGAAACGGCAACTATTGCTCAACCACGAAGAGAATTACCACGAAGAGTTTAACGATCTAATCCGTTTCTCATTTTCACTATTTTAGTGTTAATAAAATTAATGAAGCGAAGGATGCAGGAAAAAAAAATTGTGCTAGAGGAATTTGCGTGAAAGTTACGGATGATTCGGGCAATGTAAAGAAAAAATGATATTGATTAAAATCCAGAGAGAATTCTAGCTGGTACTTTCAACCTCCACCGCCATGAATGAATGTTCGATCAGCGAAAAGGCCGCGGATTAAAAGAAAATGGTAATCGAAGGGGGAAAATAAATTCTACTTTGTACATTTCTCAAGGCGCACGGATATTTTTTGTAAAAAAAAAAACAGATCTAAAAGGCACTACGGAGATTGAAGATTAATCACAATAACTGAATAACAATAATAAATTAGACACAGGTGAGAAACATCGACAGAGAAAGAGGAAAACATGGAAGAAAACAAATAACTACTGGATTGGAAAACGGAAATTGACCTGATCGCCAGCGCCAACTTCTTCGTCGCTTCGGTTCTCGTGAACCCCTGCCGCGATATTTGGCGATTGTGCATCGATTGCCATCAGTACGCTGCACAACTTGTAGTCAAAACCTGTTGAGATGTTTTTTTGTTTCTCGTTAGCTCGGACATACAATTTTGCTACGAAATCGTTGAAAAGTTTCGAGAAATATCGAAGACTTCTCTTTGTCCCATTAATTGTAAATAAAAATTGAATTGGAAAAAAAATAAAAGGTAAATAAATGCACGAAAACGTATATAAATCGATCATGGCAGTTGGAATTTCTCTTTCCTGTGCGATATGCAGCGGTCAAGCAGCACGGTATTTCCCTGATACTAATTCTTTCTTTTCCGTCCATCATTTTCATCGTCGATTGTTATTTCTCTGCACGAAATATTCGTTCACCGACAGGTAGAGTTTTCGTGATATTTCAAGCGGATGGTGGTGGTTTTTCGATGATCCAATTGATGACGTTACGATAATGCGAGATACGCAAAAAAAAAAAAAACAAAAAAAAAACTCCTGATTTTGCGAATGAACGAACGATCGATCGCAGCTTTTTTTCCGATTGATGAGAAATGCATTTTTTTTCAGCCCATGGTCACAATGAGTTAGTGTTTTTTTTTGTTTCAATGTACTTAATGATCCGAAAGTTCGGCTGGGCGAGAAATCGACGAATATATTATTTTTTTGAAAAATTAAAAAGTCCCGGCAATACCGGATGAATAATTTTTTCTTTTTTCACCATTAAAAGAGAATTATTTATCAAGTACTGACATGGTTTTTTTTAAAAATATTTTAATAAAAATAATACATTTTCGCTCATATATAGATTTTGCGAACGTTCAAAACTTGGAGTATATTTTTTTTCGAGTTTTACGAACACCAACTGAATTATTTCCTAGCGATGATTCGACTGATCCTTTTTTTTTTCTTCGTCTCAATTTTCTCCGTTTTTTTCAATGACCCTTTCTTCACACCATCACACATGTTCGACGAGCTCACGCGGATGAGAATTTGATGAAAAAAAATTGAATGATAAATTTCAAGCCACTCCGTGTCCGGTAGGTTGACTATTTTGGTTTTTTTTTTGCTGCTCTGTGGCACGGGCTGAGAATGGATTATGTACCTGATCACCGGCACCCACGTCCTTCTCTTCCCTGTCCATATGGACTCCGTCTGCGATATTCGGTGATTGTTGCTCGATCGCCACCAAAAGATTCAACGTGCGCCAATCAAATCCTGCCACCACCATTACACTCTTACGTTATTTATATTTACAGTATTTTGATGTTTAAAAAAAATTGTTATCGAATGTCCAAGCAACAACTGATCCTCGCATTTGTAGGCATGTTTTTTTTTGTTTGAATTTACACTCTTAGGTTATATATATTTACAGCATTGTTTTTGTTTCATTTTTTCCGAATCTCCAAGCAACACTTGGCCCTCGTTTTTGTAGTAATTAGGCTTTTTTTCGTTTGTAATTCAAGTTAGGCTCTATTTGTCGAGCAATTCAATCGCAAGTGCAAAATAATTGGTTTTTATCTTTGTACGGAGCGTTTTTTTGCTCCAAGGAATGACGCTATTAAAATTGATGATTGGGAAATTTATCTTTGTGAAACTAAATAAGCATTTGACTTTTGGCCAGCTTAAAAAATGCAAATGTTCATTGGATCATGCGTAGATAGATTTCAGACTTTGCCATTTCGGTAGTTTCCCTCTGATACAAATTTTTTAACAATTCCTGGCGAAATTCACATTTTGAAATATTTTTTGAATAACATTTTGCTGAATTTAAATTGATTTCACAAAGATTTTGCTGCTGCATTTCACTGCTTGAGTTTGCGTATCGACTTTTCAGAGAAAAGTGTGAAAATTGCGTTTTTTT
The DNA here is from genome assembly GCA_946863875.1 of Alloplasta piceator. Classification (NCBI taxonomy): domain Eukaryota; kingdom Metazoa; phylum Arthropoda; class Insecta; order Hymenoptera; family Ichneumonidae; genus Alloplasta; species Alloplasta piceator. The sequence continues at coordinate 40,835 of OX333073.1, forward strand.
CTACTATGACCTCTGCAATCGCTATAAAAATGTTTTGTTTTTTTTTACATTGAAAAATTGACGTGATTTTTTATAACACGATGAAAAAAAATTGACGATCGCATGACTGAAACATTGCGGTCGTTCTCAGAGTGTTATCGATCATCATGGCACTCAAGAGTAGCAAATACACGAAACATACATCATCGAACGATCGTCATCGATGATTTATCACGAAAAACGATACGGAGTAATAAAATTTCTGCATGGATAAAGAAATTTAATAAAATTTCCTAGCCGGTGCATAATTTTCTTTTTTTTTTTCTTTACCTTTCGAGGAGTCGTCGTAGCCGATGTGATTGACAGTGTCGCGTACGATTTTTTGATAGTCCACCACCGCCTTTGACGTTATTTCGCCGCACAACAGGATCATTCCGGTTTTCGTCACCGTCTCTGCGGGTCAGCAAAGGAAAATACATTGAAAAATCCTGTTGAACGATAATTCTCGATTTCTATAAAAATTTCTCGAGCCACTGTGATAAATTTTAAAGCCAAGCGACTCTCGCTCGCAATCTCGCAAGATTCTTTTTCCAGGAAAAAAAAATATAAAGGCTTCGACGCGCCGAGGATACCCTTGGTTTTTGAGAGCTTTCGAACGATGCGTAATTTTAAAAAAACTTTGAAATTTATCCATGTTTGGCGAATAATCGGTCGTCTCAAAAATATCCGGCTCATTCTCACTGGGAAAATCAGCTCAGGGTCGTTTCGGAGATAGCAACGCGGCGACCGACCGGAGTAAACAGATTTTATTAGTAAAATGCAAAACGTCTTTTTTGCTTCCTCATAGAGAATTCTTTGTTTTCGCATCATAATCAGAATATAGGATCGCGTACTGAAATTTTTAAAAAATTGATTATTTTTACTGATTTATATTTTCCAAACTCTCGAGAATAAATTTAAAAAAATTAAGGATATCAATCCAACGTTCCATTGAAAAAATTCAATATACATTCTTTCATTTTTTATGTTCAACCTTTGGAAAAATTTTTGAAATATGCGATTTTACGTTAAATTTTAAAAATTTAAAAACCTTGCCGATTGAAAATTTGTGGGTGTCTCATCCACATTTTCATCTACAATTTACGAGTTTCTTTCGGAAGAAAGCTAGGACGCGCAAATTTTCTATTCAAAGATTCTCATCGTAATTATTTACCACATGCGACTTTGGCATCGGGATCCTGCTGCAGATGAGCGTCCAGTATCGCGTCGCTTATCTGATCGCACATTTTGTCTGAAAAATAAACAACGTCGCAATGAAATACATAATAAATATGCAAGATCGCTCGTAATAGATTTCTCTTCGGTTACGAATTTTTCTACCGCATTCCGGCACGCGCGTCTCACAATTATTTATTTTTTCCCTCTGCTCACCGCAAACGATATCGCATCGGTTCAAAGTTTCATCGGGAGCCTCGAAATTCATATATATCAACCATGGGGTCATCGTTATCGTGAATTCCTTCGTGCATCGATAATTTGCATTGTTCTCGCAAAGAAAATTCCACGAACGTGCAGGCTCGAACAGAGTGACTCATTGATAGTTTCTGGCGCAAATAAAAGCCGCGGATTCGCAAATTGAGAGAAGAGAAAAAAACTCGACGGGCAAGGAAATATTCCCACGACAAGATCCTGCCGGGAGAGTCGAAGAAAAAAGTCATCCGGGAATGTGGAAATCGTTTCTACGAAAAAAAAACCTAGCGGCCACATGGCCAGCGATATAACGCGATATGACTCGGATATTGTTCGCTGAAGAAATGGTTTCGCCGACATTCGGAGTAATAGAAAAGTACGAGTACGCTCGAATCGCATTGTCGACAGGAATAAGCTTGAAATACAATACTACGAGGCTTTCGGAACATTTAAGGAAAAAAAAAAGAAGAAAATCGGTGCATCCGAGCCAAAATCTTTTGTGTGTGCTTTTTGGGTTAAATGTGTACGCAAAGTATATATATATATATATACACACACGGATATATACGATGATAGGGGGGCGCTGCGCACGCGGCACCGAACGGCGCCTCGCGTCTTTTTTTTATTGTTTCTTCTTATAGTCTTATGTACAATGTACAGCTTTTGATGGCGGATTGGCGGCACGAGGGAGGAATTGTCCCGCGCGCACGGTATTCCACAAAGATGATGAAAAAGAATGAAAAAATACGTGGACGTTGACGATAACAATCGAAGGTTGATCAACGAGATAAATAAATACCTGGATGTCCCTCGCCAACGGACTCCGAAGTGAAGAGAAAAGTCGTGTCCTGTTGAAGCTCGGCGGCGGGCGCGTGTCCGTTCGCGTATCCGTTCATGTGGTGCGATGTTTCCGGCATTTTCGCGTATTTCCTCGTTGCGATAAAGCTCGTAGTACGACGATCGTACGTTGAGGAAACAGTGTTTCCACGGATTCTCGATGTCGCACGTGTATCGTTGATTAACGTTGCGACGATTGACGATTCATCAACGATCCCGACGCTCGTCGTTCTCGTCGTACCGAGGGCGCGTATGCAAGAGCCACACAGCCGCGACACTCGACCACGACCACCAAATGGTCGTACCAGCGCAATAGTGAATGCACCGTTGGGAACGCTCGGGATGTAAAAGAGACTCCCCGCTAGCCCGCCCCTCGTATTTATAACCTCGGGTATATACGTACCCGTTTCCAGTTGATACACCTCGGTTATCTTCGGGTCACGTGGGCTTCCTCGCGCACACACAATCCCAACTCTGAAAATAGCGGGAAATTTGAATTTCAGAATCATCGATTTACTATACTTCAGCAAAAAATCCTCGGTTTTAATTATTATTTTCTTCTTCTTGGATTTTGGAAATTATTACGGAAAAAGGAATATTATTTGATAACCGGAAGTACGATCTGTGCAATTTAACGATTAATTTATCGGTTTTATTCGCAATTTCGGAACTTTGTGATGAATTTCTTTTTCTTTCAGTGGCTTTCTACTTAGATTTGTCAAGTGCAGTGTAATTTCCAAAATTGTCCGTAAGGCTCTATGAATTGAAGAATATTCAATATGAAGAAATCGTTCTTCCGGATCTAAGAATCTAATTTCAGCGTTGAAACATTGTTCATTTCAGTGTTTTATTATTAAAATGTTTTTTCTTTTGTTCAGTGACTCCGTTATATCACATGTTAAGCATTTGCAGAAGATTAAAGGGAATAACTAATGTTGAATGTCGAAAGGGATTGTACTCTCTCTCTCTCTCTCTCTCTCTCTCTCTCTCTCTCTCTCTCTCTCTCTCTCTCTCTCTCTCTCTCTCTCTCTCTCTCTCTCTCTCTCTCTCTCTCTCTCTCTCTCTCTCTCTCTCTCTCTCGCTCTCTCTCTCTCTCTCTCTATCGGTAATTGCGTAAGAAAAGGCGATATGGGAGATGATTTTGAGACCCCTCGAGTCAAAGACAGATTATTAATCATGTTTTTTTCTAAAATTATTTTTTCTGCGTTACTCTTTCTTTAAAATACCGATGAAAAATCACTTTTAACGAAACTGCACGATCGCGAGAATCACACGAAAAATATAGAGATTTTTAATTAAAAAAATTGATCCCTCGTCAATTGGTATTTGTGTGTTTATCCAACGAGAGCTATCGGGACACTGAATTCACATCACATTGTCGCTCCCACTTTTATATATTCCGTATAATTTTACACGCTGTTATTGGAAGAAATAGATAAATATTGATGCTCGAAATGTTCCCGGCATTGGGATGACTGCACGAAATAAAGAACGTTCACTTATCTCAAAGTGAAATTGTGAAATAAATAGCTCGATGATAAATCAAATTTAGGGAGTGAATTATTATTTTTTTCCTCTTTTTTTAAAATCATGTCAATTTCGTCATTCTTCTGCAACCCACGGAGGAAAAAATAAATAATGCAAAAGGAGAACGTTTGTAAAAACAAATTAGTTTTGAGGGCGCGCAATCAGCAATGACCTCCGTGAGGGGCGAAACAATAAGCGATATAATAGATTATTATTTTGCAGCTCCGAGAACATTAACGCGTGCATAATTATTGCTTGTTTCAAGACTCGCATGTGCCTTGGTTTTTTTCTTCCACACAAGTTTTATCGATATTGCGAATTTTTGTACAAAGCTATTTTATTTTTTCCCCATCGACACGTGTCTTCGTTGTGCTGATTTTATGACTATGATAATAATTCATTACCGAGACCGCAGGTTATTATGTTTTCTTTTTTTTTTTTTTTTTTTAATTTCTTGAAAACTTGCGGTTGGTAAAGTTTTTCGAAATTCCTATTTTCAACTTTTTCAATTTGTCTCTTGAAATACTTGTGTGTTTCAAGTATCGATCATTCTACGATAATAAAAACGTTATATTTTTTTTTTCCATTAATTTTGAGTTTTCTCATTCGAATCATTGTTTTTTATGCAGACAAATTTTTCCGATTTTTATTGCTTATAAAGAAAATTGACAAAATTTATAATTTGAGTGATTGTAATTATATTTTCATCGACTATTATTATTAAAATATTGTAAAAATATATATTTTATATGATATATATTATATATTTAGCTATTACAATTTGGGTCTCGAAACTTTTCTTTGGTCCTTGAACCCATTAATAAAATACGAAACAGTGATAAAGCTTGAACTTGATTGAGAGACGAATAGTGTTACATTTTTTATTTTTCGTTCCCGTAATTTTATTTATCATAACAAAATTACACTGATCCTTGCGATTTATGCATATCAGCACGTGGAGGCGATTCTCTCGCGCTGGTTTTTATGCGAAAAATCCCGAGCTATCCGCAAAAGAATATAATAATAATAATAATAATAATAATAATAATAATAATAATAATAATAATAAAATGCAGAGGAAATGTGTGATAACCCCAGTGACACGATCTCTCGTGCGGTGTTGAATATAATTATAAAATACATGTTAGGAGGGATGAAATTGCATGACGAGATTAGCCATGATTGTTGGGTCGACGAACGACCAAACTACTCGTGATTTTTGCCCATCCACGCTCATAGTCATAATCGTTCACGGATAAACGAACGACAACACTTCTCGGTTGAAAAAAAAGCAATAAGACGAGTGTAAGATTATTCCGAAATTGTGATAATCTTTAGCGTTACGACACACTGATTGACGGCAAAGAGAGATGAAAATAATTTTCGCGATTTTTTTGCACATAAACGCGCGGAAAAATTTTTTCAAATAAATTTTTGTATTACTCAAAAGAGTATATTCCCGAGTACCTTTTCGATTTTTTTTATGAAAAAAAAATTTAGAAATTTCGGAGATACTACGATTATTTTTCCGGACGGTCCTCCATTTGGAGTGATGTTTGCGGTGGCCACCGCTGCTCAAAAACGAATATTCCAAAATGAAAAATTCATATGGATTTAGTTTTTATATGAAATTTTGTCATCCTTGAACAAAGGATTGTCGAAAATATTGATTTGGAAAAAAATGAGAGCGATCCAAAGTGAGAGTATTGAATTTTCGTTGTTTGCAAGCCGCTGTAAAAATTAAACAATTTCATTTGTTGCATTTCTTTAAAGTATACAATTTCAAGAATATGTAGATAAACATTTGAGTCAAAATTTTGAAACTTGACCGAGTTACAGACACTTTGGTCAAAATACTCAAAAACTTATCGACCGATTTTCAATGTTTTAAACATTTGTAATCGCAGTGGTGGAGTTTGTGCGTAGCCAATTTCAAAAATTTTGATAATTACTATTTTTTAAAACCCGCTTGAATAAAAAAAAGGCCTCAAAAATGAAAAAAATGTGCTTTGTTGCCATTTTGTAAATATAATGAAGAAAAAAAAATGGTTACGCATATAACGATAGCTCCATTCGCAAAGATATTGATATCTATTTTTTATTTTATTTTCAGATAACCCTTCAGCAAGCTAATGCAACAATGGATAGGGAATTTTTTTGTCCTCAAAATAATATTTACATGCCTGAACATTTTTAAGATTCGTCAATGAAAATTTTCATGTCATAAGTTCAGTATATACTTAATAAAATAATTTTAACCCAATCCTTTGATAATAAATGATTGATGCGACGTTAATAATTTCGATCGTCAGTGCGCCAGAACTTCTCTTCGAAAAACATCAGCTGTCCTAATATTATGTTCTTTTTTCCTTTACGACATTTTCGGATGATATTCCACGTTCTAATGTCAAAATTCTAATGAGCGATATCGAGAGTTTCAATCGAAATACGAGGGGTTTGAACACGCCGTGAAACTGCGTCATCATTTCAGTTTCCTCAGTCATTTCATGCGTTCCTCTTACAAAATCGCGTGTCATTTGTAAACAGACGTATCAAAATCCGTCGTCGGGCCGCGATTAATAAGACGTCCGAATTACGAGAAATTTTAACATAGAAATATTACAAAAAATTTGGAATTAACAATTTATGAAATTTTCACACAATCCATGGGAAATGAATTTGTTTGAATAAAGAGTTTTTAATTAAACGGTTAAAAAACTAATTTTTGCCATTTTTTTCTCACTCGAGTCCAATGAAACAAATATTTTTAAAATGTTTAAATCGAATTTTCCCAAAAACTGCCAAAAAGTGGTTGAATTACATTTTTAAGCGAACCTCCCATAATCATGTAAAAGGACAATTAGAAATTTGGAAACTGGTTTTTTGTAATAGACTATTTTGAATTTTTCAAAAATGAAAAATCGATATTTTTAGATTGAAAAAAATTGTTTTATAATGTGGAAATGTGTGATGAAATAAGCGAAAAGTTTTGAAAAGGTTGAATGATTTTTGAGCCGAGAAAAAAATAGAATTCCATTAAGGTTTATAAGAGAGGTTTATTTTCCATTGACGACTGTTTTCGACTGTTCACGAAGCCCGTAATGGCTATCGATATTACGATCGATTTCATATTCTCTTTCTATTATAAACTAAATTCGAATAATCGTGACTAATATAATCGTCATAGAGAAGAAAAACGAAGATGCATCGACTGATTTGTTAATCGATCGATCGTCATTTTGTGTCGTCAGATTGGATCATCTCCCCTCTTCCCCAATGACGAAAGAATCCGAATCTAATGATGGATAATTCACGTTGAAAACAATCTCTTTTCTCATATTTTGGAAGTCATGAGAAAGAGAGCGTATGATGTAATATTCATCCAATATTCCGTGCACACGAATTACAATAATTTTCTTGTTCATCATAGATTTCACACAAATAGATTAGAGTACATCACTGGATGCACCATCTAAGCTACTCTATATTGTTACTTATCATTGTTGTTTTATTGTTCTTTTTTTTCCAACTAACATCAAAACTATTCATTGTTATGTTTGTATGACAGATTATAGTTTGTAAATAAAATTTGAAAAAAAAAAAAAAAAAATCATAGATTTAAAAAAACGTCAATACTCGAGAATTTTTCGCACAACTTTTACTTGAGTAATAAATTTATTGTCAAAGAAATTGTTAAACAACTGGCGAATTTTTTAATAAGATTACAAATTGATTCAGCTAGTATTTTTTCACAGAATGTTTAAAATTCATTATACAGGCTGAAATAATTGTTTCATAATTGTTTGATAATTGAGTATTTGAATTATTATTATTGAAATAAAAATGATGAATAAAATAGTGAAGAAAGTGAACGGAGAAATTAAAATTAAAGAGAGAAATTTATATTTCCGTGGATGGAATCAAATATTGGGAATCATTGGTTATCGAACGAATGTTTTTGACCTTACGGAGGTATTCTGATCTAGAATTTTGAAAAAATCAATTTTTGTGTGCATATTCTTAAAGTTTAGACCTTTGACTATTTTAGTGACCATGACGCAGCAACTACACGCCCGTCACGTCGGAGCAAATCGGACTATAAACGTTTTCCTCGAAACCACTTTTCTCAACACCGCCGCTTACATGATAACTCAATTTATACCAAACTGATTTAGTTGAAATTTTTTACCAATCTTCAATATACAACTCTCTAACGCTCCCTACCCCTTTTGTATAAAAATAATTATTGTTTACTGTCGTAAAAAAATTGAAAACTATGAAAAAGAGTCAACGAACGCCTTTTTTGTTCAGACAGCCGCCATTTTTCGAAATTTTTTTTTCCTTTTTCTACGAGGTAGGGGCGATAACGACATTCTTACTGATAAAGGATCTTTTTTAAATTTTGTATCGGATGACTATAGTCATTGCGTATTGCGAGATCGCCGTTTTCTCCGTATAGAAAGATTGCAATCGTGTCAACCAGCACACCCCTTTATTTACCCCCAACTTTACCAGCTTGTAACTTATTTAATTTTTTCTTCTCGAAATTTTTTTTTTGTTGATTGTCAAAATATTAATAAATATGTTATAAAAAAATGGTAAAAATATTTTTTGTTTCTTATCGAGCTCGACAAAACGTTTAAAATGTATATGTCTCCGGACCAGAATGTCGGCTTCATTTTTAATCATTCATGAACGATTTTCGTAATCATGAATGAATGAAGAATTACAATAATTCATAGTTCGTATAAAAGTGGAACGAAAAAAATGGATTTATCAATCGATTTAAGAACAAATGCCTCTCGATTAATCTCTCTCTCTCTCTCTCTCTCTGAGGCTCGATCAATCATGCGATATTTGCATTGCCTTAAAAAAAAAAAATAAAGCGCGGATGCTCTCTGAGCCCTCTTTGTTCGATTCCACGTCGAAAAATCGCACACTCAATCACGCGTCGATTCATCCTAAACAAACTCGAATGTTTCGTTCGACGAGAAGCAAATATATAATCGTCGATAACAATGCAACTTGTTAACCGCTTCATTCCTAAATTCCACGATGAAAATCAAGCAAATATATATGATGTATATTCTATGCAGATGATATATTGGGAATGAATTAATTATATTTTGTTCCAGAAGTTTCTACGTGCAATTATTATCGAGTAAACTTTAAATATACTCTTTTGCGTATAATATATTTTTTATGAATGGACATGGCCGACTTTCAAGGGTTTCGTAGGTTTGAAAATTTTGAAAAATCCATTTTTTATTTTTTATCCAACAACGCAATGCGTTTGAAATATTTTTCCAAAGTTTCAAATCGCTGAAATGTATTTTGGGAAAATTTATTTGGGATTTCGAATTTTAAATGCACAAGTAAAACGTAAATCTCAGTTGAAATGAATTGAAAAATCGTTGAAATGTATTTTCGGGTCTTTATCAAGGATTTAGAATTTCAAATGCAAAAGCAAAATGTAAATCTCACTTGAAATGTATTGAAAAATCGTTGGAATGTATTTTGGGGTCTTTGTTGAGGATTTGAGATTTTGAATGCACGAGCAAAACATAAATCTCACTTATATGATGTCTCGAAGAAAACTTATTTTCGTTGCATCGCAACGATGCAAACTTCAACGTCATAAAGATTCGTTTCGATTGACAAAGATCGGCATCATCCTTTGACCCGACCTCTGCTCCATCAGATTTGGATTTGCCATTGTGTCCATTTTCTTTTTCCAACAAAACCCATTCTATTTCAATTGTCAAGACAGCGCTGAATAACAATAAAAATAAAAATAGTAAAATATAAAAGATCACGTGGGTGAATATCGTCAATTTTGAATTTCAATAGATTTCACATCGATTTCAAATTTCTCTTGGTCGCCACACCCAATAATTATTCAGCAATAAAATGTCCAATAATTGAATAATTGAGAATGTTTCAAAAACAATATATTTTGGCAGCTCGAACAACCAGAAGTCAAAATTTTTCGAAGCCCCCGCAGCGAGCCTCAATTGGAAAATACGTGAGAGATTTGTTGGACGAGAATGAATGGTACTTTTTGTGGCTCATCTTCTTTCTTAAATGAACATCCAAAAAGTTCACTGACCCTCGACAATGATCTTCCTGATCGATTGTCCGAGAGACATTCTTTTGTATACTTTTCATTCGAGTGCCTCTTCAACCTTGACCCTCGCCCGAAAAAAGCTCTCTCACTTCTTCCTTCTCCCATTCTCTTTTTTCTCCTCACTCGAGATATCTTGCTCATTTCAAAAGCCTCTTCTTAAATTAATACACACACGTGGATTATGATGGTTTTGAGTGAAAAAAAGTATATCGTGTGTGTATATTTATTATTCGTTCGAGCGAGCGAGACACTGCAAATCGGGAGATAGGAGCTTTCCTCCTGTATTATCCTCGAGATTTTTCATCCCACTTCTCGCCGAGTGTCGACGATCGATATTAACGCGAGATACGCGGTACATTGAAATACCCGGTGCTGACTGAAAATAGACTAGTAGCGTATCTTAAAATATTAACTCACGCTTGTACCGCAACTGCGGTATATTAATTTATGAATTTTTTTTTTCTTCACGTCGATCTCTCGTGAAAGCATTGGTTTTGGAAAAAAGGGAGAAAAGAAAAAATGTTTCAAGCCAATACAAACAGAAAATAGCAAGGAATAAAAATTAAGTGCCAGATTGTGTGAATGATATAAATAGATAGCTAACCATTTAGCGGTAATTTTCGTTCAATGATTATTTTATAAAACAGTTAAATAGTTGAATAATTGAAATTTCGCGCTTTATTTGTATCAATTTGTTGAACTTTAATCCTTCCCGCGGAGGTAATTTGAATCTTGATGAAACTGCAGCACCGCGGATACCGATGGATAAGCAACAGGAGAGAGGATTGCCGGTATCGAAGTAAACGCCCGCTGGTAAATAATCGACACTTTATCGACGGTCGGTAACTTACCGGCGGATGTTTTGTTTATTCGGGAATAAGTCTGCAGCTGTCGCGGTTAGCCATGGGAGCGGAATTTTTTTATACGAAAGATCGTTGTGTGATTTTTTTCAAGGTTCAAGGTGACGAAAGTAAAATAATTTGTCGAGAAAATTGTAAATTTGCCGAGATCATTGGATAAAGTTCGACAATAAAACGCTTTCGCATTACCGATATTGGAAAAACAATTTTTTCTTCAATCACGTCAATTGAAATAAAGCTCTGAATAATTTTTGTTTTTTTTTCTAATTTACTATTATTTTATTTTCTTCTCATTTCTTTATCATTGATAAACGAAGGCAATGCAAATCCATCGGTAAACTGCAATGCAAAATTAATGCCACGATCGAGTTTGCGGAATTGCAAAAATCGTAATATTGACAAATGAGAGACTCGTGTAATTATAATGCTCGCAATGTAAAACTCTGGCTCTGCGTAAAACAAAAAAATAATATCCGTGACGTCGCGAGAAATTGAACCGAAAGGAAGAAGAAAAACCGAGAAAAACTTTCCGTCGTCGTTTCTTATTCCAATTCAAGGATGAATCGTAATGATTGTTCATTTATTAACGAATAATTGAGCAAACAGAAAAAAAACAATTTCCACGTTGATTTCGTTAATGCGACCTTCCAATCAATGGACAATATTGTCGATCAAATTCAATTTTGTCGCATCTAATTTGCATTTTAATTAAAAAAAATGTATATGGAAATTGAGAAGTCGCCGCTTTTTTTTCTCCAAATGTTGCAGCACTCGTGTAACAAGGTAATCGATGACATTTATGAGTTTGTGCGAATAGACCTCGCTTTGCTCATCGTGCTGCAGCCATTTCGTCCGAATGTGATCTCGGCTTGAATATTGAAAAAGCAGAAAAAAAAGAATTGAAAAAACGATAATCTCGTTACCGATGCGACCCAGAAGCAGCCACGAGCCTTGAATATTTATGGAATTTCCACGAGAATACGTAATTTTGCTTATATTCTTTAAACTGCAATTTTCATACATAATAGCTGCAGATCTGTGTTCTCCCACCGTACGAAAAATTCCACCTCTTCTCAATGCTTTAACAACGCGAGATCCATATGAGAGCGAATTCCTCCAAGGTTCGCTCGATTAGTTATTAATTCTCGTGAAAAACTGCCCTACAATGCACATGTCAGTACGATTTTAATCCTAGTTTCGCGCGGATGTACAATCGCAGTTCGCGATTTTTCGACTAATTTGCGTTTTTTTCCTAAATTTACTTTCCAAAAATCAGACATGAATTTTATTACATTTTCTTGCATATTTGTGCTTCTTCCCTCGACCTTGATTCGCGGACAGATATCATTTTTGGACAATCCTCGTAATATTCAAGTGTTTCGCACCTTGAAAGAGATCGCAATGATGGTATTTGGTGAGTTCCGCGCGTTAAAATCGATCGAAAAAAATGTTATCACATATTACGAATAATTTCATGAATTCAGCAGAATTATTGAATTATCAATTGCATTGCAATTATCGGACAAATTTTTGCATTTGTCTGGAAAAATATTCTCTCTTTTGTTGTTGATCAAATCAAATTGTCATTGTCAAAATGACACGAGATGTTGAAAAAGCATTTTCATGCGGGATTTGACGGGGAAAAAAAATATTGCCAGGCACAACCGGCGACGATTATCAGAGCGAGTTTCATCGGGAGGGCAGATTTCAGCGCAGAGTTCAGGGGAGAATTCCCATTAACGTGCCATTTCCATGCAATGTTACAGGTACGTCGGAAAATTTTTTCAAAATGATGAAAACAAATTTTGCCCCATGTTCATTATCAACTAATTATTATTAATTCTGATGTATAAATTAATTATGATTACTTCTGATATATATTCATTAATTATCATTAAATCTAATATACCAATTATAATTAGCTGTAATTCTAATGTAATAATTAATTTATATCATTTATACGTTAATTAATTATTCGTTTTTTACGCAATTAGCCGGTAGATCGAGAAACGTGCCAAAATCTGTGCACAAGTTACGTCCGGGCGACATTGACATTATCGGTGCAATGGGAGATTCATTGACAGCGGGTACGGGTATTTTTGCGTCGAGTGTCTTTCACTTGGTCATCGAAAATCGGGGAGTCACGGCTCTCGGTGGTGGTCAAGCTACCTGGAGGGAATATGTCACGCTTCCAAATATCATAAAGGTAATTCTGACATAATGGACGCTCCCTCAAAGGGAGTATTCTGTTCTAGAATTTTGAAAAAATCCATTTTTTTTTTGCACATTCATCAAGTTTAGACCTTTGAGAATGTATCCTCGAAAGGAAATTTTTTAATTCCAATGATTTACCGAATTAAATAGCTATATTTTAGTAACGCAGCAACTACGCCCGTCACGTCATCGAAGCAAATCGGACCAGGGAACATTTTTTAAAAACTAAACTTTTCTCAAAACAACAGCTGACGTGATATCTCAAGTTCTACTCGATCGATTTCCTTGAAATTTTTTACCAATCCTCAATGTAAAAGAAATAAAAAACTATCAACAAAAAAAAGAGTCGAAAAACGCCTTTTTTCGTTCAGGCAGCCGTTATATTTTGCGATTTTTTTTTCTTCCGTTTTCTCCAAGATAGGGGGGCTGTAACGATATATTCTTACTGATTAAAAATCTTTTTTTTTTTCAAATTTGGAATAGGATGACTAGAAAGGTTGCAACCGTGTTAGCCGGCACGTCCCTTTTTTTAGCCCCAAACTTTATCAGCTTGTAACTTATTTAATTTTCTTTTTTTTCTTGAATTTTTTTTTGTTTATCGTAAATGTTTATAAATATGGTGTACAAAAAAGAATGTTAAATGTGTATTTTGTTTTTTTTTTTGTTTTTATCGAACTCGACAAAACGCTCAAAATGTATGTTTGCAGGCGAGAATAGACGCCTTGATCGACATGAGGTGTGCTACCTCATGTCGATCAAGGATAAAAAATGTTAACAAAATAACACGAAGCAATAAATATAAAAAAAGTAATAAAAAATGCACACAATTTTTTTACTCGCCCAGGAATTTAACCCAAATTTAATTGGATACTCCTCGGTCGATTCTTCGACGCATCTGAAAGCTTCGGCATTCAATGTCGCCGAAGTCGCTGCAATGTCTCGTGATTTACCATTCATGGCGAGAAATTTGATTCGACGAATGAAAAATCATCCTGACGTGGATTTTAAAAATCATTGGAAGGTATCATCACACTTTTTCGAATATTTGGCAATTATTTAATCGTCAAAATGCTTCTTACTCCGTATCCTTCAATTTCAGCTTTTTTAATTAACATTCTTACTTTTTTTGAAAATGGCAATTCAATCATTAATAATGGAGAATCCGGGGAATTAAGAATTGCCGTTTAATTACCGATTTAATTTCAAGTTTTCATTTTTTTGTGGGTTCATTGTCTCAAAATGTTTTTTTTTTTTTTTTTTTTCAATTATCGGTTACCAAATTAATGATTCAATCGTCATTGTCCATTTTGCCATGTATTTATTGTTTTCAAAGACTTTTTTTTTAAACCGACGAATCATTCGGTCGTTGATTCGCCAAGTTATTACAATTAGTTATCGAGGCTATGGAATATTTTCTGGGTATTTTAATATTTTTACTGTTTTTAAAATAGTAATTTAATAATCATTAATAACGAAGAATGTGCGAATTTGAAAATGGCCCGTAAATTACCGATTAAATTATAATTGTCAATTATTTCCAGAGTTTATTGTCCCAAAGTGCTTATTTTGTTTCCCAATTTCAGCTGATCAGCATTCTCATTGGGCCCAATGATTTTTGCAGCGAAATGTGCTGGATATCGGATTCCCCGTCGACGATGCTGTTGAAACACAAAAATGATCTCATCGAGACAATGAGAATATTCAGGGATAATCTGCCAAGAACGTTGATCTCGTTAATAGCACCGCCGAATCTTACGCTTCTCGGTCGTTTGCGTGAAAAACCTTTCTTCTGCCAGATCGCCACGGACATCGAATGTTCGTGTCTCACGGGGCCGACCTTTCGATACCGAGATGACGAATTTGCGAAAACTATATCCACGTAAGGGATGAAATTACGGGATGACGATCCTTATGGGCATCTGCAAAAGGAACCCTGGATTAAAAAATATAAATTAGGGCCCTGCCAAAAAAAAAATTATTGAAAATCAAATTTCGATGCCAATTGAATAATTTCGAAAACTCGTAGTTTGCATTTTTGGGACCATTCTTGATTAATCAACGATTTGGGAAATTTGAGAGACACTTATTTTGCCATTCTTGCCACGTGTATAACATTGTGAGGGAATTCGGATGATTTTTTTTCTTCTGTTTTTGCGTGGAACAAAGTTGGCAACGCATCGACGAAGAAATGGCGAGCTATCCGGAATTTCAGACCGAAGAATTTGCCGTGGTGGTGCAACCGTTCGCGACGAATTTAACAATCCCGATGAGACCGGACGGTACAGCCGATTGGCTTTATCTGTCGGTCGATTGCTTTCACATGAGCCAAATAGCCAATGCACGTGGTGAGTTTTCAAAATAGTCCACAAATTTCGGTCCCTAGGAATTGCCAGAAATATTGATGCGCATTTTTTTCTATTTTTTTTTTCTTCGTTCTATCGAACAACTCTTTTTTTATTTGAAATAATCTCATCAATCGAATGACTCTTTGACAATCAAGATCTTTATTACCTACTTTTTTATTCAAGCTCGGCCACCTTCGTCGCCGGTGTAGCAGAAATATATTTTATCTTAAACTTAAATATATTTTCCATAAACCATGTGATGTGTATCTTTGTTCGAATAGGTATATATTGGAAGACCAAAAATATCTTCGAGATTGCAATATTTTCGTCAAAAATATATAAGATATATCGCAAATATATCGGAGAAATGAAACTTTTCGTTGCTCGTGCATCACAAATATATTTTACTTCAAATACATATATATTTGATATACGTATATCTTTGTTCGGATAGATATATACGTGTGTTTATTATATATATTTTGTATAATCTAAGATTTATCCCATATATCGAAAATAGATTAAATACTTATCCGGAAAATATTGTTTATTTTTGTCCCGCGGGATGGCGGTCAAAACGTTTATCGTTGGATAAGGACTTTTGTCACAAAACGAGTCGCGAACCGGTTCTCGCCAAGGCTCTCGCGACTCGCGCGTGTGCAGTACGCTTCTTCCAACTTGACTTTTATAAATCGAAACCATTTCCTTATTTTCAGACTCGTGTGTCCTTCGTAACGACCACTTCCGGAAACTCGGAACTTCATTGATTTGGTTTTTTTTCCTCTTGCAGATTGACATTATTTTTATCCATTTTTCTTTGGGCCAGGAAAAAAATTATATACTACGATGGAATTCATTCAATTTAAGGCGGTATTATGGTTCAGAGACATACATTTTGAGCTGTCGAGCTCGATGAAAAAAATAACGGAAAATATTTTTAGCATTTTTTTTACAACATATTTCTCAATATTTTGAGAATAAACAACAAAAATTTGGAGAAAAAAAAATGCAAATTAAATAGGGTATAAGCTGGTAAAATTGGGGCTTAAAAAAAAGCAGCAGTGTCGATCGTGCTGGCTGAAACAATTGGCTGAAACCTTTCTAGTCGTCCGATACAAAATTGAAAAAAATATTCTCAATTAGTGAGAATGTCGTTATAGTCCCTGCCGCGGAAAAACGGAAAAGAAATTTTGTACAGTGGCGTCTGTCTGGGCAGAAAAAGGCGTTTTTCGACTCTTTTTTCATAATTTTTAATTTTTTTACGATAGTAAAAAAACATTATTTTCATACAAAGTGGTAGGGGCGATGGAGAGTTATACATTGAAGATTGGTAAAAAATTTCAAGTAAATCGATTGTGTGGAACTTGAGATATCATGTCAGCCGTGTTGAGAAAAGTAGTTTTGAGAAAAATGTCTTCATACATGATGTAATATGTCCAATTTGCTCCGACGTGATGGGCGTATAATGCTGTGTCACTAAAATAGCTCTAGCTCCGTAAATTATTGGAATTTAAAAATTTTCTTTCGAGGATATATTCTTAAAGGTCTAAACTTTAAGAATTAAAAAAAAAAAAAATGACTTTTTCTTTACCGATGCATGCAAAATCCTCGTTTGCCCACCGTTTACTGACATGCAAAACGGCTGATTCCCGCGCAGGCGATGCGCAAAATAGTTTCACCGGTACGCAAAATTCCTTCACCGGTGCGCAAATGCTTTCACCGGTGGGCAAAATACTTTGCTCACCGAGTGAAGTGAGCTTGAACTATCGAGTCATCATATGACTCGTTTGTTTCAGAATCTTTTGACGTTTAAGAATCTTTTGACGTTCAACAATCTTTTGACGTTTTGTAATGTCATGGTACATCAGAAGTGAATAATAAAATTAAAAAAACGTGTCATGTAACTATCATATAATTTCGATAATTTCATTACATTTAAAAATTAATTTTGTGTTCTTTGGGGGGGCGCCGCCCCGTCCACCCCCAGAAGGGGCTCAGCCCCTTCACCCCGCCGGGGGGCTGCCGCTCCCGGACCCTCTGCTCGTGCGTGCGTCACAACTTCTCTGCGCGTGTCACAGCTTCCGCGTACAATTTGGGCTGCATTCGCCTTGGACGCTTACAGTCCCCCTTTTCCCCCTTGGTACACGATTTACTATTTCGATTTAACTCGGATTTTGCATTACAAATCGTTTTCGATACTCAAGGCCAAACGGGCTTCTTGTATCGAAATATACTATTTCAAAATCCAACACCAGAATACCGCCTTACAAGTCACGCTCCGACGTGACGGGCGTAGCCGCTGCGTCACTGGAATAGCTATAGGTACATAACTCGGTAAATTATTGGAATTGAAAATTTTTCTTTCCAGAACATATGTTCGTAAAGCTCTATAAGCTTTAAGAATATGCAAAAAAATGGACTCTTTCAAAATTCTAGACCAGAATACCCCCGTTGAAGTTATGCTCCGACGTGACGGGCGTATATATGTATAGTTTTTGCGTCACTAAAATAGCTATATATATGTAACTTCGTAAATGGTTGGAAATTAAAAATTTCTTTTCGAGGATATATTCTTAAAAGTCTAAGCTTCAAGAATATGCAAAAAAAAAGTTGATTTTTTCAAAATTCTAGACCATAATACTCCCGTAAGAGGTATCAATGTCCACTGAAATATATGTATATCCGCACAAAAATCGCGTGTAAAATTGGTTTCTGGGTCAATGCGATTTTGAATCGGAAATGAACGTTTAATTTAACAAATATCCACTTTCATCGAATTCGTGATGGTGAAATACATATTCATATATTAAATATATATAGATTTTTTATGAAGGTGAGGACACGAAGGATAATCGAAAATTGGGTCCGTTAACGATTCTCTATGTTTCGTTGGACATCGTAAAATCTTTTAACAGTTGATTTTTTCTTTTTTAATTTTTTTTTTTCGACCATTCGCACGCACATAATTCCCCTCCCATTCTCGTCGATGCACCGTAACAGATATCCCTTTCTCCAGTGATTTCTCTCGTTCTAATAGCTTTTCTCTCTCTCTCTCTCTCTCTCTCTCTCTCTCTCTCTCTGTCTCGATCGATTAAATTATATTTTTCTTGTATTCATTTTTTTTTTAATATTTTCTTTTTCCTCTTTTATATTCCTCGCGATGTCGCAGCTTCGAGAGCCTTGTGGAAAAATATGCTTCAACCGGTGGGCCAGAAGTCACATGACTGGGAAGACAGCGATTTCATCGCTTGTCCAAGCGAATCGCATCCCTACATTATGACGCCGATCAATAGCCCTGAAGAATTCGAATGGTAAATTTATTCTCAAAAGTCCAGAAATCGTGGAAAAAAACAAATTTTCAAATCTTCTCATCTCAAAATGTGTTTAGAAAAAATTAAATAACACTGAAAATTAGTGATTCAGTCAAAATTTATTTTATTTTCAAATTGTTGATTTTTTATAAATTTTGGCGACTTTTTTAAACTAATTGTTCACTCTGTTCGGAACTGACTTTGAAATAATTGCCATAATTTAGCACTAATTTTACTATAATTTTTGGGATTTTACAAACGATTGATTTAAAAACTAATAATAAGTAATATTTAAGATTTGAAATATTTTTTTTTAAAGATCATTATTGTCATCATCATCATCATTATTATTATTATTATTATTATTATTATTATTATTATTATCGATGTTTCAATGGCGTTAAAGTGGTTTTAATTGCATTCTGGAGATTATTTTGACGGTAAATTGTTTCATAGCGTTGAATAAATTGGCTTCCATAATTTAGAAACTTGCACAAAGTGATTTTGAGGCTCAGCTGTCGGTTTAAACGATTATGGTAACGAGATAATTAACGTTTTTGTAAGCGGTAAATCTTGAGAGAGACATCGAGGTTTGCAAACGTAAGTTTACGGGTATTCAAATGTTCAGTTTTTACGTTTTATTATCTTCACGGTTATGGCTTTAATTTTTCATGTGTCCGTCCTCATTAACCGGCGATTTTGGCCGTACTTTTTTTTTGTCAATTTTTCGTTGAGATGTAAAAAATGTATCTTCATATCGCATGACATGATCCTGATAAACGATCGATTGAATAATAAGTGCTTTTTATGTACGTAATTAATTTACTCAATTTTCGTGTCCCCTTATAGTAAAAAAAACATCCAAAGGGTAATGCTTTTCAGATAAAAAATATTGCCAAAATATTAAAAATTGCACTAATCAATATTTAAGAATTTTAAAATTTGTTCAGATGGTTTGGATTCTCATTTTGGATTATGGAATTTCTTAATCCGGAATGTTTTATTTTTTGTTACACGACCATTTTTAGTGGCTTCATGAATAAATTACGCAATTTTTTCAAACGTTTTTGAGCATCGTTGAGACATTGAAAAAATGCCTCAACTTGTTACAATGAGATCATAATTTTTATCTTACATAATATACTTTTTAAGCATTAACAAAAAAATCAGGTATTTTCACACAGCAATATAATGTGGGACGTCGCGTAACCGCGTAACTTCATTTCCAGTCTTTTATTTTTTTCTACATATGAATACCAAGTTCCCGCGTATATCTTATATCACGTCCTTCGCATCTTTCGCCGCGCGTCTGTTAAATTTGGGTCACTATATACATATTTGGAGATTTTTCACAATCGTTTAAAAAAAAATTAATTATGATCTCAATCGCGTTTCATTGAGAAATGTAATTCAATTGACAATAAAGTGAATAACAAAATTTTACGCGTTAATGGTTTGAAAAATCGAGCAAATTTCGAGCTACTTCATTTTTGCCTTCTTACTTTTTTCGAAAAAGAATTTCTAGAATTAGTTCGAAGATGTATAATTTAAACCATTTTTTCAAAGATGAATCCCTTTAGCGATTATTTCCAAATTCAATGCCACGAGTATTCCGTTCCGTCATCTCTTCCAAACATTTTGGTGCAAAAAAGGAAAAAATTTGCAGAATCGAGCTCAGGAGAGCAATTAAACTCCGTCACTTTTCGAGAACTTTAAACGCGTTTTTCCCGAACACCATTTTGTACGAGTGTTTTCGCGATAATTCAAGAACGATCGAAGGCCATCGACTTTATTGTTTTTTTTTTTTTTTTCAAAATCAATTTATCAACTTTGTCTACGGAATGAAGCATCGTCCGTGTTAAAAAACAATTTATTACTATTGTTATCGCAACAAGTGTTATCAGTTTTACGAAGTTTCGTCGAATTTTAGCCGCTGCTTTTTCAATTTTCATGGTTTTTCAAAAAAAAATTCGTTCAGTCCCGTGGAGGAATGTTCCCTTGAGGAAATAGAATGTGAAAATTCTAACCGCGGCCACTCAATGCGGGAGCAGCGCATGAGACACTTGATCCATATTATTCGCCTGGATCGATCACCCTCGAGGATTTAAGTTTTTGAAAGCTCAATTTTTCAATATCTGAATATTATGTAATTTATATTTATTATTAAATATTAATAAAACAAATTAATTATGAAATATTCCTTCGATATCTAAAACGAATGGACTCAATTCCGATTCGATAATTCGATGCATCGTCGTAACAATTTTCCTTTTGGGTGGAAAAAAATCATGATTTGCCAACGTCCATTAACGAACCTTTCGTCGTATATATCTTTATGGGACTTACAAGGATGGGTACTCCCGACGCTCTTACTCACATATCGATTTGAGAAAATCGGGAATAGCATCGAAGCACAACGGAAGAACTTGAAGGTGTAGAGAACCTCGCAATGTTAAGTATATATATAAATACACAATTTTGTGCGTGTGTTTGCGCGAGTGTGTTTGTTGTGCGGTTTTTCTCTCGAGTGGAGAAACACACAACGAGTTCTCGATAAATTTGACCCCATACCTGTGCGGCAGGTTGGTATCGAGAGAGAAAAAGAGGTGGGGGATATCCACGGGATACGGGAGGAAGGCTCTCCTTTGCCGGGGTTCACCGGGCCCTCGTCTTCGGAGGCTCCTTCATTCATGTGCGGCGAATCATTCGGATAACGGTTAATCAAGCGTATTACTGACGTGTAACAAAAAAAAATTAATCACCCTCCAACATTTCAACAATCGATTAATAAATTTTCGCAATTTTCATTTTAAATAAAAAAATTCAAAATTCTCGTTTAATCGCAAATAAGTGACTCAATGCGCAAGGAAGACTTCGATAAATCGATAATTAATTTATCATCAGTGTCAAGACTGTGTGATTAAATTTTATTCGACGGTGAGTAAAAAAAGAGGCGTGAAGAATGAATTTTCGCATGAATTTCATTGATGAGGGTTTTTTTAAAGAGATATTTTTTTTTTCAAGTACGGAGAACATTTTTCTTTTATCGTCTCATATTACACAGTAAGAAATTCATGCGGGGAAATGTGATCGAGGATTTGTGAAACTTTTACACAGGGTTTGTCATATTTTCAAGTTTTTATGGCTTTTTTTATTGCATCTTTGATCTCTCTCTCTCTCTCCCCCCGCCCGCCCCCCCCCCCTCTCCTAATGATGACAATCGTTGAGATTAGAGAGAGGGAGAGATGATTCGACTTACGGACATCTGTATATAATATATTATAAACCTATAGAGGGGAATGGGGGGTAAAATGAAACCCATAAGAAGATAACGCAGCTAAGAAGCTCCGCTCGGTGTAAACTCGTTGTTTTTCATCTAAAAATACAGTTCCAATCGATTAAATTGCACGTCAAAAAGAAAACATTCTCGGGGGCAAAATGGGAGACACCACCGTGAATTTTTGTTTCTTCGAAAATTCAGGTACAAACGAGGAAAAACAACGGAAAAACGATTTCCCTCGCTTTTAGGTATGTCGGATTAGCTTAATATCGAAGATAATTGAACCAAGCTGTTCGACGCCATTTTGCAATGAAATTTTTGGCCGAATTCGATTTTAATCGTAGTTGCGTCGTGTATTATTTTTTATACCATTACGGAGGTGGCTATTTTGCCTCCGGTACCGGTACATTTTGCTTTTGGCAAATGGGTGATTTTCATATGATTATTTTTTTCACTCGATTTTCAACCGACAGGAGCTTGATAATTTTTCAAAAATTTTCCGGCTATTGCTAGGTGAGAAACGAAAATTTTTCAATACACAGCTTGCGACTCACGTACGACGCGTCAGAAACGTCAAATTTGTTGAAAATCGGGTGGAAAAAATAATCCGCCGAATACACCCCTCGTGCTTGGGGTAATCAATCGGGTATTTATTTCCCTCGAGCTTCCCTGCCCATAGTGACGACCCGAGAGTTTGGCACCAAATCCACATGCCATGCTGCCAGGCATTGGGCGACGAAGCTATCGGGAAATACCCGATAGTTTCCAAGCACTCGGGGTATTATGACTGAAAATTTCGAAATCTACATCACATTTTCGGAAATTTTGTATTTTTATCTATTTTTAAATAATTTTCTATCACGTCCATTTCGCCTCCAGTGACCACTTTGCCCTCCATTTGTGAATATACACGTATTTACACGTGCGGACATTGCGGGGAAAGTAATTGATGCGTACGGTCTTTAAACCCGGAAGGCGAATTTGTCCGATGACGTGGAAAAGATTCGAGCCCTCGGGGTCTCATGACGAATGATACTTGTCTTTTTTTGGAACTTGTATGGGATTAGCGGGTCAAGTAGTTTCGGCACGCTGAATTGCAACATCGTAATTTTTACGATTATCGAACGGGTCTCGATTATTCTCTATCGATTGGCTGACACAGAGATGTCAAGATTTTTCGATTTCAAACAGATTTTGCGTAAAACGACGCCATTGACTTTTTCTTCGACTCACAACTGTAGAAATTAATTATCATAATCGTGGTTACTCGCATTGGGTTTAAATCCTTCGGCTCAAGTTTTTTTTTTCACAAACGAGCCAAGAACTAGACTAATGTGGGAACAACATTACAGATTCTTTTAAAATAATTTGCATGCGAAAAATTATAAGAATATTCAACAGTTCAATAATAATAATAATAATAAAAATTTGATGATTCCAATGATTGACGATTCAAATGGTTGGTCGATCTTTAAAAAAATAAAAAAATAAATGAAATAAGCCCAGAATCATGAAAATTGTTAAAAAAAATTGACACAATTATTTTTGGTAAAAACTGTCGAATTACCGTATTTTATTGTCGTATCTTTAGAATTGTCCGTAGGAATTCACAAACGTTGCGTCATTGTTACATTATTGTCGTCGATTGCCGAAATTCGTTGCATAATTTTCGCCCACTCGTTCATAACTGAACGAAAGTTCAATATTATTTCCGCAATGCAATTATTTCATTGCGTAATTTTCAATCGCACTTGTTACTTTGCTCGTTACGATAACAATTACCAATGAGGTGAAGCTGCGTCGAAGATATCAAATCTTACGCACAAAGATCCTTCCACCACCCTCAAAATTTTTTTTTGCATCGATATTCAATTCCGTGTCAAGTCGATCGATCCTTCCCGATTTATTCCCCAATCTTTTAGAAGCTTGTTAGCCGGATTAGCCCCCTCTCCCGAACCAATATAGCAAAAAAACACCTTTCATTTTTTAATATTTTGTTTACATCGGCCCTTGTCTCAAAAAAAAATCTTTGACCGGTAAATGTTCTAATTAAAAAAGTTATAAAAAAAGGAAAAAAGCCATAATCTGAACTGTACATACCGTGGTAACCGTAAAACCGCGAGGAAAATAAAATCGGACGATTCTTTGGCCAATAAATTATTATCCAGAATGGCCACTTTCTCAAATTTGTAAAAAAGTTTATCTAATGTGTTTTTTAAAATCAAGGGTTGATAGAAAAAATATTTAAAAAAATTGAGAGCCATCATAAGCTCCTGAAACTTGGTGAAGAAACATTATAAAATAAAATCCGTACGAGGATCAAGGGCGGATTTTGGTCGAGGTAACGTAGGATTGTGCGTACGTACAATAATATGTCTTTGTCGTTACGATTTTGCGGTGTAACTGCGGGAGGTTTTTATCGTGCTGTTCAAAGGAAGGCGCTGGCATATAGAAGCGACGCTCACTGTTCGCGAGCGTCCGAGCCAAAATCGAAAATTGGAAAGTTGCCGAAAATATGCGTTACGCGAGAGACTTTAACCGAGCGGTATTGAATGTGCGTCGCTCGCTGGAGGTGTAACACATCTCTTCACAGCAATAGAATAATATGCCGCCTTCAATATCATCCATGATAATTATAATGAGCTGGGAAATTACCAAAGGAATAGGAAATAATAATAATAATAATAATAATAATAATAATAATAATGATAATAATTTCCGCTGTTTAAACTTTCGCTGTTTTTTTTCTCATTTGTCTTTTTCTTTTGTAGGAAGCTCAAATATACTTGCGTGTTTATGTGTATTCAAGAGATTTACGATTTGTCGAAATCTTTGAGTTCGACACTTTCCGTTAAGCAAATATGCATTTATATAATATATATTAGAGTGCTGCCAAACACTAGCTTTTTCTTCCAATCACACACCACTACGAGATTTTTCCATCTTTTCTCCTGCAAAATTCATCTCGGTAAAACAGAGACCTGCACGATGTTTTTACCACTGTCGCGCGTGAATCTTGAAACGACCTCAGGGAAGATCTAGAAAAATCCTTCAATCAACGTCAGGGAAAATAATAAAAAAATCATTCTATTGAGCTCAGAGAAAATTTAGAAAAATCCTTCAATCGACCTTGGGGAAATTGTAAAAAAAATCGTGCAGCTGACCTCGGAGAAGAGCTGGACTGATCCTCCAATTGTCCTCAAAGAAAATCTATAAAAATCCGTGAATTCTTCTCAAGGTAAATTTAGAAAAATATCGATGAGAAGCACAATTCGAAAAAAACGTATTTTTTTTTTCATCGCCCTCATAGGTATATAAATGCATATTTTTGCGTACGGTATTTTTCTTTTTCCATGCATATAGACATTAAATCTCGCATGACGTTGTCACGCGGCTCTTTAAACGAGATGTAACCATCTTATTTTCGTTCTCGCCTCAAATGCGCATTATTCAACGGCATCACGGAACATTCACGGCTTTCCGTTGTAACGACAAAGTCCGCAGCCACGAATATGAAAGTTTATTGCGAAATTTTTGCATCTTTATGTTCCTCGCATTGATGAGAAAGAAAAACGCTTGAAAAAAACACAATCGATCGTTCGAAAAGAGTCGGTGAATTAAATTCCTTTCGTATTGCAGCCTGAACTTGTTTTTCCGGCGGAAAAACTCGACCCTTTTTTCTTCCTCTCACTCGTTAAACACATTTTTCACCGATCAACGAGAGATCTCTTTTCGTTCGTAAGTTCATTTTTCTCATTAACGAATCGAAGCTTACAGACCGGAAGTGAGTCCATGTCACAGGAACGCGAATCACGCGTAACGTCACCGCGGGAAGACGCGAAAAGAGAGAGAAAAAAAGGTTTTCTCGTCGAGTCTTGAGTCGAGTGCGTCAACAAAATGGAGGAACCATCATTGAGGAATTCGGGAGGATCGTGAAAGAACGAGGATCAAAAAACAACAAAGGATATCGGTCGTTGGAAGAGGATATGGAAATTAATCCTGATTTACAAGCTTGATATCGTCGGGGAGAAGAAATTCCACAATCTCGCGTGCATTATGAGGCTCAGAATCGCTCGATTACTGCTGATTGGATTTTTTTTACCAACAGTACAAATGGAAACTTTCATGGAATCCCTGCGAAGAACTTTCCAGTGGAGTAGAGTAAGTTTTTCAAAATTACAATGATACGTTCATCCTCGAGAAACTTCCAAAAAGAATGATAATTAATTATAAAAGTACCAAAATTATGGAATTTAGGATCCAAATTTACAAAGATATATTTTTTCAACCACTTGGGCTGATTCGAAATTAATTTGAATTTTTGAAAAATGATGATTGGTACATTTTTGTCGAATCGATTACCCTTGAGAAATGATTTATCGTATCGATTTTATAACAATCGATACGATAAATATTCTTAAAATAACTAAAAATAATAAAAATATTTAGACATAATTAATAATTGCGCTTCGACAATTCTGCAAATTTATCAAAATCAAATAAATAGATCCGAATTTATCAAAGAAATAAATTTTTATTTTTACACATCAACTTGACGATTGATGTTTTCCAAAAGGAGGTAAGTTAAATTTTAATTGAATTAAAATTGAAAAAATATTTTATTTATCTACTAAAATTAAGCTTCGCATATTATTAAAATAAACAAATGCTTCCTCAGAGAGGTGGTTTAAAAAAAAAAAATTATAAAACAGAATTTTTGTTTTCCACCTCCGGTAAAGTCATTCTTATTATAATATCGATCGATTGTGACTCAATTGGAAAAATTCCTTGATCCTGCAGATTCATTCTGACACAATGCTCGAGCATAAATATATCGCACGTCAGGTTAATAATTGTCGCGGATGTTTGAGTGAAAATAAAACGCGAATGGCCCGATTACATGGATGTACAAATGTAAATACATGAATAAATAAATAAATAGATACATGCATACAATATATATTATATATATATAAAATGTACCGTTGTGTAAGCAGCAGAAAATCGTGATCCCCGATGATTTATTCTTCATTCGAGTGCGTGCTTGGCATTCGAAGCTCGAACAAGGAGAAAGGCAAACATCATGCATCCGCGCATAATAATCGTTTTGTCATTGGGCCTCACGACCCCTCTCGAGTTAACGATACCCCAGAACGTTCCTCCTCGTTAACGCGGAAGCATTTGAATTTCAACATTTTCTCCCCCTTTCCTTCGAGATAAGAATCCCCGAAAAATCGTCTTTTTTATAATTAACCCAAGAATTTCTCAAACTCGACACAAATAACTGGTTCGTCGCACACGCGTGTGCGCGTCAAGTTAAATTATGCACATACAGGCATCCTGTATCGTATATTCGCTCGTGAAAATTCCGACCGGAAATCGAGGCTTGTATTCGAAGGAGGGCGAGTCAATCGGTCAACGCGCGATCCAAATTAAATAAAGCAAAAGTTTGGACGTGACGAGAATTAAAAACTCGGAACTCCCGCGTTGCTCACATTCGCCGACAGATTCATCAAGTGTGGACTTAATAATTTAAACAAAAAATCATAATGATCAGGATCATGGTTGGAAGTTAAACCGCATGGAATCATGCGATTTATCGGAAGAATAATCGAATAGAAATTATCTTCGATTCGTTTCAGATTTTAGATTTTTATTTATCATTGATTGTTTCAAATTTTTTCAAGATAAAATACTTTGAGGATGAAGGAAGAATTGTACACTCTTAATCTCCCATTTTATAGATTTAAAAAAATATATATTATTTTGCAAGGAAATCTTGAAATTAAAACAATAATAACGATCATGAAATTTTGAAAATAAATTAATACGATGAGTTTTGAAAATAAATTATGATAATAAAAATAATTTTTTCACATTTATCATTTGGTACATTTTGAAAATCTTTGTATAAAAACATAACGAATTTCCTTTGGCGAAATCCAAGGCAGCGACAAAAAATTATACGACATGAAAAATTATCTCACGAAGCTCTTCATCGGATAAAATCTATTTGATAAAAAAAGTTCAAAATCCTGATGTGTAATTTTTTTTAGAAATCATTCATTGTCCAATTTTTGCGTAAGAAAATCATCGAATCGAATTAAAAGAGTCAAACGATTGGATAAACGTATGCGAATGCTTTCTCGATGGAATAATTTTACAATATCAAATTTTCGTGAGCGGGTTTCATAAGAGATATTATTATTATTATTATTATTATTATTAAAGAACGAGCTGGACGAAAATGGTATATCATATCCGTCCATGATGGACGGCGTGCGTCGACAACAAAGGATTTCCACACGAGTGCCGTTTCCCTGCGACACGAAATTAGGCAGGTAGAGTATTAAAGATTGATCTTCCTTTTGTTTCCACTTTTAATCTCCCCCTCCTTATCTCGTTAACTCGTCGGTTAACCGCGTGAGAATGGTTTCTTCACTCTCGCAAGTTACTCCACACGCACGCACGCACGCACCCACGCACACGCGCTGCACACACACCGAGCAATCATAATTTTACGGATTCTCAGATCTTCGTCACCGCCAAACGACGTTAATCGTCTGAGACCGGGAGACATTGATGTTGTCGGGGGTTTGGGCGATTCCCTAGTCGCTGGAAGTGGAGCCCTCGAGGAATTCGCCATTGGCACCTTCATCGAGGCACGCGGAGTCAGCTGGTGCGCCGGAGGCCAGGGAAACTGGAGAATGTTCCTGACACTTCCGAATTTGATTAAGGTAATTTTCAAGACTGGTTTTTAGGGTTCCCTGGCTCAAGGTGATATTCCGCTTCAGAGACATATTTTGAGCGTTTTGTCAAGCTCGATAAAAAAAATATTTTTACCACTCTTTTTTAAAACATATTTATTAATATTTTGACGATAAACAAAAAAAATTTCGAAAAAATGACAATGAATCAAGTTACAGGATGGGGGGGAAAAGGGGTGTGCTGGTTGACACGATTGCAACCCTTCTAGTCATTCGATACAACATTTAAGGGGAGGGTACCCCCCCCCCCCCGCCTTTCCACTCTCGTGAGTGCGAGAGAGAATAAGCTGGAACTTTTGACACATTTTTCTCGGAGATGGCTTGATGGAATAAAAAAAGTATATTGGGGCCACCTGTACACGTCAATTACGCAGGCGGCCCTGCACTCTTCTTTTTTTATTCCATAAAGCCATCTCAGAGAAAAATGTGTTGAAAAATTTTTGAGGTTGACCTTTACGCTCCTCTTAAAGAAAGATTCTTAATTAGTAAGAATGTCGTTATAGCCCCCCTACCTCGGAGAAAACGGTGACAAATAGGAATTCGTAAAATGGTGGCTGTCTGATGAAAAAAAGCGTTATTCGACTCTTTTTTCAAGCCTTTAATTTTTTTACAATAGTAAAAAAATCATTGCGATACAAAAGTGGTAGGGGTGATAGAGAAGTATACATTGAAGATGAGTCGAAGAGTCGAACGTGCGTTCGACTCTCAAGGGAATAAATTGTCTTTTCGATATTTCGTCAATTTCCAAAATAACAATGCATTGTTTATCATCGTCCAAGCATCGATGATTAATTAGATTAATTATGATTGGAAAAAAATGATTAAGAATCGTTGAAATAATTAAAAATTGATATTGTCCACGTTTCTACTATAATAATTATTAAATGGTTCATTTTAATCATAATTATTTGTGCTTAATTTCTGGTTATCGGTTCTCCGTTTTTTGTTTTGTTCGTTGAATTATTAATTTTTCACTCTTCTCGGGTATCAAGGAGTACAACAAAAATCTTACGGGTTACGCAACGGGAACTGGCGAATTCATATCCTCGAAGGCAGGACTCAATGTTGCATTTCCAGTCGCAGCGACCGAAGATGCATTGCATCAGGCCCGAATTCTCGTGAGGAGAATAAGGAGCGATCCAAGAATGAACTCGAAAAAGCATTGGAAGGTTGTTACTATTTGTTAACCCTCAAAAATGGTTGTTAACCCCTAACTATCTTTAATGAATCACGTTAATGCTAAAATTGAACCCAAAAACCGGAACTAGTCGTACAAATCAACTCGTCGATTCTACCCGCGAATAATAATTGTTACTCGTATTCGACAACCCTTAATTTGAATTTAAATAATTTTCATGGTCCAAACAAATTTTAAAAAAATTTGAATGGTTTAAATTCAAATGTTTGCTCAGCTTTGGCCAAATTGAATGAATTCACGCGCGTTCAAATTTTTACTCTTTTCAAAAATAACCACTGAACCCTCAAAATTCATCTTTACGGACTACCTTCATTTTTTTATATTAGTTTTTTTTTTTTGCGTAGCTCGTAACGATACTTTTCGGTGCGAATGACATTTGCTCGGCACAGTGTTACAATCCAAAGGCCTTTTCGCCGGTTCGTTACGCCCTTCATCTGCGAAGAGCCTTGGATTATCTGAGGGCAACGATGCCTCGAACTTTGGTGAACCTGGTTCCGGCAATAGGTTAATTGGTTGAAAAAAAAAGCATAAAAAATATTTCCAAAGTTTCCCAGAGAGACGATTTTCATTCTATTCACCCGAATAACATTTTTTCTTCTTTCAATGCCTACGACAGATGTCACGGTTTCCATCAGAGTCACGAGGGGGATGATGTGCAATATTTTGCATCCACTTTATTGCGCGTGTATGCACGAGGGCAAACGTCCGGATATTCACGTATCGAAAATGGCGAGATTGTATCAGGACGCTGCTGAGGCTCTGATCGCTTCCGGAAGGTCAATGAACAATCGATCGATCGATTAATTACAAGTTTTTGCGCATCGATTCGAATTTTTTGTTCCGTTTCATTGTATTTTTTAAATTTTTATTGAATTGAAATTTATTACGGCATTTATGATGAAGCGATTCAATAAATTTTTGAAATTTTAGTCTCGTTAAGGGGCAGGGTATGGTTTTAAAAGCGACAAAAGGTACATTTTCATGATTTTTTGCGCCGATATGAGTAATATTGTTTTATTCATTTTATATATATATTATAGTATAACTTCTAAAGTATATTAGAAAAAAATTTCAATAAAAAATATTGATAAATATGCCCGTGACAGCGAATCTCCGGAGGCGCTTTGAAAAAAAGTTGTTTCGCGGTGAACATGATAACTCGTTACCGGATCATCCGAAACAAAAAAATCGATGTGCGTTTTAAAGGTGATATGTTTCCCCGGGTAATCGAAGCGTTTTTTTTTTTTTTTTTTTTTAATTTTCTACAGCATTTGGAAGTGAAAGACGCGATTTTAGCTAAAAAAAAATCTCGGTGAATTTGTTATTAAAAAATAGAAAAAAATAAAAATAATAATAATAAAAAATAATAAATAGAGCAAATCGCGTCTTTCACTTCCAAATGCTGGAAAAAAAGCTCTGATTACCTGGGGAAACATATCACCTTCAAAACGCGTATCGATTTTTTTGTTTCAGATGATCCGGTAACGAGTTGTCATGTTCACCGCAAAACAACTTTTTTTCAAGGCACCTCCGGAGATTCGCTGTCACGGGCATATTTATCAATATTTTTTATTGAAAATTTTTTCTAATTTACTTTAGACGTTATACTATAATATATATATATATATATATTATAGTATAACGTAATTAACGTCTAAAGTAAGTAATTAACGTCTAAAGTAATTTACTTCAGACGTTATACTATAATATATATATATATATTATAGTATAACGTCTAAGGTAAATTAGAAAAAAATTTTGAATTTGAATTCACATTAGAAAAAAGAGAAGAAAAAAAGGCACATGAAAATGTGCCTTTTTTTTGTTTTTAAAACCATATCCTGCCCTTAATGAAATTTGAATTAATTCGATTTTAGTTGCAATCGTGATAAATTAATTTTTGCAATTTTTCAACAAAGTCAATGAATTTTGGCTAATTATATTTTAATTACTTTTTAATTGATTTTTAATTAATCACATTTAATTAGATGATTCCACTTAGTTTTTAGTGATTGGATTTTTAAAATTTTTTAAAATTTTTTAGATACGACACCACGAAAGATTTTACGGTGGTTTATCAGCCATTTACGAAACTATTCAATGCGCCTAATTCGGATCCGCGTCAAGCACCACCTATGGACTCGAGTTTAGTGACTTACGATTGCTTTCACTTTAGCCAGCGAGGACACGCGCTTGGTAAGAATTTTTGGGAATTTATATTATTAATTTGTCGCGGAATTTATCTCGAATTTTGCGGAAATTCACCGCGCGTGACTCTTTGACGAGTACTCGGCTGCATTTCGGGTTGCCTGCCGTCGGGCGCCCACGTTCACAAGCTCCGTCGGTAGAAGCGCGAGCCACGGGTAAAAACAAGTTTTAACTGACACGAGCTGCATTAAAAAAAATAAAAATAGTACATTACGATACGAGTGCGTTGAAACTTTTTCTGACGAGTGTGAGTTTGCAGCATGAGCCGAAGGCGAATGCTGCAATCACACGAGTCAGAAAAATGTTTCTCGCACGAGTTTCGTACAAAATTTTATTGCGCGAGTGCGGAGAGTGCCATTTTAGGCACTCGTGCAATAAAATGTTGTACGACACTCGTACGAAAAACTTTTTCTGACTCGTGTGATTGCTGCAGCATTCGCCTTCGGCTCAAGCTGCAAACTCACACTCGTCAGAAAAAGTTTTATCATACTCGTATAATAATGTATTATAAGCGAATATAAGAAAATAATGTCTAAAATTTGAAACATACCCCAGAATCGACTTTCGTTGATCCATGATTCGGGGTGGAAGATAATTTTTTCATTCTTTGTGGAATTAAAAAGATGTCTGAGCTTTGGATTTTCTAAATCAGCATTGGAAATAAAAATCCTTGAGGATCATCGACACGTGGAGACACGATATATCATATTCCTCATTGTCAATTAACACGGCGAGAGACGGACGATTAAAATTTTTTTTTTAATGCGTATACAACAATAAATGATCTTATTAAGAATGCAAATGGGCGTCTGTCACCACTGCCTGTGGCTTGTGACGTCAAGATCCATTCTCGTTTATTCGTAATCAGAATTGAAAAAAGAAAAATGAATCAAGTCCCAGACATCGAGGCTTCATTGACGTATCCGTCGGGATTTATGTTTGTTTTTGCGAATTAAAATAAAAACACGTTTTCCCAACGATATGCGAAGTATCGAGATTCGGGTAAATTTTATTGATTTATTTATTTATTCATTGTTCTTTTTTTCAAAGGCATTCTCAAACGCACCCTGGCGGGAAAATTCAATGACACTCATCGCACGACTTATCGAGACGATACGAGATTTTCTTTCTTTTTTCTTTCTTTTCAATCACTGATAACGCCGTTGCGAAATATCCGTGGAAAACCTACCGACAGATTTATATCCATTCGCAAATAGATCACGATAGATTTTTTTTTGCTTTTTTTTTTATAGAAGCTTTATTTTTGTGAATGGGAATTTTTATGCTAGCATTTGCTAGAAATGATTAGGAAAAATATTGGAACGTTTGTGTTTTAACGAAATTTTTGCAATTGCTCTGACTTTCCTATTTTTGCGTTTATGGAGCTGAATTTTTGTTTACACAAGTCCGACACGAGGTGGCAAAAAAGGTTAAAATAGAATTTGAAAGAATAATTCAGGGGGTCCGGATTCTACAAAATTGAAAAAACCAATAAAATGCTCCAAAAGGCCTCAATTTTTAAAATTACGTAGCAGTGCGAGGATAAACATTTCACACGAGAATAATTGGCAGGGATACTTGATACAGAATTAAAAAAGGATCCTTACAGAGGTCCCGATTTTATACATAGTACGTACAGATTTGTACAATGACAAATGTGAGGATAAACATTGAAATTTAATTTATAATGTAGCACATACTTCGTGTTTAGTGACCAAATAATTTTACATCGATTAAAATAAGTATGAGTAATTCATTTTCTTAAATTGAAAATAAAATTTTTGGAATCTGCGGTTCAAGAGACTGAAACACCGTCTTTGGCAAGCGTTTTGGCGAAAAAATTGGAATTAAAATGAGAAAATTATTTATATTCATTAATGTCATATATGTTTGGGCAAAAATTAATTAATAAGAATACTATGAATATTATTATAGTATAATTAAATTATTATAGTATAATATTACTAAAAATACTATGAATATTCCCAAAATATCGAATTACTTTTTCAAATGGATTTTTGTAAATCCACTATCCGCGGGCGCAGGAGAATGACTATTTTCATAATTCTTCTGTTTTTTTCTTCAAAATAATTTTTCCAGGTGCCAATCTTCTTTGGAACAATATGCTGGAACCGGTGGGAAACAAAACGGACTCGGGGCTGCCGGAAATATTGGAGAAGGTTTTGTGCCCGAACGAGCGATCGCCTTACATATTCACAAATGTGAATTCGCGAAATTATCGGGAAACCGGAAGCCAAGAGAGAATAGTGCCGAGTTAGCGAAGAAATTTTCCAAAAATCGCTCAGTCGGTAACGCAGATCTCGGGCGTGATGAACTTTTTTACTGTCGGAGCAAAAATGGAATTTTCTTGATGAAAAAAAGGAGGGATGTACGATTTATAGTGACCTCAGGGCTAGTGAAATAACGGAAAAGAGTAATACATAAAATTGTGTAACAAAGTGTATACAAATACGTGTTTACGATTGGAAGGAAATAATCGTACACATTGAGCCATAAAATGTACATAATTTTCATTTTACGATGAAGGCATTGTCCATGGACGATCAAATGAAAATGAAGAAACTGAAGAAAGAGAGGAGATGAACGAAAAATCGTAAACGATTATCCGTCGCACGTGCCTGACGATGCAATTGTGACGCGTTTGAAGAAACTTAGGGTGTAAATTCCCAGGGAAACGTGTATTTAAAAAACAATTAAACAATATATATATTGGACTGATTCAAAAAAAGCGACTATTTTTTATTTTTCGAAGAAACCCATTGAATACTTTCGGGAAGGTGAAAAAAGATACCTGTTAAAATTAGAGCTCTTAATAAAAATATTTAGAGGTCCCTCTTCGCATATTTTTATTTCCCATTTAAATAACACGGGAAAAGAAAATTTCAAACTTTGACATTTTATATCCCAGCTTCGAGTCAATGCACCAAAATAAACGACACATATTCTTGTAGAGAATTGCACGCTCTACAAAAAAGATCTCTTATAATTTTTCGATAAACTCACTCCCTCAAAAGTTATTCACGTTCTAATATATATGTATATTGGACTGTGAATATGGGTGAACTTATGATGGTAATTTCTTTAAAAAATAAGAAACTTATGTTCATGCAATTTAAATTTTTGTTTCAGGAAAGATTTTACGATATTTAGTAATAAGTTTCAACATTTTGCCGGAAACCAGAACAAAAAGTGAAATTTACTCTATATTTAAATTTAACCTTGAATAACTTTTGAAGGAGTGAGTTTATCGAAAAATCATAAAAGATCTTTTTTGTAGAGCGTTCAATTCCCTACAAGAATATGTGTCGTTCATTTTGGTGCACTGACTTGAAGCTGAGATATAAAATGTCGAAGTTTGAAATTTTGTTTTCTCGCGTTATTTAAATGGGAAATAAAAATATGCGAAGAGGGACCTCTAAATATTTTTATTAAGAACTCTAATTTTAACAGGCATCTTTTTTCACCTTCCGGAAAGTATTGAATGCGTTTCTTCGAAAAACAAAAAATAGTCGCTTTTTTTGAATCAGTCAAATATATATATATATATATTAGGGTGACAGTTATTTGGGCTTTGGCGAAATAAGTTCGGTGCCACCCCAAAAACATAATCGAGGTGTATCACAAAAAATCTGTGTTAAGTTTGAAGGCGCTCGGAAAATTGGAAAACGCGCCACCGGGCGATTGAAATTTTTAATGTTTTTTGGGCATCTCTACAGAGCTTGTCATAAGCAGAATTATGAACGAAAAAAAATTTAAAAAATTTGGTTTTGTACACCATACTATGCACAATAAGTGTACCAAGATTCAAATTTTTATCATTAATATTATAGACGGAAAAAAAAAATCATTGATGCGTGGGATAAATACATGTATTTTACATTTAAAATTTCAATCGCTCGGTGGCGCGTATTCCAATTTTCTGAGCGCCTTCAAACTTTACGCACATTTTTTTTGATACACCTTGATTATGTTTTTGGGGTGGCGTCGAACTTTTTTTACCAAAGTCCAAATAACTGTCACCCTAATATATATATATTAGGCTGCTTAAAAAAAAAAAATTGATTTTTCATGCTCCAACCCCTAAAAACTTGAGTTTTGATAGAAAAAAACATAATCCTCGTGAAGACGGGGCTCCGTGGCTCAAGTGGAAGACGCCCCTCATTGGAAGTTTCTAATTGAAGGATGCTTTGTCTCTACAGTCCCAGCCAAAAATACAATAAAAATCTGAAAAAATTCAGAAACATTTGGCATGCCATAAACAACAATTATGAGTAATAATATTGCCTGAAAATTATTAATAAATTGTTTAAACAAATAATTATTCAACAATTTTTCCATTAATTATTTTTTTTTCATAAACAAATTGAATGCGTTAATTTTTCTGAACGCATATGAATTTTTTCACCATTTTCTCTCTACTTTGAAATATTATAAAAAACATTCTGAAATACAAAGAAACGTTTGTATACGTACAAATTTCAAAACGAGAATTTCAAAATATAGAGCAAATTCTGAAGAAATTCATATGCGATCAGAAAAATCAACGCACTTGATTTGTTTAAGAAAAAAAAGAACGTGTATAAAAATTGTTGAATAATTATTTGTTTAAACAATTTATCGATAACTTTTGGGCAATATTATAATTGATAATTGTTGTTTATGGCATGCCAAATGTTGCTAAATTATTTCAGATTTTTATTGTATCACGAAGTACGAAAATTTCGATCGGATAAAATTTTTGGTTGGGACGGTAGGGGCAAACGCAAAGCATCCTAAACAGCCAATTAACGTCCTTTTTGGAAGAAAACATTTGAATTAAGCCATGGGTATTGTATTTGGAGTTGAGAAAAAACATCTCTTTGAGGAAAACAATTTTTATTCCCAAATTCGATTTTTTAAAAAAATTAGAAAGAATTTTCAGTTGAAATTTTTTTTACACCATTGTATTCTGAATAATAGTTAAGATCCATTTTATTCCTAATAATAATTTTGCGACTGAAAATTGTCATAAACGAATCGAATGACCTAAAATTTGTTTTTTCGTGATCATTGTTTTTCTTGATTCAAACGCCCAGCGCGGCGGCTAGCTCTGTTAAATTGTTTTATTCAAAGAGATGTTTTTTTTCTCAACTCCAAATCAATCCCCATGGTTTCAAATGTTTACTTCCAAAAAGGAGGTTAATTGGCTGTTATAATTGGAAACGTCGGTATAATTGGAATCTACAGAGCCCCGTCTTCGCGAGGATATTTTTTTCTATCGAAACTCAAGTTTTTAGGGGTTGGAGCATGAAAAATCAATTTTTTTTTTGTTCCGAAACAGCCTAATATATATGAGGCATTCCAGCTATAACCGAGCGGCCATTACCTCGACATTTTTTTTTCGTGTCGCCGATTTTTTTTCAGTTCCTTTTCGACAAAAAAAAACATACGTATTTCTCAAAAAAAAATTATTCTTCATCCTCTTCCGTTTTAACACTTTTCAAAGTACAATTTTTGATTTTTCGACAAGAGTGTATCCTACAATTTTTTTCAAATAAATTGACAAAAAAGTACATTTAAAACCGCATCTTTTGATCGTTATCCCATCATGGAGAAATCATCTTTCGATTTTTTCCGTGTGTATGAAACTTTGAAAAATGTGTTTTCATTCGTAAAAAAAGGAGTAAGTACACAGGTAACGTTGTGGATGCTATTATTTATTAATAGAGTTACAATATTTATGTATACATTAAAACACACATTTTTCAAAGTTTCATACACACGGAAAAAATCGAAAAATGATTTCTCCATGATGGGATAGAGATCAAAAGATGCGGTTTTAAATGTACTTTTTTGTCAATTTGCGTATGTTTTTTTTGTCGAAAAGGAACTGAAAAAAAATCGGCGACACGAAAAAAAAATGTCGAGGTAATGGCCGCTCGGTTATAGCTGGAATGCCTCATACAGAGCGAGAGAGAGATTCAACGCCGCATTCTCGAGATACTTGAAATCCGGTTAATTAAGATAATTATATACGAGGGTCGATTGTTCTGGAATAACGCCGAAGGCGAGGAAAAAATAATCCGCTTGCAATAGCGACAATAATGATGATGATTCCAATTTTTATTTTGTTTCTTGAAACCCTGTTATTGAGATGATTTTTTTATTCAATTTTGTCAATTAAAAAAATTATTCACCGCGATATATCGACCGATTGCTAGTTGAATTTTGGATTTAATTTAAGGGATTAATTCAGCCGGTTAATTTACTTAATTGAATATTTTGAGAGCTTCAACGAATACTTTTGGATCATTCATATATGTATATATTTGGACCGAAGGTAATTCACGACGATCCATCGATGAATTAGATTCGAAAAAAAAGGTCACGAATAATAATTCGTGCAACGCATCGACCCCTCTGTCCGATCGGGATTGTTTTTTTTTCCTATTTGACAGGGCGCGTGATAACGAAGAGAATGACGCAAGGACCGGATATCTTGAATTTTGACGGCGCTGAAGGGTTTTTAAAATCACCAAAAATCGTCGGAACAAAAAATCATTACTTTTTTTTATGTACTTGAAGATCCGAACGTTCGATTGAACGAAAAAAAATGACAAATTAATTATTTTAACGCAAAATAAAAAAACTTTGCCTATTATTGTTGATAAATAATTCTTCTTAATCGTCCAAAGATATTCAAGAATAATTTGCCAAGGATTTCCAGAGATTTGAAATTTTTCATTAACGTAAAATGTTGGTCCTTTTTTCGTTCAAATGAACGTTCGAAATGTCAAGTATACATGATTTTTCGACCTCCATAAGGCCTGTTCATTTCTATAGATCGACTTTGGTTGTCTCTGAACTACCCGTAAGTTCATCCGTACGATTACTTACTAACGTAAGTAAATCGAAAACCACGACTTTGGCACATTACCGGATGAATTTCTCAAAGTCTCGAGAGTTTCCAATAACCCGCAAATCTGTCAACGCACTCTGGCAGACCGATCGAAAAAACTTGGCGGATTTTCTCTCGGACAATCGTCAAAAATCACCTTTCTTCTTTTCTCAAGTAAATCTGGTTTCTTTTGAAAATAGTTTCCTTCCAGACGATTGAGTATCGACGTTATCGGTTTTTTTTGTCTACACACGCGTTGTACCGTTCGTGATAAAGTATATCAATAATGGCCGATTAATCGTTCGATAGTTATACGCAAACTCGTTTGCAAGTATACATATATCGATATATGCATCGGATCGCGGCGTTATATTCTTTTCTTCTCTCTCACTTCATTCCGAAACGTCAATGCGCAATTATATACATCTTCGGTCTCATTGAACGTTTGTCACACGCCCGAGTTCCCACGGTTAATTATCAGATACGAGGAATTATCCAATGAGGCTTGATGATATATTAAAACGGTTGACGTAGCGGACGTCGTTTCTTCTTCTTTTCTTTTTTTTAAACTCAATTTTTTTTCACATCCGGAGAGCCAATTGGCTCAAGCAGCAAAGCAAGCCTGTCATCTCGCATTTTCGATTAATTATATGAGCTCTGTATGATCCACTTGAGGCTTTCGTGGACCCCAAAGATCTCTTCATCAACGGATGATCTTTTTAAAAATATATATCTATTTTTTTTTGTCGCGAAGGTTAACGTTGAGCGTGAAAAAACCACTCGAAGAATCCATCATCTTGACGAATGACGAAATAATTTGACGCTCTTTACAGCCGCTGACTCGGCGAAATATTGACAATTTTTCTCTTCATTCCACCGATGGCTTGAAATTGCTTGTGATGAAAATCTTGGATCACTCAAAAAGATCCCAATTTTTTTTGCTGAAATCTCAAGAAATTTGTATTTCATTACAAAGGATTGATTGATCCAAAATGCAAGGGTATATACTTTAACGATTTGGTGAAATATTTGATGCATGAATTCTTCGAAAAAGAAAGCTACTACCGTGAGAATAAATTTTGCAGTCCTTCAAAGGGTATGTTTCTGACGATTTTTTGTAATTTTTTTTGTCAAGAAATGTTTATAAATTTTGGAGGTACAATCGTTTTTCTAGGCGGTCCTTCACTTTGAGTGGCTTCGCGGTGACTGCACCGCTGCTTGAAAACTAAGAGTCTGAAATAAAAAATTTACGGACGGACGGACTTCTTTTACGAAACAATGTGGTACACTTGGAACTTGGAAGAAAGATTTTCGAAAATATCAATTTGGAAAAAAATGAGCGTGGTCCAAAGTCAGAGCTTCTGCGATGTAAAACAGTTGTCTATTTTCGCGGATCAAAAAGGCAAGGCGGTGTATGAATTCATATGTTTTTTTTTGCATTTCTTCAAAGTATCGTGAGGGAGAATTTTTCCACCCGTCTTGCAAGGAAGAACTTTCCCTTTTTTTTCCTCGACGCGCCTG
Organism: Alloplasta piceator; assembly: GCA_946863875.1. NCBI lineage: Eukaryota > Metazoa > Arthropoda > Insecta > Hymenoptera > Ichneumonidae > Alloplasta > Alloplasta piceator. The sequence continues at coordinate 81,377 of OX333073.1, forward strand.
CAAACCACATGTGGAACACTTGGGCCAGTCGAGTGGGGCCCATGAAACATGGTCCGATCAACGCGCCGGAGAATTCCGCACTCGAAGGCGACAGAGGGTTGCAGGGAAAGGGAAGCCTACCCTGTTCGGAAAGCGTCGTTTCTTTTTCCCTGGAGAAAATATCGAAGGGGACATTAACGTTTGGGACGTCCGCAGAAGCGGACATGAATTCAAGGGACCTTTTTGGCAACGACATTACTACGGAGTTAGACGCTCAAACATTTTAACACTGTATAGAAGCATCAATAATAGCTCAAATAAAGCAAACAATTGTGAAGATCAATACGAGTAAAAATATTCCTGACAGTATACATTTTCAAAAACATGTAGATAAAATTTTAAGTCTTCGACCTTGTCCCAGCGAATACTCAAAAACTTATGAGCCGATTTTGAATTTTTTTTTTTTTTAATATTTGTAATCGCAGTGGCTAAGTCTGTACGTAGCCGATTTCAAAAATTTTGATAATTACCATTTTTAAAACCTGCTTGAATGAGAAAAAGGGCCTCCGGAATAAAAAAATTTTCAATTCGTCGCCATTTTGTAAATAATCAAAGAAATCAAAAATGGCTGCGCAAAAGGATAGCTAGATTCGTATGGATATTGATATATTGTTTTCTTAATTTTCAAATAATCCTTCACCGAGATATCAATGGGAAAATGGCGAGGAAATTTTTTCTCGTTAAGATAATATCAATGTATCTCTGTTAATTTTCAATATTTTTCAATGAAAATTTCTACAAAGTAAGTTGTGTAAAATATCAATGACCCTTTGATAATTCGTTGTGGCTGTGAAAAAAATTCTCATTGACAATTTTTTCATCCCTTACAGGTGCGTTCTCCCTCGATTGGCAATTTGTGGGGGAGATTGTTTATTTATAAAATACACTGAAAAGTACTGGTCTGCCGCAGCAACGGTATTTTGTTTAGCTGTCAGCTGGTGGTAACTCGAGCTAAACGTACTGCCCCGATCGCCAAATTTTAATACTTCATAGTACCGCTACAATGATATTGCCGTTTCAAGCATTAAAACTGGCGCTAGAGCGTTACCTTATATAGCTGATTTGCCGATACCAGTGAATAGGCGCTATAGTATGCATGTGAGCGTCGCGAGCGTGTGATGTCACAATAATATTATGTTTAATTACTTTTTGTAATAATTTATGTTGTCTTTGAAATACATTCTTACGTCTAATATCAAACTGTTACTCATTTTCCTAATATTATTGTTATTTAAATTTTCATTATTTTCATATTTGATATTACATACATTTATAACCTAAATATTCAATTCAATCACGCGAGAATAATCAATAACGATTAATAATTAAAAAATATAATATTTTTAATTAATAATCCTTATCGATTGAATATTTAGGTTATGAATATATATTTTTCTCATACGGTGGTTATCCGGCATATATCTGGTTGAATAAGAAAACAGGATATACTTTCCATCCAGATATATTGTTTATCTACGATTAGCATGCCGGTTGGCCACCGTGCGCAAATCGCGATTGCCCACCGTCAGCAAACTAAAATATAGCTCGTGGGCCGATACGAAATGGCTCGGCTCACAGTTGTGCTTTGGTGGGGACCGTAGCGGTAAAGTTTGCGGAGGCTTACCAAAAAATAGCCACTGCGGCAGTACGTTTTTTTCAGTGTATTTTACAAATGATTCAGAGGTAAAATTTGTTTTGCTTCAATCTTTGAGAACCAAAGAGCCAAAGATCGGACATGGAAAAATTGCTGAACGATATTTGATACTCGTGAGATTTTTCGTAACGCTTTTTATCAATAATTTCTCGTTGCATTGATCTCCGTCTCGCAAAACCGCAAATCAACGACCCATATTTCAACGAAGGACGCCGAGCATCTTTGTGCGTAATGAGAGCACGAAAAGCCTTCGATCCAATGATTTCGTCGAAACGTTCGTCGTAATTAACTCCACGTTTCGTCTTGGGAGAGAAAATATTTAAGAAAAAAAGAAGCATCTTCCAGAATTCCGAATTTATATTATAAACTTTTTTATTATTTTTTTATAAACGAATTTATTATTATAAACTATTTTTGTCACGTAATCAAAATTGAATTATCTTGATCCTTCTAATATTATGATTGCATTTTTTTTAAATTGACGATCGAAGAAGCGATTGAAATTTTGGATTCGATCAAACAAGTGACTTTCGATCCAAAAAATGTTATCAATTTGTGGGGAATCAATTTTCATTTTCTGGATTAAAAATCTAAAGATCCTAAAATTCAGAAAATTATCAAAAATATAATTTCCCAACAAACAATTTGTACCTTTTTTTACTATTTTTTATTAACTATTTTTGTCGCGTAATAAAAATTGAATTATTTTTTTCCTTTTAATATTGTGATAGTATTTTTTTTTTAAACGACGATAGGACGATAAAAAATATGCTAAAAATTATTTCACGTGTGATAAAAAAAAAAATTTGTTAAAATAATGGATGGATGAATTTTTATTTTTGGAAATCAAGAGCGATTAATATTTCTGTCGATGATTTTGCACTATGCCCAATAAACAGCGATGCCACTTGAACGGTTGTTCCAAGCTAATTGTTCGTGAGGACTTTTTTTGTAGGGAATTCAATTCTCTATTGGGATAGCTTAATGAAATTTTTGTGAGATTTTTGTCCGAAGAGTTTTACTACGACGTTCAGAAGTGCCAATATTTTTCTGTGTTATTCTTATGGAAAATATCCAAATGCAATGCGCCGTTCGAAATAATTTTTTTTTTTGAGCTCTCGTTCGAGGATTCTTCATTTTTTACCTTAATTCACCTTTTTTGGTGGATGGAACCGAAAAAAAAATCGATTTTTTTCCGCACACCCTAATATATCTCTCTATATTATATAAAAATGTCGCCGCCGCCCCCGCCACCCCCGCCGCCCCCGCCGCCCCCGTGTACAAGAATCGAGGGGTCGGGTTTGGGTTAAAAGGGTAATCGAGACGGCCTGAAGTTGGCCACAGACTAAGCAGGGTGAAGTTAGCCATGGAAACGAGAATCGAGCGGGGTAAAGTTGGCCATGGAATCGAGAATCGAGCGCGGTGAAGTTGGCCATGGATTCGAGAATCGAGCATGGTGAGGTTGGCCATGGCATCGAGAATCAAGCGGGATGAAGTTGCCATGGAATCGAGAATCGAGCGGGGTGAAATTGGCCATGGAATCGAGAATCGAGCGGGGTGAAGTTGGCTATGGAATCGAAAATAGAGCGAGGTGAAGTTGGCCATGGAATCGAGAATCGAGCAGAGAGTTGGGGCGGCGGGGATGGGACGGGGGAGCGTGGGGGTGGGGAAAGGCGGTGGGCGGGAGTTAAGGTTTGGGTTAGAATTGAACCTCTACGACGCGAGGGCGCGTAGCGCCCGAGCCGCACGGACCCTAGTATATATATATATATATATCGGCATTATCAACGATTCGAGAAAGGCGAACGACGCGCGGCGATAGTTATTACATCGATTAGAATATACGATGATTCGCGGAAAAGGGAAATATCAGTATGGATTTTTAATGACGACGATACGGTGAATAATTAACGCCATTTGTCGTTTTTCGCATAATCAGGATTGCCGATGAGGGAGGGGGAGAGGAAGGGGAAGGACTTTCGCGATGTAAAATTGTCCCGCCGGAGGGTAAAAATGCACGTTCGTCGATATCGGTAAACCCGGATCATTTACATGCGACGCATCTCGATGACTTTTCTTTTTTCGTCATAAAAATTTGTCATAAAAAAAGTATTCAATTTCAGCGATCTAAAACCGCTGCAAATCGCGCAGAGTTTTTGTCGAAACAAATTGTCACATGAGAAAAAGCAATGAAAATCCGAAAAAAGGATTTTTCAAATCAGAATTGATAAAAATTTAGATTCTTTAGGAAAATCATTGGTAGATTCGTGTTTAGAGGGGAAAAATACATCGATGTAAGGTTCTGAAAAAATTAATTAAATTGTTATTTTTATTTTTTGCATTACGGCCAAAATCACTAAAATGACTGTACAAGTTATTGTCTAGATAAAATTTCGACTTCGCTCATATAAGATATTGTAAATATCACGTTTATTATATTTGTTTGCTTTAATCAATTATTTTTAGATATTATATTTTAATAATTCTCGTCAGGAACTCACGTGCTGCACGCACAAGACTCGATTCCGTTTGTCACCGGCGTGACTGGCTAAAAATAATAATACCCGAGGTATTCATTTACGTGCCAATTTTGCGACGACAAGTTGCCGATTACGATGGGACGACAGCGTGAAAGAGAGGGAGAGTGTGCGAGAGCTTTTTCGATGCCGAAGAGAATACAAAATTTTGTTTCGGATGATTGCGCAATGAATAACAATCGCGTTCCCAATACTCCACAACTCTATTGAATTGTAAATTTTTTTAGTTCCAAATAGATTATGTTTTTTTTTTCGTCAAATCGGCGTCTCATCTTCCTCGAACGTTTGTCCCGGCGCCACGATGACAAAGATCGAAACGAAAGAAAATATGAACGTCAAATATGATCGAATGATAATCAATATTTGCTCGTTATCAATTCGAGCGGATAATGTTGCGTCAAATGTCGTCGATTATATCGGACAAACGAAGGTGACATTTTTATAAACTCGCTGCGTCAAGAGAGATGAAGGTAAATTTAAAAATTAAAAAAAAAATTATTCAAAATAAAACGTAATTTTCAATTAATCGTCATTCGTGAAAATTTAATGAATCAATTAAACTTTTTATTTGAATTAATTTAAATCAATTAGTTATTTACATTTATAAAAATTGAAATTTATCAAATCGATTAAATTGATCAAATTGGTTAAAATTAAATTCAATTGCACAAAGAAAAAAAATCGTTGTTATTTCGTTAGTAGGTGAATTTTAATTCAAACGTTTGACGAAAATCGTATCGATGAATAGCGATTTGGGAATCGAAAAATTTTCCTCTCGTATATATTTATATGATTAATGTATCTGGGACGATGCTGAGAAATTTTTTGCCACGACCTTCTCTTCAAGTTCGGCAGGAAGGAACTGTTATTCGCGAGAGTAAAAAAAAATGCTCGATGAAGGAATTAATAAGAGAAGCAAACCGGCTGACATTGAAAAATGATTAATGTATGCCGGATGAGAAAGAACGCTTTTCGCGAGTGTAATCGGTTATCGGACCGCATCGAGGTGTATCCTGGGACATTATGGATACCCTGCAGGAACAATTTATGCGATTTAAGAAACCTAATCTGACAGGGTGATCTAATGGAAAATAATCATTTCGTGTATTTTATAATCTTAACAAAGAAATCTGCAATTTTAACAAATTGGCACTTTTTTGAATTTACAAATTAAAAAAAAATCTTATATCGGTAGAGAGTCATTGTAATTTAATAAATAAATACAACGTAAAAAACGGAAAATAAAAGAATGACGAGGGAAAAACTGCGAAAAATGTGTGCAAATCTTTGCTCAAATCCATGAGTCGACTTAAAATGTCTACAAAAAATGGAAGATGGAAAAATGGATAAAATTTCAGCCCGTAGCTCGAACGATTGCAAAGAGAATTAAAAAGCACTGGATCGAGACACAAGGTCGAAGGATTCAAAAATTAGAGCGATTTGACGAGTCGCGCAGGCGCGATTCTTCACCCGAGTTTTTTGGTTATTTTTCTCGTCCCACAGACGCTCCATGGCAATGGATTTTCCTGAGGCTAATGTTTCTCTCTTATGGAAGTATAATTATGGTTAGTCATGCATGCCAACGACTCGTCAACGTTCGTTCGTCACGTGGAGTATTTACATATCGATCGTATCGCCTCTTTCAACAAAATATCGCCGTTTTATCGTCTCTATAATCGTCACTGTATGGCGCCATCGATCGCTCAATTAAATGCGTCTCGAATATCCGTTTACCCTTCGTCAATATTCCCCAAAGAATCGTACATTCAAGGGGGAAGAACATTCGCGAGGGATGAAAAAATTGTCATTAAAATTTTTTTTCCCAGACACAGTGATCAAAGAACTTTCCGGTCTAAATTCTTTTTATCAATTCGTAGGAAAAAGAAACATTCTTATTATTTGCATTTGAAATCCATAGATCTTGAGATTCGGAAAATTTCCAAGAATCTATAATTTAATGAAAAATAATAATTAGTATCTTTTTTCATAATTAAAGTATGTATATTCGAAATGAATTTTCGTGTACAGTTCGTGTCAATATTCGGAACGTAAATTTCAAATTTTTCCTATATATTTTTGAAAATACTCACTTTGAAATAATATGCAAGAAAGTTGAATTTTAACAGTGACTTTCTTAACGGTAACTATAAAAATGAAAGAAAAAAAAGATCAAATATAAGCTCGCACGTGTTGCCGCGTGACAGGGTCAAAAAACGCGGAACGAGGAAGGAAACGATTACGTTTTTTTTATTTCTGCAAAATCATCGGCTCCGACAGACCGGAAGTGCCGTTGTAATCGTGGCTCGAAATTATCCGACGACCCATCGGATTTTCCATGACGCGTATGAGTGAACGATAAAGGAATAAAAAAAAGCAAAATTCAAAGACTTTTCTATTTCGGGAACGAGGTGAATGTTAATTAGGGTATTTATACGAATCGTCCGATAATCGAGAATTTATACAGAGGACGTATCTTTGAGAATAACTCGTGGACGCCTAATTCGACATCGGGATGAACTCGCAACGTCATCTCGGTCGCGTGATACAATAGAAAATTTCCAAAATCGAGGTCTCGTCCGTACCGTTGATCGTAGCCTCTCGATACAAACAATTCCAATCAAGGGGCTCTGCCGAAGCTTCCAGCCCGGAAAACACCTTGAAAATCAATTGACGGAAATAACGAGTATTCCGTGTCCGAAGAGACAAGTGCCAAAAGCGAGGTTTACATTGCAATGATTATCGAAACAGTGACAATGACGAGTCTATGCTTTTTGCGACGTCGGTTTATGGTCGGACGGACGATGATTGACCAATTTGGACGTTGCAAAGGGTCAATTGAACCGTCTTGATAGTTGCAGAAGTGACATTTCATTGTTGTCTTCTTTGATCGAACTCTGCACATCGCGGAACTTTTTTTTCTGTATTTATCGTCGAATACAACTTTTACTACAACTCAAAATACAACTTTTTCATTTGATAAAATCATACGATCGAATAAATAATTATTTACTCGAATAGCAGATTTTTTTTTTTATCCGAGCTCGTACCTCAAAGGGAGGCACATTTGCTGATCTATTCTAATCTTTTTTTTAATGAAAAAAAAAATTAATGCCAAGAATAAATGTGGCAGAATAAATTACCCAAGCAAAATGGAATCAGTGTCCATTCTACCGCTTAAACATTTTTTTCCGGAACTTGCATTGGCCCAACGTGCATTTGACTGAAATACATTTGTCCAGTCGAGGATTCATAAAAAATAATATTATACGCAAAATGGACACTAATTTCCATAATAACGATGATCGTCTCGGAGACCGGGGATTCTAAAATATTTGACTACTCCTCAATTAAAAAAAAAAAGGTTAATCCTATTAAACAGGACTATTTTTACTTCGGTTCATCGTACAGAATGATTTTTTTCCCGGTCCAAAATTATAAAAAATAATTTTTCCCGTGACAATCGAGCGAAGAACGGAAGGAGCTACCTCTAAAAAAAAAAAAATTGTACGTAGCCTTCCTTTCACGGTCGTCGATTTAATAATAAAAAGTATGATATTATCCGATGGGAAGTAGGAAAATAGTTATTTTGAGACAGTTCAATATACATGATGCGTATTCATGGAATCATCAAATGGCGAACAGAAAAACCCATTTAGCTACCTCTAAAAAAATCCTACGTAGCCTTACGTCCGCGGCCTTCGATTTTATAGTCAAAAGTATGATTTTGTCAAATGGGAAGTATAAGAAAATAGTTATTTTGAGACAGTTCGATACACATGCATATGTATATTTAAGGCACGCGCCATATTCAATTATCAATCTAGCCAATAATCGGCCTCGGTCGGCAAGACTAGAAAGAGAGAGAGAGAGAGAGACGACATTCCCAAGAGAGAATAATCGCTTTCACGGGCTCGAGAGCATTATTCAAATATCTTCGTTATTATTATTATTATTACCAGCGTCATTATCATTATAAAACGATCGGTAAAATGGTGAAATTTCGAGGTCAACGAGAGAGGCGAAAGCGTCGGAGTTCGGCATTAATTTGGTCTTGAAAAAATATATATATTATATATATATTCCCGACTACGGAATCGCAAGAATTACAAAATGCCGACAACCTTGAACCTCCTTGAACCAACCTCGAAGAAAACAACCACGACGATCCATCTTCATTCGCGATAAAGATGCGCTAAATTCTAGATCCGAGATCCGTGAATTTCCGTGGTAGTTGGAGAAAGAAGGGACGGAAACTGGTCGTAATTTGAAACAAACGGTTAAATTCGATCTAAAATATATATATATTTATCATCAATTTGACATTTTTTTTTTCGATGATTCACGATGAACGATAAATCAGCGAACGAAGAATGGTTTTTAAAAAAAATCACTGCTCCACAAACGCTTTTTTTTACAACAATCGTAACGATGATGATTATTTTAACGAGCGAAGTATCATCGGTCAGCTAATACTGGATTTTGTGACCAGCAACTTTCATACGTCCAACAGTTTTCATCGTTTCTTGCTTTTTTTACGAATAGCGAGTGAGAAAAAAAAATACATTTTTTTTAAATTATGGCAAAGTCAATGAATTTTTCACGTTGTGGAAAAAAACTGGCTCTACGATGAAAGTGACGGTGGATCTATGACGCTCGCGGATGACATCCACGTGCGGGAGATCGCGGCTTCGTGATTTTTTTTCCCTTCTCAGTCTGCAGCGACGCCGTAATTATAACCACGCTGGATCGTTCGTTATTGACTCTTCTTCCAGCCGCAAAAACGCTTTTTTCCTTTCGCCGTATCCGTCAGCGACGACGTCACAAAAATTCTTTGTCCTCTTCCTCGTCGATTCGAAGAATCCGGACGTCGTTTTTTTTTACATTTCCTTTCCATTTGCACGTGCAACGAATTCCACGCGTGCGATTCGTTGGGAAAGTTTGCACGAAACTTTTTCTTCCTTTCTTCGTTCTCGTCTCGCTGACAATCGCCTTGAGAAGCCTTTTCCAGGGTTTCTCGCGATCATCATCGTTATTATTTCCTCTTTCTTTCCGTCGAAGCGCCGTTCAATTTTCGCCCCGACCAAGATTCACGACTCACGAGAGAAAAAAAGTATCGACGAGCAGCTGGCGAACGAAATATAGGCGCGAGAAGATACAACGGTGAGGACGGAGACCTCTTGTTTCTTATTTCTTTTTTTTTCATGCATCTTTCGTCCATCAAAAGATTCGCATTGCGCCGAGTGTGGCGCTATCTCTGTGTTTCCCTCACCTCGTCGCGACTCTTCATTTTCTTCCCCATTGCAGGATTCCACGATGATGACCGCCGCCGCCGCCGCCGCCGCCGCCGCCGCCGCCGTTGCTCGAGGACGAGCCGAATGAATCATCGCTGCCCTTCGAAGTGCCGCTGCCTGAGCTTGAAACGCTCTCGGAGCGTCTTATCGGCTTTCTCGTGGGATCGAGAAGACGATCGAGCACCTGCCGTATCGTGCTGTGTTTGCGATTGAACGGATTCGTGTACATCCTGCCGATTTTTCTTCTCTTCGAAGACCGAAGGAAAACAAGAAAACACGTTGTCTTCGTTAACGCGAAAATCGATGATAAAAATTTCCGCTTCGAGATGCACGGAACCACACTTTGTCTTTGGTTTTTTTTTTTTTTTTTTAAATATCGCACAATTTGTCGCGATGGAACAAAAACTGTCACGACTTCTTCTTCGATTCGGAAGATTCGTCGATGTCAATTGGGAATCGTCTTTGAACGATGGTTACTTTTTCTTTTGCTTCTTTCGAGCTCTTGACTCGGTGAATCCGTGAATGATCGGTCCTTCGCGACGCGGCTCGCTTATAAAGGCAGTCGCGAGTCGCGCGAGCGATGCCATTGAAGAGCGTCGCGAGGCGGCGAGGAGAGGGAGGAAGGGAGCGGGGCGAGCTTCGGTCCCGTCAACGTTTGTGTCGTTTCGCATTCCCGTGACACAGACACTGCGCGCGTGTGTAGTGGCGCGAGAATTCACCTGTCGGAGAGCGCGCGCACACGCGCGGCATACCATTGCTCGCTGATTAGACGCAGCAGCAGCAGCAGCAACGGCGGCAAACTGTATATTTTATTCGCTGTTTATCTATGTACGGGCTATTCCGATGATGCTGAAGATTGCATAGTTGCGATTGAACGAAAATATAATTTTTTAATTCACTTTTAGTGCCTTTTACGCTATGCTCGTGTATTCGGCATCCAGAGTCCTTGATCGATAACGATCCCAAAATACATTTAAACGGTTTTTCACAGTGAAATCTTTAAAAATGATTCATGATTTTTTTTTAAATTGCACAGAGACCGATTGGCACTGGCAATTTTTTAGAATTTTTATTATATTATTTATTTTTGTTTCTTTCATTATTTTATATCCATGTATTATTATTATTATTATTATTATTATTATTATTATTATTATTATTATTATTATTTAGGTTTATTATATTATATTTTTATTCCCGCAACGAAAACACTGGAGTGGTAGAAATTTTTGAAATTTTGTAATTCAGGGCGATTTGATTGGAGAAAAAAATTTATTTTGAAAAAACAATGTGTGGAAATTGAGGATGCTCTTTGGACTCGGTACAATCGTGGAAAAAATTGGGAGACAATTTTGAGAGGGTGAAGGGCAAACTTTGGTCAAGTTGATTCGGAATAGTTCATATGAATACAAATTCGAATACATTATTATGTTTGACGGTTAAACGAGAACGTTTTGACACACGTCCGACCGTTTGGTTCCTCTGGACCGAGGGTATCGTTGACGCGAGGAGATCGAGCCGTTTTGCGATCTTTCCGGTCTTCCGATCTAATCCGGTTCTGTAATTTCTCGATTCAACTGGTATCGATGCTCGCGATAGTCTCCGCGTACCTTGGTGTTATTCTGAATATCGTTGATACACGAAAATTCATTTGGCGATCAATTTTTTAAAATTTATCCAAAATCGTTTTTGGGTAAATTTTGAAATAAAAAAATTAATCGATCCGCCAAAAACCACGGTCGAATTGATACGACGATTGTTATTTTCATTAAAAAATTAATTTTTAATAATTTCAAAGTCGGGAGAATCAACTGTGGAGCGAATGATATTCTGAAATAAACAGCGCGAGTTATTCGGACGATTCAATTATTATTTATTCATCTGCAATGCTTCGAGCGCGATACAAATTTTTCAACCAAAAATGTATATTTTCCTCAAGGTTTGAACTAATTTGTTTTTATTCTGGAACAAGATGTTTATCCTTGTTTGTAATTGACGGGACGCTTCCGAGACTTTTCGTAAGAACGAACACGTTCGTTTTTCGGAACGAAAATTGCTATCGCGATAGTATCACGATTTCTTCCTCCTCTTTCTCGTAGAAAATTGCTCATTTGAATGCTAAACGGACGAAATTCGACGCAAATATGTTATCGTCGCTTCGGATTAGGTTGGATGTGTTTTTGTGCGTTCCAGGGCGGATGCGACGAGTCTCGCGTCAGCTGATCCGACGTACCGAGTGCTTCTTAAATTTAATGATCGTTGATTGAGATGTTTTGTTACTGCGAAATGAGCAATTGCGTCTGTCGCGCGACCTCGTACGATGACGAATGTAAACTCGCGCGACGATAACGATAATTTGCATAAATTTTGTCACTTTTTGAGCAATAAAAAACTGAACCGTTGTTGCATGATCTAAAAACCCTCAAAAATCGATCTTTCGTGACGTTTGATTAAATATCTTGTCATTGAAGGATGAAAATATTATTTTTCTTGTAATTATAAAATGCTCGAGTTTGGTTTTTCCTTCTTTGCGAACCTAATTTTGTTTAAATATCCTAAATTCGACAAATTTTGAGATGTTGAAATTGAAATTTGAGAAGTTATTATTTATGGGTATATATATATTTTTTTAATAAATCCAGATTCACGTGAAATTCTACAAAAATTAAGAAATTTTATGATTCTTCAATTTCTGTCAGAAATTAACACCCCCGGATTTGACGTCGGGGCGTCTCAAACATTGTTTGATATTTCTTATAAAAAAATTAATATTTTTCCGTGGAAAAAATTGCTTTCCAATGCCAAAGAATGTAATAATAAGACTGGAGAATTTCGAGAAGATTCGTTGGATGGGAGCCGAGAAAAAAAATGGAAAAAATCACTCTCTGTTCAGCATTCTCGTTGAGGTCTTCCTCTTGTACACTAGTGGAAAAAATTAAAGGATCAAAAAAAATTCCAAAATTTTTAGTGGTTTTTAACAATGCTGTATCTCAGTGAAAAATGGTCGTATCGAGGTCTTAAAGAAGCATTTTTGAGCTTGAAGTTTCTAGTTTTCAGATCTTTCGGCAAAAAAAATTTCAAAGCTACAGGTTTCACGCAATTATGAGAAATACCAAGAAAAAAAAATTTGGCAAATTTGCATCGCTCTTGTTTTGGCTGTAATTTTTGGGGAACATTCTTGCAGCTAAAATATTACAAGGACCGGATATCATGTTCATTTAGCTTCAATTTGCTTTTTTTGAGACCTCGCTGCGACCATTTTTCGCTGAGATATATCGAGCTTTTACGAAAAAAGACACTTTTCCGTTTAACCATTGATATCTCAGCAACCAATGATCGCACAGAAATCAGAAGGGTCGATGGTTTTTTGAAAAAAAAAAAATTTTCCATCCTTCCCATGAATTTGAAAAAAACAAGAGAAAAAGAGCTATTTGTGGTTTTTTAGAAAATCAACTGCCAAATTGAAACTATTGACAAAACGACTAATGTTGAGCGTGACTTTTACAGCTCAATATACCCACAAAATCCCTGTAAAGTTTTAATTTGATCTATCGAACGGTTTTTTTGTTTCAAACAATCAAATTTTTGAAAAAAATTAAAGGATAATGTTTTTGCCCCTAAACGTCATCATAGTCATTACTAAAGTGGAAAACAATTTTTTTTGGGCTTTTTTCACATTTTTATCGCAAACAGCGTTTAAATGTACAGAAAAAAAAAATTTCGAAGAATTTTCGAATTTTTTTGTTTTAATTTTGTCGATTTTTTTTTCTTACATACATTTAAACGCTGTTTGCGATAAAAATGTGAAAAAAGCTCAAAATTTTTTTTTTCCTGTTAATAATGATTATGATGTGTTCAGGGGCAATAAACACAATCCTTGAATGGGGGAAATGCTCGAAAAAAAAATTGGGTTTTTTTTCCTTATCATAATGATTTTGAAGTGTTAAGGGGCAATAAACATGATCCGTTAATTTTTTTAAAAAATTTGATTGCTTGAAACAAAAAAACCGTTCGATAGATCAAATTAAAACTTTACAGGGATTTTGTGGGTATATTGAGTTGTAAAAGTCACGCTCAATATTAGTCGTTTTCTCAAAATTTTTAATTTGGCCGTCGATTTTCTAAAAAAACCATAAATAGCCCTTTTCCTCCTGTTTTTTCAAATTCATGGCAAGGATGGAAAATTTTTTTTTTTTTTTTTCAAAAAACCATTGACAATTCTTGTGGAGCATTGATTCTAGTTTGTGAAACGCCTCTTCTGATTTCTGTGCGATCATTGGTTGCTGAGATATCAATGGTCAAACAGAAAAGTGTCTTTTTTCGTAAAAGCTCGATATCTCAGCGAAAAATGGTCGCAGCGAGGTCTAAAAAAAGCAAATTGAGGCTAAATAAACAAGCTATCTGGTCCTTGTAATGTTTTAGCTGGAATAATTGTTTCCCAAAAATTACAGCCAAAACAAAAGCGATGCAAATTTGCCAAATCTTTTTCTTCTTGGTATTTCTCATAATTGCGTGAAACCTGTAGCTTCGAGATTTTTTATGCCAAAAGATCTGAAAACTAGAAACTTCAAGCTTCAAAATTACTTTTTTTAGACTTCGATACGACTATTTTTCACTGAGTTACAGCATTGTTAAAAACCACTAAAAATTTGGGAAAATTTGTTGATCCTTTGATTTTTTCCACTAGTGTACTTGAGATAATGAAGAGAGAAATAAAAATAAATTTATATCCGTGTCGTTGAGGACATCTGATTTTCATTGGTCAGTGAAAACCAGTATCTCGCTATTCATCAGGATCTCGCGTTGCAATTATCGATGAAAAACTGGTTTGATCAAACTGCGCTTTTGTCTTTCAGACAACCTGATCGAAATTTCGAGACATTGACAAAGAAACGGCGATCAAAAATTCAAAAAAGTCATCCAGAATCGATTGATTTTTCTCCAACGAAATACCGATGATTTCTGACTCTTCATTCTCGTGAAAGATATGAGAGAATTAAAAAAAAAAAACCGATCCAAAGCAAGTTCATTTTACACAATTATTATTACATCGGCTCATTGCATAATCAATGCATAATTTTGAATTTTTTTGAAGGACATCTTATTACACGCGCCATGAGATATATCTTCGAAGAGTTCAATTCAATGTGATCTCTGCCAATTTTCTTCCCGGATTAATTAATTAAATTGCGCCTCGATGCTGTGACTTATTCGGCACAATTTTCGTGGAAACCCTTTATCGAGGTTGGCGATTCATGGGTCACGAATCGAGTCTCGTTTATGTTTCACGACACTTGATATTTTTATTTGTTTCCTCATTAGATAATCCACTATCGAATTATCGACGTCCAAGAAATCCGTAATTGTCGGTATAAATATAGGTTTTTTGTCACTTTTCCATGTTCCAGCGCGTCACAAACACTTTTTATTTTGTTCGTTTTTTACTATCGTTTTTCCTGGGAATAGTATGATGAAAATATATCGTAGAAGATCGTTTTGGTCGCACAAGGATTTGCGCAATCGTGATGATTGCGGCAGAAAGAAAAAAACAATCGAGCGTCTTTGATGATGACGTTTGAAGAGGTATGATGTCCAACGCCAACTCGTTCATTATGACGATACATATTTATATAGAAGAGGAGGAGGGCAAAATGGAAACTGGAGGCAAAATGGACATCATAAAAAATTGTGAAAAAATGAGGAAATTAGGCAATTATCATTGTAATAAATCGTAGATATACTTGAATAAACTAATCCACGCAAAATCAGATATAGATTGTGATATTTTTTAGATTTCGACACTGGAGACAGTGGAGGCAAAATGAACAATTCCCAAAATCATCGAAAGAAAAATAAAAGTTTAAAAAATACGAAAATAAAGGAATTATCATTATAATCAGCGTAGATATACTTAAATAAGTTCACTCGTGCAAATAAAGCAGATCTAGATTCTGATATTTTTTAGACTTGGACACCGCAGGCAAAATGAAGACCATGAAACATTATTAAAAAAAAAAAAAAAAATGAGAAAATTAGGGAATTGCCATTATAATTGCCATAGATATATATCGAAATAGACTCATCCACGCAAAATCAGATCTAGATTTCGGCGTTTTCTAGACTTACGCCCTCTGGGCAAAATGGACACCCTCAAGAACGATCAATAACAATAAAAATTTAAAAAATTCAAAAATGAGGGAATCATCATCGCAATTGGCGTAGATATACGGAAATAGACACACTTACGCAAAGTCAGATCTAGATTTTGACATTCCCATGACAATTGCGCATCAATGGTATAGGAAAGTTTGTCAAAATTGTCATTCTCATTACGGTAAAAAAAAAAAAAACAGCGCCAACATACTATAACAATATTATTAACCCATTTTTAGATATTAAATAATGCAACTACGATTAAAATTAAATTTATAGCCAAAAATTTGATTGCAAAAATACGGCAAGCAGCTTGATCCAAATATCTTGGACATTGAGGTGACGTGATAAACGAGAGAAATCGGTTTTTCAATGGTTTTCGTCGTTTACTTGAATTTCGGGAAAAATAAAATTTCAGGGTCCATTTTTCCTCCGAGAATTTTTTTCCTTATCGCCCAATTTAATACATAAACTGGAGCCCCATTATAATGAGCAAAACGGAGGTTTGGCCCTGATAGATTACTCGGTATACCGGAGCGCATATTATATACGTCCCCGCTCAAAATGTTTGGATACACCTGTCGATATTTCTTGCCACACTAGAAGTTGCGTAACTCTGTCAAAAAAAAGATAATCGAATTTTTAAAAAAGCGTTTTGACGGGAAGGAATTCAGCTTTGTTTCTCTTTTTTAAAACATTTTTTATGATTTTTTTTCGACCTGGTATGCACTTTCGAACGTGACCGTTTTTTGGCCTTTTTTGACCATCGCGAATTGGGCGCACAATTTAAGGACGCTTTTTTTTTGTCTTTTCGATCTACGGCACATTCAACAGGATAACAGACGCTTCATTTTAGTTTTTAAAAAATTTTCGTACGTTTTTTTCTCGCATAGCTATTTCACTTTAGGCGAAAAATGACAAATTTTGAAAGATGCAACGCAGCTCAAAAAATATAAAGTTTGAGAGCAAATTTCACGTATGAAAAAAGTAGCGTAGGTATACACGGAATCGCGTGGAATTATTTCAGAATTTTCAAAAAAAAGTTTTTTTTAAAACTATTTTCGCTCGAAAAACTCTGATGTTCCAGCGAAAAATTGTATCCGGATGAAATTTCCGTACTATGTGATACAATAAAAATCAGAACAATTTCCGCGATACTTGGCATGCTATAAACAATACTTATCAGTAATTATTATTGATAATTGTTGTTTACGGCATGCAAAATATTGCTGAATTTTTTCACATTTTTATTGTATAACGAAGTGCGGAAATTTCAATAAATTTCAATTTCAATAAAGGGACCTGCGGTCCCTTTAAAAAAAAAAAAATATTAAAAAAAAAAAAAAAAAGAATCCAAAAAACGCGTGACCAAAAAATTCTGAAAAAATTTAGGAAATTTGTTTTCAATGTTTTTTTTATTAAAAAAATTTAGAGAAAAATTGAAATCATCAAGGCAAGATTTTGATCGGAATATCGTAGAATGCCTCATATATATGTATATATATTGTTGTCATTGGGGTCTGAAAAAAATCAATCTTTTTAAGCTTCACGAGTTCGAGAAAGAAAGTGAAGCAAAAGAAATGAAAAGCAGTCTGAACTGCGTAGAAAAATTTGGCCTGGCTGACTCGCTTGTTTTTTTCTGGTGGGATAAAGGGGGTTGATGAAATGGACAGCTATGACGCACGTGGACGATGCAAATATCTCACTATTGTATTGTATATACTATATATTTATATAATGGGATAGAGAAAATGTTATTTTTTTTAGATGGCAAACAATTTGTCGAGTATTGAGTTCGCTGAGGTTCAAGATAAGAGCTTCTCTCGAAAATTGATCGCAAGAGAGAAGAATGTAAATTCCTTTGGGAGGTCGAGAAGCAAAAAAACAACGCCGCTATAGAAGTTTCACTTCAAAAATTTTCCATGGCGCAGGTAAAAGATGGGGAAGGGAAAAAAGTGGACGGAACAATAAATGGTGGTTAACTGCAGGATCGATGGTTTTTTTTTCTCTGGAGGCAATTAAAGAGCAGATTTAAATAACTGTCGACTGAAGGTGCTAATTGCGACAATTCTTGGATATTTCACGACGAAATTTGGGCCTGAAAACGAATCAATTTTTCCTTGTCACGCAGAATACTTTCCTCGGAATGCTTTTACAACTACATTGGGGAAAACGTAGGTTTATCACGAGGGCTGAAGTGATACTCGAACAAAACATTTATTGCCCCAAAATACAGACAGGGGCCACAAAAAAAGCATAATAAAATAAGGAAAATGATGAAAAAGCTGTGAAATTGGCGAGAAAGTAATTAAACAATTATTTGAAACAATTTAAGCTTTAGAATTCAGCTTAATTTGGTAAAATTTGGAGTAGGATATTTTTAAAAAACGTAAGATGAGGAATGTACGTACAAAAAATATTTTTCATCATTTGGGTTTTAAAGAAAATCAGTAAAAGTGGGGATATAATTGGGCACAATAATTGGGATATGATTGTGCACTCGACAAGCCTATTTTGATTAAAAAATGAATAAACATTAGCCAGAGAAATTTGAGAGGTATTTTGAAAATTGCATAATATGTAAGTAATTGTTATTAATTAGTGCAAGAATTGATACGTCATGGAGATCAAATTTTGAGTAAGAATAATAAATAAAAATTAGCAAAAATAAATAAAAATGCAAGAATAATTTTGAAAAATTATTGTTTAATTGTATAATGTACAACCAATTGTTTAAATAGTCCGGACAATGTTTATCACGAATAATCCTTCATGATGGACGAATTTTTGTTAGGAAAATAAATAAAAAATAGCCAAAAAATAGGAAAATTTGAAAAAAAATTGGAATTTCCATGATAGACGTATTTTGATTAGACAAATGAATAAAAATGGCCAGAAAATTAGAAAAATTCGAGAAAGATTCGGAAAAAATATTTTTTAAATTCCGTAATGTATTACGAATTGATTTGCTAATTATTACGAGAATTGCGGAGCCTTGAGGCTCACAATCCGCACGTAAGAGGTGCTTCTCTCGGTCAAGTTTATTGCCATAATCATTCCAGACAAAATGCGCAGAAAGGAGCAAGTGTCTTCTCTCTCTCTCTCTCTCTCTCTCTCTCTCTCTCTCTCTCTCTCTCTCTCTCTCTCTCTCTCTCTCTCTCTCTCTCCCACGCACACGCACACATACAGACATAGACGCTCATTGGATAATTGTAAAAAATGATCAAAGTATGAAAATGTGACGTCAAGATCCGCGGAACAACGAAAGAATGGTCCAGCAGGAATTTTTTTTTGTACACTTGATGCTCAAAGCAGTATAGGAGAATTTCTCCTGCGTATTCGTGTACGTCATTCGTGACCAGGCAATTTTTAATTTTTGTTTTTCTCTTTGTTCGTATTGTCTTAACCCCAAGGAGAATAAATATCAGGTGGGAAGACTATCCGACGAGTTTGGGATATCAAAGGTTTGTGCATAATCACGTGCGTCTAGACTCGCATGAATATTCAAAGAGATGATAAAGATAGTATCGTAAAGATCTCTGATTTTGCATAAATGATTGTTAATCGATCAAACGTGGAACGACGGAAATTTGCTTGCACACGATAAATTTTTTTTGCTTCACATACTGAAAAACGTATCATTGATTTGAAAAAAACTCATTTTATTTCATACTAGACAGATTTTTTTCAAAGATTTATTCAGATCAAAGAGCTGACTGCGAAGATTTTGTTTAATTAAAAAATTAAGAATTTTATTAATTTCAAAATAAGGTTTACTTGGTTTTATTTAGTTTTTTTATTATATTTTTTATATTTCTAATATTCATTATATTTTATTTTATATTATTTATTTTTTGTTGATTCATTGATAGAGGGAAAAATTGAAAAAAAAAATTTTTTTTTATAAATTTGGGCCTTCGGATATGTAAACCAAAATGTGTTAATTTTCAGACGATTCTCAAAATTTACCAATATTATCCTGCATAAATAAATATTGACTCAGGACCATTCAATAAAAATACTTCAATTTTTTCCAAGTGAAATTTAATTGAGAAACAATAAAATTTCCCGGAAACTCACAAGATCGGAAGAGGCTTTTTTTTTACACGTGGAAAAAATAAGTTTCTTCAGGCGTTTTGCCCAGAAATACTCCTTCAGGATTAAACATTTGATTATTAATTTTCTATTTCTCGGCAGTTGATATTTACTGTCTTTTTTTTTTTTGCAAATATAAATTATTGTAAAGCGGGCTTTTTTCTTGCTCGATGTAAATCACGAAACGTGATCGCGCGATCGGGCGAGAAGAAAAATCTTTTTTTTTCCGACCGAGAAGGTCTCGAACGCGTCGCCAGAGTTTCATTATAATAGCGATTAAGAAAAAAAAGCGAAAAGCACGTTTCTGCAGATATTAATTGTCATTAAAAAAAAGGCGTGAACTAACGGATTCAAAGGTAAAACTAAGATTTTCTTCATCTGGCGCATCGATTTTATTGGGGTAATTTTTTAGATAGAATCAAGTCAATAAAATATCAAAATTTTTTAAATTGTTTGCCAATGTGTTGATCGAAAAAAATAGTGTAAAGTGAATCTGCATTAGAGAGAGTTCCTAATTAGTATTTTTTTAAATGTACAATAAAATGACTTTAATAATAATAATAATAATAATAATAATAATAATAATAATAAATAAAATAATCTTTTTTTGTTTTTGCATTTCTTTCAAGTGCATATTTTCAAAAATCTGTAGGTAAAATTTTGCGTCGAAATTTTGAAAATTGCCTGAGTTACAGTCGCTTTAGTGAGAGGTGAGAGCGGGTAGCGCGACCGACTCAAAATGACAATTTTTGAACCTTGTCCCAATACTCAAAATCTTGTGAGACGATTTTTAATTTTATAAAAATAATTGTAATCAAAATGGATAATTTTACAATTAATTACATTTGATAATTACTGTTTTTAAAAACTGCTTGAATAAAAAAAGGGCTATAGAAATAAAAGAAATGTCAATTCGTCGCCATTTTATAAATAATTAAAAAAAAAAAAAAAAAATTGCTGCTCACAAAGATAGCTAAATTTGTAGGGATAGTGATATTTTTTTCTCAAATTTTGAAAATTTGTCAACAAAAAATGTATAAAACATTGTTCAAACGTTGCTCTATTATAACCTCAAAATTTTGAATTAAATAATTTATTTATTATGTTTAAAAAAATAAAAAAAGCATGCTTTTTTTAACCTCCGAAACCCCTTTAACCACTTAATAATTATTTTCGTCTGTAAAAAAAAATTCTCAAAGATTGACAATTTTGTCACCTCTCAAAGCGGCTTTTTCTCCTTTAATTGCCTCAATCCACGTTACCAGAGTTATCGTAGACGCGATCGTGGTACCGCCGTGAAACCCTCGAAGACCTTGGATCAAGGATATAAAGCGGTGATTCCCCCAATGCACGTTCTTTCTTTTCCTATTTGTCGTACCTTAAGGTTCAAGGAACCCGAGAGCCAGACGCGAGGACGCGAGAGTCTGTAATTTTGCACCTGGGCGACGCGCTCACCATTATCGAATTCTCCGGAATTTTCTCGACTCGATTCGCTCCGCCCATGAATTTCTCTGGCTACAAAATTACCATCGTTATTCCATTAAATGACACAGTCTCCTCCTGGTCAAATTATCAGCGTGAGATTCAAGATCTCAGAAAGTGTTTCTATACCAGAATGGCCGATGAATGTTAATTATATTTCCCTCAGAATTATTGAATATTTCCTCAAGATAGTTTTCTTCGGCTCTACCGGACTTTAAGGGGCGACATTTTACAGACGAAAATGATGGAGCTGGCATTTAAAAGAATCATACGTGAGAATTCGGGGATTCCCGGATCAATGAATTTTTGCGAACGTGACGAATATCGTTGCGGTGTTCATTTTATGGTCAAGCGGATTTTTTATTTTTTATTTTTGTTAATCATCACCGTTATTATCGTTGTTATAATTAGGACTGAGGTGTAAAAGAGAATCGAACCCTCGGACGACGAGAATTCGCTATATACGGGCTGTTCGATTTCACTTGAGGCACTGAAATAAATCGATATAAATTGAATGTTTGCCGAGAGGACGTTTTTAAGGTTACATAGCGGTCAAGTTTTTTTTTTGTTAAATGGGAACTTATAATGGTTAAATAAATAAAAAAAATCATTTCTGACAAAAGTTACCGTAAAAACACAGAGTTATCCTTGACATTACCTTGAAAACGCCATTTAGATAAAAAAAAATAATCGAGTATTTATACCGGGTACTTAATTCGAGACCCTGAAATAACTCGATATAAATTAAACGGATAAATAAAAACAATATTGAGTGGAAGTTTTCAAGGTCACACAGAGGTCAACTTTCTTCCGTTAAATGGAATCTTATACCGGCAAAATAAGAATAAAAATCTCTGATAAAGGTTTTCATAAGGAGAAACAGTTGACCTGGATATCATCTTCGGTATGCCTCTTAGAAAAAAATAACTGGCCACATACTGGGATGTCTAGGCGATAGAAGTAAAACTTCCCGAACTCACCCCCTGGATCACAAATATTCCTACGAATACAACTTTTCTTTTATAACAAAATTAATATTCATTATTTGTTATTTTTTTTGGGAGCTAGGTTACGAAAAAGGTCATTTGATGTTTTTGCTTCTATTCGTAAAACGTTTATTCATGGATTTCCATATTTTCATGTTGCAAAAAAGATACAATGGGTTTGTGGTATGAGAAATATGTGTCAAATACTCGTGATTGCATATTACTTAAATGTCTTGAGAAAATTGCATCTATCGTCGTTCCTGACCTTGTTGTTGAATCTTTGAAGTGAGAAATACTGTCAAATAGTGTGGAGTTTATATCTGAAAGTGTAAATAATATCCAAATCAAATGCTCGGACGTGTAAAGAGTACAGAGATCGACTGCGCGCTAGAAATGTAGTTGAGAAAGTAAAAAAAAAAAAAAAAAAAAAAAAAAACAACAACTAGTACCGAACGTGTCCGGGAACACGGGGCAAGGAAAAGAGCGGCCAACGTACAACCACGTCCGAATTCTTCACGGGCAAAGGAAATTCCAAACACCGATCATTCGAGTGATTATGATGTGCCTTCGGAGATGCTGGAGAATCCAAATACAATCTTCACCTTGATGTCTCTCAAGCCGTCCCCCCTTGTTGATGGTCCTGGTATGTCTCCACGGATACATGGAAGATTCATCCCATGTAAAATTGTATTTCGATTCTCCAGCGTCTCCGAAGGCACATCATAATCACTCGGATTATCGGTGTTTGGAATTTCCTCTGCCAGTGAAGAATTCGGAGGTGGTTGTACGTTGGCCGCTCTTTCCCTTGCCCCGTGTTCCCGGACACGTTCTTTACTAGTTTTTGGTTTTTTTTTCTTCACTTTGTCAAGTACACTTCTAGCACGCAGTCGATCGCTGTACTCTTTACACGTCTGACCATTTAATTTAGGCATTATTTATACTTTCAGATAAACACAACACTATTTGACAGTATTTCTCACTTCTTTGTAACCCCAATAACTTTGACACACTGTATTACTTCGATAAATAACAAATGCTTATCCCCTCCCTTTTCTCTCGCTTTTTCGATTCATCGGAGTTTGGATTTACCCCCAACGAGCCGTAAGAAGTTTCACTTCGAAACAATTTTTGATAAAAGTTACCACGAGAACAAAAAGTTGACCTTGGTATCGCCTTGAAAATGTCCTCTAAGAAAAAATTACGATAGCCATTCGATTATTCATTCAAATTGACTCGAGATGTGTCTCAGGGTTTCTCGAATTATCGCCTGAATATCGAGTTATTTCGGTGTCTCCGGTTCAATAAGACACCCGGTATACATATAATTTTTTTCACGCTCGTTCGACGAGCGGAAAAACTTATAAATTTAAATGAGATATTGAAATGAAATAACGCAACTTGATGCAGGCACGAGCTGCGCCACGTGCGAGCAACGATCTTTGCGAGGTTATCAGGCGATCGCGCGTGAAAACTAGAAAAATTATCTCGATAATTGCGGCTTTTTCTTTGCTCTCTACGATCAGGTTGGACGGAAAAATGTTTATAAAATTTTACGATTGACAGCGACGCGTTGGAGTTCACGGATCATCGGATAATTCGGGAGGGATAAGATTTTACTTATTTATTTATTTAGGTTATTTTTAAAAACGACAATATTGCATAATGTGAGAGAAATTGGCATCGGATCGAGTAAACTAAAATAGATTTTTTATTATTTGAGATATCTTTGGATTATTTTGATTTATTTTTTATTTTTTTAGAAATCGTTGCTCAACGAGTGACGAGATTTCTTGAAATATTTGGCAATCTGACTTACGCATTGAAGAGGAAAAAAAATTGAATCGCTCGAAGAGAGTATAAAAATAAATGATCGGATGTTTCCAAAAGATCGTATTTAATCCTCGTGATGTGTTCCAGACAGATCAGGGTTAAGGAATGTTTTTATTGTGAGAAGTTGAACCGACAAAAAATGGAATTTTTTTTATTTAAGGCGGATGCCTCTGAAAAAGAACGATAAAAAATGTTACGCGATTCTTTTTTTCTTAAAAAAAGAGAATAAAAGAAATTCTTTCTTCAGTGTAAATTCTTTTGTTTCCTCTTAAAAAAATAATACAATTTGTGATAAGAAAAAAAATTTATAATTTAATAATTTATGTTCGTTCCACTCTGAACAAAATTTATTTGAACTTAATATATATGTAGTTTGATGAGATCAATCGGAAGTTGATGCTGAAAAACAATGTGTTCGATATTTGAATCGTGATTGCACCGCATTGCAAAACGGACTTTTTGCTACGGACAAATCGACGAATGGACAGGCCAATTAAAATCAATGAAGAATGTTTTACGAGGATCAAATGGGGCCGTGAAATGTGCCGCGGCTTGGCATCGCTTTGGTCAAGCCATTCGTGCGTGACTTTTTCCCCCACAACGATCAATTTGTGTATTTTTATAAGCCATATTTGCAAAGAAATATTCATTGATCATTGAATGAAAGCTAATTTTTCGTAATCTAATTTTCTTGTAAATTTTTATTTCATTCTAATCTTCATCTGAATGCAAAATGTGAAAATTTTCAACCTAAATTTCGCCACGGTGGACATTTTTTCTCACGGGATGTATTTTATTTTAGAACGAATTAATTAGAAGCAAACAAATACGATAAAGATTTTAGTGATAGACTCTTAATTACGATTGCACTTTTTTTTTAATGCATCGTTAAGTTGTTCGAATTTTTTTGATGCATATTTAATCCGATTAAAGTTTAATGCATTTTTAAGCCATTCGAATTTGTATGACGCAATTTTGATTCGATTAAATTTATTTTAATGCATTTTTGAGCAGTTAAAATTTTACCGATGCATTTTTAATTCAATTGAATTATTTTTTTGTCCATTTTTAGAATTTTTTTGATCAAGTTTTTTAACCGCCTGGATTTATTTTAATGCATTTAATGCACTAAGTCGTTAGAATTTTAATGATAAATTTTAATCTGATTGAAATTATTTCAATGCACTTTTCAGCAGCTAAAATTTGTTTAATGCATTTTTAAGCCGTTGGAATTCGCTTACTTGTCATCCGATTAAAGCATTCATTATGCATTCATGTACAAAGAGATTTGACGATTCGATACCTCCATCAAGTCAGCAGAGAAAAGTCTCAAAAATGGATTCAACTTATACCAGAATTAGGTGCTTTTTAGGTGCTAATTTGGTGCTGAATTGGAAATTTTAGTGCTCCTTAAGTTTTTCCAAAAATCCAATTGCAAAAGTTCTCTGCTACCTTGATATCAAGCTAGCAGAGACTCATTGTTAGGCAACACTTGATAAAAATCTAAGAGCATAAGAATTAAGTGCTTTTTAAGTGCTTTCGAACCGTATAAACTAAAACCCCAAAATCCCAACGAAAATATTTTTTTTCAATTTTTGAAATTTTTTGGGTTTTTCGAAATCTAAAAAAATACGTTTATTGGGAATCTAATGGTATAGGAATTAAGTGCTTTTAAAGTGCTTTCGAACGATGCAAAAAAAAATCAAAAAATCCAACCGAAAGTATTTTTTTTCAATTTTGGAAATTGTTGAGTCCTTTCAACATTTGAAAAAATACATAGATTCGGATTATGATGCCATAAGAATTAGGTGCTGTTTAGGTGCTCTCGAACCGTGTACGAGTAAACTCGAAAATTCCACCGGAAGTATGTTTTTTCGATTTTTAAGATTTTGAGATATTTAAAATTTTTTAAAAACACATAGAATCGAAATCTATTGCTACGAGAATTAGGTGCTATTGAGGTGCTTTTGGACCGAATGAAAATAAATTTAAAAATCCAACCGGAAGTATTTTATTACCAACTTTAAAATTTTCGAGACTTTTCGAAATTTGAAAAAGTACATAAATTCGCAATGTAATGCTATAGGAATTAGGTGCTATTTAGGTGCTCTCAAACCGTGCAATAGTAAAGTCGAAAGTCCAGCGTGAAACATATTTTTTCGATTTTTGAAATTTTTTGGGTTTTTCGAAATACAAAGAAATACGTTTATTAAAAATCCAATGCTTCAGGAATTAAGTGCTTTTTAAGTGCTTTCGAACCATGCAAAAAAAAATCCAAAAATCCAACCGGAAGTATTTTTTTTCAGTTTCACAAATTTTCGAGACTTTTCGAAATTTGAAAAAGTACATCAATTCGAAATGTAATGCTATAGGAATTAGGTGCTATTTAGGTGCTCTCGAACCGTGCAATAGTAAAGTCAAAAATTCAACGTGAAACATATTTTTTCGATTTTTCAAAATTTTTGGGTGGTTCGAAATCCGAAAAAATACGTTTATGGAAAATCTAATGCTAAAGGAATTAAGTGCTTTTTAAGTGCTTCCGATCGGTGCAAAAAAAATCCAAAAATCCAACCGGAAGTATTTTTTTTTTTAAATTTTAGAAATTGTTGAGTCTCTTCAACATTTGCAAAAATACATAGATTCAGATTAGGTTGCTATAGGAATTAGGTGCTGTTTAGGTGCTCTCGAACCGTGTACGAGTAAACTCGAAAATTCCACCGGAAGTATGTTTTTTCGATTTTGAAATTTTTAGAGACATTTGAAAATTTTGAAAAATACATAGAATCGAAATCTATTGCTATGAGAATTAGGTGCTATTTAAGTGCTTTTGAACCGAACAAAAGTAAATCTGAAAATCCAACCGGAAGTAGTTTTTTATCATTTTAAAAATTTTCGAGACTTTTCGAAATTTGAAAAAGTACATAAATTCGCAATGTAATGCTATAGGAATTAGGTGCTATTTAGGTGCTCTCAAACCGTGCAATAGTAAAGTCGAAAGTCCAACGTGAAACATATTTTTTCGATTTTTTGAAAATTTTTGGGTTTTTCGAAATACGAAGAAATACGTTTATTGAAAATCCAATGCTTCAGGAATTAAGTGCTTTTTAAGTGCTTTCGAACGATGCAAAAAAAAATCCAAAAATCCAACCGGAAGTATTTTTTTTCAGTTTTACAAATTTTTGAGACTTTTCAAAATTAGAAATTACATCAATTCGCAATGTAATGCTATAGGAATTAGGTGCTATTTAGGTGCTCTCGAACCGTGCAATAGTAAAGTCAAAAATTCAACGTGAAACATATTTCTTCGATTTTTCAAAATTTTTGGGTTGTTCGAAATCCGAAAAAATACGTTTATGGAAAATCTAATGCTAATGGAATTAAGTGCTTTTCAAGTGCTTCCGATCGGTGCAAAAAAAATCCAAAAATCCAACCGGAAGTATTTTTTTTTTTCAATTTTAGAAATTGTTGAGTCTTTTCAACATTTGCAAAAATACATAGATTCAGATTATGATGCTATATGAATTAGGTGCTGTTTAGGTGCTCTCGAACCGTGTACGAGTGAACTCGAAAATTCCACCGGAAGTATGTTTTTTCGATTTTGAAATTTTTAGAGACATTTGAAAATTTTAAAAAATACATAGAATCGAAATCTATTGCTATGAGAATTAGGTGCTATTCAAGTGCTTTTGAACCGAACAAAAGTAAATCTGAAAATCCAACCGGAAGTAATTTTTTATCATTTTAAAAATTTTCGAGACTTTTCGAAATTTGAAAAAGTACATAAATTCGCAATGTAATGCTATAGGAATTAGGTGCTATTTAGGTGCTCTCAAACCGTGCAATAGTAAAGTCGAAAGTTCAACGTGAAACATATTTTTTCGATTTTTTGAAAATTTTTGGGTTTTTCGAAATACGAAGAAATACGTTTATTGAAAATCCAATGCTTCAGGAATTAAGTGCTTTTTAAGTGCTTTCGAACGATGCAAAAAAAAATCAAAAAATCCAACCGGAAGTATTTTTTTTCAGTTTTACAAATTTTCGAGACTTTTCGAAATTTGAAAAAGTACATAAATTCGCAATGTAATGGTATAGGAATTAGGTGCTATTTAGGTGCTCTCGAACCGTGCAATAGTAAAGTCAAAAATTCAACGTGAAACATATTTTTTTGATTTTTGAAAATTTTTGGGTTGTTCGAAATCCGAAAAAATACGTTTATGGAAAATCTAATGCTAAAGGAATTAAGTACTTTTGAAATGCTTCCGATCGGTGCAAAAAAAAATCCAAAAATCCAACCGGAAGTATTTTTTTTTTTTAATTTTAGAAATTGTTGAGTCTCTTCAACATTTGCAAAATTACATAGATTCAGATTAGGTTGCTATAGGAATTAGGTGCTGTTTAGGTGCTCTCGAACCGTGTACGAGTAAACTCGAAAATTCCACCGGAAGTATGTTTTTTCGATTTTGAAATTTTTAGACATTTGAAAATTTTGAAAAATACATAGAATCGAAATCTATTGCTATGAGAATTAGGTGCTATTTAAGTGCTTTTGAACCGAACAAAAGTAAATCTGAAAATCCAACCGGAAGTAATTTTTTATCATTTTAAAATTTTTCGAGACTTTTCGAAATTTGAAAAAGTACATAAATTCGCAATGTAATGCTATAGGAATTAGGTGCTATTTAGGTGCTCTCAAACCGTGCAATAGTAAAGTCGAAAGTTCAACGTGAAACATATTTTTTCGATTTTTTGAAAATTTTTGGGTTTTTCGAAATACAAAGAAATACGTTTATTGAAAATCCAATGCTTCAGGAATTAAGTGCTTTTTAAGTGCTTTCGAACGATGCAAAAAAAAATCCAAAAATCCAACCGGAAGTAGTTTTTTTCAGTTTTACAAATTTTTGAGACTTTTCGAAATTTGAAAAAGTACATCAATTCGCAATGTAATGCTATAGGAATTAGGTGCTATTTAGGTGCTCTCGAACCGTGCAATAGTAAAGTCAAAAATTCAACGTGAAACATATTTTTTTGATTTTTCAAAATTTTTGGGTTGTTCGAAATCCGAAAAAATACGTTTATGGAAAATCTAATGCTAATGGAATTAAGTGCTTTTCAAGTGCTTCCGATCGGTGCAAAAAAAATCCAAAAATCCAACCGGAAGTATTTTTTTTTTTCAATTTTAGAAATTGTTGAGTCTTTTCAACATTTGCAAAAATACATAGATTCAGATTATGATGCTATATGAATTAGGTGCTGTTTAGGTGCTCTCGAACCGTGTACGAGTGAACTCGAAAATTCCACCGGAAGTATGTTTTTTCGATTTTGAAATTTTTAGAGACATTTGAAAATTTTAAAAAATACATAGAATCGAAATCTATTGCTATGAGAATTAGGTGCTATTCAAGTGCTTTTGAACCGAACAAAAGTAAATCTGAAAATCCAACCGGAAGTAATTTTTTATCATTTTAAAAATTTTCGAGACTTTTCGAAATTTGAAAAAGTACATAAATTCGCAATGTAATGCTATAGGAATTAGGTGCTATTTAGGTGCTCTCAAACCGTGCAATAGTAAAGTCGAAAGTTCAACGTGAAACATATTTTTTCGATTTTTTGAAAATTTTTGGGTTTTTCGAAATACGAAGAAATACGTTTATTGAAAATCCAATGCTTCAGGAATTAAGTGCTTTTTAAGTGCTTTCGAACGATGCAAAAAAAAATCAAAAAATCCAACCGGAAGTATTTTTTTTCAGTTTTACAAATTTTCGAGACTTTTCGAAATTTGAAAAAGTACATAAATTCGCAATGTAATGGTATAGGAATTAGGTGCTATTTAGGTGCTCTCGAACCGTGCAATAGTAAAGTCAAAAATTCAACGTGAAACATATTTTTTTGATTTTTGAAAATTTTTGGGTTGTTCGAAATCCGAAAAAATACGTTTATGGAAAATCTAATGCTAAAGGAATTAAGTACTTTTGAAATGCTTCCGATCGGTGCAAAAAAAAATCCAAAAATCCAACCGGAAGTATTTTTTTTTTTTAATTTTAGAAATTGTTGAGTCTCTTCAACATTTGCAAAATTACATAGATTCAGATTAGGTTGCTATAGGAATTAGGTGCTGTTTAGGTGCTCTCGAACCGTGTACGAGTAAACTCGAAAATTCCACCGGAAGTATGTTTTTTCGATTTTGAAATTTTTAGACATTTGAAAATTTTGAAAAATACATAGAATCGAAATCTATTGCTATGAGAATTAGGTGCTATTTAAGTGCTTTTGAACCGAACAAAAGTAAATCTGAAAATCCAACCGGAAGTAATTTTTTATCATTTTAAAATTTTTCGAGACTTTTCGAAATTTGAAAAAGTACATAAATTCGCAATGTAATGCTATAGGAATTAGGTGCTATTTAGGTGCTCTCAAACCGTGCAATAGTAAAGTCGAAAGTTCAACGTGAAACATATTTTTTCGATTTTTTGAAAATTTTTGGGTTTTTCGAAATACAAAGAAATACGTTTATTGAAAATCCAATGCTTCAGGAATTAAGTGCTTTTTAAGTGCTTTCGAACGATGCAAAAAAAAATCCAAAAATCCAACCGGAAGTATTTTTTTTCAGTTTTACAAATTTTTGAGACTTTTCGAAATTTGAAAAAGTACATCAATTCGCAATGTAATGCTATAGGAATTAGGTGCTATTTAGGTGCTCTCGAACCGTGCAATAGTAAAGTCAAAAATTCAACGTGAAACATATTTTTTTGATTTTTCAAAATTTTTGGGTTGTTCGAAATCCGAAAAAATACGTTTATGGAAAATCTAATGCTAAAGGAATTAAGTGCTTTTTAAGTGCTTCCGATCGGTGCAAAAAAAATCCAAAAATCCAACCGGAAGTATTTTTTTTTTTAATTTTAGAAATTGTTGAGTCTCTTCAACATTTGCAAAAATACATAGATTCAGATTAGGTTGCTATAGGAATTAGGTGCTGTTTAGGTGCTCTCGAACCGTGTACGAGTAAACTCGAAAATTCCACCGGAAGTATGTTTTTTCGATTTTGAAATTTTTAGAGACATTTGAAAATTTTGAGAAATACATAGAATCGAAATCTATTGCTATGAGAATTAGGTGCTATTTAAGTGCTTTTGAACCGAACAAAAGTAAATCTGGAAATCCAACCGGAAGTAGTTTTTTATCATTTTAAAAATTTTCGAGACTTTTCGAAATTTGAAAAAGTACATAAATTCGCAATGTAATGCTATAGAAATTAGGTGCTATTTAGGTGCTCTCAAACCGTGCAATAGTAAAGTCGAAAGTTCAACGTGAAACATATTTTTTCGATTTTTTGAAAATTTTTGGGTTTTTCGAAATACGAAGAAATACGTTTATTGAAAATCCAATGCTTCAGGAATTAAGTGCTTTTTAAGTGCTTTCGAACGATGCAAAAAAAAATCAAAAAATCCAACCGGAAGTATTTTTTTTCAGTTTTACAATTTTTTGAGACTTTTCGAAATTTGAAAAAGTACATCAATTCGCAATGTAATGCTATAGGAATTAGGTGCTATTTAGGTGCTCTCGAACCGTGCAATAGTAAAGTCAAAAATTCAACGTGAAACATATTTTTTTGATTTTTCAAAATTTTTGGGTTGTTCGAAATCCGAAAGAATACGTTTATGGAAAATCTAATGCTAAAGGAATTAAGTACTTTTTAAGTGCTTCCGATCGGTGCAAAAAAAATCCAAAAATCCAACCGGAAGTATTTTTTTCTTTTAATTTTAGAAATTGTTGAGTCTCTTCAACATTTGCAAAATTACATAGATTCAGATTAGGTTGCTATAGGAATTAGGTGCTGTTTAGGTGCTCTCGAACCGTGTACGAGTAAACTCGAAAATTCCACCGGAAGTATGTTTTTTCGATTTTGAAATTTTTAGTGACATTTGAAAATTTTGAAAAATACATAGAAT
The DNA here is from genome assembly GCA_946863875.1 of Alloplasta piceator. Taxonomy (NCBI): domain Eukaryota; kingdom Metazoa; phylum Arthropoda; class Insecta; order Hymenoptera; family Ichneumonidae; genus Alloplasta; species Alloplasta piceator. The sequence continues at coordinate 113,390 of OX333073.1, forward strand.
CGAAATCTATTGCTATGAGAATTAGGTGCTATTCAAGTGCTTTTGAACCGAACAAAAGTAAATCTGAAAATCCAACCGGAAGTAATTTTTTATCATTTTAAAAATTTTCGAGACTTTTCGAAATTTGAAAAAGTACATAAATTCGCAATGTAATGCTATAGGAATTAGGTGCTATTTAGGTGCTCTCAAACCGTGCAATAGTAAAGTCGAAAGTTCAACGTGAAACATATTTTTTCGATTTTTTGAAAATTTTTGGGTTTTTCGAAATACGAAGAAATACGTTTATTGAAAATCCAATGCTTCAGGAATTAAGTGCTTTTTAAGTGCTTTCGAACGATGCAAAAAAAAATCGAAAAATCCAACCGGAAGTATTTTTTTTCAGTTTTACAAATTTTCGAGACTTTTCGAAATTTGAAAAAGTACATAAATTCGCAATGTAATGGTATAGGAATTAGGTGCTATTTAGGTGCTCTCGAACCGTGCAATAGTAAAGTCAAAAGTCCAACGTGAAACATATTTTTTCAATTTTTTGAAAATTTTTGGGTTGTTCGAAATCCGAAAAAATACGTTTATGGAAAATCTAATGCTAAAGGAATTAAGTACTTTTTAAGTGCTTCCGATCGGTGCAAAAAAAAATCCAAAAATCCAACCGGAAGTATTTTTTTCTTTTAATTTTAGAAATTGTTGAGTCTCTTCAACATTTGCAAAATTACATAGATTCAGATTAGGTTGCTATAGGAATTAGGTGCTGTTCAGGTGCTCTCGAACCGTGTACGAGTAAACTCGAAAATTCCACCGGAAGTATGTTTTTTCGATTTTGAAATTTTTAGAGACATCTGAAAATTTTAAAAAATACATAGAACCGAAATCTATTGCTATGAGAATTAGGTGCTATTTAAGTGCTTTTGAACCGAACAAAAGTAAATCTGAAAATCCAACCGGAAGTAGTTTTTTATCATTTCAAAAATTTTCGAGACCTTCCGAAATTTGAAAAAGTACATAAAATCGCAATGTAATGCTATAGGAATTAGGTGCTATTTAGGTGCTCTCAAACCGTGCAATAGTAAAGTCGAAAGTCCAACGTGAAACATATTTTTTCGGTTTTGGAAAATTTTTGGGTTTTTCGAAACACGAAGAAATACGTTTATTGAAAATCCAATGCTTCAGGAATTAAGTGCTTTTAAAGTGCTTTCGAACGATGCAAAATAAAATCCAAAAATCCAACCGGAAGTATTTTTTTTCAGTTTTACAAATTTTCGAGACTTTTCGAAATTTGAAAAAGTACATCGATTCGAAATGTAATGCTATAGGAATTAGATTGCGAATTTATGTACTTTTTCAAATTTCGAAAAGTCTCGAAAATTTTTAAAATGATAAAAAACTACTTCCGGTTGGATTTCCAGATTTACTTTTGTTCGGTTCAAAAGCACTTAAATAGCACCTAATTCTCATAGCAATAGATTTCGATTCTATGTATTTTTCAAAATTTTCAAATGTCTCTAAAAATTTCAAAATCGAAAAAACATACTTCCGGTGGAATTTTCGAGTTTACTCGTACACGGTTCGAGAGCACCTAAACAGCACCTAATTCCTATAGCAACCTAATCTGAATCTATGTAATTTTGCAAATGTTGAAGAGACTCAACAATTTCTAAAATTAAAAGAAAAAAATACTTCCGGTTGGATTTTTGGATTTTTTTTGCACCGATCGGAAGCACTTAAAAAGCACTTAATTCCTTTAGCATTAGATTTTCCATAAACGTATTTTTTCGGATTTCGAACAACCCAAAAATTTTGAAAAATCAAAAAAATATGTTTCACGTTGAATTTTTGACTTTACTATTGCACGGTTCGAGAGCACCTAAATAGCACCTAATTCCTATAGCATTACATTGCGAATTGATGTACTTTTTCAAATTTCGAAAAGTCTCGAAAATTTTTAAAATGATAAAAAACTACTTCCGGTTGGATTTTTAGATTTACTTTTGTTCGGTTCAAAAGCACTTAAATAGCACCTAATTCTCATAGCAATAGATTTCGATTCTATGTATTTTTCAAAATTTTCAAATGTCTCCAAAAATTTCAAAATCGAAAAAACATACTTCCGGTGGAATTTTCGAGTTTACTCGTACACGGTTCGAGAGCACCTAAACAGCACCTAATTCCTATAGCAACCTAATCTGAATCTATGTATTTTTGCAAATGTTGAAGAGACTCAACAATTTCTAAAATTTAAAAAAAAAATACTTCCGGTTGGATTTTTGGATTTTTTTTGCACCGATCGGAAGCACTTAAAAAGCACTTAATTCCTTTAGCATTAGATTTTCCATAAACGTATTTTTTCGGATTTCGAACAACCCAAAAATTTTGAAAAATCAAAAAAATATGTTTCACGTTGAATTTTTGACTTTACTATTGCACGGTTCGAGAGCACCTAAATAGCACCTAATTCCTATAGCATTACATTGCGAATTGATGTACTTTTTCAAATTTCGAAAAGTCTCAAAAATTTGTAAAACTGAAAAAAAATACTTCCGGTTGGATTTTTGGATTTTTTTTGCATCGTTCGAAAGCACTTAAAAAGCACTTAATTCCTGAAGCATTGGATTTTCAATAAACGTATTTCTTCGTATTTCGAAAAACCCAAAAATTTTCAAAAAATCGAAAAAATATGTTTCACGTTGAACTTTCGACTTTACTATTGCACGGTTTGAGAGCACCTAAATAGCACCTAATTCCTATAGCATTACATTGCGAATTTATGTACTTTTTCAAATTTCGAAAAGTCTCGAAAATTTTTAAAATGATAAAAAATTACTTCCGGTTGGATTTTCAGATTTACTTTTGTTCGGTTCAAAAGCACTTAAATAGCACCTAATTCTCATAGCAATAGATTTCGATTCTATGTATTTTTCAAAATTTTCAAATGTCTAAAAATTTCAAAATCGAAAAAACATACTTCCGGTGGAATTTTCGAGTTTACTCGTACACGGTTCGAGAGCACCTAAACAGCACCTAATTCCTATAGCAACCTAATCTGAATCTATGTATTTTTGCAAATATTGAAGAGACTCAACAATTTCTAAAATTAAAAAAAAAAATACTTCCGGTTGGATTTTTGGATTTTTTTTGCACCGATCGGAAGCACTTAAAAAGCACTTAATTCCTTTAGCATTAGATTTTCCATAAACGTATTTTTTCGGATTTCGAACAACCCAAAAATTTTGAAAAATCAAAAAAATATGTTTCACGTTGAATTTTTGACTTTACTATTGCACGGTTCGAGAGCACCTAAATAGCACCTAATTCCTATAGCATTACATTGCGAATTGATGTACTTTTTCAAATTTCGAAAAGTCTCAAAAATTTGTAAAACTGAAAAAAAATACTTCCGGTTGGATTTTTGGATTTTTTTTGCATCGTTCGAAAGCACTTAAAAAGCACTTAATTCCTGAAGCATTGGATTTTCAATAAACGTATTTCTTCGTATTTCGAAAAACCCAAAAATTTTCAAAAAATCGAAAAAATATGTTTCACGTTGAACTTTCGACTTTACTATTGCACGGTTTGAGAGCACCTAAATAGCACCTAATTCCTATAGCATTACATTGCGAATTTATGTACTTTTTCAAATTTCGAAAAGTCTCGAAAATTTTTAAAATGATAAAAAATTACTTCCGGTTGGATTTTCAGATTTACTTTTGTTCGGTTCAAAAGCACTTAAATAGCACCTAATTCTCATAGCAATAGATTTCGATTCTATGTATTTTTCAAAATTTTCAAATGTCTAAAAATTTCAAAATCGAAAAAACATACTTCCGGTGGAATTTTCGAGTTTACTCGTACACGGTTCGAGAGCACCTAAACAGCACCTAATTCCTATAGCAACCTAATCTGAATCTATGTATTTTTGCAAATGTTGAAGAGACTCAACAATTTCTAAAATTAAAAAAAAAAATACTTCCGGTTGGATTTTTGGATTTTTTTTGCACCGATCGGAAGCACTTAAAAAGCACTTAATTCCTTTAGCATTAGATTTTCCATAAACGTATTTTTTCGGATTTCGAACAACCCAAAAATTTTGAAAAATCAAAAAAATATGTTTCACGTTGAATTTTTGACTTTACTATTGCACGGTTCGAGAGCACCTAAATAGCACCTAATTCCTATAGCATTACATTGCGAATTGATGTACTTTTTCAAATTTCGAAAAGTCTCAAAAATTTGTAAAACTGAAAAAAAATACTTCCGGTTGGATTTTTGGATTTTTTTTTGCATCGTTCGAAAGCACTTAAAAAGCACTTAATTCCTGAAGCATTGGATTTTCAATAAACGTATTTCTTCGTATTTCGAAACACCCAAAAATTTTCAAAAAATCGAAAAAATATGTTTCACGTTGAACTTTCGACTTTACTATTGCACGGTTTGAGAGCACCTAAATAGCACCTAATTCCTATAGCATTACATTGCGAATTTATGTACTTTTTCAAATTTCGAAAAGTCTCGAAAATTTTTAAAATGATAAAAAATTACTTCCGGTTGGATTTTCAGATTTACTTTTGTTCGGTTCAAAAGCACTTGAATAGCACCTAATTCTCATAGCAATAGATTTCGATTCTATGTATTTTTTAAAATTTTCAAATGTCTCTAAAAATTTCAAAATCGAAAAAACATACTTCTGGTGGAATTTTCGAGTTCACTCGTACACGGTTCGAGAGCACCTAAACAGCACCTAATTCATATAGCATCATAATCTGAATCTATGTATTTTTGCAAATGTTGAAAAGACTCAACAATTTCTAAAATTGAAAAAAAAAAATACTTCCGGTTGGATTTTTGGATTTTTTTTGCACCGATCGGAAGCACTTGAAAAGCACTTAATTCCATTAGCATTAGATTTTCCATAAACGTATTTTTTCGGATTTCGAACAACCCAAAAATTTTGAAAAATCGAAGAAATATGTTTCACGTTGAATTTTTGACTTTACTATTGCACGGTTCGAGAGCACCTAAATAGCACCTAATTCCTATAGCATTACATTGCGAATTGATGTAATTTCTAATTTTGAAAAGTCTCAAAAATTTGTAAAACTGAAAAAAAATACTTCCGGTTGGATTTTTGGATTTTTTTTTGCATCGTTCGAAAGCACTTAAAAAGCACTTAATTCCTGAAGCATTGGATTTTCAATAAACGTATTTCTTCGTATTTCGAAAAACCCAAAAATTTTCAAAAAATCGAAAAAATATGTTTCACGTTGGACTTTCGACTTTACTATTGCACGGTTTGAGAGCACCTAAATAGCACCTAATTCCTATAGCATTACATTGCGAATTTATGTACTTTTTCAAATTTCGAAAAGTCTCGAAAATTTTTAAAATGATAAAAAACTACTTCCGGTTGGATTTTCAGATTTACTTTTGTTCGGTTCAAAAGCACTTAAATAGCACCTAATTCTCATAGCAATAGATTTCGATTCTATGTATTTTTCAAAATTTTCAAATGTCTCTAAAAATTTCAAAATCGAAAAAACATACTTCCGGTGGAATTTTCGAGTTTACTCGTACACGGTTCGAGAGCACCTAAACAGCACCTAATTCCTATAGCAACCTAATCTGAATCTATGTATTTTTGCAAATGTTGAAGAGACTCAACAATTTCTAAAATTAAAAAAAAAAAATACTTCCGGTTGGATTTTTGGATTTTTTTTGCACCGATCGGAAGCACTTAAAAAGCACTTAATTCCTTTAGCATTAGATTTTCCATAAACGTATTTTTTCGGATTTCGAACCACCCAAAAATTTTGAAAAATCGAAAAAATATGTTTCACGTTGAATTTTTGACTTTACTATTGCACGGTTCGAGAGCACCTAAATAGCACCTAATTCCTATAGCATTACATTTCGAATTGATGTACTTTTTCAAATTTCGAAAAGTCTCGAAAATTTGTGAAACTGAAAAAAAATACTTCCGGTTGGATTTTTGGATTTTTTTTTGCATGGTTCGAAAGCACTTAAAAAGCACTTAATTCCTGAAGCATTGGATTTTTAATAAACGTATTTCTTTGTATTTCGAAAAACCCAAAAAATTTCAAAAATCGAAAAAATATGTTTTACGCTGGACTTTCGACTTTACTATTGCACGGTTTGAGAGCACCTAAATAGCACCTAATTCCTATAGCATTACATTGCGAATTTATGTACTTTTCAAATTTCGAAAAGTCTCGAAAATTTTAAAGTTGGTAATAAAATACTTCCGGTTGGATTTTTAAATTTATTTTCATTCGGTCCAAAAGCACCTAAATAGCACCTAATTCTCGTAGCAATAGATTTCGATTCTATGTATTTTTAAAAAATTTTAAATATCTCAAAATCTTAAAAATCGAAAAAACATACTTCCGGTGGAATTTTCGAGTTTACTCGTACACGGTTCGAGAGCACCTAAACAGCACCTAATTCTTATGGCATCATAATCCGAATCTATGTATTTTTTCAAATGTTGAAAGGACTCAACAATTTCCAAAATTGAAAAAAAATACTTTCGGTTGGATTTTTTGATTTTTTTTTGCATCGTTCGAAAGCACTTTAAAAGCACTTAATTCCTATACCATTAGATTCCCAATAAACGTATTTTTTTAGATTTCGAAAAACCCAAAAAATTTCAAAAATTGAAAAAAAATATTTTCGTTGGGATTTTGGGGTTTTAGTTTATACGGTTCGAAAGCACTTAAAAAGCACTTAATTCCTATGCTCTTAGATTTTTATCAAGTGTTGCCTAACAATGAGTCTCTGCTAGCTTGATATCAAGGTAGCAGAGAACTTTTGCAATTGGATTTTTGGAAAAACTTAAGGAGCACTAAAATTTCCAATTCAGCACCAAATTAGCACCTAAAAAGCACCTAATTCTGGTATAAGTTGAATCCATTTTTGAGACTTTTCTCTGCTGACTTGATGGAGGTCGATTCGATTCGATTCGACTCTTCGAGACATAGTCGCTTATTTCTCGAGAATGCCTCACATGCTCGTACGAATATATCTCGTCGGCTGTATACGAACGTCACGGAGGTCAAGGTTCGCGCGAGATTGGATTCGTTCAGCAGGAAAATTATTCCCCATATAAATGTAGATCGCAAAAATACTAGGCGGGCCATTTTTTTAAATTCACTAATTATATCATTTCCCCATTTTTTTTTGGCGAAAAATTGATTTCTATTCCCATTTTCTCTGCTTTATCAAAATTTATACTAAATAATGTTTTTCTTGTTAAATATAGACGGAACAATTTATTTTCGCAAGAATTCAGTTGGTTTGATATTCTTCGACGTTATTTATCAATTATCGCTTTGGTCAAAAGTCAAAATTTATTTATAAACTAAAAGTGCAAAAATTTATATGTAGATCAATAATTCCGGTATTTCAAGGAGAAATTAATTATTTGCTGGTGTGTTAGAGAAATCAATTTGGTGAGCAGTTGAGCTTTTCTTGAAATCTTGGAGACAAACATTTAAAAAAATTCAAATATATTTATTGTTTATCTCTTTCACCAAATTAAAAGGGAAAAAGAGTCAACATCCGGAAACAAATACCCTTCAATGTGAATTTTTATTCAACTTTACGGTTTCATAATTATCAGTTACAAGAAATCACAAGAGGAAAAAAGATTCGATGGGAAAATGGAAGAATCAAAACGATTGAAAAATTGATTTGAAGCAAAATGTTGGTAAAAAAACAAAAGAATATATATCATTGGGATACAAAATCGTATTTATAACCAAAATCCGATAAATTAGGATTTATACAGGGTGTCCCAGGAATGAAGGGCAATACCGTAAGGGTAAATTCGTGACGTAAGTTCGAGTAGAAAAGTCCTTTGCCATTTTTTGATATTTTGAACCCCTGAATAGTTATTAATTTAATTAATTATTAACGTAATATTGATTAGAAAAGTCCTCTGCCGTTTTTAGGGTTCCGTACCTCCAAAGGAAAAAACGGAATCCTTATTGGATCACTTTGTTGTCCGTCCGTCCATCCGTCCGTCCGTCTGTCTGTCACAGCCTTTTCTCTTGGAAACGCGTGGAGGTATCGAGTTGAAATCCGAACCATATACTCAGGTCTACGGTCCCTTGAAGTTGTGAAAAAATCAAACTTCTAAGTTAACGTCAAAAAAAGATACGGCCGTTTATGCTACAAAATGCGTATATTTCGACACTCTCAAGGGAATCAAAATTTTTTAGGGTATTTTCCGTTGACCTAGAACTATGAAATTTCGCAAGTAATACTGTCTTATACTACGAGTATAGGAAAAAATCTGAAAACTATAAATTTCTAATCAAATCATAAAAAATATAGTATTTATTTCAAGTACGTAATCAATTATTTAAACGGAAGCGTCGGTGGGCGAGTCCGACTCGCACTTGTCCAGTTTTTTGATATTTTTACCGCCTTAATTGTTATCAATTGAATTAATTAATAACAATTAAGGGGTTCAAAATATAAAAAAATGGCAAAGAACTTTTCTACTCGATATTACGTCACGAATCTACCCTCACGATATCGCCCTTAATTCCCGGGACACCCTGTACAGTGTAAAGATGGAAGAATTTTTGATGCACGTTTGATTCAACGACGAATTGCTAAAAATAGCGTTGAAAAATTGTTTCATTCGTGTCATGTAAAATATTCTTCATGCCCTAGGCATTATCATCGAGTCACGTGCTCCCGATGTCCCATTTTTGTTTTATTTTTAGCTCCGAAATTTGTCTCAACATTTTTTTTAAAACGATTCACGGGGAGGCTATCTTTTTCTCCATTTTTTCACAATATTTACTGTTTATATGATAAGATTGGTCTTAGTAAAAAATTTAACGCATTGAATAATCAAGAAATTGAAAAAAAAAAAAAAAAAAGATCCAAAATAAGTTAATCTGGTTAAAAATGGCTTTTACAGCTCTCCCAGAATAAATCTCTACCGATTGATAATTCTACCGGATAACGAGTCAACTCGGCCGGTAACTTACCGACGTTGGAGCCCGGACCCGATGGATAAAACAGAAAAATTAGTGGTAGAGCTGTTAATATGCCAAAATGTTCATTAAAAGTCATCTCAACTCTCCATTGCACAATAATCGTTGAATTTACATTGTTCAACCTTCGAACGTTGCGATTCGTTACAAATGCATATTCATGATCAGCGGTCGATTTCCCGACGATATAGAAGAGAAAGAAAAAGAGACAGAGTGGGAAATATGCCGAAAGGACAATTATCTCTCTTGTTCGACAGGAACGCATTAAGAAACAAAAGGGCGCAACTCGCGTGTAACTTTGAGTATAAAATTTTTCACTATTGCGCCATTTTATTTGTCACCTATCGATGAGCGAATGTGTTTTAGAAAGACGTCAGCGCAAATATCCAGCACGCTTTTTGTCACATTTTTTTTTCTCTCCGAGTTCGCGGGGATTCCCGGCGATGTTTCACCGTCGGCAAACTGACGATTGTACAAGAAAAAAAATAGTAAAAAAAAACCTTTTCCGAGGTCAACGAGTGAAAGATTTGACTTCTTTTCCCGCCAAATTATCGAACCAGCCACGATGATGTAACAGCAGGAAATACAAGAAGACGATATTCAAATATAGGAGAAAAATTAATATTTGAATTATTCAACAGCGAAAATCTCCAATCACGCTTCATAAATTAATTATAATTAATTCAATTTACGATCGATAACGATAATTTATCATACGCGATGAATAATGAAACGAGAATCTTGTAATTATTTCACGAACTGATGTACATAATTTGTAATTTCGGAGACTTTGTCGAATACCTATCAAATGAAAAGCAAAATAATTAAATAAATAAAATCATCCATGTGATAAATCGGTCCAAAGAATCGATTAAATAGATTGTAAATATTGAAAAAAAATTCATCTATTGTAAAATTTACGTAAATGTGGGAGTTACAGTTCTAAGTATCAAGTGAAAAATATGAGGAATCTTTACATTTCAATTATTATATGTATTCAAGAATGAAAATTGTCGCTCGGCGCTCGATAAATTAATTCTTTCAATTTACGTTTAACCCTCAATAGACTCTAAAAAATATTTACGTCAAAACTCTTCGGCAAAAATCACCTTCAAGATTTTTTCATCCGCCTTTTTCAATTTCGGCTCACAATCAGCATAATTTCTCAACGATGGCGCGGAGAAAAAAACCCTATTAACGTGTTTTGTTCCTCAATCATGAACCTTTCAATTTATTCAAAACATATTTTTTTTTAAGTTTTTCTTTCGTTTTTCTCATGAATAAATTTGTTTCGACTAAAACACTGTGATTTACAATCAGCGGTAAATTTCCCTTTGAAATAACGTTTGAAATCGATGAAAAAAAAAAAATTCTTTGCTCATTTTTGGCGACTTTTAGAAAATCTCAAAATAGTGAAATTTCAAGGGCTCATAACTTTACTGATAAATCGACCGATTACAAAATTTCTTTTTCGTCCTCGAACGTTGTGACTAAGTTTGGAGAATGCCGCTTCGGAATCGGAATCGAATGAATCAAAAGCAGCGATATTGAGCTTCGATGATCGCGAAAAAAATGAGCTCAATCTGAAGTCGAAATCTTATCTATGACAAAAATAACAATCATTTGGGTTGGTGGTGAACCAGTTCAATTTTTGCGAAAATGCAGGAATTTTTTTTTTTTTATCTATTCATTCAAACGTTACATCGATCTATCTGCCCCCCTCGAACACGAATCTAACAATAGTTTTCCCAAAATATCAAAATTTTCATGAATTTTCATCAAAAACATTCTTCTTCAATTTTTGCCCTATTTTAAAAAACCTCAAAATAGCGAAATTTCAATTGTTCATAACTTTTGCGCGTGCATTTGGCATCCAAAGTTCTCAAAAACGATCCCAGAATACACTAAAAATATTTTTTAATCTAACCATTCTTTAAAAAAAAAAAAAAGAATTTTTTGAAAAAATAAATTATTTCCGTTACGCTTATTTTTTGGTAAGGTTATTCGTGTGCTTGATAATTTTTTTTATATTTTCAGTGGGAACCAAAAGTGATATTTCCCAATTTCACGGAAAATCATTGAATAAATATTTCGCTATGAGCGAGAGCAAACACATCGTTTTCTTCTGAATTCTTGTGTTTAAAAAAACCGGTGCGAAACGATCGGTAAACAATTGTGTCATAGACATCAGGTTGTCATCGAGTTTTGCCGGGAAATATGGAAAAATTGTGACGGAGACCAGCGAGATTCGAGAGACTTTGGACCTTCAATGACGGAATAGAGCTTGTAGTATCGAGAAAAGAGACGACGGCATCGTCGATTTTATAAGTATGGAAATACACTACGATCTCGATTTAAGCAAGTCCACGCGCATCTCACACACCAGTCGGGAGCCGTGTCCGCTCTCACAGCCGCGGCGCTCCCGCACCATGTGCCACGTCGATCGATATCCGCCGCATAGTGGGGACTCTTGCTTATATCGAAGCTGCATAAATCTAGATCGTAAGTAGAAAATTGTCCCGACTGCGCTGAGAAGCACAAGGGTGTGTAAGTAATTAATGCCAGATGTCAAATCGTGCGAATGAGGAGGAAAACATTTATTTCGGCACTCGAAAATGATCGAGGCTAATGGAAAAAAATGACCCGTTAACCGCTTGAATTCCAATGATCGCGTGACTGTGTGAGAAATTCAAGAGTCCAGATATCGAAACTATCGAATACATTGGCTAATTATCAATTCAGCTTTGAACCGATCGATCAATTATACTATTGTCCTTTTAAAAACGAGCATCGGGCCCCGTGGCCTCTGAGATATACGCATAAATTTTGCATACTCAAGTATCTTCTTATTTATTATTTTAAGAAGATGTGAAAGTTGATCAGCCGATACACGAGCGCGAGAGAGCTAGCTGAAATTTTCGAACAAGTCTTTCTCGGAGATCAGCAACATTTGGGGCAAAATAAAAGTTTTAGGCTCTGCATCGGTATATTACGCAGGGCCTGAAACTTTGGTTTTTGTTTAATTCTTCAACATTTACGAGAAATACTTGTTCGAAAAATTGTTGGTAAAATAGATCTCTTTCGCGTCCTCTTAATCGCAGTATTTAAGATCAATTTTGATTTTCATGTTTCAGTCTGACAGAATCAATCGTTCCAATAAAATCACGATTTTTTTATTATTTTACATTCCCATTGGTGATTCGATCGACCGAATTTTTGTTTGATTCGTAAAGAAAAAGAAGATAAAAGAAAAAAATTTTTGCACTCGACGTTAATTCAAAAAAAATATTTCCAGTTTAAATTGTGCAATGTGCCGCCAAAATTGTCGTACAATTGTTTGTTGTGAGAAGCTTCAATTTTCTTTGTCTCCATCGTTCAATTTATTATTAATATTGACACTGATTTTTTATATTATCACTCATATTATTTTATATTATTATTATTATTATTATTATTATTATTATTATTATTATTGTTATAATAATTATTTTATATAGAGACGATGTCATCTTCACGGTACAGAAACGACACCTAAGAAATTTCTTACGGCGAAAATGCTCCCCATTTTCTGATTAAAAATTAACCTAGGAATAATTTAAAAAAAAATAAAAAACCTCAACATTTCTAAGAATTTTCTTTCCACAACCTTGTTTTGGATTTTGAGAATGCAAGCGTACTCCTGTCCAAAATTGATATTATAGAATACATTGTATTATTAAAGAAAATTAATTAACTAATAAGATACGAATAAAAATATAATATTATTATAACCTATTAATAAATTAATAATAAAATACTCAACGTTCATTCGGGTGATTAATTGCGATCGATTACCATACAGCAACAGAATTTGTGTCATATTGACTATGGAAAGATTATTTTATCTAATGAAACACTTGCGTAGAGTCGAAGGTGGATAACTTTTTAAGATCCTTGCTTCCAAAGATCCTCACACGTAAGAACGAACATTCGCAGAGATCCTCGATTATTCGATAATTTATACTAACTCCGTCCTTACGCGAAATTACATCGCGATGCATGTATTATAATAATAATTGTATTTAAAAAAAAAATCGACTATCGTGACTCTTGCAGCACGAAAAAAAAAACATAATTATTTTCCCCTTGAATTATCGATGATCCCGTTTGATTTCATAAAAAACTCGTTTTTTCGTTCAAATGATTTTTTGCATTAATCTTAAAATTAGAACTATTGCTATGAAGACAAAGCTTTGAACTAAAAAAAAAAAATCGCACTCTAATTGAAAATATTAAATTATCTTAATTTTTTAAATATTTTTTATAATTTTTTTAATACTTTTTTTCAAGATCAAAGAATTTTATTTACTCATTTGTCAAATTATTATACTTTAGTTTTTTAAATAAATTGCAGAAGAACATTTTTCCGGCTATTAGCTTCAAAATAAAAAAGGGTTATATTGCCCTGGAACGCTCCATATATATATGGGGCGTTCCACACCAAACCGGACACCATTTAGCTTTTGCATCTCCGATTTTTTTCAAATTTTTTTGTTTTAGTATTGGTTGAAAGAGGTCTTCATGATTTTTTTCAATTTTTCTTGTCGAGCCGTTTTCAAAATATCGATATTTCAAAAATGAGGCTGCTTTTTTTTCAAACGCCCATAATTTGGCCAAAAAATTTTTTCAATTTTTTTTGTCGATCCGTTTTCAAAATATAGATTTTTCAAAAAATATGTTTCTTTTTTTTTGTAAACGTCCATAACTCCGCGAAAAATAGGCCAAATAGGATGTTTTTTTTTTAAATTTTTGTTTTTGAACGTACTTTTTATAAAAAATATCGAAAAAAAATTTCAAACCGTATTTCAAAAATAATCAAATAGCAATTAATGCGGTAATCATATATTGTGGAATATTCAAATAAAAATTATCGGTCATCGTTCATTTAATGATTAAGATATATTTATTTCATTTAAAAAAGATAAATATTTATTTCCAACGCGGATAACTAACATATGGAAATTGAAAAATCGAAAAAAAAATATATCCCATCGTTATCCCATTACCTACTTAGGCATAAAAGTTGTGAAATAAGTGACAGTTTTTCACAAAAATTTTTTAAGAAAATCGATCCGTACGTGTTTTTTGGAAATCAACAATTTATATTTAAAACTTAAAAATCTTATGGAAATACGGTTTGAAATTTTTTTTCAATATTTTCAATATTTTTTATAAAAAGTACGTTCAAAAATAAAAATTTTGAAATAAAACGTCCTATTTGGCCCATTTTTCGCGAAGTTATGGACGTTTACAAAAAAAAAAGAAACATATTTTTTGAAAAATCTATATCTTGAAAACGGATCTACAAAAAAAATTGTAAAAAATCATAGAGGCCTCTTTCAATCAATATTAAAACATAAAAAATTTTGAAAAAAATCGGACATGCAAAAGCTCAATGGTGTCCGGTTTGGTGAGGAACGCCCCATATACATGATTGGTTTTTTTCTTCGCGCTTCTGACAATGAGAAGAAATTCACGGAGAGGCGTGTGTGCAGAGAGAAGAAAGATTCGTGAATACAGAGGAAACATAAAACCAAACCGATGCAAAGCCGTGCACGCGAGGCGAGTGACAGAGAGGTCAATGACAGGGAGGGGATTTTTGTTCCTTCCAATACAATAGCGGGTTATTAGCGACATTTCTGGGAAGAATATTCGTGACTGGAGTTCTCGCGAGACTGGATAATGTCTTTTATTTCATTGTTGTTGTCTTACTGATAATCGCATTTTTTTTATTTAAAAAATACTGAGCAATATGAAAAATAAAAAATGTAAAATTGTGAAAGCTCGATGTAATTTCGGTTTTGGAGTTTGATTTTCAGTTACTGGTGAAAAATTGCGTTTTCGGTCTATCGGTAGTCATAAAACAATAATTTATAACTTAATTATATTTCAGAGATTCTAATTTCAAAAATGGAAAAAAATCGTTTGCTCAATAAGATTTATTTATTGTTCTGGTAAAAAAGTCCTTTGCCATTTTTTGATATTTTGAACCTCTGAATTGTTATTAATTAATTGAATTAATAACGATTCAGGGATTAAAAATATCAAAAAATGGCAGAAAAGTTTTTTACTCAATATTACGTTAATAATTAATTAAATTAAAACCAATTTTGAGGATCAAAATATCAAAAAGTGGCAAAGGACTTTTCTACTCGATATTGCGTCACGAATCTACCCTCACGGTATTATTGCCCTTTATTCGTGGGGCACCATTTATAAAGACAAACAATTGATGGATATGGGTCATTCCATGTCAAATCGACCAAGAGTTGGAATCGACCCTTTTCAATTTCGATAAAATTTCGTCAGAAGTTTTCGTTTTCAATAAAACGAAGTTCCACCAAAGGAAAGAAATTTAAAAAATTTTCCTCAAAAGTTATTCAAAATTTAAAATTTCACAAGCTTTCAAATCTTTCAAGTTTATTTTTCAAATATCTCGAAAACTATTATAGTTACGAAAAATCGTTCTGAATTCGTTTTGAAGAGTATACTTGGGGCTACGAAAAAAAAAATTCCGAAATTTTCTTTTGAAAAATAATAAATTTGGAGAATTTTGAATTTTTAAAAATCGTGCAAATCCACGATCAACAATACATTTTTGGTTAATTTTTTTTTATATAATACCTTGTACTGATCTTAAAAGATCCTGAAATTTCCAGGATAGTGTGTTTTTGTTTCAAAAATATTTTGTTTTGTATTTTTGTAAAAAAAAATTTTTTGTTTTTCCTCTAAGTTAAGTAAAGTTGAGCAATCATGTAATTCTGTAATTTTGAGCAGTAAAAATTTCAATTAATGACAATTTGAAAAAAAAAAAATTTTTACCGAAATTCAAAAATTTATATTTTTGAAACAAAAACACACCATCCTAAAAATTTCAGGATCTTTCAAGATCAGTACAAGGTATTTATACAAAAAAAATGTGATCAAAAATTTAATGTTGATCGCGGATTTGCACGATTTTTAAAAATTGAAAATTTAGATTTTTGAAAAAACAAAAACATCAAACTTTGAAATTTTATATCTCGGCTCCAAGTCAATGTACCAAAATGAACGATACATATTCTTGTAGGGAATTGAACGCTCTACAAAAAAGAACTCTTATGATTTTTCGATAAACTCACTCCTTCCAAAGTTATTCAAGGTTAAAGTTAAACTTAGAGTAAGTTTCACTTTTTTTTTTTAGTTTCCAGCAAAATGTTGAAAGCGAGTATAAGAAAGTATAAGCAAGGTTGTTGGCGTAAGAGAATCCTTGCAGGTGCGACGATCAACATGTCGGTAAAGTCGGAAATGTACTTGTCTCGAATCGCTACCGCGACTCCGGATTTATATATGTATACATACATATAATATATTTCGCCATAGACGACTCTTTTGTGACCTTGATAAATTTTCAAATTGAGAGGTTTATAACCCAACGAAATTGATCAGCGTTTGTTCTCTTTTTTTTTGCAAAGTTGAGGGTCTAGGTTTGCGACCTTTAGAATTTACTTACTCGTTGATCCTCTTACAATGTGATATATACCACAGCGCGCGAATCCATCGTTCAGCGGGAAAAAAATGCACTTTATCTGGACGACGAGGCTCAGCGGACGACCCCACGATCCAGAATTATCCACACCGATGTGCAATTCAACGGTTTCAACGAGAAAACGCGACTTTTGTCTCGACGAACACAGAAGATAACCTCAAAAACGGAAATATGTCCGTGGCGACTGATTCTTCCTCACTTCACTATTTATATCGACACTGTTTCAAGTGATTGTCTAACCTCACAAAAGAAGATGAAGACAAACACGGTTGATTTTCCCTTTCAATTATTGACACCGAAACAATACGAGTATTTCAAGCGAAATGTAAACATAAACAGAGACGAAAGATTAATTATTTCACCGCGCAAAAGGACCCGTTTGAAAGTTGCACACGTGAAACTATACAACAACCAAGTATCAAAACGACGGAAGAAAAACACTTTGTCCGCGTGCGATAATCCAGAATTAGAATGCCGGACGCCGGTTCTACAAAATGGCGGTGGCGTCCATCTGCAGGGTGGCGTCATCACTCGGGTAAACAACGAACTGAGAATCTCTCTGGCGCTCGACCGGTAAAACAACTAGTTCGGGTACACAACTTCAATGTACACATTCATACACATGTATGTATGTAGGTATGTATTTCAAGAACGTGTTGCGAAGCCTGTGAATTAAACGGGGAAAACATGGATCTATAAATAATGTCTGATAACAAAAAAATAAGTGAAATTTTCGGTACTCCGTGTCACGGTGAGTTTCACCGTAATCACGGGATGATTCGATTGATTTTAATACTAATTTGCTGCGACAACATTTGTCTCGCGCGACGATAGAAAAATATATGAATAAAATTTCACGATCGACGTCTACGAATTTTCCTCGACGAAGGAAAGAATATTAAAATATTCTCGTAATATCTCAAGATGGTTTATCGAATGATGAAGCACACGCTCTGCTCGAATCTCGTTTATTGCGGATCGAGACTCGTCGGTGTACTCGCACCTATGGTTGTACCACCGCTTCATATTTTATTTCTATTTCACTTTTGGCAAGAATTTGCCCGTGACGTTGACCGGCAGTATTGTTCGTGCTCGTGCTGGGACACCGTTTTCAAAGGTGAGAAAAAAGAACACTATTTTCGAGATTTTTAATGAGAAAAAAAAAAATGGAAATGGCTTAACGAGAAGAAAAATTGTGCTATTCAGGATCCTACGAGTCCGGCATAGCGTCTTACAAGCACATGTACTTTAACGCGACCATCAATAGCCTCAAGATATGGATGACGATTGTAATAGGGATAATAACGTTCTACGAAACTGCAAAATATCTTACTTGGCTGGCGTTCAACGCAAGACTGAGATACGGAATGTTGATACTATTCATCAGTGCCATATTTTCCCACTATTACTCTTGGTGGGTTTACATTAATTACTGGAACGACGATTTTTACTCTCAATGGTATCATCAGATGTTCTTCTCCGTTACCGAATTGATATCGACGATTTTCGTTATTCTCCTCGCCGACTCTAAGAGTCCCGTTACGCACAGAAAAGCATTCGTCATCGGCGCTATTGCGCTCGTTCACATATTCGCCGGTAGCTGGGATCAGTTTGTAAAGAATGTACTGAGAGGCGAGGGATACGCTCATCAGGTGAGGAAATATTTTTTTTCTATGATTTGAAATTTTACAGAAGCGAGAAAAAAATAACATCGTCGAGGGCTTATACGCAGTCGGGAGACCGAAAAAAAGCGATTAGATCGGATTAGATTTTTTTTCTGGAAAATAATTTCAATTTATTCTCCAAACATTCGTATACATATTTTTGAAACTTTTTCCTTTATTTTTAAATTTTTATTCTTAAGTTTTGAGAAAGTCGCGTTCAAAGTTTCAAAAGCACTTTACACATAGTAATTACGGGTGTACGATTAGTATGCGTATAAAAATGTTTGTCGGATCGACGTGGAATTTTGTGTGCGTAAATATACTTAAACATGTTACGTACATTACAAAGAAGAAATTAAAAAAAATTGAATTTTTGAAATTCCTAACTGCGTATAACCTCCCAAGAAATCGCAAGATGATGAATCGTTATTCTGGAAAATTCTATACAGGTGGTTCGAGATCTTGGTTTTATGATACCGGATGTTCTTCACGCCGTGATACCTCTTTGGTCATTGAAATGCCGAAGTGGATGCAATTTACCGGGCTCGGGACTCAAAGATTCCAGCATGAAGCGGGATATCACGTGCATGCTCGGCATTGTACTAATGGGATTGATAATGTGTACGACTCTATGATCACAAGCGTAATAAGGTATTTAATAAGAATCAAAACACAACAAAAACACAATACTCGAAACAAAATGGCCAAAAGGGTCTTGCGTACCCGACGAGATAAAAGTATTTTTTAGTATACGATTAATACGATTGCAAAGGGATGCGCGAGAGATTGAAAAAAAACATTTCATTATGTATCGAGACATTATTTGGCGCGAAACAATGTTTTATACTAATTACATATCAAGTTACATATGTATATTTATTGTATATTTTACAAACGAGAATTGTGACGAGGAATTTAAATTTTTTTTCTATAAAAAGAAAAAAACAAAATGGCCATACGTTTTTTATGCCCAATGTACCGAACTCTCATAGAGGGCGCTAAAAATAATCTGCGAGATTGAGACTTTGAGTTTTTTAAATTCCAACGAGGCAATTTTTTTGTCCCGCGAGGATTATCGATGATCTGATAATTTTAACAGAGTAGAGTGTTGAAAAAATATATTTTTTAGATGGCCTACGTAGTGTATCGTTCCAAAGAGAAACATAGACGAATTCCCATGCTTTCCATTTGTAGTCGAAGAAGCGTATCGATCAAAGTATGTATTTAGGTTAGACTAGCTGGTTTGTAAAAGAAATTTAATTTCAAATTTTGTTGATATCGTGATTTAAACGAGCTTTTTGCAATCGAAAATATATATCAGGGAAAATAAAAATAGACGTGTCAAAAACAAGTAGAATGTAAAATTCAAAAAAAGTCCATTTTTAAACTGGTCTAATATCGTAATACGTATGAAATGAAATATGTCCGATTTAATTTACAAGCTCATGACATTTTCTTATTCATCGAAAGTAAAAACAAAAAAAGCGTCAAGACGAAAGTAGAGATAATTAGAAAAATATATATTAATTTGACGAATAACGAAAAATGGCCTGCGGTAATTTATTATTACGAATCCTGTAGTTCATATACATTCCCCTGTTAAAAAAAAAACCCTCAAAAAAAGTATTCCATCTCATCGCGACGATAAATTTATAGTCGATCCGGTTAATTTTTTTTCTCTCCAAGTCACCGCTATCTTTGTGGTAACGAAGCTTGAACGAGCTCGACGCGAACTTGACCCTACGATTCAATTCACGACGTCACACCCCCCGTCGAACGTTTTTGTAACAATGGTATTTCCGGCCAGCATGTGGATGCATGCGTTTGAAATAACGGGCCAGTTTTTTCCCTCCGCCCTTCTCGCCCGTCGCCCCTTGTGTATGTTTTCCCTTCATACGCGCGGGTTGTTCGGGTAGGGCAGTTACGCGCCTTTTCACGCAACAATCCTATGTATATGAGCGTGACGAATGTTACGAATTTTTTTGACAAGGTCACTCTGACTATCGAGAGCTCGGCTGACACACAAAACGTTCTCCGTCCTCTGATATCAGCGGCACGATCCAACGCTTTCTTCGAGGATTTATTTCGGCTCAAATGGCTCAAATTTATCGGCGTTTTCAGAAATATTAATAATTATTTTATATAATTACTATAGAATCGATCATTGGATCGATCACACAACGGATTCGGCATGGTTTTCAGAAACTTGAAATGAACCGATTTGAATAAGAATTATATAGAATTGAAATTTTTCATGAGTGGACAATGATGAAATTTTTTTGTGAAATTTGTTGATTCTCAAAATGGCGTATTGGCGTAACTTGAGAACGACAGAGCGCCAAAATACATAGCGTTTGTCGACGTAGTATATGTTAATTCTCAATTTCGATTCCAGTGGAAATGATCCTGGAAAATTGTTTTCCGTCTCTTTGTGGATGGATATGAAAGTAATATCACGGGATTGCGCGAAAATACTTGGAGGAGAAATCTCGCGAGAGTTAATTGCTCTCGAGAGATCAGTTTTTCATGGATACATAGATAGATATATGGATATGGGTAGGCTGATGGTTTCGGAAAATTCAAATAAATGAGTTTGGAGACCGCCTTGGATGTTTTTCAGGGCAAATTATGTTGAAATTTCAAAAGAATCGTCATTTTAGCGGGATTTTCAATTTTTTTATTGAACCTTCGATAAAAAATTCCTTAATCTTTCGTTAAGCTTTGAAGAACCCATAATTGAATAATGATAATAATAATAATAGTTTTTGAAAAACTGAAGTTCTCTAAAAAATGTTGTACAGGCTACAATTTTCGAAATTTACAAGCTCAAATTGAAAATAATTCATTTAATAAATTTTAATTTATTGAAGTTTAATATAATAAAAAATGTAATTTTTTTAGTTTACACCAAATTTGAAATAACAAACAATTTTTTAATTGCTTTCAAGTGTGCAAAATTTCAAAAAAATTATCGATTCGGGGGGATTTTCAATATTTCAATGAAACGATCAGTTCAGCAACTTTTTCCATCACTTATAAGGAAATTTTTCTCTACGAGGAAGCCGTAATTAAATAATAATAATAATAATAATATTTTTCCCGATTGTACTACACGACAGAGAAGGTTGACGCTCACTTTAGGAGTTTCAGGAGGGCAAATTTGAAGGCTTGGGAAATAAGAAATTAAATTATTTTTTACTAATTTTCAATTTGCCCCCGAGTGTGTTGCGTGTATCGTGGACCCGGATGATTCTCGCACAACGAAAATATGATTGTGGAGGAGCCTTTGGAGGAGATTGAGAGAGCGCAGGCTTGGAATCGATTCTCCACCCCCAGGGGGTTGTGTGTGTGTGTGTGTGTGTGTGTGTGTGTGCGCGCGCGCGCGCGTGTGTGTGCGTGTGTGTGTGTGTGTGAGAGAGAGAGAGAGAGAGAAAGGAACCTAAGGAACGACACCCCCGGCCGACGAAACCGTCGACGACCCAACAACAGTTCAAAAGCAACTTCAGAGCTGAAACATGGCGCTTGATTTTGCAGCTACTTACAAGGTTCTCGTACTCGGTGACTCCAACGTCGGCAAAACTTGCATCGTGCATCGTTACTGCGACGAGCGTTATTACGACACTTACATATCCACCATAGGTGAGTAATGAAAAAAAAAGAAAGTCCTTCAATTTTGATCATGACGAGGATCGACTATTTGCTTGGTCGCTAAAAATATTAATATTAAATATATCAAGGGGTACGAGGACCTCTTCAAGGATTTTGGAAAAAAAATGAGTTTTCAATATAGTTTTTCCTGGTAAAACTTGATTTGATTATTGGCAAATTGAGGAGTATAGGAGATAATTTTTTTCTCACGTTTAAAGAGTCAATTAGGATTGATTTGAATTTCTCAGGAATTGATTTCAAGCAGAAGATCATCAATCTCGATGGCATACCGATTAAATTACAGATATGGTGAGTATATCTCGATATTTTTCACGTATGAATCATCGTTTGACTCTACGGTAAATATAAATATAGCATATATGTATGTGTATAGGGGGAGGGGAGGTATATACAGCGTGCTTGTTTTATCTATGTATGCCTCCGTCCGTATACATATGTTTCCGTTGAACAAATCGATTTGGGTGGGAGATAAAAGCGTTGCAACGAATGGCAAACGTTGGAGAAGGGAAAAATAAATTATTATCATATATGCAATAACGATACTTTGTAAAAAAAAAAAAATTTTTTTTTTCATACCTGTTTCTATTTTCTTTTTTAGGGACACAGCGGGTCAGGAGAGATTTCGCACCCTCACGACAGCGTATTACAGGGGTGCGATGGGTATTTTGTTGATGTACGATGTCACGAGCCTCGAGAGTTTCAATCATCTTTCGTACTGGCTGAGAAACATTCAAGAGGTAATCAATTATCCATCGGTTGGTCAATCGGTAAATGATAACGCGATAACGCTTGCAAAAAAATTGGCAATTTTTATTTTTTTTGTTTACATACGCGGGTCTGCGATTGTTATTCGTTGCAGAACGCCTCGTTGGACGTTGTTAAAGTATTGGCAGCGAACAAATGCGAGGACTCCGCTCATCGTTCGGTCGACGCCGAGAGAGGTGAAAAGATAGCGGAAAATTTCGATATGCCCTTCTTCGAGGTATCGTGCAAAGACAACATCAACATCGAGGAAGCGTTTCTCACCCTCGCTAGGAGAATAAGGGAACAGCGCGACAGACGGGTGAGCGTGTTAATTTTTTAGCCTCGCAAAAAGAAAATATTTTCAACGAATAACATTTCATAAAATAACATTCTACGACAACAAGTTTCATGGAATAACATTCCCACAAATCAAGTTTTATGAAACAACAATGTATAAAATAATATTTCACGAAATTACATTACAGAGAATAACATTTCGTGAAATAACATTCCGCGGAATAAAATTTCACGAAATAACAGTACACGGATGAACATTTCGTGAAATAAAATTCCAATGACGAAATAACATTCGCAAATTAACACTTCCCGGAATAACATTTGATGAAATAACATTGCATAAATTAACATTTCATGAAATAACATGCGACAAAATAATATTTTGCAAAATAATATTTTCCGAAATAACATTCTATGGAATAACATTTCGCAAAATAACATTCTACGGAATAACATTTTGTCAAGTACATTCGACACAATAGCTTTTCATAAAATGACGTTCCACAGAATACGATATCTCAAAGTAATATCGGACGTAAACGGTGTTACGCGAAATTCATAATATCTCGAATAATGGTTTTCTAAAAGTCGTTCTTTTTTTTGAATTTTTTTTAATTCTCAACAAAGGCAAGCCTCTTCGAGGCTTCGGAACGAGAGGGCGCTGACGGCGTGATAAAAGCTCGATCACCCTCGCAACAGGGCGACGCATGGAGATGCTCGTGTTAGTCGAGTTGACGCATCGTTTTTTTTTTCTCTTTTATATCGCGAGAGATAATTTCGAGTAGCAAAAAATCACGAGTTTGACAGTGTCGAATCGCCATTGTCGAAACGTTTTTTTTTTTATTAACGAACGATAAGGAACGAGAAAGAAATGAGAGCTGGATGTAAAAATAGGATTAAAGCGTTCTAGGCTCGACAAAAACGACGACGGACGGCGCTGAATCAGGAGGGCGATAGGAAAGAGTGCGAAAATTCAAATTTGAAAAAAATGCTCTGGTACACTTTTTGGCAACGGTGTTCGATGTTCGAAATGAAGAAATCACGAAATTGTTTTTGATTTTTAAAATATTCTCGAATTTTTTTTTGCAAGCTTGATGACACACGCGCGCACGTATATAGTGGGTGCGTATTATATACACAGCGATTTTTTAGGAGTCAATGCTTTACCGGAAACAGCGAGCAATAAATATACATATTTGTGGTGAGAAGTGGACCGGAAATGGAAAACGTGAAATTGACACCGCGACATTGATGACTGAAAAAAAAGTGATCAATGATTATTTAAATTTTTCGATATTTGCAAAAAAAAGAACAATCAAATAAATTTTGCTCCTCAGTGTCACAAAGGGCCTAACGAAAATATTCACGATTAAGTAATTCTGCGTGCCACGAGCCTTGAAAAAAAAAAATTTAATGAAAAAAAACTAATATTAATAATAATAATAATAACTAATTCAAATGTTTGCTACTCGACGTATCTGAACTGACAAGACTTTCATCAAGCGCATTGTGATTACCGTCTGAATAAACTCGCGGATATAAATATTACGCATATTCAGCCATCTCAAATCGAGGACCATCAATGTTTTCTATTTTCTTTCAAATTTTATTTTCCATTTTTCTCTTCAACGTCATTTGTATCATCGGCAGCATCATTGAAATTGCCTAATTCGAATTATCGCTTGGATCTCGCAATTGTTCTTCCCATTCTCCAGTCGATTATCCGTCTCGTTGAGGAGTCTCGACGATTTGGAATCTGAGAATGGAAAAAAAAAAATAATTTTTAAAAAATTCTTTGAATTATAAAATCATGCGACCGTAATTTTTTCGTGGCCAAACAATTTTTTCCCCGGCTCGATCGATCGTAAAACGGGAAACTGTAAAGCGAGAAAAATTAATTTTTTTCACCCATGCAAGATTTTCGTGCTTTTCACCATATGCGTAGACAGCCGAAAAGTGACTCTTTTTGGCTATCCACGCATATAGTAAAAAGCACGAAAATCTCCCATGGGGAAAAAAAAAAGATCGTGTGCAACGCGGGCCAGAGATTCGTCTTTTGTCTCGCGTGGTTGCGGCCCTCGCTTCGCTCGTTGCGGCAAACTTCACGCTCGACAAAAAGACTTATCTCTGGCCCTAGATGCACAAAATACTATTAAATAAACATGATGACGATATAGAGTATTGATCGACGTATGAGAAGAATAAAAAAACAAAAAATTTCGCACAATTCTATTAATATCCATGGTATAAAGTAGAGTCCTTTGTATGCCGATACGAC
The DNA here is from genome assembly GCA_946863875.1 of Alloplasta piceator. Lineage (NCBI taxonomy): Eukaryota > Metazoa > Arthropoda > Insecta > Hymenoptera > Ichneumonidae > Alloplasta > Alloplasta piceator. The sequence continues at coordinate 138,629 of OX333073.1, forward strand.
TGCAACGGAAAAAAAAATCACGCTGTCGTTAATCGTAATATTCGTTTATGCTGGCAGAAAAACAAAAAAAAACGCCTTTATTGTGCCTATAAACGATTATAAAGAATTAAAAAGAAAAAAAAAGAGTTGAAAAATGTAGTGGGGACATTAAGGGGGAGTTGTTTCGTTTCAATCGAAAGAAAACTAATTTTTTTCAGTAGCGGATGCTAAAAAATTTAATTGCCTCATGAATTTCGAATGTTTCTCCTGTTAACGGCAGATTTGTAAAAATTAGCTGAAAAATTGATAAAATCTATAGAGCAAGAATAATATAGAGGAGATACAAAAGTTTTTAAAAAATAAAAAAAATAATTGATGATATCGAAGGAACGATTGAAGCCCCCCCCCCCCTCCCCCCTAATGAAATTAATCAGCTTTGTATAGATGTATTATAGACGGCGATTCGTCGCGAATCGTAAAATAAAACATTTTAACGCAAATGAGAAGAAAAATACGTTTAAACAAACAGGAATTGGTTCCGCGACTGTAATTTGGGAAAAAAATTCTCTCGTCAATCGTTTTTTCGGGCTTTGTACTATACGCGAGAATTGTGTATATCACTGTTGCTTTTTGTATATTTATAACATATTGGCCGAGCGAATTTGTGAGATGGAGAAAAAAAAATCCTTTGGATTTTTTTTTGCAAATTTTCTAGAGCCACTGAGCGTTTTATCTACGATTTCGATATTTGTACGTAAAATGCTTGTTGAGGCTGCATGAGATAAAAAATAGGCAATGAGCGAGAATGATAAATTTGTCAGTAAGTTTGTAGAATTTTTTGTTAGTTGTTAATTTTCGAATTTGAGAAAATAATTATTGAAACTTTTGTCCTCGAAATTTGGCGAACGCTGGATCGTTTAGCCTGATATTGAAAAAAATCTCGATCAAAGTCGGTACTTTAATCGAGAAATTTATATTTGATATTTACTTGTTATTTTTTAATTGTTAATTTTTTTATTCTTTTATTAAGATATTTTGCGTGGATATTAATCGAAGGAATGTGGGATCGAGATATATTGATTAATTTCGTAGATGAAAAATTTAATTCGTCCAAAGTCGATTAATTTTATTAAAGGAAATTACGACGATATTTATTTGTTCATTCTTAGACGAATTTTTCCTAAACTTAGAAATAGTTGAATCTTTTTTAATTGTCAATGTGAGAGACAATGTAGGATGTGAAAAAAAAAACATCGGAAAATCGTGAAAAATGACCAAAGGTTTCGGAAGCAGGCGTATAAGTGAATGTACAAAAAATTTTGAAGGAAAAAAAAGAAAAACGTGTTTGCAGCTCATTCTCTTTTCTAAATACTGCCGAGATTGCGAAAAGAGCGAAAAGGCAAAAACAAAGCTAATTATTTTCCCTCTCTTCGATTATTTTTCACGCGATAGCTTTATAAAGACCATCTTGATCGTAAAAAAATTTCGAAGCGCGATGCTCGCGATAAATTGAAAAAAAATCATGTAATCATAATGGTTATTAGTTTTTAAGTTTGTAGGAAAAAATTGTACGACATTGATGTTTCGAGTCAATGTGTAAAATAAATAAAATGCACACTTTTTACCTAAATAATCTCAATTAGCGTCGATAGTGATCGACGATTTTTTCGTTTAAAAAATAAAATCATCACGATATGAAATCGTGAATCGTCGTTTTAGAAACCTTCGTTCTTGGCGACGGTACACTTCGTGCTTTCTTTGGTATTTCGACTTTTTCGTTCTTGTCGATGAAAGTATTCGATCTCTTTGCCAATTTTGACAAGAAGGTTTTCTCGTTTTTCGGCAGAATCGCGGAGTCGTTGCTCGCTGCTGAACTCGAATTTTCAACGGCCTTAACCTTCACCTTCGTCTTACTTATTTCGTCGTTTGTAGCGGACGTTTTAGCATTTTGGATTTCTTCCGTGAGACTGCAAATAATTTTGTTTTATTTCTGTTTTGAGCAAAGAAACAAGGAATCGTGCAAATATGAGATAGCACCGGAAAAAAATTAATAAAAAATTTCTCACTATGGTTCCGGTTCAATCTTGATGAAAAATTTCTCCAACTCGATGTCTCCGCGCAATTTCATAATACTTTCAAACTCATCCAAGGCATCGCTGGCAATTCCCTTTGGAGTTTCGGTTACGAATAGATCGCCGTCGAATGTTTTCGTTCTAATGTGTTCTGAGAGATTGAAAAATAAATGCCACGATAAAATTATCCCGACGTTATTTTTTGAAATGATAAGCAAAACTTTATTCAGGGAAATTCTGACTTCTCGTTAGTTCAGCGCCGTTCAGTCTGTACTCGGATATCTCCTCGTCCTTTTGTCTCACAAGGTCCGAAAGTATCGCTCGTCGTCTCTGAAGTTCGCCGCTCACGAGGCAAAGAGGCATCGTAACTTGTTCCCAAAGCTGGCGAGAGGTGCCCGCCGTCAAGTCGATGGCAAATTTGAAAATACCACCCTCTAAATCGTCGACGAGGTCAAGACGCTCGAGCGACGCTCTAGCTACTTTTTTATCGATGTTGTTCAGTAAATTACCGACTAATCGAATCAAGTCGATGTCCTCGATACTCAAGCTCGGATTCAATCGCTGTGAAACAACAAAAAGATCCTTTTCTCTTTTTATTTATTCATTTATTTATTTGTGGAATGTTTAACATCGAGAATAACTTTGTCCTGATATTTTTTTTCGACTAATTTATTGGCTATTTAACGAGGATATAATTTCCTTGATGTTTTTTCGTCTTTGACATTCCATTTTAAACAGCAAAAAACGTTTCGATACATCGATAATGTGTCGAAAATAATAACATTAAAGACTATATAAAAAATTGGAAAATTAGATGTTTAAGGTCAATTTACCTCACAAATTTCAAAAATTTCCTCATGATCCAGAGTCCCGATCCATATATCGACGAGATCGGTGACAAATATTTTCCAGCCGCGGTTTCGTTCGACAACGCGCACAGGATATCGATCATTGTTTATTCTAATAATTTTCCATCTGCCGTTTGAATCGTTCGGATCTTGCGAGATAGTCGTACACATTTTGTATCCTGCACATTCGAGAAATTCTTGCCAAATATTCACGCACTTTTGTCAGTGAGAAACGAAGTTACCAATGTATAACCTAAAAATTTTCATTTTCACTTGAGTTTCTATCAGACAAATATTGAAATGGCGAAATCTCGGATGATTGATATAACCCGGATATTCCTAATCAACGAACGAATAGAAAGATGTTGGCAAAATGTTGGTTTTGAGGACAAAAACGATCGAAATTCGTGAATTTCTCCTCGACTCGTTGCGCCACGTTGCGCAGCATTGCGCACTGCGCAGCAGTGCAGCCAGATTGCGCGCAGAATGGACCCCCACTCTGCGCCCTCTGCGCGCACAACACAAGCATGATGGCCCGTTTCTGTGAGCGAGCGACGTTCGTGTCGCTTCGGGAGAGCCGAGCGCGGCCGAAGCGTCGACCCCTCGCGCGCTGTTGTTCTCCCACCCCATGGCGTCAGATATACGAACACACGTAGAAGTCGCACGTCCGTGTGCGACTACAATGTAAGCCGAAGCCGAAGCTGCCGAGGGCCCGGGCTCCGCGGAAAAACGCGGCGAGACTCGAGGCGTGACGTCACCCGGGATCACGAGCGGGTTTTTTAAAATGTAAATGATTTTTTCCCTCGGTGCTCTCCGTTATCAATGAAAACGGAAAAATTTATCGGGGAACATTATAAATTATTTTTCAGTTCATACGTCGATTGAAATGTAATAATAATAAATAATAAAAACATTTTTCTCCAAGAAATTACTTACGACTTATTTACAAGCGATCCTAAATAAATAATTTAAAATGGAATTCAAATGTAAACCTCTTTATGAATTAAATTATTTCTTTGAAATAATTTAAATTTAAATTTGAATTTAAATATTTTTACGAAAAATATTCATTTGTGACAACAAATCAAACCAAACATTTAACAATATTTTATAAATTATTATTATTCGATTTTTCAGCACTTGAATCCAGTGTCAGAAACATGCCAGCGACGAAAAATTATTAACACCCTATTATATAGTATTCGATTTTTTTAAATTTAATATAAACAGTAAATAGTACATGCAACATTTTTCATATTGCATATTGCACGTACATACCTCATGATTCAAACAATCTTGATGTACAAGAAAATAGCAAGTAATTGTAAGCGTCGAAAGAGCGGCGTGGATAGTGTGCTCGCGCACACTCTTGAGGGTGCGGGTTCGATCCCATCGCCTGCAATTTTTTTTTTAACATACATTTTTGGAATTTTTTTTTTTTAATTTGGTGAACTGTTCATTTCCGGAACAACCACCATAGATGGAACATTTTTTTTTTAATTTAAATTTAAATTTCTCAACTCTTGATGAAAATAAATATTTTACTGTAGGTTAAAACGAAACAATACTATTCTAAAAATCTCAGGATCTTTTAAGATTAATAAAAGATATTATATAAAAAAAAATTAATGAAAAATGTAATGTTAATCGTGGATTTGCACGATTTGTAAAAATTCAGGAATTCATTTTTTTTTAAAATAAAAAAAACCTCTCGGGAAATTTCAGGATCTTTTAAGATCAGTGCAAGGTATTTTATTCAAAAAATTGAACCAAAAATTTAATGTCCAGCTAGGATTTTCTCGATTTTTGAAAATTTAAACTTCTCCTAATTCATCATTTTTTAAAATTTTTTTCCGGAATATTTTTTTGGTTCAATTTTTTGAATAAAATACCTTGCACTGATCTTAAAAGATCCTGAAATTTCCCGAGAGGTTTTTTTTTATTTTTTTAAAAAATGAATTCCTGAATTTTTACAAATCGTGCAAATCCACGATTAACATTACATTTTTCATTAATTTTTTTTTATATAATATCTTTTATTAATCTTATAAGATCCTGAGATTTTTAGAATAGTATTGTTTCGTTTTAACCTACAGTAAAATATTTATTTTCATCAAGAGTTGAGAAATTTAAATTTAAATTTAAAAAAAAATGTTCCATCTATGGTGGTTGTTCCGGAAATGAACAGTTCACCAAATTAAAAAAAAAAAATTCCAAAAATGTAAGTTAAAAAAAAAAATTGCAGGCGATGGGATCGAACCCGCACCCTCAAGAGTGTGCGCGAGCACACTATCCACGCCGCTCTTTCGACGCTTACAATTACTTGCTATTTTCTTGTACATCAAGATTGTTTGAATCATGAGGTATGTACGTGCAATATGAAAAATGTTGCATGTACTATTTACTGTTTATATTAAATTTAAAAAAATCGAATACTATATAATAGGGTGTTAATAATTTTTCGTCGCTGGCATGTTTCTGACACTGGATTCAAGTGCTGAAAAATCGAATAACAATAATTTATAAAATATTGTTAAATGTTTGGTTTGATTTGTTGTCACAAATGAATATTTTTCGTAAAAATATTTAAATTCAAATTTAAATTTAAATTATTTCAAAGAAATAATTTAATTCATAAAGAGGTTTACATTTGAATTCCATTTTAAATTATTTATTTAGGATCGCTTGTAAATAAGTCGTAAGTAATTTCTTGAAGAAAAATGTTTTTATTATTTATTATTATTACATTTCAATCGACGTATGAACTGAAAAATAATTTATAATGTTCCCCGATAAATTTTTCCGTTTTCATTGATAACGGAGAGCACCGAGGGAAAAAATCATTTACATTTTAAAAAACCCGCTCGTGATCCCGGGTGACGTCACGCCTCGAGTCTCACCGCGTTTTTCCGCGGAGCCCGGGCCCTCGGCAGCTTCGGCTTCGGCTTACATTGTAGTCGCACACGGACGTGCGACTTCTACGTGTGTTCGTATATCTGACGCCATGGGGTGGGAGAACAACAGCGCGCGAGGGGTCGACGCTTCGCCCGCGCTCGGCTCTCCCGAAGCGACACGAACGTCGCTCGCTCACAGACACGGGCCATCATGCTTGTGTTGTGCGCGCAGAGGGCGCAGAGTGGGGGTCCATTCTGCGCGCAATCTGGCTGCACTGCTGCGCAGTGGATGTGGCGCTCACAAGCGCGTGTGCCAGCGTGTGCTTCCAAAACGAATGCAGGAAAAGGCAATATATGTATACTGCACATAGGGTGAATTCAGACACGGGACACGGGCGCACTGCGCTTGAGCGCTGCATAATCTGGCGTACCCAATGGTCAAAATGAATTTCGGGCGTGGCATTGTGGCGCGCGAAATTCAAATTGACCAATGGGTACGCCAGATTATGCAGCGCTCAAGCGCTGTGCGCCCCGTGTCTGATTCACCCATACCGTTCCCATTCGCTTGGACGCTTTGAGCGCCATATCCTGTGCACATGGACCAATTTCTGATCCAAAACACACGCTATGTATTTTTAGCTTTGCACCGGGGCAACGAAGATTGAGTTCCATAGAAGCGTACAGCCTGCAGCCCGTTTGAAGCAAAGAAAGTTGGGGTAGATTACCCCAACTTTCTAGATGGCACCACCGGCGCCTGTGCTTGTGTGCGCTCATGTACACTACTCGCATGTATGCGTCCGTGTCCGTGATTACCCCAACTTGTAGGCTCCGCCCTACGAGTCGGGGTATTCGTGCTTTCTCTCTCGCTCCCGTTTGAGAGGATATAGCGCACTCTCTCGCGCCAGATCGATAGAGGACGCTAAGTGGGGACTCGTGTGATGTCTGCATCGTGTGCCTACGATCGAGACCAGCTCGTTGAGGATTTTTTTTATTTTCATAATGGCTTCAGAACTTTTTTCAGGCGTTCAAAATTTTTTTTTTCATGAATAATAATTTCTAGTATTACAACTATAGTTCACTCCCTTCATTTGAGTCATTATTTATATGCGCGAATAGGGGCGGTAAAGAAATAGGGGAAGGAGACGAAGCAATGCGACTCCCGCCACATGCAAGTTGCCGAGAACACGAGGTTCATGGGCGGAGTATCGACGACTTTACCGACAGTCGGCATAGTAGGTCGATCGCAGAGCCATCCCACGGCTGCACGAGTCGTGGAAAGCTTTGCTTCAAGTGGCCCGTAAGAAGTACGCTTCTATGGAACTCAATCTTCGTTGACCGGGGGTACAAATATACAAACAAGTGCTTTGCACGAAAATCCAGATTGATCTTTCCACGATGAAATAAGATCCGCCGGAGATAAAAAATCAGTGGAGACTGATCATCGACGTTGAGAGATGAGACTGTAATGTTCCGAGTTGTGCCAATAAAAATCATGTGGAAACTGATAAGTCGAGTATAATACGAATGAAAATAGCGTGGTAATCAAAGCTGAAACTCCCAACATTGTTGAGGAGGAAAAAACAACGCTGTCGAAACTCGAAAGTCTCAGAAATGGCTTTGGCAATCAGCAATTAGTCAATCGTATGGTCATCGACACGGGCTAAAATTTTTTCCATGCTTGAGAGGTACTATATTATATTCACTGAAACATACGAATTTTCGACGACAGATCAACACCCAAAGCAACAACAAAAATAAAACAATTTTCAAAGACGATCGGCAAATTAATGAAACAATTTTCAAAGACGAGCAAATTAAAGATACAATTTTCAATACAGATCGAAATATTGCTGCACCCTGCGATCCGAGGAGCAAGTTCTCGAAGAGCAGGCTACAAGAAAAATGTAAACAACAATTACTCGTCTTGGCTATGCGAGAAACTCTAGAATTGCCAGAAAAATCAAAAGTCCTTCCGGAAGCTATCGTCGAAAGATTCCCCGATGAAAATCGTGCAATGTCTCGAGACGATACGTCACATGGGAATATTGCATCGCCTGTACAAAAAAAAAGAAAAACGGAGATCAATTTGAACGAAAGAACAAACGAGAGCTCCGCTGGAAACCAATTTTCCATGATTCCTTAACCAAATTTATGAATTTCCCATACAAGAGGAACCTTCGGTGGTAGTGTGCGATAATGAATAAGACGGAGTGTGATCCGTAAAATCAAGAGAAACAAGATCTCGATTCAACTTTCAAAAAAGCTCATAATTCAAGTGATTTAACCAAAGAATCGGAAGTCTCGCCGGAGTCGAACCCTCGGCCATTCTCCAATGAAATGGACGAAATGTTTGAGGAAGAAAATACTCCAAGAGCAATTTATAATTGATTTGAAAATTCTGCTTCTGAAAATCCAGAGAGGAAAATTTCCCGAAGCTAGTTTTGGGTGGGTAGATGACGGAGATCTTACCGGAATCGCATTGTCCGAAGGAGAATATTGCCTCTGAAAAAGCCCGATCGAAAATTACAGCAATTTCAATTCGTGCAACGACGATGCAGTGACATAATCGAGAACCCAGGTTGAACACCGAGTACGAAAATCCATCAAAAATTCATAATTCTCGATCGTCCAATCGGGAAAGCTCAAAGTACCCGAATTTCCGGTGTAGTATCGCTGGAAGCATGGCAAATTTGGCGACGTTCACGCGGACTGGAAAATTTAAAATATCTTTAACCTTCATCATGCGAAAAAACGTGCCAAATAAAAGTGCCGAAGCTTAACCGACGGTCAATTCTTGATGAATTTTCGTAAGATTTCTTGCTCGGGTTTCATCTCTGCCTTCGATTATTTTATCAATCTGTTTTACAAAAAACAACGTGCCGTATCTTTTCAATAGACTCAAGAATGTATTTACAGTTAAATCCATTACATAAACTTAAGCGTCGAAAGAGCAAAGCCTTAAATTAGACAATTTAGTATACATTACTACTACATATATTATAAGTTCAAAGGATCATCTAAATTCCTTTATTTTTTGATGGTTTTTTAAATAGCATTTATACACGAGAGATATGTAACAAAGATATTTTTTCTGGTCACAGGATGTAACTCGCAGTTTGCGGAAATAACGGGACCGAAATAAAAAAGTAAGCTCTCGATCGAAATAATGATTTGTTTCACGAACCAGAGCGAAAATGAATGAATATATTTATAAACGATCGTGATGATGATCAGGTAAATTCGTTACATATCTCGATTTGCTGGAAACTACGATTTGAAAAAAAAAAGAGGAAAAATTTGTAATGATCACTAAAAAATGTTGTTTTTAATAATATATATTCAACGACGAAAAATCAGAGTTTCAGCGTTCTCGATCTTCCGCGTCTTACGATCGTCGAAATTTCAACGCTCGTCCGTTGATCCTTAACTTTCTCTTTTACCATTTCGGCCTTTGCGTGCATTCTCATGTGACGAATGTAGAGCAATCTCGTTTTGAGAATTTTTTTGCACGTTTGACACCGGTGTATCAATTTTTCTGCAAAACGAAGCAAAAAAACCCCATGAATATATCTTTTAATTTCAAATCCAATATTAATTTTTTTTTCTCATTCGTAACTTACCAGATTTTTTTGTAGCATGCTGGAGCGAATGCGCGGCTAGCAAAGCTGCGCTGGAGAACCACTTCGTACATTCCGGACAATGTAATTTTGATGATTTCCACGTTCTATTAGCGCTATTTGTTTTTCTTCTTCTTCTTCGTTTCTTTCGTCTCGTCGTCACATCGACGTCCGTCGCGTCAAATTTATCATCCTCACGCACGCTCCTTTCGATCGTTTTCGACTCAGTCTCGCTCTGCCCCGATGCTTTTTTTCTCAACGGATGCGTCGATTTAACGTGCCTCGCGAGCGTAACGGCAACGTCAAACTTTTCGTCGCACAATTTGCAACAATATTCCTTCTTCCGTAAATTCGAATGGCTCGATCTTCTCGTATTTCGCCTTGGCGCTTTTTCCTCGAGACGTTTAATCGTTTCCGGTGCTTTCGGACATAATCTCGAGTGCGTCACGAGTGCTCTTTTAACGCGAAAGCCTCGCGAGCAATGTGCACATTTCAGCAACGACGAGGATGACGATTTTCGCGACGTCGCCGCCTTTTCAATCTCATCATCGGAATCACCGACCATTATCACCTCGTTTTCCTTGTCGCTCGAGCCTTTCTCCTTGTTCTCATCGATCGTAATCTCAACGATATTCTTCTTTCCGCGCTGAAGCAAATCCTCCTCGTCGACATCGATCTCGATAACCTCGACGATTGGCCTGCCGCGCACTCCTCGTCGACGACCTCTCTTGACTCTCTTCGCGACGCTAGATTTCATCTTGTATATCGGTATGGCGCGGCTTTTGCGCTTTCGTCTCCTTTCTTTCATCGCTTCTTCCTCGTCGCTCGTAAACGTCGCCTGTTGTATTATAATCTCGGAATCACCGCGATTAACCGATGTCAATTGTTGCTTCCTTGGTCTCTTTGCTTTCGAGCTTATCCGTACAATGTCAGAATTTTCCGACGACCCGATCGCGCTCGTTGAATCATTTTTACCGATCAGCAGAGACGTTCCCGCGGTGTTTTGACGATACGAGTTATTTTCACGCCTGTGCAACAACGAACTCGAGAATATCGTTCTTCGAACAATATTCGTGCTTCTTTGAATTTTCTTGGACGAGTTTATCGTTATTATCTTGCGATTCTCCTTCTCGGGAGTCACGGCGATCAACGGCGTACAATTTTCAGCGATATTGACCATTTCCAGAGTTTTATTCTGTACGATTGAAGATTCGGGAATCGATGAAACTTGGGGTGTCACCGTTGAATCCGTAAGACTCGACACCGAGGTGTTTTTCGCTTCAGCATTTTTCGTGAAAATTCTCAATGACTCTTCGATGTCGGCAAATGTTAGCTCATCGTCGGAATCTTGAATGTCCATGAACAGAGAGTGTACCGTCGATCGACTGGCAAATTCATCGTCCATCGTTCCCACCGCAACGTTCTCCGCAAATTCTTCCGCGACTGGAACATTTTGCATCGTCACGAGTAACGGATATAAATCAGAAAGCTGTGTGAAAATAAATGATAAAAAAACTCACCTGATTCGTGGCTGGCCAGAGGCTCCGTAATAACGGATGTTTCCATCGTTGTTTCCGTAATAACGGATTCAGCCATCGTTGTGTCGGATATTTTCACATCGATTTCCGGCAATGAACTTGATTTTTCTTCCGTTTCAGCAAAAATCTCCTCACTCTCGAGATGTTCGCTTTTGTAGGTTTCATCTCTCTCACTTGTTTGTTCGTTAATTTGGTATTCGAGGGGTTTGATCTTGTCAATTTCCGTCTGATCGAAATCTTCCTCCGTGGGATCCGCGAATATTGGCGGTTCGCTATTTAAAATTTGGCTCTTCATTTGCATAGGTTTTTTAACGGTTCTCACAGCACCCTCGCCTATCAATCTTTCAACGTCGGATCTGTGAAAATTCGCGCGTGCGTTTAAAAAACGGAATTCAGTACAGGGGGTGTTGCTTTTTTTATCGCATGTTTTTAAATTTTTCTCTAAATTCTTACTTCATGAGAAATTGAAAATTGGTCGGAGGTTCGCCGGATTCGTCGTACACGGCAACCGCGAAAACTTCATCGGAATCTTCGACCGCGTAGAGTGCCAATCTCTGTCCGGCTGCCGTGAGAAACGTCGCGATAGTTTCCTCGTCCGAATCATGGCCCTTGTCATCATCCTCGTCCAAGTTTTTCGGTATTTGATTATCTTCGAAGGAAGTTTCCTTTTGCAAGAAAATGTGAAAAGAGAATCCATGAATGCGGAAATGAAAATTGGATGAATAATGAAAAATGTTAATACGTCGTTCGAAAAAAATTCATTCGAAAGTGACTTTTCATTTTCAACTTTTTTCCATGCAACTTGAGAGTTTCTGAAAAATTATATATTTTTTTCAATTTTGTTCCGTCGCTTAAAAATTCAAACAAAATTCATAATAATTTAGCGCAATGATTTTTCAATGATAATTGTGTCGAAATTGCTGATTTATTTTCAAAATTTATCGCCTTTAAAGTTTAAGGTCCGTCGCTTGGAATATTACCGTTATAGGGCAGCCGTATCGATTCGTTTCTTCCCAATCGTCTTCCTCTTTGGACGCGGAGAGTATCATCGAAGATAAAGAAGGCTTGTAATCAATTTCTACCTCTTGACAAGTTTCTAGATCCTCGTTGTAATAAAATGAAGAACTTTCAACCTCGCGCGAGGCACGTCCGATTCCGTCGTCGAATATTCCATTCTTCGTGTCCGTCGTGTCATCGGGAACATCCGTCTGAACAAAGAAGAAACGTCGTATCATCGTTTTCAACATTTATCTTGAATTATTATTTCGCGTGGCCTTACATATATGAAATCAGGATGCAAAAGTGACCGAAAGAATAAAATTTCAATTCCGTCGCCGATGATCGATCGGAAGGAACATTAAGATCGCAAAAATTTTTGATAGCTCATTTTTTTTTTTCCATTGAAATATTTACCATAATATCGTCGACGTCGCTCACATTTTTCGGCATATATATGAATTCTCCGTTAGGCTTGCGAGCGACGAGACACAATTTGTCTCCAGTTTCGGCATCCTCCGCGCTCGATTCGAAAAGATTGCTCTCCGCCGTAATAGACATATTAAAAGCATGACAGACCTTGGGGTAGCATTTAATATTGCCGAATATTTTATTCCTCGCACTCGCAATGCGTATAGCCCTCTGTTTATCCTCGATGTAAATCACACCTGCGTCGGAGCAATGAAATATTCAAAATACTGCGATTCAGTGTTTTTTCGATCGAAAGATCGTAACAAAAACTGCACTCGTGTCATCGTGTTTATTCTTTGACTCTCTCTTTGACGAAAAACGAATTATATTCACTGAGATGCGACGAAAAATGTGTCCAAAATGTAAAATTGCAAGAATGGAGGTTAGGTTGGAGAGAACGAGCAAACATCAAGCACCGCAGTGATGATTTATTTCCCATCAACGGGAATACGATGTTGTTGTTTTTTAAATCACGTTGTATTACCGTTCGTGAGATCTCACTCGAAAAAAAATATCGAATTCCTCGGAACGATTTTTCGAATGTTTTTTTTCCCTACGGTCGTGCAAATTGGGATAAAAATATTGTTGTCCGCACTCCGCGAAATCAGCAGAAGCAGATCGCAACTACATACAGCCACATTCGTTTTGGGCGCTTGAGCAGTTCCAGAGTTTCCGCGTACAGACATACTTCGGCATACAGAATGCTACAGGATGTGGCGCTCACAAGCGCGTAAGCTTCCAAAACGAATGCAGGATATACATAAAACATAAGCCGCATTCGTCTTGGACGGTGACGCGCTTTCAACTACATCGACGTATAAAATGCTACAGGATGTGGTGCTCACAGACGCGTGAGCGCCACATCCTGTACTATTTTATATGTCAATGTATATCTATACATACGTGCTGAAAGCGCGTAAGCGTTCAAAACGAATGCGGCTTAGGTTCGGCTCTCGCACGACGTATATGTATATAGTTCCGCCGTGTCCGCCGGGCGACTTTTCTCTCTTTCTTTTCTATAATGGGAGAAAGAGAGAAAAGTCGCTCGGCAAGCATTCGGAACGTACTCCCGCAGCTCTATCGCGCGGCGCATCTGACAGCGCCCCTCGCGGTTGAAAAATGACCCGTCAAGCGCAACCATATGCGCAACACCAGAGGCCGTGCCACGCTGCCACTAGAGGTCAGAGGTCCAGAGGCCCAGAGCAGAGCGGCTGAGCAGTGAGCGGGCGATTCAGTTCGGTCAGTCTTCTCGCGCGACTCGGAACTATCCCGGGATAGTTTACGAGACGTAATCGGCGACGTTCGTTTTCCCCTCGTGTGTGTCTGTGTGTGGTGTTTTGTTTTGTTTTGTTTTGTTTTGAATTTCGTTCTTTTTCACCGGAAATATATACGCGTGTATCTCGATCTCGTAACTTCGCTGTAAGAACGAAGAAAAAAAAGTAGAGTACCGAAAAATTTTGTTTCGAGTGCGCGTGTGTGTTGTCAATTGAGAAAAAAAAATCACGAGGCGGTCTTTGTTTTTCGCGGAAAGAAAAAAAGAGATTGTGTAAAATCGAGCGTGAAAGAGCGAAAAATAACCGAGACGCCGAGAGTTTGCATCCAAGATTTAGCTTTTTTCCCCCGAGAAAAATTACAACGGTGCTTCGTGGAAGAAAATATAATTGGAAATACAGCGTCGGGGTAGGGGAAAAAGAAACAAAAAAGTGATCGAGAGACGAAAATAAAAGTACATATACGTAAAATCTACTTATATCGGTAAGATTTGCTCTGAAAGTTCGCACGAACACACGGAGATTTGGCGTTACGAGATCGCGGGTAACGGGCAGTGATTTATTTTTCCTTCGGAGCGCTTTTATTCGACCATTAGCCTTTTTTTCCGGAAACGCGTAACCTCCAAATTTGGTCGGAATAATCGGGATTATTCGAGCCGCGGGGATAGAGAGATAACGTGAGAGTTTGTTCCACGAGTGGAATAATAACGAGGAATTGGACAACAGACGGTTAAGAGGATGGAAGTGACGGAGGAGCCGACGAGCACGGAAATCGAGAATACTAGCGACGATGTCGTTGAGGAACCCGACGACGATGGACCTACCGTCGAGGAGGAATACGAGATCACGACCACGCGACGAAAAACTATCAGGACGAGTTACAGCATTCAGGAGGTGAGTTTCATTTCATTTTTTGCCAGAATGAAAATTTTCGATATTCGAAGAATTTATACGTCGAGAATTTTTCGTATTATTTTTTATTTTTCATACAACAGTTTTTTTTATGGGAATGTTTCAATGGATTGGAAATAAGAATTTTTTATTTTCAGGTTATATTTATTTTTGAAATAATACATGACGGATTTTAAATGGTCACGTTCAAATGGACATGAAATAAAAAAATAACGATATTTGCAGGTTGATTTTTAAAATAATAACGGTTTTGTAAAAGGCAACGTTCAAAATATATGTTGATTTGAGATTTGAGGGATGCTGGTTTTTAAAATAAATCTTTTTTTTAAATATATATTTTATATAAATATTTGAACAACGACACATTCGAAGGTTCAACCGGAAACGAAAAAAAAACAGATTAAGAGATAGGAAAAGTCTAAAATAAAGTATTACATTTTTTGTACGCTAATATTCGAAGGGATATGAATGAGGAAAAAAACATAACGATGCACAGAGGCATAGCATTGAGAGTTTTTTTCTTAATATCAACACTCAAAAGTATACGAATAAATCGATGCGATGAGAGAAATCAAGGCTATTAATACGATCGGGGCAAAGGTTTTAATTTAGAAAATACGAGGGTGTATTGTACGTGGTACTGGGAGGAGATCTGTTTTTTGGGTGTGGCGAAAAGAGAATTAGAGACAGACGGACCGAGAAACGAGAGAGCAACTTGAAATCTTTGGCTTTAATTTCGGGGCTCTTGAAATTGATGAAACGGTCAATATTCGATCTCGATCACGATCGCCTCGATCAATCTCATCCCTGTGTTTGTTTCTTCGCGTCTCAGTTTCATAGAAATTGAATGGTCATCGTTCTCGAAAATAAAATCGCAAATTTATGGCTATTCAAGTGGCTAATCAACGATGAAAATTGTTTTTCTTTTTATTTTTTACTATTTTTAACGAACGTGAAGTTTGAGATTTATATGGGAAATGATCTAGTCCAGGGGCGGGCCTCTGTCCTATCTTTTTGTCCTCGCATAATTATAACGAAAATTCATCGTCCAAAAACTAGAATATAAGTCATTGCGGCTTCGCTTGTAACGCCGCTGCACTCTTACTCGTAAATTCAACGGGCTATCATCAACGCCCTTCTTCTCTCCGTGTCCTTGCGATCCATCATCGTTTTTTACGCTGATTTCCCCGTTGCTAACATTCTTTTAATTCTTTTCATTTTTCCTTAAGTCCGGAGATTTAATATTCAGCTTGTTTCGTTAAACTGGGGATACATTTTTTTATTCATTTAATTTGAAAAATTATGTAATATATGCTTAATTTATAAATTGACTCGCAAAATATTTTTATTTATTTAATCAGCTTTATAGATTAATTTATTTAAAAATTAATGTACCAAAAAGAATTATTAATTTGTATATGTGAGGAATTATTCAGTTTTAATTATTGATAATTTTTTAAATTCTTGAGTAATTATAAAATATACATGTATTATATTAAACATATTACAATACGATTATATTATTATTATATAATATTATGAATGTTACATTATAGATCGTTTTATAGAGTAATTATGGCGTAGTTAAGATTTTTTAATCGTTAAATTTATAAATAAATCTTTCTTTGATCGTAGTCAACTGTTTTAATTCGTGAGAGACGAAGATTAGTGCATTTTCCTTATTAAATCAATTGTCGGGTCATAAACAAGCCTCTCTCATTCTCTCTCTCTCTCTCTCTCTCCATCTCTCTTTCTGCCCGCTATTTCCGTGTTGAATGGCGTCGACAGGCGACGTAAAGTAAAATTGGCGATGGAAACTTTATCGCCCCATTCTGGAACATGGAATTTTCAAAATATCTTAAAAAACAATTTTCAACGAAAGTATTAAGAAAAACTATATATTGAAAAACTAATAAAATATTGAAATAGTAAAATGAAAAATAAAATAAAAAACTGGGAATACATGCAAATATTTTCAAAAAACAGAATATTGAAAAAATAAAATATATTTTATGGACATCATCAAAAATAAAATATAGAATACCAAATGCATTAATTACATGAAATTATTTTTTACTTTCACGAAAACAAACATTTTATCGATGGACTGTGTAATCTCGTTCTCTTTCTCTCTCTTTGTTTCTCTTAAAAAAATAAATCTCTCGAATCGCGCGCACAGACACACTAACATTATCCCCCATCCGATCGTTTGCGATTTGTCGAGATTTTAACGTCATTGTCAAAGACGCTTTTAGAACTCTGGCAAGCACACGCGTAAAAGAGAGCGACGCCGAGGAAATCGAAGATTTTCGAACGGAGAGGAAGAAGCGAGAGTAGCAATCGCGAAAGAGCGATCGGGGAGGGGGGGGGGTGTCAAGGGGGAAAATACATAACACACGCCTCGTAAATTCGGCAGATGTTACCAGCAATTATATATGTATCTCTGCGAAAGCTATCAAGACTTCCGCCGTCGCGACGGCGTCGAATCTCGCGCTTATTATTATTATTATTATTATTATTATTATTATTATTATTATTTCCTTTCCTTAATCGGAAAACCAAAAAACATTATTTGTAGAAATTTAGCTTCTAAAATTATTTCTAAAATATTATCAATTGAGAATCCAGGATCACTGAGACAGGAATTTAAATGGTCTTATTTCTAAAACCCAAACTTAAACCCCAAATTGAAGATAACGCTGGGAATTTTCGTTTTTTCAGCCCATTTTTTGAAATTCATTGAGTATTTGAACTTCAAGTTCTCGAGATTCTAATATTCTGTTAAAATTCTACAAAAGGATCATTTTGCACACACGTATGGATAAAACGATCCCCCAATTTTAGGCAAAATGATCCCCCGTGGGGTAAAATGATCCCTTAAAATCTAACATTGAATTGAAATGGTTTGAGATGTTTTTATTTGATTTTACCATTAAAATGCAAACAATCTTATTGTTAGAGTAAACCACTACAAAAACCACATATGAATCTAAAACATCTACAACAAAGTAGAAGTGGGGTAAAATGATCGGGGGATCATTTTGTACACACGGTGGTCGATCGTTTTGCCTCAAACCGACATTCTTACACGCGATGCGTTGAATTAACTCAACTAAACCGATTTGAATCGAATTAAATCATGCATTTAACAAAAACAGAAAAAAAATACGATCGAATTTGCGAGATAATCCCGGGTTTTTTTAAGGTTTAGATTTTACCTATTTTTTAGATAGATTAGATGAGTTTCGACTTAACCTATTTTTCAGGTTGGTTAAATATTACCCATTTTCTTAGATAAGTTTAGACTATACTTCAATAGACTCCATAGAATGGTAAACTCATTTTCTTGAACGGTTATCGAAGGTTAACGAAACAGTACAACAAATTGTGGCTTCACATGACTTTTTCCATCAGACCCCACGCGATGTTTTCTGGCTGAAATTAAACCACAAATTACGTTTCTATATACGACTCGTATTATATATATATATATATATATTCGAAGAGACTATTTTCGTCTGTGATAATACTCTCAACGAGTCCGGTTGGTAAATCGTAGATCAACGACACACACGAGGCACAAAATATCTCGTCTCTTTACTTTTGCCTTCGATTTCCATCAATATATAAATCGATCCTCACGATCGACTCCGCGTTTACCGATTTTCCAAGCGAGTTACGAACAGGCGCAAGATCTGTATTTATATTTATTAATCCACATCAAGTTTCTTCAACTCAATCCAGCAACCCTAAACTCATTGGATCAGGGTTATTTACTATTTTTATTTACCGAGGCTCATCAGCTTTCTCCAGTTTTTTTTCAAACAATTTCTCGCAGCCACTATAAGAGACTTTTTTTCTTTTTTTTTAAAATTTCCAAATTCAGAAGGCTGAACAATTTTGAATTATTTTTCTTCTACTTTTTCTAGTAATTTTTTTCTTATAAATATCAATATATCGCATGTACTTGTGTTTAATATATATTTTTTAATAATTCAATAACAATACATTTTTCTTAAATACTTTTTGAGCAATTTGTTTGTAAAAAATTTTAGATACACTTTCTAGATATCTATCCACCGACTCTGAATTTTTTTTTACAATTGAAATGAGATTTATTGATTTTTTTCGTTTCTCGTAGATAAAACGCGTTTTTTGCTCGACGTTGATTTTGGAAATTCATCAACGTCCGTGACGTTCATCTTACCAGATAAAAATAAATAAATTAAACACCGAGGCATAAAAGCTCAAATTATTATTAAAATGATACCGTGATTTATCATTTTTGAACGCTGTAATGTTTTTTCGTTGTAAACATAAAAAAATAAAAATACAAAAGTCGATAAAATAAATAATATAATAATGAATGAATAAAATACAAATAAAAATGTTCCTACAGTGGACGATTTTGTTGAAATTTGTTATCTTTAATTCTGTAAACAAATGTGACAGAATTATAAAACTGCAATAACTGCAATAAAATACAAATAAAAATGTTCCTACAGTGGACGATTTTGTTGAAATTTGTTATCTTTAATTCTGTAAACAAATGTGACAGAATTATAAAATCTATTCTCAATTTTTGATCCAAAGACGTGGAATATTTTTTTTTTCCATTACCACGTTTTTTCCGAGGCCCAAACACTCAAAAGTTTTTGAACCGTGATCTCTGAACGATATTTGGCAAGCGTCCTTAAAGATCAAGCAAGAGAATCTCAAGAGCTTGATCTTTGATTCTCGAGTCAAATTCTCAAAATTCCAATTCGTTGTACTTTCGTCGATGAAGGACGATTTTTTACTTTATCGATTAAAATAAACGATGTTGTACTGGGTATAGAAATAAAAATTCGTAAGTGGCGCAATAAAAAATATAATTTTTTAATTTGGAGAAAAAATAAAAAAAATAAAATTATAAATAATTAATTAATTCGCCCAAAGCCTATAATCATGATATAGCTGCGATTTGCTCCAGTTGGCGCTAAACGCCAAGATCCGATGTCCACGCTTCCGAGGCCGAAACCTTGGCGCGATTTTATTTATTTTTTCTTAATTTTTCTTTACCCTTTTTTTGCAATTTTCCGTATGCCTCCCCAACGACCAGATTCTCGAATTCTCAAAGATATATTTACATATGTAAATAATAATAATAATAATAATAATAATAATAATAATAATAAAATGGACGATCCAAATCAGTCAGCAATATGCGGCACAGAGGCAGCCAGCTGTGAGACTCTGACGCTCTAGATTAGTTTTTAGAATGCTCGGAGCTTCCTCCGGTGCAAATTTTTTAAAAAATTTTGACGAATAATCTGCCGAAAAAGGATCGATCTTTTTGTTTTCCTAAAATCGATCAAAGTCCCATTTTATGTTAAATTCAAATTTGGACGAATAATTTATTATTCCAATTCCTCGGCACTCCAAGATGGAAATTTTTCAAATTTGCACCCCCTCAGGAGGGTGCTTTTCGGGAGTTGAAAATTATTTTAAAAAATTTTGCCACATCTTACGAGGTCCTCGAACGTGTAACGCTGATATAAAAAAAATGAGAATCCCGCATTACTCGAATAAGATGAAACTTTTTGAAATTTTCACCTTCTCAGAATGGTGCTTTCCGGAAGTAAAAAATTATTGAAATTTTTCTTTACCATCTTTCAGAAGGTCCTAGAGAGTATATCGCAAATGAAAAAATTGAAAATCTATCGTCCCTCGGAAATGGATATTTTTCAAATTTTCACTCTTTCGCAGGGATGGTTTTTGGATGTTGGAAATTGACCGAAACAATCTATCGGGTATCAAAGGTGACGAAAATATTAATTTGCGATGTAAAATTCATTATTGAGAAATCAAAAAAATCTCGAATGACCGAGAGAACATCGATGAATCTTGGAATTGTCTTGAAAAATTTTTCCACCCTCTGATCTGAGAAAAAAATGAAACTTTAAGAACAACATCGAGTCGCGAGAGATGCCTCGAACGTGTGTTAAAGTCGACGCTCAACGAATTCTCGAAATATCCCACTCGTCGATGTTTCCTTGTCGCTCGGCTCAAAAATTCGCTTTAGCGCGGACGTTCTCGCTGTTTTCAATTTTCTTGCAACGAGAACAAGAAAAAAAGCAACGCGAGACGCCCACGTATCGTTTTAAAAGCTTTTACCGGACGCTTTTACGCACGATTTTTCAAACGCCCGAAATTTTCAAAGAATCGAGAAAAAAGTTTCACACTGTCACCGGATTCAGATCGAGTTATTTTTTAATTTTTTTTCCCCCCATTTTGGGTAATTATAATTTTATGTTCGGTGGTTTCGATGATGCGAGAATTTAGCCGAGTCAAGCTCGTTCCTGAGTCGAAATCACACGTTTATCGTGTCGACGGAGCACGGAGCGCCAGGCCGCGGCCGTTCCGCACCAACGGTTCATTATAATTTATTCCCGGACAATGACGACAGCACGAGGGCCTCGATTCCCCGTGGTTATATTACATCTCATTGGTCATTGCCCAGCCATTGGTAATAATTATCACGCGCGACACACCAAACTAGTTATATCGCTGTAGATACACTTTTGGAGAAAGCACATTTGTACATCTCTGCCTGAAATTTAGGACCATTTTCACAACATCTCCACCAAATAGCGACTCTACCCTGTGAAAATTTAGCAAAATATGGGCCTTTCGATGTGCCTGTCGAATAAATAATTGGGTTCGAAAGGTTTACATGTTTTTTCCAGTAGAGATGGTATTCTGAAAAAATGTTCGTTCGGAGGACTTTTCATCCGGCAGAGATGTTATTCTGGAAAATTAATTGTCGGTTCGGTGACTTTTTATCCTGTAGAGCGTAGAGATTCCGGTGTAAAGAAACTGTGAGGTACATTTTCATCTCTGCCTCAGATTTTCAAACATTTAGGACTCCATCGATTATTTCTCGAATCGAAATAGATCGACTGTATTAAAATTCTGGCATAACATCTCTGTCAATTGGCAACTCTACCCTATAAAAATTCAGCCAAATACAATACAGGGCTTTCGTTGTGCTCGTCAAAAGATAGAATCAGTTGAAAACGTGTAGATATGTTTTCCGGCAGGTAACGTATGCATGTATGATATGTTATTCTAGAAAATTGTCCGTTGGAGGTTTGTTATTCGATAGAGATTCCTAAAACGTGTACAAGTGTCAAGCGAAAAAGCTTTTTCGGTAATTATCTTTGCAAAAAAAAAAACTATCAGGCGCACATTTTTGAGTCTCTACCAGAAATTTCGTAACATTGTGCAGAGCTCTACCGATTATTTCTCCGATGGTAGTGCATCTCGACTGGAATAAAGTTCCGCAATAACATTTCTACCAAATAAAAACTTTACTCTATAAAAATTCTGCCAAATATTTCGATATGGCTGTCAAATAAATAATCCAGTTGAGACGGTGTAGAAGTTTTTTCCGGTTAATGTAAAATGTTATTCTGGAAAATTGTCGGTTGGAAACTTGTTATTCGGTAGAGATTCCTGAAAGGTTTGTAACTATAATCAGCAGCGCGCCGAAAAAGCTTTTCCAGCAATTTTTCTTTGTCAAAGAACCGTCGGGCACTTTTTCGTCTTTCCTAGATAAAATTCTCTTCTCTCTCGGTCTCTCTTCCTTATAGTACGTGAGCAGAGATTTCATGTTTTTGTTCCAATTTTCTTCGGTTAATTTTCCTTCCAACAATTTCGAATTATCGAACGAGAGTTCAAGATCCAACGATGCGATGATAAATAAAAAAAATCTTTTTATTTATATTGCGGAAGTCATTCATCCTGACTCGGTGAATTCTTAAAGCAGCGCATTGTGACGTTTGGTTCGATACTTATGCGTATGCATGTGCGAATCACGAAGATGTCACTTTTGGACGAAACTGGCTCGCCCGTCGCGACGACGTGCAATTTCTCTCTGCCAAATCAACGATATCTCCTTTGTGAGATTTGCGAGACACGTTACGCTTTTTTGGCGTCCCTCTCTCCGTGTCTCTTCCTCTCTTGGTCTTCGTAAAGTCAGAGCTTGACGCGATGAAATAAATTTTCACGATCCTACATCGAAAGTGGAAAAGTGAACTTGGAATAGCCGGAAAAACGTGGAAAATTTTTGACGGATGTTGACATATTTTTTTTTAATACAATAAATTTTCGAATATTGGCCAAAAACCAAATTTACCGAATGTCACACGGATTTTCCACAATTTTCAAACTTTTCTAGCACCGACAAAAATTCACATATCCATTTTCCAAGTCAATTTGAGAGAAATCTCATCCGGATAAAAGAAAATTGAATTATGGGCCCGATGGATATCGGGTATTTTAAAAATTTTGCTCGAAAACTTGCATCCTCGTTGCAGCTCGATTATGTTGAGATTATGCACGGAAATCGTTCAAGTACAAGAGAGACGTTATAATACACGAGAGAGGATTCGTCCGAAAGCATTCCTCGTCGCTGCAAGCATGTCCGAATATCTCCACAATGGTCGGAAGAACGCGGCTCATTAAAATCGCACGCACCGCGTCGATGCGATATATACAATCTATATCTATATATATAAATATATCACCCATCGTGTTGTCTCTCGTTTTATACGATTCCCGTAGTTAATATTCCAGTCTAGGCAATTCCACGGTAAATTGAAGTTGGAAATTTTTTAATAAGTATAGTTTGAGGTTATCGGTGCAATTTTTTTAATCGGTCTTTTGGATCTTGACTGGATCCTAACTGGATAATTATTAGACCACGATTAGATCATAACAGGATCATTATTGGATCATGACCCCGTCATTATTAAATCGTGTCTGGATCACAACTGCATACAGGCTTGGGGCCCGACATCAAATCCACTTTTTTCAGTACATACTATTTTCTTACGAGCGTATTGGATTAATTTTCACACAATCAGTGGATTTGTCGATCTTGGCGCGTTCCTCGGTAATGGTGCGACTGATCTGTCAAAATTTTTATCAAAATATCAGAAAATTCCATGAACTGCGATGATAACGATAAAATGAAAATAGTGCGTAAGAGATTTTGGTAAAATATTAGAAATAGCCCCGATTGTTAATTGGTTTGATATCCGTCCGACAGACCCGTTATTATTTATCAGGCCACACCTCAAAATGTCTCCTTATTCCCTATAAAATCGCATAATGGGCGAAGGGGGCTGAAATATAAATGTTACCGGAACGTCGGATGCGTCGAAGCGTTTGTCAAACGAGACTCACGAACACGTGTTCATTTTCATCTCCATCTCCCCCTCTCTCACTCTCTTTCTCTCTCTCCCTTCATTTATATCCTCATATCGGAGTGAACGAGAGTGCGGACAAGAATATACATTCTATGTTCACCGGACTGTCGACCGTCGACTCTCATTAACGCCGCTGACGTTCGGCACTACACAAACTGCAAATATCGCTCCCAGAAACACCCCACTTTTTCCCCCCTGACGCTCAAAAGGGCGCCATTTTGATCCTCCGCGCGTCGCAAAGCCCACCAAATGGCGGCCTTACGCTCGTCGGTCGGTGATTTTTAGCACGTGCTTTACAGATTTTCGGCGCGTTTTACTCCGAACGCTCGCACTGACTTGTCCCACAACGCGTTATTTAACGTCATCATCGCCCCGGCTATAGTCAAAACTATGTTGCACGCCCACCGCGCCTTCGTCATTGTATTAACCCCGTTCGTCCCGCTTTTCCTTTTTCTCTTCGTTTTTCCACAACTTTACAACGTCCTAAACTGAACGAACGTTTCCACAATGTCAACACACGTGGGCAGAAGCCTCGCGAGGAAAGCGCGGAGGAACCCGAGTTAAGGCGGTATTCTTGTCCAGAGACATACATTTTGAGCGTTTTCTCGAGCACGATTGAAAAAATATATATTTTTACCATTCTTTTTTTACAACATATTTGTTGATATATTGCCAATTGACAAAAAAAAAATTAAGGAAAATAAAGTTAAATTGTAACTTATTTAACTTTATTTTCCTTAATTTTTTTTTGCTTGTAGCTTGTAGAGTTAGGGGTAAAAAAAGGGGTGACTGACCCGACACAAAAAAAGGTCTGGCTGACACGATTGCAACCTTTCTAGTCATTCGATCCAAAATGTAAACAAGATTCTTAATTAGTAAGAATTTCGTTATAGCTCCTATCTCAGAGAAAACGGAAAAAAAATCGTAAAATGGCAGCTGCCTGAACAGAAAGGGCGTTTTTCGACGATTTTTTTCATAGTTTTTAATTTGTTTTCAATAAAAAAAAAATTGATACAAACGTGGTAGGGGCGATGGAGAGTTATACTTTGAAGATTGGTAAAAAAATTTGAAATAAATCGGTCGAGTGGAACTTGAGACATTGTGTCAGCCGTGTTGAGAAAAGTAGTTTTGAGAAAAACGTCTTACAATTAGTCCGATTTGTTCCGACGTGACGGGTGTAATTTCTACGTCACTGAAATAGCTGTATAACGCCGTAAACTATTGGAATTGCAAAATTTCCTTTCGAGGATATATTCTTAAAGGTGGAAACTTGAAAAATATGAAAAAATTGATTTTTTCAAAATTCTAGACCAGAATACTCTCTTAAAATGGTGATGATGGAAATAGGAGTTGTTTTTTCAATTTTGAAATAGTTTGGGGTGAAAGAAAATTGTTGGAGATTGATCGAATAGTATCATCTGGAAGTTTGCACCGTTGGAATTAAACGATAATTAGTTAATTGGGTAATTAGTTCTCAGATTCAGTTTTCAGAGGAAAAATTCGTTGAAGCACTTTTTTGGTGACTCCATTGAGGATTTAAGGCCCCATATTCCAGTAAACGCTTCAGCGATATCTTGAAATTGAACTTGAAAATTGATTCTTAAAACTTTAACGTCATTCGAATGCGTAATGATCAGAATTAATTGAATCAAGAGGACCAATTTTCAACTTTGATATTGAACTTGGTACAGTGAATAAAAATGCGAAAAAAAGAGAGTGAAGCGGGCCAAGATGAGGGGTGAGAAAATGATCAATGTTTGAGAATTTTTTTACAGACACAACTAATTCTCGAACGATCGGGTTATTGCTGTTTTATTGAGTATATATTTAACTTATTTCACAGCAATTCTTATTGAAAAATCTTGAAAATGAACAAAGATAATAATATGTACAGATATTTATGTTAAAAACAAAACAACAAATTTCTCGCTATTACTCCATTGATATCTTGGCGAAGGATTGCCTGAAAATTAGGGAAAAAAAATTAATATCTGTACACAAGATCGAAAAAAGTTATTTTCAGACAAACGCGCGATCCGCTCGCACGAAAGGGACGGTATCTCGGTAAATTTGTAAAATGTCAACTCAAAATTTTAACTTCATGTTTTTGAAAATACGTACTATGAAAAAATGCATAAAGAAATTTTTTTTCAAATTCTTCCAGTGGCTTTTCTCAGCTCTGAAATCTGAGCACCAAAAATAAATGCTAACTCGACACATCAAAGCTTCGATATAAAACATAAATTTCAAAAATCTATTTCATAACCGGGAAATGAAATTCCTTGATTTGCCTGAATCGAGTATGAAAAGGGGTTCTTGGATCGGCGGGGGGGGGGGGGGGGCGTTGAAGCAGGAAACCATCAAGAGTTTCGCGCTTGGTTTCCCGTCTCTGAGGAACAACGCTCTCATTTTACGCTTTCCGCGTATTCTCGGGACGGCAAAATGATGAAAAAAAAAAGAGCTCATGGTTCGCGAGAACAAGGTATCAGTCAGAAGTTTCACTCGGCTCGTTAATCGAGAACCGTGCGATGTCTTGAAATTTATTAAAAGCCATTTTGCACGAGCAACATTTCGTTTATGTATGCCCGCATTTAAGTGACACACCCTCGTTACGTTTCAACGATTACGAGTCACTTAATGAGGCAAAACTTGCGCCGAACGAAACCAAAATCTCTTCTTGTACGCGCTCTCATGAGAATTTTGCATTTGCCGTTGAGACTTGTTTTGCGATATATATATATATATATATATATATATATATATATATATATATATATATATATATAGAGAGAGAGAGAGAGAGAGAGAGAGAGAGAGAGAGAGAGAGAGAGAGAGAGAGAGAGAGAGAGAGAGAGAGAGAGAGAGAGAGAGAGAGAGAACGAGGAAGAGAGGAAGAGAGGCGTCTCAATTAGCGTGTGATCTCCAAGAGAGAGAGAGAGAGGGAGAGAGGAAGGCGAAATATTAGAGGGGTCGATGTCACTGTGGCTTTTTCACGCGACAAAATCCACTAATATCTGGAACTAAATTCGTACGTGTCGTGTCCAAGTCTCATCGCTGCACTCTCGTATGTTTCACCAGAAATTTATAATGCAATGCAACGTGAAAGTCCCGAACAGCCTTCGATAAAAGCTGGTTCGAGGGGCTTTGACGCTGACAATGAGGAAGATGGGGAGATCCGGTGAAATGTTTTGGCACGATTGATTTGCAAACAAAATTCTCAATTCCCTTGAGAAACCGAGAAGATCCTCCGGCAGACTGTGAATCTTCTTTTTAGGGGGGATTTTTGGAAGATCCGGAGATTTACCCCTCGAACGAGGGGTAATGACACTTTTGACAACTTTTCAGCTTTCCTTGCGCCAAAATGCTCGAAGGAGATCATACCGACGGAAGAGAAGAGAAAAAACCGAAAAAAATTGAAATTGTTTGCTTTCCCGTCCGCTCAAGGAGGAGGGAGATCAATCACGTTTCTTTGAGCTTTAGTGCGCGTTTTGCGTGTATATATAGTTAGAACGAATTGTTGGGAAGTAAACGAGTGCGGATTCTGGTTT
The DNA here is from genome assembly GCA_946863875.1 of Alloplasta piceator. Lineage (NCBI taxonomy): Eukaryota > Metazoa > Arthropoda > Insecta > Hymenoptera > Ichneumonidae > Alloplasta > Alloplasta piceator. Next base: position 166,029 of record OX333073.1, read on the forward strand.
GGCTACGAGCCGGTTATTATGTTACTCGCTTCGAAGCTGCGGGCGTTAAACTTCAAACAGGAAGTTCACCTTAACCACTCGATTCCGTTAGACGGGAACTGCACACTCACCGACGTACCAGTTCGAGACCGAATGCTTTTTGGTTATGTCTCTTTTTCCGTCGCCATTTTCCACGTATACACACGCTCATTCGTCGTTGTTCGTTTTCTTCGTCGCATAGGTTTGGTCTACGATGAGGTAAACGACGACGACGACGACGACGACGACGGAGACGACCAAGACGATTAATCTCTTATTCCTGCCCATGCCCGTTCAACATTACCGGTATCGAGTACGCAATTTTATAATCTCCATGCGAGGCTGAAGACAAAACGATTTTTAGGATTTCTATTATGGATAGACATTTCAATCGATAATGTGATCTAAAAAATTATATACATTTTGCGGTAACTGTTGACTTTATTTTGGTATTATTTATTTCGAAAAATAATGATTTTTGAGCGTGATATAATTGATATTGAGTTGAATTTTACTAATATGGAAATTTGGGTTTTTTATTTTTTACTAGTTTTACTAATTTTTGTTTTTTTATACTTAATTGTTTAGCAATAAATTGAGCATAAATGAAAAGAGTTGACTCGGGGAATTTGTTGAGGAATCTAAAAATAATCATTTAAAAAATCACAGAATGTAGACCTCGTCCGCTCTGTTGAACATATTCGGTATTAGATTCACTGTTCCCGATTGAGTGTGGAATTTTTTTTGCAATCTTTCGCTTTTGCACTTTTGCTTTTTTTTTATATTTTTTAATAGTCGATCGGTACAGACGGCGATAGTGATCAGTCCGATGGAGAATCAACTGGGAAGAGTCTGCTTCGTTCTCCTGGTCTCAAAATTGAAAAATAAATAAAACGATGGGGGGGGGGGGGCCTAAAGGCACTGACGGAAATTTCCGAATGTCCGAGAGACGGGAGTCTCGGCGAACGCGAAAAGTGGGATTATGCTGGTCGCACAAAAATAACGTTTCTCGAACGAACACACGGCTTGTTTGAAACAGCTGCGGGTCGATGGAAAGTTTGCCACGGCATATGTTTCCCCCTGTGAAATTCGTCAGTCCGATATTTCTCTTTGAGTTGCAAAAAAAAATTTTTTTTCATACTTTTCTTCACTTTCCTTTGGTACCGATTGGTGTTTTTCTTAAAACCGAACGCGAGCTTTGTCACCTGTTTTGACGTGAAACATTGATACGATGGAATTCATTGAAATGGTCATTAAAAATTAGTCTTTGGGTGAAAAAACAGAATTTGCGGGATAATCGATCAAACTCCTGGGCAGTTCGGCGCCATTTACGAATAAGGGAGGAAGCCACTGCAAAGGATGAAATGATTGATGTCGATGTGTCATTAGGAATGTCATTAAAAATGAATTCTGTAATAGTTGAGGATTATCTGAAAAAAAAAAATTAATATCTATACGAATGTATATCTATCGTTGCGCTTGGTCGTTTTTTATTTCTTTGATTATTTCGAAAATGGCAATGAATTGAAATGTTTTTAATTTTTAAGATCATGCAAAATGCAAAATCTTTTCAATTTTTCATGTAGCTCTTAAAATACCTTAAAAACAAGCGTTTTTAGTTTAATGTTGAATCGACCCCCCTTGGCTCGAGTAGCCTTGACCAAAAAGACCTCAACCATGAAATTCTACGTCCGATGTCTTTTCGCAATACGACGAAAGACCCAGAAACAAACTGGAAGTTGCATTGCATTATATTTATCGTTGGAGGGGGGATATTAGCGCTGCTAAATGGCCTATAAATTTCAACCTCGTTGCGAGCTTAGCTCGACAAGGGGCGTCACAATGTTGCGTGAATTTTCTTCTCTCGAGCGTGCTCGACATTGGCGAAAAGTGAGGACACTGAAAATTGACCCAAATTCTGGCAACAATGTGACTAAATTATGCGTGCAAAAATATAATAGTGTCATAATTATTCCATTTTTTGATAAATGCACTCAATGGAATCAAACAGAAAAATGGTCACCCCCGACCAACTACGCCATTCGTCACTCACTTTTGCAATTATTTCGCAAGGATAAAATGCACGATCGATTTATTTTAAGTTCACGGTGGTATTCTGGTTCAGGGACATTCATTTTGAGCGTTATGTCGAGCTCGATGAAAAAGTAACGACAAATATTTTTACCATTCGTTTTTTTACAACATATTTATTAATATTTAGACAATGGAGAGACAAAAATTCGAGAAAAAAAAAATCAAAATTAAATATATTATAAGCCAGTAAAGTTGGGACTGACTAAGAAAAAAGGGGTCTGCTGGCTGACACGATTGCAACCTTTCCAGTCATCCGATAAAAAATTTACGAAAAGATTATTAATTAGTAAGAATGTCGTTACAGCCCCTACCTCGGAAAAAACGGATTTTTTTTTCTCAATATGGCGGCTTTTCGACTATTTTTTTTCATAGTGTTTAATTTTTTTTACAATAGTAAAATAAATAATTTCGATACAAAAGAGGTAGGGGCGATGGAGAGTTGTACATTGAAGATATTGTTAAAAATTTTCAAGTAAATCGGTCGAGTGAAACTTGAGATATCACGTCGACCGTGTTGAGAAAAGTATAGTTTTGAGAAGAACGTCTATCGTACCATTTGCTCCGACGTGACAGGCGTAGTTGCTGCGTGACTAAAATAACTATAACTCCGTAAATTATTGTCATTAAAAAATTTCCTTTCGAGGATATATATTCCTAAAGGTCTAAACTTTAAGAATGTGCAAAAAAAAATTTTTTTTTAAAGATTATAAACCAGAATACCCTTTCAATCATTCCTTTGACACCTTTGACCATTGATCTATAAAAAAAAATAATAATAATAATAATAAAAAAAAAAATAAAAAAAAAAATAAATAAATAAATAAATAAAAAAAATCACAATTCAGATGAATTACCATTAAAAACTTTTTTTTCAGTTTTTCCTTGCACTTTCCCATTAATAAATTGTTTTCCCACTAATAATTCTACCTAATATAAAATTAGGGGTAAATTTCAGTTAAAATCTGTTCTCAAAACCCTAAAAAAAAAGTTGTGGGCCCATTTTTGGTCCATTTTTCAAAAATGAATTTCTCATATCAATAGATCAGTTTTGTCATGGAAAATATTCAGAGTCTGAACGTTTTTTCTCAAAATTTTTCCCCTATTTGTCTCGCCTAGAGTGCTTTGATCAAACGCCCTAAGGCCGATCGCCTTCTTTTTCCCGGGTAAAAGCGTTCCCAGCGTCTATTCTCGCCGAGCTTGGGCGTCTTTCCTTTCTCGCGCACGAAGGAAAAGATCGGCGGCGATCTCCGATGGTAAAGCGCAGTAACTTCTCGAAAAAACGTTTCCAACAGTCGGTAAAATCGTTCCGGTTTTCGGTGCCTCTCGTCGACTTTGGTGCGCCATCTGTCGGAAGCTCTGCCGGAGCTTCGACATTCGAATGAATATAAATAAATCGCATCCCACGCATTCGCGGATCCGCCGCAAATCATTCGGAACTTTTGAACCTGCTGTTTGAAAGTGAAAAAAAAAATAGACACGGGGAAACTCCGCTGCGATCAAAGGTTTACAAGGGTTTCGAAAGTTAGAAAAAAGCTTCTTTTCTTTCTTTCTGTTTTTTTTCTTTTAATAATAAATACATTATTTTATACAAAATTTTAAGCACACAACGGAGCAACATGTAAACGATGATGCACACAATTTTCATTGAAATTAGATGAAAAATTACTATTGGATAAAAACAATACAAAAATGGATTTTTTGAAATTTTCACACCCACGTAATCCCTTGACACGCCGATTGCATCAGCATTGATCGTGCCAATTAAAAGTCGACGCGTATGCACTTGGACGAAGATATTCACCCGACTGAACGTGTTTTTTATAATTATCAATTCAGAAGAAACTTATTCCCGAGAAGCAATAACAACAAAACTCACCCTAATCGCGAGTCCTTTTTAGAAGCAACGTCCAAAAGAATTGGATAGAAACTGGAGGGAATGTCGACGAATATGCGCTGGAAGCTAAGAACGCTCATCGTAATATATTCTCGCATGAATTTCGCATCGAATTTATTCATGGAAACTGCGCAATGGGAAGCGAGAGAGTCGAATCAATTTATCGGCCGGTCAATCGTTCATCGAGTATTCGCATATTCGTGCATCTCGAGAAGAACACGCTCAAAAGAGAGAAACCGAGGTAACGCTCGCGGCAAACACAAAGAGAGAAACAAAGAGCGAGAATGAGAGGAGCGACGAAAGGGAAAGAGACGGATGAAGGTCAGCGGGCTCGCGATACGCTGATATACGTCGGTCAAGTGCAATGATACACGAAAAATATGGCTTCCGGAAAATTGTTGGTCGACGTCAAGGCCAGAATTTTCAGCGGCGGCATCAATCCCGAATTTCAAAGGTGTTGCCAATATATATCCGCTCACGTGGCTCAGTGGCTCAGTGGCCCTCGCGGCTCTCCAACGAGTCGGTAAATTTTATCCGCAATTTTGGCCCGGCTCTGCAACGATACTCCCGCTTTTCCATCTCCGATTTTTATTCACCATCGCGTCACGACGGACCGAGAGTCCCCAATTATCATCCTTCGGACGGAAATTAGAGACCCGAGCCAAGTTCCGGACAATCGCAAAGAGAGAAAGAGGGACGCGAATCTCGCGTTGTTGCTCTTCGATAACATCTCGAACAACGAGAATACGAGATTCCGTGAAAAAGGGGCGATCCTACCGACGCTCAAGGATTCGAATCGTTAACTTTTGCAGGATAAGCCACGATATTTATTGAGGTAAACGCGGGAAATAATTTGCAACCGGCAACCGACAAGTTCCGCCGGGGATTCCATCAAACTGTCGAGGAAATTGTCGATGGAATAACGCATCGACGGTGCCAGGATTTAACCTTGAGTCGGTATCGAGTAAATTGTTACGATTGGCAGGGGGATCGATGATCGTTGAGTCAGACGCGGCCAACGGGTAGACCTTGATGCATAAACATGAAGCGCGTTTAATCACTAAATCGCCATGACCACTGGTCCGGGTCTTACAGCGGCGAGAAAGGAGAGAACGAAGGGAGTCGCGAGCCGACTGTTCGCGGTTCGTCGCGCGGTGCCCACAGAGTCTCGTCACGGTTGGTCTCGTTCCGTTGCATCTGGCGAGTCAGGGAGCGCGCCGTGCGATGTAAACACATAGCTTTGATATCGTATCTCCGTGTCCCGGAGTATCTTTCAACGAAAACATTGTAAAGAGGACAAAAGAAAAATAGCGAAGGAACGTCAAGAAGAGAGAGGTTGGTTCTCTTTTTGCCCGGAGGATCCCTAACGTCGGCGTTTTAGCGATCGAAATACGAGCGCGTCGCACGATCTCGAATATATCTTTTCCGAGACACAAAACGAATGCGACGAGGAGGAAGAAAAAGAAGAAAGAAGATGAAGACAAAGTCCGGGGCACGTCCGATGAGAATCATGAGATTAAAGACAGATTATCAGGGACACCTGACGAGAAACGAGCGGCTCTTTCGACCGCGCGTCAGAGGACTTTCGAGCTTTTCTCTTTGTTCTCCGATGCGCGTCCACGAGGTACATCGGTCGAGCTTGCACAAACGGAAGGTGATGTCGATGCTCGGCAGTTTCTTAATTCAGTTTCTTAATCTCGACCGCGGATCTCTTTGCAGGCTTCGAACATTTTACACGCATTACTTTACACATCATCGTACCAAGTTCTTGGGAAACTGCTTTCGTCATTTTTGGCAAAATAACTGCGATACAAAGTCCGGTTTCAAGCTGTTCCCAGATATCAACGCGTTGTCGGGTACGCGAAGCTGGCGCCCCCGCAACGTCCGAAATTTGTTTCAAGGTCATGAGAATTATAGGCTTTTTACGAGCTCGCGAACGCCGTATTAAAAAAAGTTTTGGACTCATTCCAGTTGAGAGAAAATCAACGTTTCATTTTGGGGCAACTGGAGCTCAGCTTCTCGCGACCTTTGAAAATGTTTCGGACCTCGCGGGGGCTGACGCTTGGACCTAGTTTTGATCCCGGTTACCATCCGGTTCAAATCTGGGATCCCAGGAACCTAGTTTTATCCCGGAGGGACCCAATTTTGAGTCAGAATCTCAAGGACGCTTTCCACCCAGGATTCTGGGGACTCGTTTCCAACTCGAAATCCCAGGTAGCCAGTTTAGATCCAAGATCACGGTTCCGATTCAGGATTCGTGCGAGTCAATCTCGTTTCAGAATCCTGAAGAATCAGTTTTGCTTGACCCACGACTCAGGTCCCAGGATCGTATTTTCCGACAATGTCCCATTGAAATTTCAGCGAGAGAATAGTCGAATGACGAATTATAATCCTCGTTTTATCCGGTCTATCTATATTTTCTTATGTAAACCGAGGGGAAGATCTCTCACGACGTGCCAAATATTATTTCTGCTACGACGCTCGCAAACAAAAACGGCTGCGTCCGGTCACTCCGAATGAAAAATCCGCGTTTGTACCACGTAAAAACTTGCTCGAGCGAATAATCGCGCGTATAACGCGCAACTTGACGTTACCCACGCGGACTTTCTTGACAGTATGACGGGCAAAACGGAAGCCACCGCGGGGTCACGTGTGCGCGCTGATCATCACACGAGTGTTATGCTCCGCGATCGCTTGCGATCACTTTGTTCGCTTTCCGCAACCCAAAGCGATCCAAGCTGGTAGAAAAATGACGATTCGCGATCCATGCATGCAGTTTCCTTCTCACCTTGTTTTACCGTCAGTCGCTCTCATCCGTCGGTTTGTTATTTCAAACAGATCGGTTCCGATCATTGTTTGGCACTGGACGGAAATTGTCATAACTCGGTAAATGTTTGTAATTTTGGCAAAATCTTTGTTGCAAATTATAGTCGAGACTCCAGGGTATGGAACTGTGCGATTAATGATTGATTTTTTTCACGACTCGAAGCTCATCATAAAGACCCCTTTGGACACTGTGTACAATATTTTCAAAGATTTTTTGATATTTCTGTGCAACTCGTTTGATGCAGAGACGATTGAACGCGATCGTTTGAATTTCTCGCAAGTGCGGAGTCATTCTTTGTGAAACGGATGTTGGATAGCGACTATTGCAGGAAGACGATCCAGGTGACTGACTAGCTGATCGTGAGCTTCGTCGGGAAGCAGCTGAAAATAATAGAACGTACCGTAGGGACGTGATACAACGTCGTCACACATCTGACGCCAGTAATGACGAATATCTCTTTGACCGTGTTGTCCCACGACGATAACGGATAAATTAGATTTTTGCTCTCACGCTCGATACATCGTTCACTGCGCGTGGTAACCGTTAAAAGCAGGAAACGCGACTTTTCAGCTGATTGATATTTGGCACGTATTCGGATCTGGTCGAATTTCTAATCGTGTTTTGTCATCAATGACTCTTCTCCGTCCAATTGATCGATGATTGACGAAAAAAAATGAGTTTTCGTAATTTTTTTAAAAATATTTTTCTAAAAAAATTTAATTCGATATAAAAATATTTAAAAAATAAAACTAGATAATTTTTTTTTGTTGAGCTTACGTAAAATTGAAAATTTCTGATTTCACGTAAAATATTGCATAATAATGTGAACCGTAATTTCATGAGCTATGAAAAAAAATATATATATTTTCCTATCGGGGATAATAAAATTTTTCTTTCGTAATTCCTTCGTTCTGCAGGAAATGTTTTGTTTGTACGAACAGATCATTCGGTCATTTTAGTTTGGAGTGAAAAAAATTGTTTTCCTTGCATGGAAAATATTGTCTCCTTCACATTTGCAGCAAGATTTTGCGAAATTAAATCACGAATGACACTCGATAAATCAGACGAGCTTTCTAATGTAGAAATAAATAAATAAATAAATAAATAAATATATTAAACATCTAAAATAGACAAAATTACGAAAAATATTATGCTTCTGCGTATAGAATTATTTTTTTTATTTCATTGTGTTATTGTTTATTTTATTTTTATTTTATCACGAGCTTTTTGCCTTTCCACGACACTTTTAATAATGATTCGTGAAGCTGCTGTAGCCGATTTCCGGGAGGTCTTCTAAAAAAAGGTGTCTCGCGTTGAGCACGAAATCTCCAGATTGGATCATCCAAAATAAAAAAATTAAATATATATCGTTGATATAAGGTATGCTCTGGTATTTGATCGTACGAATAAGCATAATATTATATATTTTTAGCAGAATGACGGCTTTGGCCTCAAATTGTTTATAAAATGAAAAATATTTATCGTTAAAAAAACCTTCGATTAATTACTAAAAAATATATTTATAGAGTTTGTTAAAAACGTGAGATTGATCGGTTACGCCGTTTCTGAGAAATCTTTCTCACCGACTCAAAAAACCGAATTTTGAGAAAACCCCGTTCAAAGTTTCAAAAGTACTTTTATAATACACATATATTAATTACAGGTTTATATTACAAATACCCCTGTAACTTGGAAAATATTTGTCGAATTGACATCAAATTTCCTATATCGTATATACATGATGTATGTACATTGCGAAAATGAAATTTAAAAAAAAAAACCGATTTTTTAAAAATCCTGACTGCGTATAACCCCTTGAATCTCGACGAAATTTTGTGAATGATACCAATGTCGATTATCGCGAGACTTTTCCCTTTCTACGGCACACGCTTTTCTCTCGGTTTTACTCTCCGTCTTTCAGGCACGAATTTTCCTCCACCTCTTGTGTATCCCCTCGTGTAGCAAAATTTTCATCTCGTTCCCACCAGTCTCTTTACCCCTTCTCCTCGGAGCGTCCCACACGTCGTCCTAATTATACCTGTTTCCACCGTATTTCTGGAAACGGGCTGTGTGTGCGCCGCTAAACTCTCTCTCGTCTCCGTGCGTCTGTGCTTCTTATATCCCTTTTTTATATTTTACTTCCCCCTTTTTTGCTTTTTCTCTCATTCGCGTTTGTATGCGTTTCTGTATTATTCACTACGCTCTCTCTCTCTCTCGCTCTCTCTTTCTCTCTCTCTCTCTCTCTCTCTCTCTCTCTCTCTCTCTCTCTCTCTCTCGTGTGACGCGGCGTTTTAGAAGCTCTCGGGTTTTCGGGGGCGGCGTGTTTCCTGGATCTTCTCAGTCGAGCGTGGTCCATCAAACGGTACACGCGGGGACCATTTTTCAAACCGCGAGAAATAACGATCAACGCGACGACGAACGAAACATAGGGAAGAAAACAAAGAAATTAACGGAAGAAAAACGATTTTTGAACGGAGACAAAATGGGGGCTGAAAAATGCCACCCTGAAGAGGATAAATACCTCTGACACGAAGTACCATTTTGTTGTTTCAAGCAAAACAGTCATTTAATCAGTGCGCCGGCAACTAAGAGTAGAAAAGAAAACAGGAGTGTGCGAAAACGATATTTGTTGCCTCAATTCCCATCTTGGGGTCCATTTGACCCCCATTGACCGGTGTGAAGTGAACAAGTGCCATTTCTGAAGCTTGGATCTTACGCCGACGAGCTTTGAAAGGATTAAGTTTGCGACTGATTGATTGTGAGAGGAAGGAGAGGATAAAACAAAATGGCGACTACGGAAGTCTTCCAGGATTGGGACTCACCCCACGAGACTGTAACGTCATCCAGGATCAGTAGGAAAACTACCAGGACAACGACCACGAAGAAAACTACCTCCAGGGTCATGGAGGACGAGGTGAGGGTGGAAAAGCACAATTTTCTTCTCATGAAAAATTGTTTGAATGATTTTTCTCCATATTTTCGCTTCGTGGGGCCTGACGGACCCCGCTGAAGGCGAGAAATTTTCCGGTCCGGATAAAGGACCGTTTTTTCTGTTGAATTATTTTTGGAAGACCGATTTTCGCGAGATTGAACGGATGAGGAGGAGGAGGAGGAGGAGGTGTGGGACGAAGAGAATAACCTTGTTTTTCTGGTGAAAAATTCTTGGAATTATTTTTTTCCATACTTTTGCCGCCCGGAGCCTGACGGACCCCCTTAAGGCGGAAATCTGAATTTTTCCGCTCGAGATTTATGTTGGTTTTACCTCGTGTACTATTTTTGGAAAATCCACCTTTTTCGCGAGATTCATCGCCAAATTTTTGATCCCCATGACGTTCAGAGGAATCGCGCGGAAAATTTATGCCATCCCGGTTTCTCGTGCAAGAATTACGAAAAATTGTTGCGAACATTATTTTCTTGGCAATGACGGACAAGGTCGCCACGACGATGGACCGGAAAACAAGAGTTTTCGCACGTTCTTATCGAGTTTCGCGCTACATTTTCACGGTTTACTCGCTTCAAGCACGAAGTCGCTAATGTGAAATATGAAATTTTCCAAAGAAAACAAAGAAGAAAAAACAATTTCACTCTTTTGCCACGAATTTGCTGGATCAAATGAAACGTTTCGCGCAAAATTTCTTGGCTACTTCACGGGAAGCATCGACTCTTTGAGAAAATGATTAATCCCTCGCTGAGGATTTTTGAAATTTTCTTTCACTTTGAAAATTCTCCGTTGCTCAACCCACTTTATCGAGATTAATTTTTGGCTGCGTTCATGAGCTGCGCAAGAATTATAAATTGACAATCCTTGAGGACACTCGGTAGTGAATTAATCATCTCTTTTTTTTAATTCTTGTTTTTTGAATTTCTGAATTTTAATAAGAAAAACAAATGTTTGTGAACAAAGGCAAAGGTGTCGACGGTTTGGGTAACTTTTTTGCTAAAAAATCTCGGGAAAATGTGACGAATAATTCAAAATCAAATTTTTAGTGGGTACTTTTTTTTAATTATCTTTTGTTTTGCACTGAGGAAAAATTGCGAAAAATAATAGAATTTTTAGAGAAAGTGGAAAGTAAAATCTGAGTAGAGATTTGACTCATTTTTCATTGATTTTTGTGAAAAATTGATAATTTTTTTTTTTAATAATTATTTTATTAATCAAATTTTTTTTATTGTTTTTTTATTCGATTTAGAGGATTAATAAAATCGAATGAACCGTGAGGATTTGGAATATTGAAAAAATTGAATTTTAGCTTAAATTTTCGTTTCCCCTGAAAATATTTGATCGAGATTAAATTTTGGCTCCATTGAAAGAAGCAATAAAATTGTGCAGGCAAATTGTTTTTCGTGACGAACACAAATCACTTTTCCGTTTACCAGTATTAAATGTCAACGCTTGTCAGACATTCTGCAAGCGGGAATACTTCGCTCCGCGCTTCATTTCAAAATTTAAACATTCCCGCAGCTAAATTTTTCATCATTATTATTATAACCGCTCGTTATATCGATGAATCTTTGCTCTACCTTCTTAGGCTTCTTTATTGCAATAATTTATTAATTTGCATTCGGAATGACAGAGTTTATCGCCACTTGGCAGAGTCTTCGCTTTATTAAACGGGCTCTGGCATGGGCGACGAATTTTTTGGCTTTCGATGAGCAAAATTTGAAATGTCACTCACCCGTCAGTTTACGCCGTTTCTCGATCCTCTTCGTCAACGTTTCATGAGTTATTAATAAGTATCTGAAAAATTGCCGCTGATTTAAGAAGGAAAAAGACGGATAAAAATCTTGTCAATATTTGAGAATTTTGTTGACTGACATGTATAATTATCAAACGATCGGATTATCGTTATTTCATTAAGTATAATTCAACTTCATAGTAATTTTTATTGAAAAATCTTGAAAATTAACAGAGATACAGATTTTACCTCAACGACCAAAAAAGTTTCTCTCCATTTTCCCAATGATATCTTAGTGAAAATAATAAAATCTGAGTAAAGATTCGACTCATTACTTATTGATTTTTGTGGTAAATTAATCAATTTAATTTTTCTATGCTTCTTTTATTTTGTTAAATTATTTTTTTTACAGAAATCCAAGTTTTTTTAAGGGTTATAAAAAAATTTTTTTAATCATTATCTACACGAATGTAGATATTGGTAATTGGTATGGGCAGCTATTTTGTTTTTTTTTCAGATTTTTTACAAAATGGCGACGAATTGAAATTTTTGTTCATTTTTGAGGCCTTTTTTATTCAAGCAGGTTTTAAAAATAGTTATAATCAAAATTTTAGAAATTGGCTAAGTGCAGACTTAGCCAATGATACATATTACAAATATTTGAAACAAAAAAAAATTGCAAATCGGTTCCTAAGTTTTCATATATTCGCTGGGACAAGGTCAAAAAAGTCATTTTGAGAAAAGCGCGTTTTAAGTTTTTTAAAAATTGGCCGTAACTCAGTCAATTTTTAGAATTTTAAGTTCTGCTCGTTGTTGAAAATATATACTTTAAAGAAATGTAAAAAAAATGATTATTTAAATTTTTTACAATATCTTTTCCTCTCAAAATTCTAGAAAAACAATATAGGGGAACACGGGGCAAAACGGGCACTTAAGGAATTAAGCGGTTTTCATCGGGAGGCACATGGTCTTTAAACTATTTTCAAGTCCCAAAACTCATACCCGATGCTACTTTTCCGAATTTTCAAAAAAAAAAAAAAAAAATCCGGGGCAAAACGGGCACGCCATCTCGGATGCCGAAAAATCGATACTCGACGATTCTCGATAATACAAACGTTCTGATCCACTGTGCCCCAATGAAATATTAACTCGACAAGATAAACGAAGAAATTAAGCCAAAAGATCGTCCCTCGTATGATGGAATAAAACCAAGGCAAATCTTCGGATCCACTTGCTCCAATTTTTTTCATGTGGAAAATAAACCGCGATATCACTTTGATGGTGAACAAATCACCTTATTCTTACATATTCGTCTACTTATGAATCATAACATTCATTTCCCGTCCTTTTTTTAGAATTTTGTAATAAAAAAAAAATTCGGGGCAAAACGGGCAGCCCTCTCAGAGGCGGTAAAAATCTATAATCAATGATTTTGACTTATCAAAGATACGTACACCATAATTTTATTGTTCCGTAATTTTATCGCTGGCGTTGAGAACGATCGAATAAGTTACCAATGCGATTTTTGTAAAATTTAAATAAAATAATCGTTAATTACAATTTGTACATTGATTTTTACTTTCAGTCTTCGGAACTGTAAGTTAAAAAAAAAATTTTTTTTTTTTGAATTTTATAGTTTTTTAGTTTCGGAGCGTGCCCGTTTTGCCCCGGAATTCGAAATTTTTTGCGTGCCTGTTTTGCCCCGGGTACCCGTTTTGCCCCGTGTTCCCCTATATTTTCACTGTCAATGCATTTTAGCAAATGCTTTCCTTTGTCCTTGGAGAGATTGCCGTGTTTTTCTCCGTGCAAATTCATTTTACTGCAATTTTTCTTCGACGAAAATTCCCAAGATAGGTCAAGCGCGTTTTTAGCACTCCACGAATATATTGCGATTTATTTTCCCCGACTCGCAATTTTATTAGTCATTTTAGTGGCGTCTAAAAGCATCGCTATACGGCTGTTCGAGAGTGCTCGCGTGATGCAGTTTCTCGTGGATAAATTGCGAGAACGAGTGGCGTGAAAATGGCACTGGAAAAGCAGGAGAATTTCTCTGAAAAAACCCCTCGATTCTCCGACTCTGAATTTTCTCCCTGGTTGGCGGAATTCAAAAAATTATGGAAAATCCGCCAAATTCATTTTCCTCCCAATCAACCGTGTAAAAAAATTTTAATTTTCCAATCAAATTGGGACTTTGAAAGTTTTGTATTTTTACAATCTCAGGAAGATCGATGCACTCCCATCATGATTGGATTGCACGTCGACTATGCGATGCACGAGGGTGAAGAAGAAGGAAAAATGCGAAGATAAGTGGACAGGGTCGATAGTCGCCGGTCGTCTGTGGCGCCAGATCCGACTTTGAATGTGTCTCGACGTTTTTTTTTTTTTTTTTTTTTAATTTTCTCATCCACATGTATTTCCCGATGAACCACAATGGCTGCTTCGCCTCTTCATTATTCAACGTTTCCTTCATTGCCAAAATCATTTCACAAGAGGATATATAGGTATTTTTTTTTGTTTACATTTCAATCTTGAATCTTATCGATCATGGTCACTGATCTCGAAGGCTGAACCAGTTATTTCATCGATTGGTACATTGATCTATAATTATTTCGCCTCCGCGTGTATTTATATACGGAAATAAAAGTGTCCTCGGCTCTCAAGGCATTTTTCAATGCATCTATAGGATCCTTAATGAGAATAAAATTAATATTGCAACTGTTTATTTATCTTCTCATTGTTGCTGTGTTATTTGACATATTTATAACTCTGGCATTTATTTCTCTACCAGAAATATGACTCTACCACAAAAAAAAACTCTCTACCGCTTGATTCGAACGACTTTGGTCCTGCGGTCCGTTCCTTACCGACCGCCCGCGCGACTGTGTTGCTCTATTGGGGTGGACTCCGACGCCGGTAAATTACCGGCCGAGTTTACAAGTGCTAGAGATATTATTTAAAAGAGTTATTATTCGATGGGATTTATTCTGGTAGGCTTTTTAATCGGTAGAGTTATTGAACAGCTTTTAGCTGTTTGGCAGAGATATTATTCCCGGTAGAGAAATCTGTGGTACTAATTTTGGTTCACCGTAAATTATATTTTGAAGCTTTGCATTGCTCGTTTCATTTTTTTTTACTTATCAACGGTCAATTTAGAATTGGATTAATTTTGACTATTTTTTTTGAAGAAATAATGATTCACCGTAACATCTCGAAGGAAAAAATTGTAAATTTGTATATTTTTCAGAAAATATATACGCCTAAATTCATGTATACACGACGTGATATTTATTATTTCACTTTTAACGAATTCATTCTTTTTTTCGATCCTGGATTTTGTGATTTCCGGCTTTGAATTCTTTCTCTTCTTTTTCATCGCCATCGGATCCCGATTTATATTTTCACGCTGGAGATTTCGTGCACGTGCCTAATGTGGGCCAATAATAATATTGAGGATATAGGAAGAAAGGGGAGAAGAGAGAAGGAAATGGAAGTAAAAAGAAGCAAAGTAGCCAACTGGGCGAATCGTGTTATGTTTCACGAGTACGTCTATGAAACACCCGGAAAGAAACAGATCGGGGTGAAAAAAAATTTCGAGAATGAAAGCTCAAAAAAATAAAAATTGAAACCACGCAGGGCGTCCCGTGAAGCACCCGATAATTTATCCAGAATTTATTTATTCGTGCAATTCATCTTTTGGACTTGAAAAATATGCCAAAAAAACTTGAGAAAAGACATTAATTTATTTTTGATTTTTTTAGACTTGGGAGATTTCTTTTTTCGCAATTTCTCTTTCTCATTCTTTTTTTTAACGAGATTTTTCAACTTCGCAAATTTTGTGCTCCCCTCTCTCGCTCTCTTTCTCTCTCTCTCTCTCCCTCTCTCTCTCTCTCTCTCTCTCTCTCTCTCTCTCTCTCTCTCACTGTGGAAATAACAAAAATACACGCAAGATCACCGAAGGCTATTTTGAATCGTCCGATCGATATTTTGAGAACTCTCACGACCTTGACGCTCAAATAGTAACCATGCACTTTGAGCAATTCTCCTCTCTTCATTTTATTCTCGAATTGCGTTAAACAATCACCTCGATAAACATCAAAAAGTCATGAGATCATGAAAACAAACCGTGAAGATGTATCGCGTCGCTTTCGCAATTGCGAAATTTGCACTTGAGCAATTGTGAGTTTTTGCGGGTCCTTTGTTTTTGGAGTTTCATGGGCCTGGTGGATTTTTTTGAGAATCGAGACTCGCGATTGATGGATCGATGATCATGAATTTATAACGAATAACATAAAATAGAATTCGTGGAGAAAAATATAACAAGTTTTTGAAATTGGAGTCTGAGACAAATTTTAAAATTCATTTGGACGTTTAATTTACGTTTCGCAGGGGAAAATATTTGAAATTAAAAAAATTTGCGTCTGAGAGAAATTTTTAAATTTATTTGGACATTCAAGTAATCTTTTGCAGAGAAAAGTATATATGAAATTTGAAAATGGATTCTGAGACAAATGTTGAAATTGATTTGGACGTTTAATTTACATTTTGCCTGATACCAAGTTACAACGGTAAAATCGCGAATGTTACGAGAGGCGAGAAAACGTTTTCCTGGAATCAAAGGTGGCCCGGATATTCAGCGAGAGTCGATCGACATTCGTGTGTGCATTGCCAGTGGCAGGTTTGCATAAAACATAATATTGGCGCAGTTGGCATCGAAACCACGATGTCGAGCATCATTATTATTTTTTTAAATAAAAACAACAAAGAAAAGAGAAATCATTCGCCATCTTGTATGTTAAACGTCAAAGACTCTAAGAGAATAACAAATTTGAAATAATATGTTTATTGAAACTTGTGCAGTTATGTATATTTTTTCAGGTATTTTTAATTTTACCAAAATTTTCCAATGTCATTAAAATTAAAAAAAAAATATAAAGACTCGAATCTTTCGACTCAAGAATTATGCGAGTTTTTATTTCATTCGTTGATAAGAATAAAATTATTTTTTCTGGGAAAATTGTTATAATTGATGAAATTTCAAAATTGAAAGCGTACAAAATAATCGTAGTTTATTCAGTGAGCTTTCAATCGACGCTATTGTCGTTCCTCGAGAGACTCGATCGTGTGCCCAATGGAATGGAATATCCGGAGAAAGGGCACAAAATGCTAACGAGTCGCACGTGGCCATCGATGACTCGATGAGAATTTTAATTAAATGGAGTCGAGTTTCTCCTTCGAGAGTCGTAGCGCCTTGTTTGTCTCGAGGATCCGACAGAAGTGCATTCAAAATCGACGATTAATTAATTTCTAATTTAATCATTATTATTATCGATCGTCAATGTAAATGGAGAATCGAAGGACCTGATCAATGTAAAAAGAGAATCAAAGGATCGATCGAGAGATGAAATTTTATGGCTCCCCTTATTCCGTATTATCTCGAATCATTGTCCCTCAAAACTATACTTCGATTACTAATTCTGTAAATAAATTTTTTTCCGTGCGAAAACGTGAATTCTTATTACTTATTCATCAGGCTTGTTGTCTATAAAATATTTATTTAAAAAAAAAAAGTTAAAACCAAAAAGAAATCCCGAGAAAATATTTGAAGAATAAATAGAATCAAAGATATTTTTTTTCTCAATAAAATTATTTATCGATCTCGATTATCCGTCCTGTTTTTAATAATTAATTTGAATATCACCGATGACTTTGGTCTAGTGGCTAGCGTGCTTGCCTCTAAAGCAAAGCATCGGGAGGTCTCGGGTTCGAATCCCGGTTCCGTCGTCTCGCTGGCGGAAAATATTGTGACGCGACGTAGCTCCGGACATAATACATTGTACACAACAGTGTATAGTCCGTAGACGTCCAATGTTGATTGGTCAGCGACTGACACGACGTAGCTCCGGAATCGGGATAGGAACCTAGAAGACCGACTGTTTACAACACCGACAAACAGATAACAAAGTAATCTCACTGAGTTACCCCCAAAGTGTTTCGGAAAAGCACTAAAGGAAAAACCGTTGGTCCCGTCGCTAATAACCCCAGCAGTTGAAGCGACGTTAAAGAAACATAAATTGAAAAAAAATTTTGAATATCGAAATTTTTGAGGGATCGAGAAATAAAAAAAAATCTCCCCTGCTCTCTCCTTCTGGCTTTCATCGTGGAGGCGGAAAATTCTGGTGAGTCGTCGGGCCACGGAAATTCGTGGCGCTGGATATTAATCTTCTCCAGTCTCGTGAAATCTGTTTTCGGAGTTATTCGCGACGCGCGGGAACGAATGAGATTCAGGAGATGTTTTGGCGAATAATATCCGTGGAATTTTCGGCGTACAAGCGCGCCGGAATTTAAATTAACCTACCAAAATTTCGCTGGGTTATAAATTCATACGTATTTCTTTGTTCGTGATTCAACGTTGACGGAGTCTCGTTTTCGTGCCACGTGCTTTTTTTCCTTTCTTCCACTTTTCTCGGCGATTTTCCACCGGGATAAGAAGAGGCAACTATTTGTGGCCCACGGGGTCGAAGTACCCTCCAAAATGTTTGCCAGGGAGGTCAGTATCTGCGAGTATGTTGGACGAAAAAGCAGGGAGGAAAGACAGAGATCGAGCGAAAGCCCTTCTTGACGCATCTCCTTTCCTTCGCGTTTGTGCTTGGAAAAATCTTTTTTTTTTTTAACCAAAAAATCTCAACTGAAGGATAACTTCGGCTCAAAGGTAGACGTATCCATTTTATGTATTATTGCCGCATTCAATGCAGAAAATTTTTGAGAAATTGCAACTTTCGTCGTTCTAGGTTGAATGATCTCGGCGGGTTTTTGCAATTTTTTTTCTCGGCTCCAATTGAACGAATCTTTTTGGACCTTTTTTGCTATTTTACTTCAAATTCCGACATTGTAAGAAAAATTTTTTTAGTTGAAAAAAATTAATTTTCCTCACGGAACATTTCGTTTACATATCGAACTCGCCCGAACGTTAACGATAAGCGCGAGTAATTTTTGTCTGAAATTTGAAAGATTCCACAACAGTTTTATCTTCACAATCAATATCTTCGTTGGAAAAATAAGAGTTTGATTTGAAAAATTGTATCCTCTCGAATCGAACTTTTATGCCATTTAAAAATTAAAAATTGTGACTTTGCATGTCGTTTAATTTATAGTTCATTTAATTTTTTAAATTCCAACAATTGTTTAAGTTCACATGGAAGGGAACTAATTAATTATTCTTGTTGAGAATGAATATAGGGCGATGGAATGGTGGGAAGAGTAAGAAAAAGAGGGAGTGAGAGATTGAGAGCGAGAGAGAGAGGAAATACACGCCTCGCGTGGGCGAAGTGTCGAAGATCTAATTCGTAATTTAGCCATGAAAAGTGGGACGTTCTTACGGTAAAACTCCCACGTCCAGATTGCCGCAGACCTCGGGAGGTCAAAGAGAAATTTTTCAATTTTTTTCGTCCGCATTAGATCACAAAATCAAGATTAAAGTTTCTAAACCATAATGTCTAAACCATAAAAGTTTAATTAACAAGTTTTACTATGGATTCAAAATTTTTAACAAATCAAAAATATGATTTCAGATAAAAAAGAGCTAAACGGGGCAAAAACTATTACATTAGTCCCAACATTCTTTGATATCTCTAAAGAACGTAGAAAAATCAAACCATTTGTACGTAACTAAGACAAAAACATTTTAATTGAAAACAAATTCTTTTTTTTTCCCTTAACAAGAAATATTCTTCGTGCACGATTATTATTTATGATCTACCAGCTAAGCCGATTTATCACATTGCGCCGAGTCACGCTAAGCTGACCGTTCGACTGTGACTTGCGAGCTAAACTCGTGAAAAAATAATTTAAAAAATATTTATCGATATATAAATGGATTTATGATCGATTAATATTTCGGTAACTTCGGACTTTTTTTGACCAGCAGTACCGTTATCTCTTTAATTTGTAAAAGGGATAATAACGACAACAAAAATAATAATAATAATAATAATAATAATATAAAAGATTTTATTTTAAATCATTGAGAATATTTCCATTTTTTACATTAGACAAAATTTTGAGAAATTCTGAGACAAATTTTGAAATTCATTTGGACGTTTAGTCTACATTTTTCTTCATACTTTTTTTGTTCAGCATGTTTATTTCTCAGGTTTAAGAAAAATACTCCGATCTATTTTTGCTCAATTTTTTATTAATCAAGAAATTTCTCCAGTAAAAGAGGAACAGTATCTCGTCTTCCTCTCTTCTGACCTGCTTTACGCTCAACAGAGCTTCATTGTCTCTGCGATTTCCTCACTCTTTTATTTTTAACGCAACAATTCCGCCCGAGAGACACGATTCTTTCGGTAAAAAAAATGCCGAACAATCGAGAAAGGAAACGTGAGAAACTTTCGTTAATCGTCGTTAATGAGCTTTCGCTTGAATTTTCATGATTGTGACGACTTAATGAAAGCAAAATTTCATTTTACTCGTTCGCTGAAAAAAAGCAAATTGCAAAAAAAAAACAAAAAAAATAACTTCTTCAAATAGTCCCCCGTTACATTTTGTTACATAAAAAAGGTGCGGTTAAAAGTTTTGCAAAAAATTGTGCAAGAAATATTACGTCTTGGGAGGGAAAAAAAATGATAAAACAAATCTTGCGCTTTTCACATGTTCGAGTGATATCATCGGCTGGAGTTGGCCCTAATGTGATGTCATCGTCGTTCTACCAATCTGTAAGATTGAAGTCGCAAAGTTCCATTCTTTTGTCAATCAATGTCAAACAATTCTCGAATTAACGGGGTTTTGACAATAGCCTCCAAAAAATCAAAGAATTAAGAAACAATATTTTTGGAGATTCAGTCTTCTTTAAAGCTTTTTCTATTTTATTTTTTAACTCAATGAAAAGGTTAAAAACATCGATTCAAATAGTTGTTTAAATAATGAAAAATGCAAGATTTACCAAATTTGATCATTCTCGAAAATCAGTTGATCAGAATCTACAATCTTAACTCAACACCTATCACTAATACAATATTATAATAACAATAATAATAATAATAATAATTTTTAATAATTATCCGAATGAAGAATAAAATATTATAATAAATTAATTATACTGAAAGATACGATGAACATTTTTTCAGACGCTTTATGAATTTAATTTTTCAACTTAATGAGGAGGTTAATGAGGGTCGATTCTAATGGTCTAATAAAAGAATGCGAAAATTACCAAATTTATCAATTCTAGTCAGTTTATAAAAACCTGAAATATTTATTAATCCAATATAACAATAATAATATAAAATTAGTAAATAATAATGCGTATAAAAATAAATAAATTATAATAAACAGCACCGAAAAATACGGGAAAACAATTTTTATTCCAACTCCAACATTTGTATTCCTCATGCATTGCATTCTCATCGGAAGTTGCGCCTTTTTGACGATGAGAAATTTTTCATGGCTTTTTTTTTCCTTGCGGTGTGCCCAAAGTCTGTGTGTAGATTTTTTTCCATGTTTTTTTGACGATAATATTTCATTGGATATCGCGGCACGCGGAGTGAAAGTCTCTCGACTGCACGCATATATATGGGGACCTTCCACACCGATTCGACCTGGCTCTGACCCTTAAACCTCTCAGATTTTGTCCGCAATTTTTTATGGTGTTGTAGTACCTCTGAAAAGCACTCGGGATTTTTTTCAGATTTTTCTGGGGCGATTTGTCTCAATGATAATTTTATAAACAAATGTACTGTTAGCCCAAATTTAAAAATCTGAAAAAAATATGAAAAATCCCGTTTTTATATGAAAAATTTCAAGCGTTGAGTCAAAGTGGGTAGGGGTTTCCTTGTGTTTGTAACATGCTTTTTCGAGAAAAAAAATTTAAAAAAAATAGAAGGAGAAACCTGAATCGAGTGGGCCGTTATCCAAACATTTTCTTATGAATTGAAAATGTTTAAAAAAATGTTTGGACAACGGACCACTCAATTTAGGTTTCTCCTTCTATGGAAAAAAAAAAATCTCCGATAAAGCTTGTTACAAACAGAAGGAAAGGGGCCCTGCTCACGGTGGCTCAACGCTCGAAATTGTCCAAATAAGAAACGGTTTTTTTGTGATTTTTTAAGATTTTTAAAATTGCACTAACAGTACATTTGTTCATAAAATTATCATTGAGACAAATCGCGGCAGAAAAATCTAAAAAAAATCGTGTGTGTTTTTCCGAGGTACAACAAAACCATAAAAAATTTCGTACAAATTCGGAGAGGTGGAGGGTAGGACCCAGGTCGAATCGTTGTGGAATGCCCCGTATATATGTGTGTATATATATATGAGCTTGTGGAGTCCGGCAATTCGTCGTCTCTTCCACCGCGCACCGCCATCGCAAACGTAGACATGGGTTCGAACACAAACAAAGGTTTCACCAATACGGACGGAACGCACATCGAACCATTCACTCACTTTGCCCTCGACTCGGGACTTCCATAATACTTGTTCACTTGTTTAGTTTACTATCATTCGCCACGGAGGCCTCATCTAGCTGACTATAGTCGATCTTTTGACGCGCACAGCGAACGTAAAAAACTAACGTGAAAAAAGAACAACAACAATAAAACTGCCGCATAAATCAGAATAAACAAGTGGTCAGCCCGGTGTTTGACTTTTCGTACTCGGCGTTTTGGGTAAGTAGCGCACTTTTATTCCACTTCCGGTTCACAGAAGATAATTTTTGATCGTTCTTTCTTTGATCCTCATTGTCAAATTTTATTTTATAGTGTTTTTGAAATTAGATTTTTTGTTGAAAAAATTGCGCAATAGGTAATGTGGATGTGATTTTATATATTTTTCAACTCCATTGGAACGAACATTTTTGATATAGATTTTAAAGCATGCTGGAAAATACTATTCCGAGGGAACAAAAATTATTTTCCAAATCCTTGTGCAGAGTTCTATTTTTTGTTGCCGGCGTTGTACAAGTAGTGCACTTTTTTTCACTTCTTGTTTAAAAAAGTGAATTTTTTATCTTTGAAGTTTAGTTGAATATTGTTTTAGCATATTTGGAATGAAATTCTTTTGGTTAAACGTTTTGGTATTTTTTTGACCTCGATTGGAACGAATATTTTTGGTATAAATTTTCAAGCAGGTTGGGAAATACGATTTATTGATAATTGGGTGTAAATAGAAAAAAAATTGAAGGTGCTTATATTTTTTGTTTTACAGACAGAATTCAAATATAATAATTAATAATGATAATTTAATTTTCAATTACAATTAATAAAAAAATTTTTTTAAAATTAAATTTCAAAATTTTCAGATTTTTTTACACTCACATTTTTGCTGAATAAAAATGTATTTCTTCGGGTTTCATTCTATTTCAAGATTTTATTCGTCTTTATTTTACATCGATATTTTATCTTTGGTTATTTTTACGACTATTGTTTTAAAAATTTAATCGAACGTCCGATGACCTGCCTCAACGAGTTACGAATGATCGCAGTGTGTGTGTTAAATATATATATACATATACAATTTCCTGTCTCGCACGTGCTTCGCGATCGATTCCCTCGGTTTGGCTCCTCGCAGTCTCGCCCTCAATTTTCCCTCCGCGCGCCCTTCTCGTCTCGCGTTAATAATCGTAAATTTATATATATATATATATATATATAACATATAAAATTACAATTTTATATTTTTCGTAGCTATTAATTTAATTATAAAAAAAAATACAAAATTAATAATTTTGTATTTTTTTAGCTTTGGTTCATTAACTAGAAAAAAAATGTCTACTCTTTTTTAGTGTTGGATTGAAAAAAAATACTCTTGCGTCATTCACGCGAGATTGAAAAACTAGCACGCCCCTAATTTGTATTTATGAACGCAAAATATCAGTGCTGAAAACGCGATATCATTGAAACTGAAAACTGTTCAATTTTGGTTTAATCAATATAAATAATTATAATTTTTTTTTTCAATTATTTTTCTTGGGCCTCCGTGTCAATGAATATTTCTCAACCGTACACAAATTTCAGAATGATTAAAAAAAATTTGGGTATCAGATAACCTTGATTCATCTAATTTTTTTATTTCCGTTATGATTTTTTTAAATATTCATTTTATTTATTTATAAAGGAAATTTGTTTTTTTCTTCGGTCGACTACTTCGTTGATCTTGTATCTTCGTGTACACGGATCTCGTTGTTTTGTTTTTCTTTTAAGAAATATTATACCGGGCATAGACAAAAGTGACTTTCAGTAGCGTATACCGTTTCGTTGCCATTATTTGCCGGCAACAGCTCGGGACGGCGTATTATGGCAAAACGCATGGAGCTCGTTAAAAACCTCGGAGAAGGAACGGCACGAACCATGACGTTTTTTTAACACGCAACGATCCATCGAGTAAAGCACTTACTTTGCTTTTGAGCTTATATTTTCGATCGAGAATGGGGAAAGCTCTCCTCCAAAAAGCGCGCTATTTTTAAGGGGTTATGAGCTGCGGTCAGGGAGTCGAAAAAAGCGATTTCTCAAGAATTTTTTATGGAAAGACATTTTCATTTATCAACGTAACAATTTATAAACATATTTTTTTAACTTTTGACTCTATTTTGAAATTTTTCTTTCTAAAAAATAATTATTCTCGAAGCCGCTGTAGCCGATTCCGGGAGGACCTCTAAAAAAAGGCGGTTTGCGGTGAGCACGATATCTCTGAATTGGATCATCCAAAATGAAAGAATAGAAACGATTTCATTGATACGAGGTATAATCTATGGTATCCGATCGAAGGAATAAGCAAAATATGTATTTTTTATCAGAATGGCAGCTTGTTAAGAACAAATTTTGATTTCTGATGAAAATTTTTGCCTCAAATTGTCTATAAAATGAAAAATACCTATCGGTATAAAAAACCTTCGGTTAATTATTAAAAAATATATTTATAAAGCTTGTCTAAAAATTTGAGACTGATCGGTTATGCCGATTGCGCAGAGAAGTCTTGCTCATCGATTAAAAAAACTTTACAGTTTTGAGAAAAACGTGTTCAATGTTTCAAAATCATTTTCACGTGGTCATTAGGGAGTTTACAAATATGCCTGTAACTTGGAAAGGATTTTTCGGAATGACATGAAATTTTTGTGTATATACTCAGATATATGTACATTATGAAAATTGAAGTAAAAAAAAACGCTTTTTTGAAAATCCTAACTGCGTACGAACCCTTAATTTTCTGGTTTAAAAACTAAAATTGCACATTATCAATGATCGAACCATGAAGAATTTTCGAATCTTGCGTCCCGAACGAAAAATGGGAAAACCGTTATTACGATAATTACAACCATTATCGTGATCCCTCGGATGCACCGAGGAGCATCGCGTGCACATTTTATTTTATAGCTGCAGATTTTATATCAGCGAGCTCATAAAAAATTCGCTGAATGTTAATGTGCATTTTTTTGCACGTGATTCGATTTTTATTTCCGTCTTTTTATTTCACTTCCTATTGAATTTTTTCCCCATTCTCCATCGCTACGACTCTTGTGCACATTTGAAAAAATTGCTGGAATTTTTTCCAATTTTTAAATACAAAATTTTGGTCACAAAGTGTTTTTTTCAAATGATCAGAATCTTTTTGTGAATTTAATTTTTTTTATAAATTCTACCGGGTGCATTTTTTTACAACTAAATATTTTCACCTGCTGTTTTTGACGTTCTTTGAGTTTTTTATTTTTCGTTTATCTCTGTTTATTTTTTTTTCCGGCTGAATCAATAGCCCAAGGACTCGTCTCATTCTAATTCCCTGCGTTGTAAAAAATTCATCTCTATGGCGCGTAAATTATTGCGAAATAAAATGCAATCCAGCGAATCTTCTATCGTACATTTTATTATTATTGTTATTTATTATTGCGGGAGACCGAAAGAGGCGATCGTTCGAGAATACTCGAAAGACATTTTAATTTATTAACGTAAAAATATGTATATACATATTTTTGTATCTTTTAACTTTATTTTGAACTTTTTCTTTTTAAAAAATAATGGTTCCCGAAGTCACCGTATCCAATCTTCGGAAGGTCCTCTAAAAAGAGGCGTCTCGCGGTTAGCACGATATCTCTGGATTGGATTATCCAAAATAAAAAATTGAAAGATTTCGTTGGTTCAAGGTATAATTTAGTATTTGATCGAAGGAATAAGCAAAATATCAATTTTTGCCTTGATATTGTTTATAAAATGGAAAAAATTTATCGATACAAAAAATCTACGATTAATTACTAAAAAAAAACATATATATTGAGATTGTGTGAAAATTTGGGACTGATCGGTCATGCCATTTCTAAGAAATCTTAATCACCGACTGAAAAAACACAGTTTTGAGAAAAACGCGTTCAAAGTTTCAAAAGCACTTTACACACGTAGTAATTACGGCCTTACAAATATGCCTATAACCTTGAAAAATATTTGTCGGATCGACATGAAATTTTCTCTGTATGTACTTAAATAATATGTATGTACATTACGAAAATGAAATTTAAAAATATCGACTCTTTGAAAATTCTGACTGCGCATAACCCCTTAAGATTGTACGTGCGTTTGGATTTGAATGAGCCGCGAGCTCGGTAATTATGCCCCTCGTAGGCCTACGCGTAATTGTCGATAAATCGGATAAATCAACGACTCACGGACTCCCCATCCGTGAGTTGATTCACGTTGCAACGTGAGTTCTCATTTGCGTACGATCATACTCGTTGTATAATACCTCGGTGATTGCAAAGAGATTTTCTCGATGATCTAGCGAAAATTCACCATGAGATGTTATTTATTTATTTTTTTTGTAATAAAAATTGATGACTGGTGACCTCAAAAAATAAGATTGCATCTGCATGATGCATATTTCATCCGGAGTAAATTATTATTATTTATGAAATTTGTAATTGATTATTTATAATAATTATTTATTATTATTTATTGAATAATTATTGAATAATTATTCATAATAAAGTTTCACGTTTTAAATTTTTTAAATTATTTATTTTGTACGAATGGACGGTGAAACAAATTATTTTTTTAAAAACGTTGATCTGGTTTACACTTCGGTGAAGGATTTTTATTTTTTTATTTAATCAACGCAGCGTCAAATTTAACGAGCACGAGAGTCGTTATTATTATTTTTTTAATTCTTCAGATGACTGTAATTTAAACGAGCCGTCTGAACAATTATTTTTAACACAAAAGCGATATAGTTAATTGGATTTTTTTTATTGTTTCATGCAGATGGAAAAATTTAACGCGCGCAACAATTATTCTTTTAAATGATCAGTGATGCGCGTTTCTTTATTATTTTTCACGAATTATTAAATTCGACGTTCAACATAAAATAGATTTTTTTATGACTAATTAATTTTAACGTTCAGCGT
The DNA here is from genome assembly GCA_946863875.1 of Alloplasta piceator. Classification (NCBI taxonomy): domain Eukaryota; kingdom Metazoa; phylum Arthropoda; class Insecta; order Hymenoptera; family Ichneumonidae; genus Alloplasta; species Alloplasta piceator. Next base: position 192,917 of record OX333073.1, read on the forward strand.
TAAATTTCTTTTTCTTTAAATATAAAGTTTCCCTGAATTTCATTGAGTCACGGGCAATCGACGCCCAAATTTGAGAATAAATCTTAATTTTTTGCTTTCAAATTCGTGACGTTGTTCAAATAACATTTTTGGCACTTTGATAATGTTAATGATTTTTTAATCGATGATATTTCTCAGAAAATCTTCTCGGAACGTTCAGTTTCGAAAAGCTATCAAAATAGTTGTACAGAATGTTTTTTTTTTTTTCTAATCTTAAATCATTCGTATATCCGTCTGATGGACAACGTAATTGTTTTTTAATTCCCTCGTCTTTTACGCTCGACTATTGCGAGAATCGTCTTCGTAACACCAAAGTTGATGTTTGCGTGACGCAATTCCAGTTCTTTGATACGACGCGATGAGTCACGCATTTTAAACATCCGTCGGACAGGCTCGTTGTAAAACAACCGCGACACCTCCGGTCAAACTTCTTTGGCCTGAAAATTTTCAAAAAATTGAAAATCCATAAAATTCTCTTCTCAAAGTCCAAATAAGTCCAAACCCTTTGGCATGAATTTAGTGGGTCGCTGTCAGGAGTTTATTCGGCAATTTTTTTTAGGATCAAAATCACTTCAAGGTTCGCTGAGGTCACCGACCTCCGTTTCCCAATACAGACAGTCTCGTTTCACCCGGTGCAAGGTCATCGACCTCCCAAGTACACAATTTTGTATTTCCGTTCGCCCTCTTCCTCCTCCTTCCGGCCACGAATTTACAAAGAGCCGAGAGAAGAAGAAAAAAAAATAACGACATTTTCCAAAGTGTTTCGGGGAAACTGACAGAGTGAAAGTCGTTTGAGAATAAAATCTCGAAAACCGGAAATATATCGGAACAGAAAAGCGACTCTCGCGACATTCGTGGATGTATTTTTCTTGGTTTTTTTTAGCACGGATTTATAGCGGAAGAAAGTGTCGCGGTTAAGGCAATTCTATACGTCTCTGCCGATTTCAACTCTACCGATGAAGTAAAAACATTTTTTAACTTTCTCAAATATTTTTAGCGAATATAAAAAAAAGTCTTTTCCAGAAAACAAGCATAATAACTCTACCGAATAATAAGTTTTTTTAAAATATTTGGTAAAAATGTTATTTCGTAAAGATGTATCAGCGGGACTGTATTTTGGGAGAGTTGTTTCCCGTAGAGTTGAAATCGGCTAAACTGTATTTTGGCAGAGTTGTTTCCGGTATAGTTGAAACCGACTAAACTGTATTTGGCAGAGTTATTTCCGGAAGATTCGTAACCAGCTCGACTATATTTAGGCCGAGTTGTTTCCGGAATAGTTGAAACCAGCTCGAATATATTTTGGCAGAGTCGTTACAGGAAGAGTCGTAACCGGCTCGACTGTATTTTGTTAGATTTGTTTGACGGGAGAGTCGTAACATGTAGAAATATTATTCGGTGCAGTTATAAAATTGTAGAGATGCGTCGGCAGGTTTCTGTTTTCCAAAAGTTGTTTCCGGGAGATTCGCAACCGGCAGTGCTTCTATCTGGTATAGTTACAAAATTGTAGAAATGTACCAGCAAGACTGTGTTTTGATACAGTTGTTTAACGAGAGAGTTGTAACCGGTGATGTTATTCGGTACAGTTGAAATCGGTAGAGATGGGCCGGCAGGACAATGTTAACATGGTGGAGTCACTGGATGGGTGATTTATAATCGGTAGAGTTGTTTGACAGGAGAGTTGCAGCCGGTAGAGATGTAGATGTGCGGTTGTACAAGCGTCTCGAGGGATTTTAAAGAGACGGAGGGGAAAGTGGAGGTGGAAAGTGTCATATATGCGTTTGCCGCGTTTGCCGGGAAGAGGGCGCAGTCATCTTTAATACGGGCCTAGGTCACGGGCATGCCTGGCTTGTAAGGATAGGCCTCTATCTGTCTCTCTCTCTCTCTTTCTTTATCTCTTTATCTCCTTATCTCTCTTTCTCTCTCCCACGCTCATTTCTATGGACCGCCATCGCGTTTGCCAGTCGTTGGTTCACAAGAAGGCCAGTGGCCGCGCTTCTCGCTCACTATAAATAATCATGGCGCGGCGATGTCCAAGTATAGACCGTTGGGATGATGCCAGCTTGCGAGGAGGCCTCACAGCTATTTTGATTTTCCGTCGCCGGTTAGAGAAGTCCCCCTCTCCGTTATTTTTTGCTCTCCCACTCCTCCCCGCGTTCCCCACCCTCGCTCGCGTTGCTGCCCCTCACCCCCTTCTCTTCCTCTTCAATGACGAGTTAAGCGAGAGAGAGAGAGAGAGAAGAGAGAGAGAGAGAGAGAGAGAGAGAGAGAGAGAGAGAGAGAGAGAGGCTTTTGTTTTATATATTTTTCTATTATTTTCCTTTGGCCAAGATGGAATTTTATTGAATTGTTTTTTTCCCCGTCCGACCTGAACAATAAGTGACCTATGACTAATTTTCCCATGATCTTGAAAATTATACACGACTCTGGGCGCATGAGAGAAGGAAATTTGAAATCTTTTTTATTTTTCAATCTTTGTGCACAAAGTTCGATGATTTTTTTTTAGGCGAATTATTTTGCTACCAAAATGTGATTGAAAGATTGATAAGCTCTTCTCAAACTCGATTTTTTTTTTCATTTAATAATAATTTTGCTCTGATGTAGGATTATTTAATAATTTTTGTACCGAATAGAAATTAACAGTGAGGAAAAGTATAAATTTTTTATATTATATTGACGTTCTTAGGGGTGTTTATTATAGTGGTGATGTGACCTTGACATTCAAAGGCATATTTTAAATGTTTCGAAAAACTTTATATGCACTATAAATTCATCAATATTCAGGATATTACACGGGAATGAAAAAAAAAAATATATCGTCCGCTTAAAGGAGTGAAATTTTACGGTTTTATTTTTGAAAAAATAAAAAAAGAGTTTTTCCGCTCTAGTGATTCGCGATACGTGATCAGCGATAAATTTCCCACGCTAAAAAAAGATGCTGGCTCTTGAGCTCACAAAATTAAACGACTATGACGCTATAACAATGGAATACGAACCAAGAAAGAGCACAAAATTACGTGTTTTATCTTCGTGACTCACGAATAATCGTAGGAATAAAGTTTATCTCTCTCACAATTAGGAACTCTATCGTCACGCTTCGAGATTCGATTATATCGTGTAGAGACTGCCAGACATTTTTTTTATCCTTGGTCTCTCTTTCTCACTCCCGGTCGAGAGAAAACTCTGATACATTCCCTCTCTTCTTCTCTGTCTCCTTCTTTCTCCTCCAAGCCAAGTTGGCATTCCTTTCGGAGGCTCCGGAAACATTCGAATGCGCGAGAAGGTCCGCCGTGCCGGTACGATGATGGATTTACGTGAGGGTCTCACGGGTCACGGCGAGACATTGCGATCCGACGTCAAACCCCAAAACTTGGCGCGAAACCGTCCTATATCCGCACTCGCGTGTCTCTGTTCTCTAATTCCGTTCATTTTACACGCTCTCGGCCGCTCGGCGTAAATTTATTTACCGACTGATACTCGACTACAAGAGAGAAAACAATATACCAGTTGGAACTTTTACCGCCAGGTATGCCCGGTCGGTCGAGAGATTCGCGACCTTACCGACACGTCAATGATACCTGCGCGATGTCACCACGCGCACGAAACTTCTATACCCCATTCGTCCTTACAGGTCCCTCTTACAATTAGCCCGGTCGATCTTCCGTTTATTTTACAACCGTCACCGGCATATAATTAACGGACGAGATAAGTTTTATTGATTTACACAATCGCGAATATCGGCGAATTTTATCGCGCGATTTCGCTCCGCCGATCAAGATCGTGACGCGGAGGAAAAAAGTGAACGTTCGCCTTATCGAGGACACTTTGGAAAAAAAAAAATCACGAGTTAGCTCGAGCGGACTATACGCGTCAAAGGGCGCTGCCGCACAGTCGCTCTGACGCTCTCGCGTACGGGTCAGAGCGTGTTATTGCCTTTTAGGAGCGTCTCCTTTTTTGTTTTACCGATGATAAAGTGGGTGAGGTTTCTTTTTTCTCACACAAAGTAAACGTTTTTTTCGATAAAACGAATCGTTCATAGTGAATATTCGTGTCGTTGACACGTTTTCATTGATCAGTGGCCGATAAATAACCAACAAAATTTCTGTCGAAAGTGTGAGTTCCTTTTCTTTTTCTCATTTGATTTCGTTTATGTGACGCGTGTATGTGTCACTTTTCCATACGTGTTCGTGATTATACGAAATAATCGTTGTATACAATTTGAAAAATCATACCGGCAACTTTATATTCATGTTTTCATATTTCAATTATTTTGGTTATTTTCTATTGTAAATTATGTATGAACATGATATTTTATAAAATGCATTTATATCAATATTATTGCGATATCAATGATGCTAAATTCAATCATCTCATCTTTTTTTGGATTCGCAGAGCCTTTATGAAAAAGTACCGAGATGACTTTTGGCTCGCTGGTAGAAAACATTCAGAATTACAGCGACGGATGACGAGGTTTTGTGCAAATTTCCAATTTTCTAATTTAATTTGCAAAAAATTTCTTTTCGATACTCCGAATATTGATAAAGTTGCGGTGGATACGGCATTTAAAAAAAAATTGCAAATTATATGAAATTTAAACACTCAAATTTTTGTCTAATAGCAAACACCCTTTCCGACTATATTAATTCAGGGTGGCCACTGTCAGGGAAAACCTGGAAACGTCGGGAAATTAAATATTAGTCAGGAAAAATATAAAAAAGAACTCGCAAAAAATGAGAAACAAGAAGCTCTTCTCGACGAAACAGTCACGGCATCGAAGAAAGCAAAATAGTTCTTGGGATATATCGTTCATTCCTTCCGAAGATACAATTTAACGAACAGTACTAAAGAACGAATGATAATGAACATACGCAATGTTCCTACCGTGTTACTTTTTTTTCACAAATCCGAATGGTTTGTCAGGGAAATTTTCGAAAATATCAGGGAAACGTCGGGGAATTTTTTTCGTCCGATTTAGCAGCCACCCTGTATTTGCATAAAAAAATTTGCATGCAATATTTTTAATGCCGCCAAGTTGTAACATATTTTAAAAGATTCGTAAAATTTCAATCTTTTCGGAAAAATGAAAATTTAGAATCCTCGCAATTCAGGAAAATAATTACGCTTCATAATTACCAAATATAAAATATACTTAATACAAACATTTATAATTAAAATATAAAATACGAACATTATTTTATATCATGTATCGTAGTGTGTCATTTAAAAAGTTTACTATTTTTTTTACGCTCGAGGGTCGATATAATTTGGCAAAGGGTGTTTAATCGTCAATGACAAACGATCCGGAATTAATTCAGGTCAAAGGGCATCAGCCGGCTTGGAAACCTGCCGAAATTAATTGCCAATACACGCACACGCGCGCGCGTGCGCGCCCGTAAGTTACGAGAACAAGTTCCGTCGTCGACAAATCAATCGCTCTTTCAACTCTCGTTCATACACTTCGAACACGATATCGCGATAAGAGTTTTTTTTTTCGTCCGTCTCCTCCTTTGGGCGATTTTACCTCTCGAGTATCGACAATTATCAATCTTGAGTGGAAAAAAATAAAATAATCTTCGATCACGCGACAACTCTGATGGAAATCTTCCGATCCGTTTGAAATGTAATTGATCAAAATTGTTGGCTCGTTTCATTGATCAAGTTTTTGTAACAGTGAAATAGTTGGGAACAGCGAGAGAAAAAACAATCGGCGTATCGAATAGTATTGATATTTTTTTACATTATATCTTTGCATCGAAATCTGGATTTTGGCTTTATATTTTCATCATTTTGGGAAAAAAGATCTCGAGGCATTCCGGAATATTATAATCATTTTAAAAATAGTGCCGAAGATGCACCGGTCTTTCGGATTGTCTTTTTTTAATTCACTTTCCGCGAATGTAAAATTGTTTTCATCCCAGATTCTCGACGGGTTATAGTTCGAAGGAACGATCTTTGGATGATTCTTATTTTTTCTTGTTACATACTTGTGAATCGATTGTTTTTTTTCTTTCATTTTTTTTGTTTCTCAGACATCGTCGACCCACAAAAAAACCACCATGACAACGGCGGCGAAGCTGTACGGCAAAGACCTGAGCGAATACGACGACGTAGACGTCGACGAATTGCTGGATCAACTCACACCGGAGGAGATTAATATTTTGGCCAAGGAAGTCGATCCTGATGTAAGTTTTAACATTTTTGAATCCTGAAAAAAAAATCACAATCTAACTACAATCTTCGCGCGAGTTATTTATCGCCGGACAAGTTTTATTCGCGGGAAAATCAAATTTTCTTCTTCGTCAAACTTTCATCCATTTCTTTGTTCGCCGGAATCAAATTTGCCTGAAATTGATATTGCCTTGGAATTTGAATATTCCGCTTGGACTCATTTTATAAAGTGCTTTGTCCGCTGGAATAAATAATTCCTCCCAAAGTGGTGTCTACATCGTTGTTTCATTTATCGCGAAGAAAAATTTATGTTCGAGACACGCTTTGTTAACGTATTTCTGCATTAAAATCGAATTTTGTGTAATGCGATGATCGATGTAATTTTTTTCATTTTCTTATTTCAGGATAGTTTTATGCCACCGTCGGAGCGTTGCAGCTACGAGTGCGACAAAAGTCCAACGGGGCCGTTGAACCGCAAGAAGCTGATCGAGCACATAAACAAACAGGCGTTAGAGACACCCGATATTCCCGAACTGAAGCCCTACGTTCCGGGCGTCGTCAGAGGAAAAAAAGTACGTATCGATCGTCCCCTTCGAAGAAAAGAAAATACAATAACGGACTCGCGAGCATTGTACATGAAAATTTGAGAATGTAATTTTTTTTCTCGTTCTTATATAACCAGTGCGTTGAGAGTCTTCCCGCATCGTACGGGCCAATTTTCTCGCTGCGTTCTCATCTTTTTTTTTATATTTCGCAGAGCCCACCTCTATGAAAAAGTTCTGAAATCAATTTTCGCTTTCGCACAGAGAAAACTCTCGGAAATATGCAAAAGGCTGAGAGAGCTTTCTGCAGAATTTCCAATTTTCTACTTGAATTCAAAAAAAAAATTCCATCGCAATATTTTGAATATCGGTAAAGTTACGGTTCATGCCAGATTTTTTGATAAATTGAAAATTCGTGACATTTCCACCTATTGAAAAAAATAAAAATTTGGAATTATGAGAATTTGCGAAAAGTATAGAACTTGATAATTACAAAACATAAAATACATACAGAATTTTGTAATATAATTGTTATATAAAAATATACAATTGGGAAAATACAATTTTCTTTTTTCTCGTTCTTGTACAATCGACCCGTTGAGAGTCTTCCTATCGTGGCTAATTTTAACAGCGTTGATGCTTCAGTGATTGACACACGTGTCACGGATAATTGAATTTTTTTTCTTCCTTTTTTTCAGTGGGTACCACCGCCCCAGGATAATGTCAAAGAAAAAGAAGCCGACGAGCAAATAGCCATAGATCTCGGTGACGAATACGAGCACGCATTGTCATCGGCGACTCAGGAAGAAATTATCGATCTTGCCGGTACGCTACGGGATATTGTTCGTTCTAATGTTGTTGAAAAGTTGTTGAAAAATCGCCAAAAATCGTGTAATTTTTTTCAGCCTAAAATTGTAAACGATTTTTCGAGTTTCAAAGGATCGAGATGGGAGAAAAATTTATTTAAAGGGCAATTACATGGGTTTATTTTACTTTCAGCGATTCTCGGCTTTCACTCGATGATGAACCAGGATCAGTATCACGCATCATTGTTAAATTCTGGACAACCCGTTGGCATGGGCTGGGACGGTATAACGAAGGCGAGTCAGCCAAAGGCTTTTCCCATTGATCCGCCGAATGATACGGACGTCGATTCGACGATAAGACAGGTCCGGGAGGACGATCACACGTTGATGGATCTCAACTGGAACAATATCAAAGTAATACTTTTGTCAAATGAGAATTCCATTTTTCAGATCTTCCTGTTTAGATATTGCGATATATTTTTATACACTTTCTAAAATTTAATTTCTCATTGCAGAACATTTCGGAAGAAAAGTTCCTACAGCTTTTCGAGGCTCTCGAGGTTAATACTCACCTTGAGACATTGAGCTTGACGAATGTCGGTCTGACCGATCGAACGGCGCAGCGATTGGCCGACGCGATGGAAAAAAATTCGACTCTGAGAGTCCTCAAGTGAGTTCATGATTTTATACTGAAAAAAAAAACAACGACGTTTACGCCAATATTAATGGGTTTTATTTCCTTTTAGCGTTGAAACAAATTTCATTAGTCCAACTGTGATGGTCAGGCTAATAAGAGCTCTTCTCAAGACCAAATCCATCGAAGAATTTCGATGCTCCAATCAGGTAACTCTACAAGCTCATCTGTAAATTTATTTTCAATCATATATAATTATCCTCGGTTCCTAAATTTCGTTTTACACGCTTCTGTATTTTTGAGCTTGTCATATTTTGATCTTAATTTTTCAATTTCAAATCTCTTACTCCAAATATATTTTGTTCACGAGTAAAATTGAATACTTTGTAAAATTTAACCATAACGATTAATTTTTTCTAAATATCAATTATAATGAATATAAATATTATTTATAAAGTCACGCGCATTACTTTCATAATTGTAAGTCGTTGATAATAATTAACTTTACTAATAATTGGTTTAAATATGACAAAGTATCACGAGACTGAGTTTGAACGTTGAAAACTTTAATTACAGAGGTCGCAGGTATTGGGTAACAAAATCGAGATGGAAATAACGAATCTCGTCGAGCAGAATCCAACTTTGTTGCGATTGGGCCTTCACCTCGAGTTCAACGACGCGAGACATCGCGTTGCCGCTCATTTGCAACGCAATATCGATAGGAGTGAGTTTATTGTTGGTTCTTTGCGACCGAAAAGAAAAAGAATATTCCGAGAAACACACGACTTGTGTATTTCACACGATGCGATATAATCGCGGACATTTTTCGTGTGAATTGGCGACGATTTTTTTTTCGCGAAGAGCTGCGACGAAAAAATCACCGAAATTTCATTATTTTATTTATTTCACAGTACGACCGTTGATCGAAAAGACGGCAAAGAAAAAAACTGACAATGACTGGACGCTTTTGAATTCGACCAACTCTTTTTCATCATCTTTCCAGCTTTCTCTTCATCTTTTTTTCTCTCTTTTCTTTTCATCCAGATGGGAGCCAGTGTATGGGAGACTATGACGACTATATGAGCAAATACTCATAGAGCACGAAAAAAAAACAGAAAAAAGAACAAAAGCTTTCGTAAAATCATTTCGTAGTCTGATATAGAGCTTTTTCGCCATCAACCATTCATCCAAATCATCCTGCTTGTTGTACAATCATTTTTTTTAAATTATCTATAATACGACGCTGAGGTAATTGTGAGTACTCCGAAAATTTACCCTCTTGCTCGTTGAGCTATTTTTTTTTAAAATCAACCCTAAAAGATCCTCGTTTGTCGTTTGACGCTTCCTTCAGCGAAATATTTCTCAAAACGCATTAAAGTCGTTTGATAAAGTATTTTTTGACAATTGATCCGAAATAATTGAGAAAAAAAATTGATTTTACAGTTCTATTGTATCAGAAAACTATTTGATACATTTCTGTGTTTATTTTTTATATTTCATCATCTGGCTTTTTCCTAACGCTTTTCAAACTTAATCGGGAATGCTAAAAAAAGCCAAATTACAGCTGATTACAAATACCTTCCCAGCTTTTTCAAAGAACATCAAATATTCAACTCAAATATTCGATTTCAAACCAGTGTGAGTCAATTTGATAAATGCTTTACAATTTTTAACGGTTCTAAATTATGGGATCATTTTATCCGGACTTTTCCACATTTTTTCCATCTATCGTGTTCACTCGTACCAAAATTAATTTATCGGCGACTGATTCTCCGTAATATCAGTAACAATTTGAAGTTTTATTTTAAAAAATGCCAAATTTTTTTACCTTTAGCAATTTTCAGTCTCTTGGCAATTTAATGGATCAACTAAATTTGACAAATTTTTTACTTTTAATTTATGATTCATTTTTTTATGATTTGATTTTTGGTTTTTAAAATTTTCGAAACAAAATTTGTCTAATCTCAACGTTTGTTTGCTCTTGAGAGTCTCGAGTCCCTGAAATTCCTGGCAATCAGTCTCGCGTGATGATTTGATAAAAAATCATTTTGTTCACCGATCGTTATCTAATTTGTTAATTTTCCGTTGATCCGGGGTCGGGGGCGCAGTTTGTCGCGTGGAAGTTTTGGCACGTGCGAAGACCGTCGCGATCGGTGTTGGTCCCGGTGGCTTCTCCGTTCTTCCCGCCGATGCTTTTAAAGATCGAACGTAACGCTGAATTGAAAAAAACAAAAACATTCAAACACCGCCGTGAGTAAATGAAAAATTATCGTGGAACATGCAAGTCATCTCGTACGTTTTTATTCGTTTTTCGTCGATTTTACTCGTGATTTTGTCTCTTTTTTTCTTGATAATCCTTAACAGACCCTGAACTTCGTTTTAACAAACAAATAAAAAAAAACGTTGTGATAATTTTTTCTGGTCCATGTTGTCCCTGAATCTGACTCCGTACTCGAAATTTCGCAGACTTCCGGTACATTGAACATTGATTTTATTTTTTTGTACGAAAAAATTTGAAAAAATACACCGCTCGTACGATTTACCACGTAGTAAAGGATTGAAAATTGAAAGTTGGAAAATGTGATTCGCAAATTGCTAACCAGAAACGCAACGCACCTCGTAGAATTGGCAGCTAAAAAATTCTTTCTTCATCATTCATCTTTTTATTTCTCTCTTGCAAGATCTTTTTACTCGCTCTCGCATACTTCTCGTCTCAAACTTCATTTTTTTTCTATGCTACTACTCTCATTTCCTTTTCTACACATTGACGATGCCAATTTTTCGTAGTTACACCGAGTGAAAATTTAATTTTGCCGCCAAATGTCCGTAATCGTTTGAATTTATTGAACCGTTTTTTTCATTATTCAGCTACTCTATTGTGGATTTTTTTTTTGACTTCGGACCAAGTTCAAGATATTTTTGTTCGAATTGCCACATTTTTCACACTTTAAGGATGATAAAAAATTAATAATCGAAGGTCGAATCGATAATATGACACTCGCAATGACGGAAAATGGCGAATTAACTTGGTATTCGAATTATTCACGAGACACAAATGTTATTTCCCTCAACAGTACGGAAAGACCTAACGCAGCGGCTACAGTTCAGATTCTTTAACATGAACCACAGGAAACCCGCCTTAATTCAGTGAAGGTAGCTAACGATCGCGTCCTGATTAATTTTTTTTCTGTTTCGTTGTTTTCTGTTTTTCATCTTTGCAGGATATTCCGATGAGAATTTCTAATTTTCCTTTCACAAAGAGTGGTAAATGCGTTACTAAAATTGCTCGTGCATTTGCTTTTTTATGAAATAACCCAATTTTGAGGATTTACAAGCACAATAAGAATTACACACAAACTTTAACTCCGATAACTGCAATGTTTCAATTGTACGAAGAAACCAAGAGGAAAAGACATTTCGCGTTTTATTCTTCATCCACTGATTAATTCTGTGGAGTGATAATTTTCGAGGTTTCGGATGGGCCGGTTATTTCTGAGTATTTGACAAAAAGTAATTTTACAGAATCTTTGCCCAAAACTCATGATAATATTCATATTTTGTATGAAAGAATTTTCGGGTGGTGTAACCCCTTGAGAATCTTTTTTCCTCGATTTTTAGCTCGTTTCCGAGTTTCCCCTAACGATATTTACGCAAATCGTGAGTTTCAACACGAGAAACATCAATCTCTTTTATTTTTCATTATTCTCCAAATTTATGGAGCCACGAATTAGAATGTAACGCCAATTACTTTTTTCCAAAACCGTTTTTTCAAAATTCCAATTGCTGCTTTTTATGGATTTGGAAAATTTACAGCCGAGGCTTTTACTCGCCCAAACAATTAACAACGAATGATTACTAATAATGAATTATCGTTATTATTATTAATTATTAAGGGGAGATTTTTTTTTCATCAGGATTTGAAAATGCGAATGAAATCGTGACACATTGAATTGCGATTCCTATTATTATTTAATTTTTCACGGCGGAACTAACAGCATCGAGAGAAAATAATATCGTTGATTTACTGTTTTTCTTTTGGAGGCAAATTTCGACAAAGTGTTGGGAGGCGGAGGAGGAACGTTAATCGATTTTTTTTTCTCGCCAAAACGGATTGCCGAAACGCCGTTACGGGGATTATTGACGAATTCATGGGGGGAAGAGAGTGATGAAAAAAGAAAAAAGATTTTGGCGATGCAACTATCGAAAGGTAATCAAAGTTCCTGTTCGTTCAGGTTTTTATTTCGTTTTTCCGTCATTCGCTCGCGACACGAGGAAACGAAAAAAAGTCTATTTTTCCAACCCGGCGATTACACAGCATTGGTTTTTCAGGCAAACTTTGGCATATGTTTTTCCATTTATTCATTATATTCCGACTCGTCGCGGTTTTCATTCATTTCGCTGCATCGACCCAGATGCACTATTTTTTCATTTATCTTCCTCTGCAATGCAATGGATTTTTTTTTTCAACTCTCGGTTACAAAATATCAATATTCTACGTCGTCGCGGAATTTTATTTTATTTTATTTTATTTTTTTTGGAGCTGGAAAATTTTCCACCCTTTTCCGAACACTTTGAGATATCGAAATTTGCCTCTTTCGATTCGTTCTCGCAAAAATAAAAATTACTCACGCATGTCTCGAGAACGATGAGGATTGCGGAGAATTTTAAACACTTTTTTACCAATCAAGGGGAAAACTTGAATAAAAATACTTGGAAAAGTAGTAATTTTTTTTAAATAACTGCGGGGGTCGTAAATTTTTGTTGCATTTTAATTCAGATTTTCCTCTTAACGTTTGTTTACGATTTAAGTGCGATAAAAGTACAAATCATGACTGAGTTTGGGGTATCTGTTGCAGTACGGCAGTCCCGGCTCGAGGTGGCGACATCTTAATGCGATTTGACGCTCGCCTAGGTATTGTGTTACAAATTACTTAAAAAAAAAAATTACAACAAAAGAATCATTGATTCGTTGACGCGCGCGTTTCAATCATGATTGCACGATTCATCGATGTTCCTCACTCCCGCACGCTGCATGCACAATTAGTTTTTTTTTCTAACATTTCTTCCCTCTTTTTCAATAATAATAAAAATTAATGGAAAAACTAATTTTCTTTGATCGATCTGGCCACCGATTATCAAAGAAAAATGATTTTCTGCACATTTCATGGAATGGAAAATCTAAAAGAAAATATTCCACGGAGAATTATTGTTTTTTTTTTTTTTTTTTAAGTAAAAATTGTGTAGAAAAGAAAGTGCCCGAAAATCGTAGAAAATTGCGTCACAAAGCAAAATCTGAGGTAATTAAAAAAAATTCGAAATATTCTTTGAAAAAATGGGTTTTTCGGGTCACTTCGTCTGTTCCAGTTTTCTTTAAGGCGTTATTCTGGTCCAGAGATATACACGTTGAGCGTTCGGTCGAGCTCGATAAAAAGAACCGAAAAATATTTTTATCATTCTTTTTTTAATAACATATTTATTAATATTTTGCCAATAGGAAAAAAAAAATTCAAGAAAAAACTTGAAATTTAAATAAGTTACAAGCTGGTAAAGTTGGGGGTAAAAAAAAGGGTTGTGCTGGTTGACACGATCGCAACCTTTGTCATCCGATGCGAAGTTTAAAAAAAGATTCTTAATTACTAAGAATGTCGTTATAGCTCCTACATCGGAGGAAGCGGAAAAAAAAATCGCAAAATGGCAGCTGTATGAACAAAAAAAATACGTTTTTCGGTTCTTTGTTTCATAGCTTGTAAATTTTTTACAATAGTAAAAAAAAATAATGTTGATGCAAAAGTGTTAGGGGTGATGGAGAGTTATACATTGAAGATTGGTAATAAATTTCAAGTAAATTGGTTTGTGTAGTAGAACTTGAGATATCATGTAAGCGGCCGTGTTGAGAAAAGTAATTTTGAGAAAAACGTCTGTACCAGTACGATTTTCTCCAACGTGACGGGCGTAATTGCTGCGTCACTAAAATAGCTATAACTCCGTCAATTATTGGAATTAAAAAAATTTCTTACGAGGATATATTCTGAAAGGTCGAAACGTTAAGAAATGAACTTAACTTTAATAACTTGGGGCAAAAAAAAATGGTTTTTTCGAAATTCTAGACCAGAATACCCCTTTAAAAGCATTTTCTTCCAAACAGAAAAAAAAATCTTCATTCCCCACAATTTCGTAGCCGCGGAGCTCAACGGGACATTCCCTGGCAAACATGAATGTCAATGGACTGAAAATTTTTCAACCCCCTCAATGCTCTCGTCTTTTGTATTCACATTAGTGATTTCAATCGAACTCACTTTTTTTCTTCGCTTTTTTTGGCCACAGGCAACAAAATGGAAATGCGAAGGAAGTACACTGAGAGAGACAGGGAGATAGATAGATAGATAGAGAGGATGGTGGAGGTAGATAAAGACTGCGAGGAGTAACAAAAAGCGAAGAAAAAAAAATACCGCCGGAGAAAAATTGGGGAAAAAAGAGTAGCCGGTGAATTCAGTGGGAAAACGAAAGAGGAGTAATTGCAAACGTTGCATTGTTTAAAAACCCTGGGGGGTGAGGCCTGGGGTCCCACGCGAGCCGAAAGAGAAAATTTAAAAAAAAAAAAAAAAGTATCAAGGGGTTAAACGACAATGATCGTCCACTGGGGAAAATGTAAAAAAAAAAACATAGTCATTGATACGGCTAGATTTTTTTTGTTAATCCAAAGAAATTTTTTCACCCTCACTTGCCAATCATTGTGCAGAATGGAGGGTGGAAAAAAGTCACGAATACGCATGTGCGGAAAAATCCGAGCACAGATGCTGTGCGATGAAATTTTTTTTTTTTAGCACACGTGAGAGCGAAAAAATGGTTCTCTCCGTATACCGGCTCTCTCGTACTTTGTCTCGTGAAATTGCTCGGCCTGCTGTGGAGATAACGAAGTAGAAAAAAAAGATGGAAAGGGGTTTGAAAAAAAAAGAATCGAGGACCAATGCCCGGGGAAATGGTTTGGGGGTGAGACAGAGGAAAACATTCCACGGATTTTCGATAGAAATTCGAGGCAATTTATTCGGTAATCGAAGCTTCAATTATTTTTATCTCCGAGCGGAAAATTGAGTCACCTCGTTCTGTGGTTTTTTTTTTCATCCCTCTTCGCTCTTATGTACAAAGATACGAGGTATCCTCCAGTATTTCATCCCCTAGCTGTTCGACGTGATACTTTTGACGTGAAAATTCAGTTTTTTCTAACCTGCGCCATAAATTTTTTATCACAAATCTAATCATTTTATTCTTCATTGGAAAAAATCTAAGAAAATCTAAAAAAAAGTAACGAAGAAAGTTACCGGGACGCTGGAGAATGCTCCATATATCGGTGGTATCAATGATACGATCTGTTATTTTTTATTTATTTCAAATCCCAATTTCTATTTCACGTGCACACACTATCGCAATTTCGTTGAAATTCCCTCCCACGAGCTTCATCGATGATGCACAAAGTCGTCGATTTCGAGAGTTTGCTTTCATATTCGCAAAAAAAAACAAAAAAACAAATCTCGTGCAAAAAACGCTTCGAATTTTCCAACGGTGAGGAAAATTGATTTTATTTTTTCAAACGACGGTATTGCGTCTATATCGCAATTTAAATTCACCACCCAAATTTTTGAGTCTACCTCAAAACTTTGGGTGGTGAAAGTGGCGTGGAATTTTTTCTCTCTCTCTATATATATATATATATTAGGGCGATTTTTTTTTTACTTTTTTTATTTTTTTCACTCCCCACCTAAAATGTTGTTGCATATGTCTGAAAGAAACTACCCTGAAAGTTGCAGCCCTTAATATTAATATTAAGTACTCGCCCTTCGCGTGAAAACATTTCCCATCTAAAATACACGTAAATAAAAAACTTTTTTCTTCAAATTGCTATAACTCCGCGGCATTTTATGCTATCATATTGTCCTTGGTCGCAATTTACGCAGAATTGAACGTTCTTCAAAAGTGTCCTGAGCAGCATAAGTGTAATTTACACTGGTGAGATGGTACGAGTCACTAAAGTTGATTTTGACCCACGCTTCTCGTTTTTTCGCTGTTATTTTTGAAATGATCAGCGTTATCGAAAAATTGCAAAGGAAAGTTTTGTTGGAAATTTAATTTCCTATAGAAAAGGTCCTTTAGACCTACTTGCGAAAATTGATATTTCTTGAGATATTGGACCTTAACTTGGTTTTGGTATACAATTTTTATGGTTTATTCAACCAAAAGTTTCAATTTTTTGATATTCTATATCATATCACCATATCACATATCATATCACCAGGGGCGAAATGATATGGAATATCAACAATTAAGAACTTTTGGTTCGATAAACCGTAAAAATTTTATACCGCAAATAAATTAAGGTTCAATATCTCAAGAAATATCAATTTTCTCAAGTAGGTCTAAAGGACCTTTTTTGTAGGAAATTAAATTTCCAACAAAACTTTTCTTTGCAATTTTTCGATAACGCTGATCATTTAAAAAATAACAGCAAAAAAACGAGAAGTGTGGGTCAAAATCAACTTTAGTGACTCGCACCATCTCACCAGTGTAAATTACACTTATGCTGCTCAAGACACTTTTGACAAACTTTCAATTCTGCGTAAATTGCGACCAAGGACAATATGATACCATAAAATGCCGCGGAGTTATAGCAATTTGAAGAAAAAAGTTTTTTATTTACGTGTATTTTAGATGGGAAATCTTTTCACGCGAAGGGCGAGTACTTAATATTAATATTAAGGGCTCCAACTTTCAGGGTAGTTTCTTTTAGACATATGCAACAGCATTTTGGGTGGGGAGGGATGAAAATTAAAAAAAGTCGAAAAAAAAATCGCCCTAATATATATATATATGGGTCATTCCACCAATTCTTGACTAAAGTTGTGCCGGGGGGTCTGAATTCTGGGTAACAAAAATTTTTATTGAAAAGTACATAACAAAGAGAGCTTCCATGATTTTTTTCAATTTTTTTCGTCCAACCCTTTTGAAGATACAGTAGATCGAAAATTGCAAGATTTGCAATTATTGACTTTAGATATAAAAAATATCAATCCCTTGTAAAATTTCTAAAAATATATTAAATATTGGTTTTTATGTAAAAAAAGCTCAGCTTTCTGAAAAAAATATTTTCAATTTCCTCCAGTATCAGGAAAACTCCGAAAAATGAGGTCAAAAAGTAAAATACGCTTTTTCGACCAATGTATCATTTTTGATATTTTTTAAAATATTTTTTTCGAAAAGCTGAGACTTTTTTCCATGGGGAAAGTATGTTTTGATTTTGGGAATATCCAAAAATAAACCATAGCAAAATAAAGTTGAAACTTTTGTGATGAATTGCCGATAAGTATTGTGCTGCCGTCACGGTCGATACACGAACTATCGAATCAAGTTTGAAAATTTCTGTACATAGCATTATATTCAGCGATTATGTAGTGAATATATATGTTCAAAGTGTGAAGTGGGTGAGAAATTAAAATTATTATACAAAGCGATATGACAAGGATCAAATCTTTATTATTTGTACTCTTCTTGTCACTGTTGACAGAGAAACATTTCTTACAATAGCAGAATCATGATTCTCGGCATCAGGGATAATACAATGCATAGATTGCGTCTTTTTTTACAGCCACAGCATTAGCAAATTTGGACTTTAGCTGTGCTGCGCGTACTTCGTATTTCTCATTTGAAATGAAAGTGAAATCAATATTCTTAAATGACTCACGTGCCCAGTCATACAATGCCAATCCTGATAAATGTTCTGCTATTGTAAGAAATGTTTCTCTGTCAACAGTGACAAGAAGAGTACAAATAATAAAGATTTGATCCTTGTCATATCGCTTTTGTATAATAATTTTAATTTCTTACCCACTTCACACTTTGAACATATATATTCACTAGATAATCGCTGAATATAATGCTATGTATGGAAATTTTCAAACTTGATTCGATAGTTCGTGTATCGACCGTGACGGCAGCACAATACTTATCGGCAATTCATCACAAAAGTTTCAACTTTATTTTGCTATGGTTTATTTTTAAATATTCCCAAAATCAAAACATACCTTTCCCATGTAAAAAAGTCGTAGCTTTTCGAAAAAAATATTTTAAAAAATATTTAAAATGATACATTGGTCGAAAAAGCGTATTTTACTTTTTGACCTCATTTTTTGGGGTTTTCCTGATACTGGAGAAAATTGACAATATTTTTTTCAGAAAGCTGAGCTTTTTCTACACAAAAACCAATATTTAATATATTTTTAGAAATTTTACAAGGGATTGATATTTTTAATATCTAAAGTCAATAATTGCAAATCTTGCAATTTTCGATCTACTGTATCTTCGAAAGGGTTGGACAAAAAAAATTGAAAAAAATCATGGAAGCTCTCTCTGTAATGTACTTTTCAATAAAAAATTTTGTTATCCAGAATTCAGACCCCGCGGCACAACTTTAGTCACGAATTGGTGGAATGTCCCATATATAATATCTCGTCGTGAAGAGATATCACATTCTACACACCGAGCTTTCGTGGATAACGTGCCACATGGGGAGGCTGAATGAAGCTTTTCCGGCGGATTAGCCGGTAAAAAAGGAGAAATAAAAACCAAATACGAAGATAAATAAAAAATTTCGTGCCCCGACGAGCTTGCATTTTTAAATTTAGAGCCCAGTCCCATCGATGTATAATTGAAGACGGGAGAGTGGTCTCTGACATGGATGGACGGAAAGAGGGCAAAAAAAAGAATTCAAAACAAAAAAAAATTGTCCTCAGTCCCCGGTGGTCAGAGAGCGGGGCGAGCGAAAAGGGCGATAAATCTGTGAGCTTTGCCCGAAAGTTGGAGCTTCCTGCTCGTGACGGACGATGGTGATTTACGGGACAAAGGAGGCTATTTCCAAGCGTCCGTCCATCCACCACAATGAAGATGTCCGAATGAAAAAAAAGACGGAAGAAAAAAAATTACATATTCGCGAACTCCATCGTGGTCGTTGTCTCACAGTGACAGACTCAAATTTCCACTTTCAAGAGTCGCATTAACTTGAAAGTTTTTCATGATGGGAAAAAATATGTCAAGTGCGTTTTGCATAATGTTCGTTCCAGTCGATTTTGCTCGCGTCAATTTTATGGTTTGTGTGATTGTGAAAATGATATTTCAAACGCTAATCACACATACAATTTAATTTATAATTCAAGTAACATGAATTCTTATCCGTAACGACCGTTGATCAATGATCAATGATCAATATTAATAAACCTGCTCACATAATTAACACGAATTGCAATTAATCAGATCGATTGGTTTTCTTTATTGCAAAATTATTTATTCAAGTAACATTGATATTTAGAATAATCGATTCAAAGGACGAAAATAACAGCGTAAAAATATGTTCACGGATTTATCGGCACCAATTTTGAGACTGAAATTGTGTAAATATTGCGATACTCCGATTAAAATTGTAAGAAAGTTTAAAAATCATAAAATAAAAATAAAAAAACATTTTGAAAAATCAATTTTTTTTTATCATGCGTCTTGAATAATATAAAAGAATAATTTTTAATTTATCAATTCATTCATTGAACAGTCACTAACGAATCCACCGTTAAAATTCAGAATTTGAAAAATATGAATCTCGAACCTCGTTTTAAAAATCGAATAACAATTTCTTTTTTTTGCATTTAAATTCACAGATCGTTCGCGTCGAGCGGGAAGGGCATCCCGTGATTATACCGTTGGTTGGGCGATGCACTGATGCCGAAGACACGTTTTACGATGGAAAAGGAGGAATCGTCGTTGTCGAGGAAATGAAGGACGAGATACGTGATTCGAGAGCTTTAACCACGATCTCGCACAATTACGAAAATATACAGATGTTCGATAATGCATATATCATTGTAATAACAAGGTCTGGAATACAGCGCGAAGCTTTGAAACGTCAGAGAGAGAGAGAGAGAGAGAGAGAGAGAAAGAGAGAGAGAGAGAGAGAGAGAGAGAGAGAGAGAGAGAGAGAGAGAGAGAGACGGACCGAGAGATCGGAGAGGGATGAAAAGCTTTGACGGAATTGTCCGTCCGTCTGCCTTTGTCGCGTGGAGATTTCGGAAGGTCGATGAAAACGTTTCCGGGGGTCGTCGGAGTCGGAAGATTCATTAATATTAATCAGACGAACCGGAGGATTTCCCCGGACGACGCAGCGACGAGATATTCGCGCTCGAAGCTTATCGGTGATAACGTCAGGACACGAAAAAAGAGGGATGACAAAAATAAACATCAAATATTCGCGGTATCGTGTTTTCATCGACGATTTTTCAGAGAAAAACTCTCACTCGGTTCTCTCGATCCGTCGATTTTTCACTCTTTCTCGAGTCATTCGATCTCGAGTCCTCGAATGTGTGACCATTCGTGATGGAAAAAAAAAACAATTTCCCATTTTCTCAGAGCGAAATATCAATTTACCATCAATGGTGAAATTTTGTTTCGGTCTGAATCATAACGGTTGTTCTTCCCGGACGTAGAACGAAAAATTTCACGATTTAAGATCGAATCCCATCGTACGGATGTTCAAAGAATATTATATAGTAAATATATATTATTTGTAATATTGCAGAACACAAAAATGCCACCAGCAGCCTCCTTCGCACTTTTATTATTGATAAATGTTTTAGAACGTATTTTATAATTCATTCGTCAGCATTGTATGGAAAAAGAAGAAAAATGTCTCCCCTCCGGACGATTGTGCAGGCTTCTCGCGGATTTTCTACATTTTTATTTTCGACCTCCACAATTCGATGTGACGAATCCTTCGGGATTGAGAGTCGAACGAAATTCTAATGGAAAATTACGAGTAATTGCAATTTAAGACAAAGCACGATTCTTTTCGAGCGAGTGTAGTTTGAAAAAAAAAATCACAACCGTTCTAAGTGTCACAAAAATATTAATTGATCGTGCGAATCACTTTCCGCTTCGCTCTATCTTAAATTCCCACTGATCTGTTTTTCCCTTTAAAAAAAAAAAAATTTCGACGAGTCGCCAATCGGACTATTCTTCAACGGGCAATTGAATATCACGTTGTAAATGAATTTTAAGTCGACTTATCGCGCATGTGGATAATGATGATAGCTAATATATTTACGTATATCTATCGTACTACCAATCAGCTGGACGATTGACTCACGGATATCTCGTTTCCTTCGACGTTTTCTTTTTCATTTTCCTTGGTCACAAAATTTCACTCTCTGACAATTTTTGAAAAAAAAAATCGAGAAAACCAATAGAATCCCGAATTAAAAATCGCAGTCCCAATGAGAAGCGAATCAAATCGACCATCGAGACCTCGAACTTGGAGATTTCACGAGTCCATCGTCCAACTATATATTCAATCGCTAATCCGACAATTAATTATTGTAATAATAATAATAATAATAATAATAATAATAATAATAATAATGATAATAATTTAAGAATCGGTACGAAATAAATCTGTACATATTGTCATAAATATCGTTGTTTCAAGCTCGATCGTTGCGAAACGACAAATGATATTATAAAAAAAGCAGAATGAAAACAATAACAACAACAACGGCATATATATATAGAGCGTACGATTTGTTGGATATTACGAGGAGAAAATGTGCGAGTGATCGAGGAAAAAAAAGCGGAATGAATCAAAGTGTGGGTGCGAGAACGATTGATCGAACGTTTCGAGATATCGAGTGATTGTATTTTTATGGATCGTCGAGGACTGAGAGTCGATTCAACGACGGTATGTTTAAAAAAAAAGTAACACGTATTCACCACACGCGAGATTGGGTGAAAAAAAAACATCGACTGCCGGATAATAAAACGAGTATAATTATCACGGGCATTGAGAATTGCGAGGCAAAAAAAAACGAGTTTAAAAAAAAATGATTACAACGATGAAACGACGGGAGAAAGATATATTATACGGTAGATTATATTATACGCGAAAGTAGATAATCTTAGCCCGAATCACTGTTTCGCTGTAACAGCATTGTCGAACCTCGGTAATCCTCGTACAATTGTGAATGTTCGTAGTATATATCGCACAGATCGACTTCTGAAAAAAGAAAAATTAATGAAAAACAAACCGACCGAGGTACGATGGAAAAATGCACAGTAACCACGGAAGATTTGACCAAAAAAAATGGAAAATGCACGCGCGCACGATCAAAGCCTTGCTGCTAGCCTTATCTTGTAACGAGAGATTTTAAATAAAAATAATAAAACACACTTTTCTCGTTGTAACATTAAATAGACCATTTTGTCAGTCCGAAGTGGTTTCGTAATTGTTAAAATTAGTTGGAGCGTTCTAAAAAATATATATACCAAAATTAGGAGATAATCAGGTGCCGAACTGTAAAATCAGGAACTACTTTAATTTTAGGTTCTCTTTTATAATGTATATAACATATCATCGTGTGACAGAAAAGTACACGTATATATGTATATAAATAGACGGATCTGCATGAATATACGCGGTTAGAGGCGGCTAAGCGCGTTCCCGAGGGCGTCGGCGGATTCGGATTCGCGTTCATTCATAAGCAAAGCGATTTGACGTGGCGCGCTTTGAGGGAACGGGGCAGAACAGAGACAGGGTGGTGCTGGTGGAGGAGAATTCGCATTCGGAAACTCGACAAAAGCGTCTAATCCGGCTCGCGAAACGCAACGATGATGCCACGGACCGTTGGATACCCGCTATTTCCCCATGAAATCCCTCTTACTGCTCTCTCTGCGCTTTCGACGCGTACAAGCGAATTCTCACTCCAGTGGAGCCTGCGCGATCTCTCTGTCGTTTTGCCACACTACACTGCCATAGTGGGCGCTTCTCTCGCTTCTATATCCGTCTATATATACATATGTACATTAGGGCGATTCTTTTTCTACACTTTTCTTTCTTTTTTTAAAATTTCTTTCAGTCCCCATCCGAAATTTTGTTGTACGTGTCTGAAAGAAAATTCCCTGAAAGTAACAGCCCTTGATATTAATATCAAGTACTTGCCCTTCGCGTGATAAGTTTTTCCATCTAAAATACACGCAAATGAAAAAGTTTTTTCGTCAACATTTTACCACTCCGTGGTTTTTTATGCCAT
Organism: Alloplasta piceator; assembly: GCA_946863875.1. Classification (NCBI taxonomy): domain Eukaryota; kingdom Metazoa; phylum Arthropoda; class Insecta; order Hymenoptera; family Ichneumonidae; genus Alloplasta; species Alloplasta piceator. The sequence goes on from OX333073.1 coordinate 216,216, forward strand.
CACATTGATCTTGGTCGCAATTTACTTACAATCGAACGATCTTTAAAAGTGGCCGGGACAACGTAAGTGTAACTTACACCGGTACGATGGTAGGGGTCCCTAAATTTGTTTTTTACCCAAAATTCTCGATTTTTTGCCGTTATCTCCGAAATGATTGACGCAACCGAAAAATCATAAAGGGAAATTTTGTTGGAAACTTAATTTCCTACGAAAAAGGTCGTCTGGACCTAACTGCCAAAATTAATATTTCTTGAGATATTGAACATTAACTTATTCATGGTATAAAATTTGTGTAGTTTATCGAACCAAAAGTTTTAAATTGTTGATATTCCATATCATATCGCCGTATCACATATTACATCACCGGTGGTTGTATGATATGTTATATCAACAATTAAAAACTTTTGGTTCGATGATCCATAATTATCACATCGCAAATAAGTTGAGGTTCGATATCTCAAAAAATATTAATTTTAGCAATCAGGTCTGAATGATCTTTTTTGTAGGAAATTAAATTTCCAACCAAATTTCCTTTTATGATTTTTCGGTTGAGTCAATCATTTCGGAGATAACGGCAAAAAATCGAGAATTTTGGGTAAAAATCAACTTCAGGGACCCGTACCGTCACACCGGTGTGAGTTACACTCACGTTGTCCCGGACACTTTTAAAGATCCTTCGATTCTACGTAAATTGCGACCGAAATCAATGCGATGGCATAAAAAACTGTGGAGTGGTAAAATTTTGAAGAAAAAAGTTTTTGATTTACGTGTATTTTACAATTATATGGAAAAACTTATCACGCGAAGGGAAAGTACTTGATATCAATATCAAGGGCTGTAACTTTCGGGGAATTTTCTTTCAGACATATGCGACAAAATTTCGGGTGGGGAGTGAAAGAAATAAAAAAATTCGAAAGAAGAATCGCCCTAATGCACATATATAATATGGATGTGCGTATACTTTCGTTCGACGATCCACCTTGCGAATTTCCCTGCACGCGGGTTATACCGGAATACAGAGATACACGGATGGTATATTTTCACGATGCAAATTGGTAATCGAGTTCGGCACCCGAGAACGGCTTTCAGCGGAACGACGCACAGAGAGAAGAAAAGGCCCGCATCGGCCGACGTACGACGATGGAAAGCGATCTGGATAATATACACGCGGATGATGTATATTCAATCGCATCGTTTCTAATTGAAATTACAACGTTTCACGGCGACTTTACCCTGCCGCCACTGTCGTCCGAATTCCCAACGAAATCCGATAAATCCTCCGTTTCATTCCGATAGATTCCACGCTCCGAGACTCTTCTCGGTGTTCTTTATTCGCTTTTCTTGTATCCCTTCGCTTCCGTTTCGATCATCGCCAAATTTATTTTGGATCGATCGCCGGACGATGAGTCGCGCAGCTACTAGCCCAGCGATATAGGATTATTTCTTTTATCGTTCCAAGATCGTAAGACGGAGAGAAGAGAGACTGAACGTACGCAGTTGGCGAATTTTATTTGCCGATGCGTGATTTTTCTTATTCGGGAAGAAACAGCGTTGCTCTTTTGGATGGAGGATTTCATTCGATGGCTACATTTTTATTCATCCATGGAGAATAGATTTTGGGATGAAAGAAGCGTGGGGTCGATTTTCACATCAGTCGTGAGTTGGAAAATTAAAAAAAAAAAGCTCGTGGATCGACGATTGACGCTTGTCAGCTGGTAATAATAAATTATCAATTGATATCATTAATGATATTCGGTAAAAAATTATTTGTAATTAATTTCAAAAAAAATTCATCAACGTATTTCGCTCAGAGCGTGACGAAGGATCTTTCCTAGGATCAATAAATTTTTATTATTTTATTTTTGTATCAATGAGAGAATTTGAAATGTCTTTATTGCCCCGATCATGATTTAAAAATTAAAAAACAAGCTGGCGGTTCATGAATAAATAATTATTAATAATAATCGACTAAAAATTATTTGTAATTGATTGAAAAAAATGCATGGATTCGAAATGAACACCCGGCAGATGGTAATGATATCATTTGTCAATTAATATTATCATTATTATCAATGATGATTAATGAAAAATTATTTGCAATAAAAAGAATTCATGGGCATACTTGACTCAATGTGTGGCACAAAGGGCGTCTGCGAGGATCGATTGCTTCAAATTTTGAATCTTTGTCGATGCAAAAATTAAAAATGTCTTTATCGGTGAGCATTTAACATCCCCTCCGGCGAACGCTGTGCGTCTCTTTATGGTTGGCGAACCGGAAACGCGTCTGGGGTGCACCTTCGGGGGTGCTTACGAGGGATCGAGCAATCTCCCTAACGACCCTTGACACGCTGTACTGTACTGCTACTCGCGAGAGGGGCGAGCAAATTCCGTGATTACCGCGTGTATTTGGTGCACGCGCGTCGACGAGCTTTACCTGATCAACGCGCACGGTGAACCATCGACCGATCGCCCCGAAAAAAATCTCGTTTCGAAAAACCTTGGCTAGACGCTGGCAAAAAAAATCGAGCATCGAGACCCGAGCGATTAACATCGAGATGGAATTGAATAAATTTTTATAGCTCGTTGCACATTCATGAAAAATTTATATTTGGAAATATAATTAATAATAATAAAAACAATAAAAATTAATAATCAATCAACCTACAAGCTTTTTGATTGTATGTATTTTGAAAGCTGATGAAAAACGAAAAAAAAATTTGCCCGACGTTGCAATATTTTCCACAATTTTTCCAAAACTTCCACCGCCACGGTGAACTTTTTGGAACGTGGATCCATGATTTTTCAAGATTTATTTTTTTCCTCGCGATAAACTCGTTCGTTGGTCGATAAAGAATGATAACTGTACCACTGAATGCTGAAAAATTTTGTCGACGCTCCCGGGAAAACGAGTTTTCTCTAGGGATTTCCAAATACGCATGGATCAGGGCGGTTTGAAAAATGTTTTTTCACATTGCGCTCTTCGGCGAGATTTTCGTATCCTTTCTTTAAGGGATTTCGGAGGTTAAAAAACGCTTATTTTCTCTATTTTATTTTATCATATGTATAATGAATAAATTATTCTGAATAAATAAAAAATATACATAAATGAGTTGTTTATAAATGAAAATATTATTATTAATAATGTAAATATAGATTTTACATCACTCATTATGGGTAATAATTCTAAATATTAAAAATGAATATTTAATCTTCTGATAAAATTTTTGAATAATCTATATTTTTTCTGAGATTAGTAAATAGTATAATAGTAAATAGTAATATAATAGTAATATAATAATATAATAAATAGTAATAATATAATAGTAAATAGTAAATGGTAAAAATTAAAAGTTATCGAATATCAAAGGGGTTTGGAAGGTTTAAAAAAGCAGGGTTTCTCTTTTTTTTCAAATAAAATTTATAAACTATTTTATTAAAAGATTCAAGCATATAGAAGAGCAACATTTGAACAATATTTTTTTATAAATTTTCATTGAAAAATTGGAAAATTCAGCCGAAAATTATCGAATCCATGTAACCCTTTGAAGCGAAAGATACTAAAATGGCATCGACGTTGAAATTTGGCAAAAACTTGAGAATTTCATTCGTTTGTGAGAATTCCAAAATTCAGATATGGCCGAATCTTTCGGTTTCAATTTTCTTTTCAATTTGGCCAAATTTTAATGTTGACGCAACAGTGGTGACGAATCATTCGGGCCTCCGCACTTGCTAGTTCTATTTTATTTATTCGAGAAAATCTCGGAAAGCCTCGATGATCGGAGTAAGACGGAAAAAAGGGATTTTTTAGGACCCCTCTGATATAGGAATATATATGAAATGTGTGTATTATGAATCTTTCCTTTTCGCCCATATATTCTTCTCGTGGCAGTTCGAGAGGGTAAAAAGAAGAGTGGAAATAAAAAAGAGAACGATGGACGCGAACGTTGCGAGATCACTCCGAGAGTTCTTGCGCTTTTTTTTTTAGTCTCGCACTTTCTCGAAAATCAACCCTCTCTGTATAACTATGTATATACACAGATATCTCTCGAGTCAGCTGTTTCACTTCGCTTCCGGTACTTGTGGCTCTGCCGCGCCACTTTTTCTTTTCCTCTCTCTCTCTCTCTTTCGTCCACTCGCAGCCTCTCACGTCGTTATCCGTTTCTTGCTTCGTTCCATCGTACGCGATCATCATCCCTTTCCTTTGCCGTATGAAATCTATGGAAGAAAATTGTTCTCTCCCAACCTTAAATTCGTCAACGTCCTTTTTTTCATCACACACGGACTCGTCGAGCTCTCGTGCAATTTTTATCTCGACACTTTGCTGAAATCGATTCATAATCCACCCTGGAAATTCGAGAGTATTTTTCAGAATCATTCGAGAGGATCGTGATCAGGATAAATATCAATCCTGGATTCGTTTGGATCGTGTCGGAACGCTTCTGAGGAGATGGAGTGCCCGAAGGCCTTACATGCGTCCAGAACTTTTGAAAAATCAATTTTTTAGATATTATTTATTGTTCTCTATAGTTCAAGGCTCATTTTGGTAATAATATATTGAAAAAATTCGTGGTTGTTCCGAAGTTACGGTGGAAAGTGTGTGGACGTGACAGCAGCTGCAATGTCTGGCAGAGCGAACCCCTCGTTTGTTGGAGAAAACAAATTTTGTTAAATATAATAACGGAAAACGAAGGAGTACAATAGGAAGCTGCAATGGAATATTGAACTTAAGTTGACAGAAAATTAAAAATATTTACAAAGCCCTCGCTTTAATTGAGCCCAGCTTCGAGAAAACCGAACTTAAATCCTTGAGTGCATTTTTCTCGACTACTTTTTTCGATGCGGTCGACACGCGCGATCTCATTGAGTTTTCAATGTTTCTCGATGCATCTTTTTTTTTTAATACTCAAGATCGTTTTCTCTATATTCTATTGAGCCTGATTTTTCATATTTTGATTTAGGCATTCTTTATAAATTATTTAATTGTAAAATTTTTGACGCGACGCGCACTAGTTTTTTTTTTATCCTGTCATATGAAAAATTGAGCGAAATACATTTTTCTCTACACTCCGAGTAACCATAATAAACGACGTTTAATATTAATTTTCATTAATTTCGTTTGTTATTCCTGCTGAATACATTTTTTCCAGAAGCGCGATAAATTTTAGCTCCTTCAAAGCGTCGTTGGTAAAAAAAAACCCATTCAACGACCAAAGTAATGAAGAAATTTAGCAAAATCCTTATCCAAAACTCAAATTTCATGGCGTTAGTCGTCATTTTTTGTACGCAAAAGGCCTGCGTGAGTTTATAAAGTAAAATAAATGTCTAAAAGTACTATAATACGAAGGAGCGTCGCCATAACTTTCTTTTTGAAAATGAGCACTTTTTCCTAATTTAATTTTGACTTGAATGAATTCATATGACTCCGATACTCGGATAAATGATCATTTCTGCCTGGCAATGTGCTTATTCACTACGGATTCTCATCAATCGCGACTTTTATCTCGAAAAGCTCGAAGAATATATCGATGCAATTAGGGGACGCTAAAGTTATCGTTAAACGCATCAATCGCGCTCCGTGAGAGCACTCAAGATGCATCTCTCCGTTGATAAAAGATCGATAACCTTGTCGCGCAGTATCTTTACTTCGTTATGAATATATAAAAGAAAAGAGAAGAAAAAAAACACGAAAGCGGAAAGCAGCAGAAAGTTCGAAACACCTGAGATGCCGCCATCTTGTTTCTTCTTTTTTCTCACATCTGTCGGAGAAATCTCGTCCATTATTCGCATAGTTCAGAGTCCAGCCCATCTTCCGGACTCTGGACAAGATCCTGGAGAATAAAAAGCAAGAAAAAAGAAAATAGGGATATATTTTACCACAGAGAGCTCGATGGATTTTTAGCTCCATATTTTGGGGATATTTTTCATTCACTCGTGAAAGAATTTCTCCATTGTCTTTCTTCTGATATACATCCGAAAATCTTCTCTCACTTTTGCTACTTTTTTCCTTTTCTCAACATCCCCTCTCGCGCCAATCGGCGGGCGAGGGGGTGCTTTTGTCTTCTCCGGAAAAGATGAAAGAACCCCTCTTTACTTTTATCTCTCCTTTGTGCGCTATCCATTTTTTTCTCTATCTTCTCTTCGTCTTTCTCTATATTTTTCGCGAATCCACAGTGCCTTTGCAAAATCTTCTTGCTACGACAATTTTGAGTAATGCCCGCAAAACGTCCCGCCATATTTTCGTTTTTCACCCACCAATTTTTCTCAGGCTCGATTTTCCGCTCGGAGGTGCTTTTTTTCTTCTTTTTCTCTCCTTTGCCGAGACTCGACAGGGAAAATCGCAGAGGGAGATCGTACGAGGACTCCAGTTTCTCGCGCGTGTCATTTACAACCCCTCGCTACTATCTCCCCTCAACAACCCCTGTATGAACGGAAAACTCTTTTTTCAACTTTGCCTCACCCTTTGAGCGATTTTCCACTCCCTTCGGAAAGTTTCCCGATCGTTCCCTCTTTCGCTTCCTTCTATTTTTCCTCCTTATTTTATTCACTCGATCTTCCGAGTTCCGACGTTCAATCGACGATCAGAGTGAAACCGACAAAGATCGAGCATGATTAAAGTGTAACGATGGTGTTTTTTTTTTGGGAAGGATTGTTTTTTTCCACAATCATTGATCTTACTTTTTGAATTTTTAATTATCAAACTAATTATTTATTTTTATTATTAATCTGTGAATTATTTTAGATTTTTTAGGATCATTTAGTGAAAATTACTGAAGGATTGCATCTTATTCCAGCACGTATTTTTTCAAAAATGGCAGAAAATTTATTTTATGAGATAAAAATTTCGGCAAAATTATTGCAATTATTTCATCAGTCTCGTAAGTTCGATTACTTTTGTTTTGTAACGAATAATCGAATTTTCAAGACTCTTAAAATAATTACAATAATTTTGCCGAAAGGGTGAAGACAAAAATCATAATTTTGAATCTGGAATAATAATTTGTTGCAGGTTGTAATTTTTGAGATCACTTTATTTTAAAAAAAATACAGGATCCCATGAGTATGGATAAATTTGTATACCGATGGAATCCCATCAATTTGGAAAAATTTCCATACCGATGGGATTTGAATATCTAAAGTAATTAACAGGAAATGAAGCATTACTGAAAACTGGAAAATTTTCAATTATTAAAACCACGAAAAATGATTGGAATTAGCGGAGGATGTTCAACTTGGGCTTTAAAATCGATTCCTGAAGTATTGCGAGTAAAAGCTTCTTTTCTCGAAGCTTTATTGCCGGCTAATAGCGTCAAAGAGGTTAAAAAAAGGGGTTGAGGTGGAAAATTTCTTGTCAACAAAATTTTAATATGCATTAAAATATGTATAATGTGTGCATTCATTATTTTTTTTTCATACAGTTACTGTGACAGATTCATCGTTTCTCACAGGTTCGTTAGAGCATAAATTCTGTCAGAGAACCCTCTCTCTGTCCTGTACATCGAAAATGTACCGTCTCGTCGCTGATTGTATATGCACGTCCAATTATAATTTTCAGAGCCCGAGAGAGCTTCAATTAGCGCCACCGTGTGACTGTCGTTGAAGCAAGTATTTGACTGTACCGTGCTTTGCGATCGTGCATGTCTATTAAGGCGGGTGAAAAAATAAAAAATAAATAGAAAAAACGTTTTGGCCCGCTCTTCTCATCGAAAGATTTTCCTAGCTCTGCCCTCAAGTCCAGCAGCGTCAAAAATGCCCTGGAAAACATTTATTTAGCCGGGCTAACAATGGAAATAATTAAAAATGAATATTATACATAATTTATGGGTAGTTAAAGTGTAGACAAAAAATTATTTGGCTCAATTTTTACAAATATTCGATGAGACAAATGACGTTGTTCACTTGAAAAAAGAAAATGTTGCTTCACGGTTGGCATCGTACGTTCGGCAAATGTTGGTCGTTCTGAAAAATTCAGGAAGATTATTCTTGTAATATAAGCTCGATGCTATAGTCTATCGAGCCAAATATTTTATTTTCCAAAACTCAAACGATTTATGGGAGGATAAAAAAAACTCGAAAATCGACCATGTCAGGAAAAGTAGTTCCGAGCAAGCAAAAAATAGCTGGAATGTTTTACACACAAACATGAAAAATTGGGGGTTTTTGAACATTTTGAAAAATTTTAACGCGTGTTCCAGTATTGTTTTCTTAAAAAATCATACGTCGAACATTTCCTCATGGTTTGACGGATTCATTTTTAAAAGTTGGGAAGTCGAAAAATGTTGAAAAAAATTCTCTTTTTTTTGTTGCGGGCATTAATGGGCTTATAATTTTTCATTTTATTCCATTTTTATACCATTTTCAAACTTTTTACTAATTTTAACCCAGCCATTATAAAAAGAAACCGCACTATTTCTTCTCAAAATGATCTTCAAATTTCTTCCTTAATTATGGGCAATTTTTTGGCCTATTCTCCATCAAGGATACGTCTCTCGTACGGAATTATGTAAAATCGTAATCTTATATCGACATTTATGTGAACCGGTAAATTTTAAACTCTCGCGTATCCCCCATTTTCTGTCTCCCTCGTTTACTTCACAGGGCGCATCTTTCAGCCCGAGAAAGCTTTCTCTTTCACTCTCTGGTGTTAGCCCGCCCGTAGTCGCATTTCCAAGAGCCAACGCTGGAAAATGTGAACGCGGATCAAGGATTTAACGCTTATAGCCAATTAGCCAACTTATAATTAACGCCCTTCCACCCGCGTATAAACTCGTGTCCGTGCGTCTCTCTCGTCAGTGTTTGTGTCTGTCCTATAAATGGATTCCGTTACTTGCATCCTACGGTGTTACGTTGGAACTTTCGGACCACCAGGATTACGCCTATTTCTGATTAGTCGAACCGTTCGACCCTCCATCGGAGCATGAGAGATCCTCGAGCCACATGACCACTTCCAAATTTTACATTCTAAAAGCTTCTGTTTTTGCAAATCCATTTTTTCAACCCTTCACGGTCACACAGAGTGGTATAAATTAAGCCTTGGTGAAAAATTCAACGGGCAAATATCTATAATTGGTTGCTCTATTGTTGTGGAGCCAAATGCTGAACCAGCTGACACCTGGGAGTTTGGCAATTTTTCGAAATCTAGCGCTTGGCACTTGCATCTCTTTCGAGGAATTAAAAAAAACCCCTTTCAAATCCACATTGTGCTACGATTTTTTTCTAAAATTATCATCTTTCAGGAGTATCGCTCATTAATTTCATTCAAATTGATTGAAAATTGTAGATACCGCAATTTTTTTAGTGAGAATGTATTTTTTCGGGAATTGGTCGTTGTATGATATTTTTTAAACCGTTACATAAGTTTGAAAATTTCGAAAAGTAATTTAAAAAAAAAACATTTATTTGATTGTACGACATGCCTGGAATATTTTCCCAAAGTTTCAAGTTAATCGGACCAAAAGTCTAGACGTGAGAGCCTTTGGAAATTCGCCTCATTAGGTTAGGCTGACCTTTTTTCTAAAAACACTATTTTTGAAGTCAGTGGACACGATTTCTCGAGAACCAATACACCGATTTTATTGAAATTTTGCACATTTGTTTACGATAGAATTGACCAGTGATTGAATGACGGTTTTTTTTTGCAATTACAACTAATTTTACAAGTGTAAATTGTACAACTGATTTTACAAGTGTAAATTGTACCAAAAATTATACTGTTTTGCATACAACGCTGCCAAAACTTCAAATTTCAATTTTTTTCAAAATCCTTCGTTCAGTCGCGAACTATACTTCTACTAACGGAGAAAATTTGCTTTTTTAATTTCAGAATTTTTTAGGGGTCTTCGGAAATAAGGTCCCACCTGCTGAATTTTCTAAATATTTCAATGAATTTTTTGTTAAATATTGTTTGAATATTGCTCTTACAGATGCTTAAAATTTTCAATAAACTGATTTGTTTCTTATATATTAAGAAAATATAATAATTTATTAATAATAAATTATTATTATTATATATATTTAAAAAAAAAATTCTCACACATTGTGCAATGCTCGGAATATGCTTATGGATTTTTTCGCTAGAAATCCATAGATTTTCTAGACTGGCTTAAAAATGATTGTCTTTTGGACAACTGACGAGTTCATGATTTTTTCTACCTCCATTCGACGAAGTATCGTTGGAGAATTTTGTTCAGGCATTGAAGAGTAATTTTCCTTGTCACGAAACACGAGAAGCTCGAAACGAGAGGCAAAACTTTGGAGCATAAAAGGTAGAAGAAATCGATCCGCATCGAGGAGTGCATTTTGTTTCATGGGAACATTTCGCTCACACGATATCGGGTACATACGAGTCTTCGCTTACACAAAAATACGAGCTTTTCATCGGCGAAGAAAAATAACCGAAACGGCGGAGAAAGAACAAAAGAGAGAAAACCTTCGGTCTAGAGTTTCTCTCGCTCCTTCTCTTTTTATTATTTCTCATCCCAAGTTTACGTTCGAATTCATCGCACACGTTTTTTTCTACTCAGATCGGCATATGTTTTTTTACACTTGTTATTACTCTTGGAAAATTGGCAACCACCTCGGAAAATTCGGGAAAATAGATCGCAAGTCCGTCAAATTATTAGCTTATTTTCCGGAGGATCTTGAGAACAAATTTCTTTTGGCTACGAATTTGCTGGAGCTTTTTTTGCCTATGGTCTTGAAAAATTTCATGGAAAAGCGTTTTTTTAAAAATAAAACAAAATTTAAATCTCGATTTTTAAATTTAATTCAACCACAGCAATCTTTTTGTTAAGTCTAGCAAAATAATCGGCACAGGTAAAATTGTTCCTTTTTTTAAGTATCGACGGTAATGGGTCACGCTGGGAATGAACGAATGAGATTCGACATTGGATTGAAAAAAAAAAGAAAAAAAAAACAGGCGAAACTCGAATACAAAGGCTGAATAGCCATTGAGAAGAAGAATGATGGAGAAAAAAGCGCATAGTATTGAATGAAAAACTGCGATTCGGGGAAATTGGCGTTGATCCAACTTTCGGGATCTGCAACGCCGACGATCTGTGCATTTGCGAATAGTTTGCGATCGCATGAAACTTGCCGGTGTTCATTTTCCTACGAAATAACATCGCCTCCGCTATGACGATATTGCCGAAATACACGAGAGTGGATTTTTCATCGAGCTTCGCATTACTCAGTGAAATTGAAATGTTTAGGATAATGAAAGAAAAGGCTAAATTTACATAATTTACATAATTCACAGAATTTTTATCAAACCTTCATTTTTAAATGAGTTACTCGTCGATATTGCAATAGCCTCAATGACTCTCATTCGTACACAAGAGAACATCAGACTCGTCTGAAATCCATCCGGGAATGACCCAGAATTTCAAATTCTCGATCAACCTCGCTCGTGCATATATATACGTATAGTGCTTTCCACACCGATTTGACCTGGATCTGACCCTTCAACTCTCCGATTTTGTCCGCAATTTTTTATGGTTTTGTATTATCTCTGAAAAGTACTCGAGCATTTTTTTCAGATTTTTTTAGAGCAATTCGACTCAATAATAATTTTATAAACAAACGTACTGTTAGCCCAAATTTAAAAATCTGAAAAAAATCATAAAAATCCCGTTTTTATATAAAAAAATTTGTAAGCGTTGTGCCAAAGTGAGCAGGGGTTTTCTCCTATTTATAACAAACTTGTTAAAAAAAAAAATACAAGGAGAAACATGAATGGAGTGGACCGTTATTCAAACATTTTCGTTTAAATTTTATGTGTTTAAAAAAATGTTTGGATAACGGCCCACTCGATTCAGGTTTCTCCTTCTCCTTTGAAAAAAAAAAAATGCACAAAAGCTTGTTATACACACAAAGAAACTTCTGCCCATAATGGCTCAATGCTGGAAATTTTCCATATAAGAAACGGGTTTTTTTTTCAGATTTAAATTAAATTTTTCAGATTTAAATTCAGATTAAATGTGGGCGAACGATACATTTGTTTATAAAATAATCATTGAGTCAAATAACTCCAAAAAAATCGGCAAAAATGTGGAGTGCTTTTCAGAGGTACGAGACTATAAAAAAATTGCGGACAAAAATACGGTGAAGGGTTAGCCAAAAACCCAAACCCAAGTCGAATTGGTGTGGGATGCCCCATGTATATACACAAAACGGGGTTATGTACCGCGCCCATCTGTACCGATATAATCATTGGTCCATTGTACGATTCGTCCCCGGGTTATGGAATCGTTTGCGCGCATTACAGGTCAGATTAACGACCGTTTGCTCGAGGTTATAGATCGATTAACGTACATCGAGCCGAAGTATCCCCAGATTTCGAAGGCCCTCAGTCCGCCGAGAAATACTTGCTTCATTCGGTCGTTTAATTAACAAATCGAATTTATGGGTCATATTATAATGAAATACGTGTACTTGTGACAAATATTTCATTACTTGTTGGCAACATTTCCTATTTTGGCAATTGATGGTGAATTTAATAATATAATAATAATAATAATAATGATAATAATAATAATAATAATAATAATAATAATAATAATAATATGTCCGATATTTCGCCTCAATTATTGTGATAATTATTCTCACAGACATTGTTTACCTTTTGAACACTTTGTTTTAAAAATTCAACGAATGGAAGATTGTTACATTCAAATTTCGGGATCCGTAAATTTTAGGATTAAATGATTTTGTTCTTAAAATATAATAATAATACTGGACTAATGTTTCTAAATATTTATGAAAATTTCGTAAAAGAATTGGAACATTCTTAAAAACGATTATACTCGACGTTTAGGCAAATTCTAAACAGGCTCAAATATCTAGAAATTTTTGAAATCTTCATTAAACCAAAGTTCCCTGTAAAAAGTATCCAAGATTTCATTTTGAAAATAATTCTAGAAGCTAAATTTCTAGTAATAATAATAATAATAATAATAATAATAATAAGGATTTTTGGTCCAGGAGACGACTTTTCATCTTTTTTTTGTTGATGGAAAAAAAATTAAAATTTTTCGCTACAATATTGAAGAATGCTTCATAGATCAATGATATATGGGTCAAAATTCCGAAAGGCAGCATGCGTTTGGGCGTCATAGTCGACGATTGTTTTTTGTAACTTTAGAGACACATGGTACAGTATGAGAGTACATTCTGGAATTTTTTTAAGATTTTTAAATCGACTAGTTTCACTGTACCGATGACGTAATTTTTTTGAAATTTCTTAAATGTCATGTTTTAATCAGTTTCTCTAGACCCCTGTAAGTAAGAAAAAAAATTTCGACATATGTTTTCATCGAAAAAGATCTCAGCTTAAAAAAAAAAAATATTTCCAAATATGTACCAATTCGTATAAGCATAGAAAAAGAGGTTTTTTCCTCAAAAAGGCGTTTTATCGATGAGCCTACACTCCAATCTGTTTTTTCATATTTTTTTTCGGATTTCTGAGGTTTTTTACAGGAAAAAACCCTTTTTCCAGAGTGGGATTTCTGCGGCATCAGACCGTTATATATTAAATATAATCTGAGGTGCTGTGAATATCGAGAAAATAGTGCGGATACAATAATGCTTACTGCGCTAGTATTGTATTGTATTGTTACTATCATTTTTTATCGAGGTCGTTATGGGTTTTTAACTCAACTTTTAATTTATTAGTACCGTAACAGGAGGATTTCACTATGAGAAAAAATAATAATACCCTGAAAGCAATATAATATACACGATTCCAGGGAATGGGTGTCCAGACAAACTTTAAAAAACATCCATTCATCTTTTATGAAAATATTTATTGACGCAAGTTTAATTTGGCGCAAAAAAAAAAAATATTTAACAATTTCTTGGCGAAAAATTAACCAACGTCAATGAATATTTTCATAAAAGATGAATGGATCTTTTTTAAAGTTTATTTACACACCCATTCCACGGAATCGTGTATATTATATTGCTTTCGGGGTATTATTATTTTTTCTCAGAGTCAAATCCTCCTGTTACAGTACTAATAAATTAAAAGTTAAGTTAAAAACCCATAACGATCTCGATAAAAAATGATAGTAACAATACAATACAATACTAGCGCAGTAAGCAGTATTGTATTCGCACTATTTTCTCGATATTTACAGCACCTCAGATTATATTTAATATATAACGGTCTGATGCCGCAGAGATCCCACTCGGAAAGAGTTTTTCGTGTAAAAAAACCTCAGAAATCCAAAAAAAAAAAAAAAAATGAAAAAACAGATTGGAGCGTAGGCTGATCGATAAAACGCGTTTTTGAGGAAAAAACATATTTTTCTATGCTCATACGAATTGGTACGTATTTGGAAACATTTTTTTTGAAAAGCTGAGATCTTTTTCGATGGAAATATGTGTCGATTTTTTTTTTCTATTACAGGGGTCTAGAGAAATTGATTGAAACATGACATTCAAGAAATTTCAAAAAAATGACGTCATCGGTACAGTGAAACTGGTAGATTTAAAAAAAAATGAAAAATTCCAGAGTGTACTCTCATACTGTACTACCATGTGTCCCTAAAGTTACAAAACAATCGTCGACTATGAGGCTCAAACGCATGCTGCCTTTCGGAATTTTTTGCCCCATATATGTATATATATGTAACGTGATGGAATTAGTAAAATATAAGACTTTCACGGCTCAATCTCGAGTTCCGAATAATCGTTGTACGTAAAGGACATACTTTTACTCGATTCATTCACGTCGTTTCATTAACTTTCGAGATGTTTAACGAGCCGGACAATTATATAGCCGTATATAATAGACCTCGTGGAGACACGGGATCAACTATCTCTCTCTCTCTCTCTCTCTCTCTCGCTCTCTCTCTCTTTGTCTTCTGACACAATGGTGAAAATTAAGCTCCGCACTTCAGTATTATCGATTCTCCTCTCGTTTCTCTGATAACCCGGCAAAAGGTCCTTCGTCGTTCTCCTCTTGAATTATATCATCATTCCTCCCTTCTATATATGGGGCAATCATTACGAAGCCGATCAATCCGTAGCCCCCGCGACCATTTTTTATTTTGTTTAAAATGTTCTATTTCTTTTTACGTACCGAAATGCAGTCTTTCAGAATTTTTTTAGACTTTTGTCTCGACCCTTCGAATCACAACAAAATTTTCAAAATTGTGTGAAATTTTGAAAAATGTATTGCGGTTGGAAGGGTCGAGACAAAAATCTAAAAAAATTCTGCAAGACTGCTTTCGGTACGTACAAAAAAATAGAAAATTTTAAACAAAATTGAAAATCATCGGGGTCACGGAGTGGTCTGTTCGTATGGAATGCCTCATATGTATATGTAGAATGATAACTAGCGAATTTCCCCTCGACCACGATGACACACTTTGATCGGAGCTTCCGGTATTCTCGAAGCTTTGATAAACTTTCAATTGTCAGGGACGAAAAATCCTTTGATTTCCTTTTACCATCTATTCGAGAAAACTTCCGTCTGAAAACGCTGAATCGAGAAATTGAAAAATAATGCTTGGAAAAGTCGAGCAATTTGAGAATGACAAATTGAACGATTTTTGTTATTATTCCGAGGGGAGGAAAAAAATGTGAAAGTGGGAACGCTTTTAGCGATTTTTTGAAAAAGAAGTGAGCTGCGGAATTAGGGTAAAATTAGGGCAATCACGTTTAATGAGCCACCGTATTGTTTTTCAGTTCTGGCATTTTTTTGAAAACTTCAACCCTTAGGGTTTATTAATTTTGATAAGAACTGCCCTTGTTAACTAATACATTTTCGCAAAGAATTTGAACCGAATAGATGCATTATTTTTGGGGAATTAAAAGCAATTGAAAACCGGATCGTTTAAGGATAAAAATCACTGTAAGAGATAAAAGCGCGATTCACAAAAAAAAAAACAATATTTTACTGCATCAAAGTCAATTTTCCTTTTCTGTAATTAAACCGGAAGTAGCGAGGAACAAGGATGTTTCGTGTCTCTGATTAAAACCGATTCGCGATAGCTCTTTTTTTTTTAAGGGCGTAAAGAAAGAAATTGCCGAAACTCGTCCAAGAATTTACTCTTTTCGCGAAATTTATGTAGTTCTCTTTTTTTTTTATACTCTCGAACCGCTTTTCTCACCCCATCCGCGACTTTTCTTCACCCCTTACACGAGAACACGAGCTTCTCACTGGCCAACTGAGCTTTGTTCGAGAAATCCGTCGTAAAAGTTCATATACCCCAACGCGTTCAACCAAAATCCTTATCAAACTCTCTCTCTGTACATATATATTTATATATATTCTCCCTCTTTCATTCAGCATTAACCCAAACCTTCTCGCGTTCTTTCGCATTTGAGTCTTGGCCGTATCGTGTTCTACGCGCGAAACGCCCCACCGAATTCTCAACGCAAAAATACCTTTCTGTCTCGAAAAAAAAGTGTGAAACTTATTATTCTTTTGCTCTTTCCGACTACGAGCCGGTTCATCCAGGAGGTATTCTTTTGCCAATGTGCAGCTCCAAACCTTGTCAGATTCTTCTTTCAACGAAATATCTATCCACTCGTTTAAAATATAAATAAAATCGAGCTCTTGCCTCCTCGTTCGACAAGTTTTGTGTCTGTGAAAAGAAAGTTTCAAGTTTATTATTGTCAGGAGAGAGAAAAAAGTAATTTTTCAAGAATTTTTTCTCGAAAGACATTTTAATTCATTAACCTCAAAATTTATATGAAAACATCCTTTTACCCACGTGTTCTAAATACTTTAAGAATGCAAATTATGTAAAAAAAATATATATATATATGTATAATTTTTCATCGTTATAAACGGTGACCTCTCCTTGATAGGCAACATTTTTTAATAATCACCAGGGCGCGAATTATTTAGCTTTTTTGATTGTCGCTCCGTATTTTTATTTTGAATCCCGACAGGCTTTGAATCGCGAATTTAGTCACTCTCGATAAATTGTGCTCAAAAATAAATTCAAAGCACTTATTACCGTAATACGAACGGGGATGAAGGGGGTGGTGGTGACTTTCGGTAAGTTTAAGGAGAGAGAAAAAGAGAGAAGAGTGAGAAGAGCGAGAAAAGAGAAAGGACGAAACGAGGGAGGGTTTAAAAAAGCCGTTCTTCGGTTTACTTCCGCGGGGTTTGGTCGTTCATTGCCGGAAGTGAAAACGCAGGTGTCTATATATATATATTATATAGAAGTGGTCTTCCGGATGAAAGAAGGTCGGCGAGTGTGTGGAGATTTTATCGAGCACATTGCGAAAAGCTTTGAGAGCAAGCGGTGAAAGCGAGAATGGAGGACGAGGGGAGCGGCGAAAAACGTTGAATTATTTAGTAAAGTGGAGCCGCGCGATGGATCCGCGCTTTTAACGCTCCGCGCGTAAAGTTTTCTCGTGAACTGCCGCGTTGACTTTTCTCTCTTTCCTTCTCTCTTCCTCGTCTCTATTCTTCAATACAGCAGAGTAAAAGCCATGGTTTTTTCCCATAAATCGCGCGGAAGATGCGCGTCATCGACGGTGATGGAAAAATAAAAATGGCACCGATGCAAGTTTTTCACAAATACTCGAATCGTTCGATCATTTGGCTATTTCTATTTAATAAAATGTCACAAAATTTATAAATTAATTAATCCGAAGATTTTCAAATAAACGGAATAAATTAAAAAAAATGGAATTTAAAAAAAAAATTCGAAATTAATAAGACGTAACGAAATTTATAAATCAATAAATTTGAAAAGATACAAGTAAATAGAATAGATTTTTAAAAAAATGGGAACTGATAGGAAAAATGTAAAATGGGGTGAATCAATAATTTAAACAAATTTAGAAAACGATTGAAATTGACATTAGAATCTTACTTTAAAAAAAAAAGTTTTAAAATTAATTTTTACCACTCTGGACACTTTCCATGAAAATTAATGCGTAAAATAAATGTGTTATAGGAAAGATTTAATTAAATTAATTTAATTAAAAAGAATTAAAGGCCATTCAAATTTACATAAAATTGGTATATTAAAATAATATTTATTATTATTATTATTCTAGAGGTTAAATGTATCAAAAAAGTGGAAGTGTATCAAAAAAGTCGTATTTTATTTTTGCACTGAAATCTTATACATATATCACTAGGAAATTGTCGGGAAATGTCTGGTCTCAAAAAAGTCTCATTTCACGACGTCAAAATTCTCAACACGCAGACTTGAGGGTATCCCCCGTATAAATAGATATGTCTATGTATATATATAGGGTTTACATATAGCATTGTTATATGCATAAACAAATAGTGCACCTGCCGAGAGCAGGTAGGCAATTGGTACGTTTGCGGAGGGTCCGGACTCTGCGTTAACATAATAATTAAGTGCGGTTCCGACGTTGAATTAATTCGTCCACAATCGCGGGGGTGGGGGATGAAGTCTCTCTCTTTCTTGCACCCCTTGTCTCTCACTCGTGCTCTCTCTTCCACTAGTCCGCAACTATATATATGTACAACTTTAGCCTACGACGATGGTGAAGAGAGAGGGTAGAGATGGAACTCACCCCGCTCTCTCTCTCTCTCTCTCTCTCTCTCTCTCTCTCATCCTCTCTCGCTCACTATGTTGGTATTCTCTGCTTTCCACCAACGTTGAAATAATAATTCACCACCGGCTGTTTGCTAACGAGGTTGGACGCCACAAGGGAACTCGTGATTTTAACGTTGTCGGTTTACTCGCCTCTGCGCACCCCCACTCTCCCTCCCTCTGTCTGTATCTGCGTTTCTATACAGACACAATGGATCCGGCAGAAATAGTTGTACAGGACTTGGTTACCAACCTGTATTTCCATCCATATTCTCATTGACCGCCGAGTACAAAAATTAGGCAGGAAATTTAGAGTTTCTT
Organism: Alloplasta piceator; assembly: GCA_946863875.1. Lineage (NCBI taxonomy): Eukaryota > Metazoa > Arthropoda > Insecta > Hymenoptera > Ichneumonidae > Alloplasta > Alloplasta piceator. Next base: position 235,070 of record OX333073.1, read on the forward strand.
ACCTAGGAACGACCCCTTGTGAGGGGAGAGGGCTGTAGGGGGATCGAGGGGTTGTTTTGCGATGACACTTCAAATAATTGTTGTTCGGGAAACCCTGACGAGGCACAAATTGGTAAAAAATTAACCATTTTGAAAATTGCTATCCTTGAATCAGAGATTGGACGAGCGAGCTACTCTCTGAGAGAAAAATCGAAAAAAAACCCATGATCATCCCTTGAACCGACTATACAAAGCCTCCGTCATATTGATAATCAATTGCCAATTTCTCAAGCGCGTAACTCTAGCTTACAACGAAAATTCCAACTTCCGAGCCTGGATTGACTTCCGGCGATTGGCAATGCCCCAGGTACGATTTCTTTTTTTTTTGTCACAACCCCCAAACACCGTGTATTAAACTCGGCTTGTAACGTAGATGTTGCACGAATGCGCTCGAAGAGCGTGTTGACGTTGATCGTTGCATCGTCGATGCACAACAGTCGTGACAGGTTCTCCCTTTGCTCAGGGATAGTCGGTTAACGGTTAAGGGGTGTGCGCGCCGGCATAAGGAAGGGCTCACGGTGCAGAATGGAGAGAGCGTACAAAGCTTGTATAGGCGAGCGGAAGAGGGCGCGGGAACGGCGGATATTCGCGCCGAGGCGAACGCACACTACACGTCCTTTTCGCGTTTACCGTCTTCCTACGTACACAAATACGGTATATATTTATATGTATATGTGGATATATCGTGTGAATGTATAATAATATAGATATAAATGTATATGGGTGTTTTGGTGGCTCTCGCTTATATACGAGAATCCATGAACCGTGCAATCAGCAAACTGAGTTAGAGCGCGAGGCTCGTAATCACAATTAAGCCATCACGGGCGGCGTTAGACAGCTAGAATTACAGTAAACTGGGACAGAGTGGTATAGAGCCTACGGTGCAGTCTTGGTGTTTACATATAGGTTGGTGTACATGATAATAATACAGGGAAATGGGAGGCAAAATGGTCACCATAAGAATAAGATTAAGTAGCCAGAACGCTGGGGATGGTCCGAGCTCGGTGGTTTTCATCTAAAAATTACTTTTTAATGGACATTATTGAGGGTCAGAACGAAAAATGGCCGAAAATGAGCCCGGCTTGCGTGAGGATTTCAGGATTTTACTTCAAGTTTTTTTCCTTCAGCAGCTATATAGAATTGTCGAAAAAACTAGTAGTTTTCGGGTAATCTGTAACTTGAAATCTGCCACGTGCATCGAAATCTAAATTTCAGCTTTGGAAACCTGGATGATCAGGAGGGAATCTCTAGGAAATTTGGAACTTGATCTTCAAATACCAAAAATTATAAAAAAACATGTCTTTGGAATCTTTAGGGGTAGAGGGCTCTTTCGAACGATACCTCGCAAGATGCATTAATAAGAATTATTTTTTTAAAATTAAACATATTTTTTCGTTTTAGTAACTATACCACATCGTTACGAAAACGAGTTCAATATCTACTCCTCGTACTACGATTGAAATTTTAGTTTTGGAAACTTGAAAGATCAGAGGGTCATCGCAAAAAATTTTCAATCCTTGATAGGCTATTGTCATAAAAATTTCATTACCCAGAACTGATTTAGCATGAGAACTACATTTTAAAATACTTGTGCCAATAAGAACGATAAATCCTCTAATTTGTATATTTTATAATTATTTATGTTCTTTGATAATTTTGGAGGGTGGCGTTTTGCTCTACCGTGGCCATTTTGCCCCGCATTCCCCTGTATACGCATCCCGCGGTACAAGGTACAACTATGTTTGTGTTTGGGCGCGTTATGGGCCTATATCTGTGTATTTGTTCATCTGTATAGCTCCCCGTGTATACGAGTATGTGCTCGTGCAATAAGTATGTATTTGTGTCAAACAAAATGTCGCTAAATTCGCCATTTTGCGTGCCAAGTCACGTTTGACACCGCCCTTTTGAGTTTTAGACGACGACATTTGTTGTGCGGCACACGTTGTATGGATACGCGGCGAAAAGGGGGTTGTTGCCAGCTTTCTGGCTCCAACGACACCCCTGTAAACTCGTACGGGGGTCTCTGTGTCGATTCAAAACTTTTTTTTCTCTGGAGTATTTGGAAAATACTTTTTACCGAATTGTTGCCAATTCGTAAAGCTTTCTTCATCGGAAAACGTAAATTTCAGCTTGCGAGGGATGATTTGTGAGTGACCAAACATTACCCTAAAAAAATTATGTAAGTATTTGGTTTAAATAAATTTATTTGACAGAAAATTTTTATAGAAATTTCTGTCGAATAGGCTAATTGGGCCGATATCTAAATAATTTAGATTAATTTATCTAAATAAAATGAACAAAGTTTCTGGACATTTGAGGGACGATCGAGTTTTAAATTAATTTCGGCAATTTTTCCAATTTCATAATTTCAAGCTTTTCAGTCCATTTTTAAGAAAAATCAAACTGGGACTGCTAGAATGAGTCTTAAAAATAGGGGTGCTCGGTAAAATCGTAGAAAAAATCGTGAAACAAATGCGGGAGAGTAGTTTGGGGGTTGGTTGAGTACACACGGAATATTCGTTACATGTATATAAACACACAGCAAAGAGAGCCCTGACATAGGTGGATCGTTTGCCATTCGCTTCCGCAACGATCCCAGCTCGCGTTTCCTTAACCCTTTCCCAAGAACTTGGACGGATGGAGAACTTGCATTACCGTGTGTTTGAGTTGTCGTGTGCATTGTCACTTTAACCCTTGCAAAAAAAGAGCAATTATTTTGTGCAAACGATCGATCAACGTTCGAGCTTCTCGGGGCTCCTTTTATCGATATTTGACTTTATCGTCGATAAATCGATTCTTTTTTTCAATTATTTCATATTGTTTTATTTGATAACTTAATTAATTAAGTTTAATTTAATTTATTAATTCATGTAATTTGTTCTATTTATTTAATTTGGTTAAATTATTTATTTGATTTAATTTCTTATGGATGCATAAATGCAATTTTCGAATATTTTACGGAGGAACACGCGCATAAAAGTACGAAAATTGTGGGCTTGGCGAAACGATTTCGTTTTTGGTTCATCACGACGATTAAACTGGGACAATTTGATACCGAAATTTCATGGATCATTAGTTTTGGTGAAATGTTGAATAACCTCCCCTCGGTGACGACGCTCGACTAATAATCGTAAAGTTTCGTTAAACTTTATGATAATACAAAATTCTATCGTTCAAACACTTGGACGCAAATGGGAGTCGAATTCGGAGAGAATGCGATAAACTTCAATGATTGTGTACTGCATTATCTGTAACGCGTTTTACATTGACTTATGTTTATTTACAATATTTATAATATGGATTATCGATAAATAATTGATTATCCGAGAGGTATCGACTCCATATTGTGAAATTTCCTTCTAAAGCGTTAATTTTTATGTCAAGGGTTGATTGTGGAATCAAGTTGGAAATTTTGTGCGGGTTTTCAACACTTATTATATTTTTTATCAATGTTATATTTATTTATAATTTTTTTAACATGGATTATCGATGAATAATCGATAATCAAAATGTATCGATTTTGACGCCGTGTATTGTGCGATTCTCTTTTAAGCCATACATTTTTATTTCAGGGGTTGGCTGTGGATTCAAGTTGGCATTTTCGGACAAGATTTTAATATCTTATTTTATGGATATTTTTATTTATTTAAAATATTTACAATATGGATTATCGATGGATCATCGATAATCGAAACTGTATCAATTTTGACTCTATTATATTCTGGAATTTTCTTCCAAGCCACAAATTTTTTTTTCAAGGGTTATTCGTGGGTTGGAGTACGGAATTTTTTTCCGAGATCCGATTATCGCGAAATACGAAAATTGAGGGAGACGAAACGTTCAATTTCTAGATCGTGCAGCTTAAAACTTTAGGGTTGCCTCGGAGTTTCATTGGATCGTTAAATTTTCATACATAAAATGCATCCAGAGACTATGTACTTCTCTGCTTATCGCACGTCGGCGCGTGTGTGAACGAATATATCACGCGATGATAAACCACCCTTATTCACTATTTTCTCGTCACCGCCTATCCCACACTCCCACCCCTACGTTGCGCATCATCCCTCCTTCGTGCAAAAACCTCGAACGAAGAGAGAGCCGAAATGAAAGCAATCTACCCTCAGGTGGAATTTACCCACGTTCAGGAATCGTTGGATCATCGCGGAGTTAGGGGTTGGGCAGGAAGTCCCTGCAACTCTCTGTTGAACATACGACAAGTTCCGCGATAAACCGACCAATCATTCGCGAATGAAATTTCGCTTTCCCCGCCATTTTGGAAATTATCCAACATTTTTGTGATCAACGAATTCTATATTATTTTTTGAGCCTAACAATTTCGTAACTACAACATATCATAAAGCAACGACGCGGAGAGGTCGAAATTTTGCGAAAAAAATATTAGTTTCGTTTTGGATATTAACAAAAAAATATTTTGTATCATGTATTTGGAAAATTGCATATTTTTTCCAAAATTTCATCTAAAATGAAGCAAAATCTTATTATATTAAATTAAAAAAAAAAAAATTAATATTATAAATTATTATTATTATCAATAAATTTATTATATGTTTTACATCTTTCATTACGGTTCGGCGATTCTAAATATTGAAAATTAAAATTTAATGAAAATTTTTGAATATCCTATGTTTTTTATAAGGTTAACAAATAAAATAATATAATTACAACAGGCAAAAATTAAAAGTTATCAAATATTAAGGTGTTACAGGACTATCAAAGGTAAAAAAGCATATCTTCGCTACTTCTTTTAAATATAATAAATAAATGATTCTATTCCAAATTTTGAACGTATACAATAGCAATATTGGAAACTAAAATAGTGTTTTTAGAAAAAACCAGTCTAGCCTGATGAGGAAAATTTCCAAAAGTTCTCTCTCTTAGACTTTCACTTCGATTGACTCGAAACTTTGGGAAAATATAATAGGAATATTGCACTCTTGGATAAAAAAAAAGAATTCTTATTCTTTTAATTTTTGCAATAGTGTATACATTTTTTTTAAATATAACAACAAATAAAATAAAATAACAAAAAAAAAGTAAGAAACAGAATATTCTTTTAATTTTCATACCCAACCCCTTAACGTTAATTATCCTCAATATACCCTAATTTTTTCTCAATCTACATCATGACTCAATTCTTTTATCTCCCAAAGTATTCAACGATATCTAAGAATGGCGAAGGAATCAACATTTTTGCCCGAATTATCGGTCGATCTGACGTGGAACTTGTCATATACGAATTCTCATGTGACGAACATGCGACAATCTTGATTCCATACACGAGGAAGGACGCGTAGGGGTGTTATTTCACAAATGGATTTTCGTCCTTTGCTCCTTATCTCGATCGTGATTCGACACCGAACAAACACAAACACGCGCGGATACATTCCATCCCCTCTGTTTATCCCGGCGAATCCGGAATCTCGACTTCTCCGTGCGGCCATAATCTAAAATCTCGTGCATCGTGGACGCTCGTAGTTGCGCATTGCAGAAGGAAAATCGATGAACGCGTGTGTTACGACCGAGCCAAAGGGGTGAGGCCGATATTGAGCTGTTTGAACATTTGACGGTATGATTTGTAAGCCCAGGGATTCAACCTCAGGGATTTAACCCCGGAGATTCGTGATCAATAAAATTTCGTAATGACTTTGTCAGTCGTATCTCGAAGGATCATCGTCGGGGTTTATTGAAATATCAAGCCGCCTCGCTTGAATATAATTATAGGGATGAAATACCAAATTCAAAATAAAACGCTCATTTTAAGGGTTTAAAAAATTTTTAAATGTCACAAAATCTTAATTAATTTTTAGTCATTATTCCAAAATTCAATATTAATAATTATACATTTGTAACATAATTCTTATTTTTCCCAAAAACAATATAGTTACCTGGATGAAATTTTGAAAAAACAAATTTTAAGAATTTAAAAATGAGGACTTACCAAATTGGAAAATGAGGACCCTTTGTTCAAACTCCTCGCTGGTAGTCGAATTTTTTTCTCGGTTAGGTATTGTCATGAAAAAATTATGTATTTTTGTTAACAAAGAGCCTGGAGGTATGATGGAATTTGAAAAAAACAAATTTATAGAATTGACAGCTGTTAAAAAGCTCTCTTATTTTGAGTAATATTAAAAGTTGAAGAAATTGATAAATATAAATTATAAATACATAAATCGATAAAAAGGTACAAATAACAAATGTCGATGCTACGATTCGAAGAAAGAAAAATCGATTTGTCAAAAATCTGAGAGTGATGCAACCTTCTTGAGCCTTCCGACTCCGCGGGACTGGTAGAAAAGAAAAAAATGTCGAAAAAAGCCTCATCGACATTCAAATCTCAACGATCCTTCCAAGGGTGAAAAAAATGGCTGGCAAGTTCGAGGGTTAATATCGCGCGCATCGGCGGTGCATCGACCCTAATTTCAGGGCTGTAACTCAGTAACTCATCCTGTCGTGGCAGAAGGATGTCTCGCATCTGTTGGCCAACAAACCGGCTGACCGGTCAACGATATCAGATTGACTGGCTGATAAAACAATTTGTAACTTCCCTTCGTTCATCGAGTCCGTTCTTCGTCCTTTCTCGTCTTTTTCCCTCATTGTTCGAGGCTCCGCGGAGGGCGGACAACGCTGCCGAGTATACTCGGAAAAAGTGGAATAAAAGATGGAAGAAGCTATTTTTTTTTCTCTCGTACATCGATAGTTAGTCGCTGAGAATTTCCGGAAGCATTTCCGCTCTGTCTACGGAAGCTCGAGCGCAGTTGCACCGGAAAAAACGTTGACGGGGAGTTCCGAAATACAGGGCGCACAGAGACATTTTCCCCTCAAGGGATGAGAATCCATAGAGAATCCACGAGTCGTCGCGTACCTCTTGTTACATATGGATAAGAGCCAACGTCAATTTTCGGCGATACATCGCGCGATCGTCGCGACAGCGTCCTTTCTCCGTTCGCCTCGAGACCTTTTCCGCCTCGTTCGCTCTTTCTCCATCGTGGAAAACTTCCCTGACTGATTTCTCCGTATAATCCCACTCACGATTTGACGTATTTTTCTCGCGACCGGAGAATTTTTCGCCCGGACAAACATTATCGCCGCGGCAATGAGAATCTTGGAAAAAAACAATATGGCGTCAGGTTCGAAGAAGAGAAAGAGTCAGAGGAAAAGTTTGCGGAAATTATTTCACGATTCGGAGCGAAGATAGGACTCGAATGATACGAGTCGAACGTGCAGATCGATGTTGAGAATGGCGGGGACGAGTGAATCGGTACTCGAAAATTTTATCTCCGATCGGTTGGACAGGAGAAAAACGGAGTGGTGATCGATCGTCCTGTTCCGCGTTGTCCACCGAGGCCTTGATTTCATTCGGTCAACAGAGATCTCAAGATTGTTTTGTCCAAAGAAAAAAGCGAAAAACCATTTCCGCAACTCAATAAAAGGCGAGCTGAAACGTCACTGAATAAATGAATAAAGAGATTACCAAAAATCCAGAGTCCTTTTCCAATGGTAAATTGCGCGCGGAGCCTTTGCATTCTTTGATCCAAATAATTCAAGATCGTTGATTGAGACAAGTTTTTTTTCTCACACCACTGTCTCTCGCGAAAATCTAAAACTTGGCACGATTATTAACCACAATTTTAGGTATCTTGTGGAATTTTTCCAGATTTTTAATCATACAATTGTCAAAGTTACGGCCCAACAGAGATTCGTTCACTTCGAGGGTTGGAAAAATGTCGAATTTTTTCAAGGACACAATTTCACGATTTTAAATCCTTATTTTGAAAGTGGAATTTATATCGTTCAATACTGTTATTAAAACAACTACATTTGGAAATAGCTTAATCCGAAATTTGATCAATTGGAAAAAGATTGGTCGAAATAAACGTAATTTTTTACCGCCTGTACACTGAGAGAAAAAATTACTAGAACCAATGAAATAAAGTTTTGAAGGAAAACCATCATTTTTTTTCATTATTTGCCAAAACATATTAGATTGGTTCCCTTGTATATTTACTTGGTTCATTTTTTCAGTCAATTCCATGAATTTCTGTTTCGATAAACGAATTTACTTGAATCTAACAATATGTTATCAATTATATGTAATATGTTGTTTGAATCAAGAACACATTTTATCATTCAAAACAGGCATGTCTTTTGATACAGGAAGCACTGAGAAAAAAGATTTACTGAATCAACAAATTAATTAGTCCAATCAACAGGAAAAATGATTGATTCAATAAAATGCGTGTTTATTAATTGTTGCTAAACATTTTATAAAAAATATATAGCTCTTGCCAAATAATTTAATATGCATAGTTTATTAACATAGTTTAGTAACGTCAAAAAGAGATAAATAGAAAAAAAAAGACAAATCTGCGCCAATTCTCCGCTCTAATTTCTCTGTCCGACCGAGATTCGAACCCTCGACCCTACCTACCGTCATACCTATCCTACCTAACTACCTGACACGCTACCTATTACGCTATCGACTACTAATAGGCACTTGAAAAAAGTTAGGAGTTACGAAGATTCGAATATAAGAAAACATTTAAAAAACCAGTTTTTTACTTTTTAACAACTTATATGTATACTATTAAATAATACTATAGAAATGATAGTTCTTTGCTCGAAGGAAATAAAAATGTCATCATTCCAAACAAATATTCTATTGGAATAAAATAATGTGTTATTCATTTTACTACAGCTTTTTTTCAAATAATCACGATCAATTTTATATCTAATAAATATTGAAAATACTAGAGAAATATTTTTAGAAATAAAATAATGATGAATTTATTCCAAAGAAATAACTTTGTTCGAAAAAAATAATTTCGCATTGAAGTCATTTTTTAGATCCAAATAATCTCATGTTTATGATGCCATAAATAATTTTCTTAAAAAAAAAATAATTTCGTATTGAAGTCGTTTTTTAGATTCAAATAATCACCATCTTAGATTCAAATAGATAAATGTAATTAATCTAAAGATTCAAATTTAGATAAATGTAATTAATCTAATGAATACAAATTCAATCAAATCTATTTAAATAAAAATATTTTTCGAAGTAAAATAATAATGACTTCATTGCAAGAAAATAATTTTTTCGAAAAAAATAATTTTGTATTGAATTCGTTTTTTAGATTCAAATAATCTCATGTTTATGATGCGATCAATGTAATTAATCCAATGAATACAAATTTAATCAAATCTATCATTCATTTCATTGTTACTATTAAATAAGAGTTTAATATAATGGAGTAATAGATTCGTGAAAATATTTTTTTAAATGAAGAGTGATTTTCTCGGTTCGACAAATAAAAAATCGAATTAATACTTTCATTAGAATAAATAAATTCATGTTCTCAAATTCAGTAATTTTTTCTCTCAGTGTATTAAAATTTTTCAATGCACTATAGTTTCCGTCGATAAAAATTGTGCTCCTTGTAATAATTAATTATTCTCATTGTCATTGCCAACTTCCTCTTGAGAATTGTTTTACAATAACTGGAATAAACGTTGATTTTTGCCCAGGAAACGGTGATCGTGCTATCCGCGATGTAATAAAAAAAGGAAAATAATAATGGGCATAAAAAATAAGCAAAAAGCATACCGGTGAACGTAACAAAGACGAGATTGCCGGATAATGGGGGATGGAAAAATTGGAAAATCATTCTTGGTTGGTTTATCGGGGCGGGGAGAAAGTACCGGCGTGTTGCGCGATAGGAGAATATAAATCCCTGAGGCGAATATCTTCGTTCGGTCTCCGTAATATCGGATACAGATATGTGTTTATATATCGATGATTAAAACAAAATGAAGAAGGCAAAAATCTGCAAGATTCAAGGAACAAATTTGCGGGAACAACGCCCTTTTGGACGTCAGTGTTGAGGTGTAACGTTGGCCACAGCCAAGTGGCCGCGCGAGATCCACAAGAGGGATGATACCGGGAGGGGGAGGCAAAAAGATGGCCACCGAGTGTTATTACTATACGTCTTAGATAAAGAGGGGATGCGAAGCACATACATGTAGCACCATTACGTTTCAACACGTGTAAGCTCGTTCAAATATCGTTTTGTTTGCCTCGCGCCCCCTCGTCAGGGGTTAAGGGTTGCGGGGATGGTTTCCAAGAGAGCGAGAGAGAATAGATAGAGAGAGAAGGGGGATCAAAGCCATAAGGGTCGAAGAAATACTGTCCAACTTTTCCGCAAACTCACTCTCTCGTTTTCCCTCGTTCCTTCATCGATTTTCTTCACACCGTTGTGTCATAACACCGCGGAGAATTTCTTTCTTTTTTCTCACGAAGAACGAACGTCTTTCGAGCCAAAAGAAAAATATGTAATTCAAAAATAAATTTGATTTTTATCCCTCACAGTTTTTCCTCGTAATCTCGTCAAACCCACATCCCCACCCCACCCACAATTGTTTGTGGTGGAATCAAGTATGTACGATTCAAGGCAAAATGTATAAAAAGCTTTTGCACGATTTATCACTCATCCCCAGTTGCTGTTTCAATATTCATAAATATCTGAAAATATCAAATCATGAGACAAATTTGAAAAAAAAAATTTCATGTAAAATGACTCACCGGCCACTGGAACTTGCAGATCAGCCGCGAATAATGCAATATCCTGCGTCTCTTCTTCTGTAAACGAAAACTCGAAAAAAAAGACTCACGTACCGCGGCGAAACCACAATTTGATCACGACTGATCACGTTTTAAATCAAACTCTTGTAATCGTGAAAAAAATTGTTAAAAAATACTGCACTGTAATCCAATTGAGCGATGCACTGTGATCCAAACGGCGATGCACTTTAAGAAAAAAACATTTCTGACAGCGATGAGCGTCATTGGAGGAAAAAATTATCTTGGCACGTTTTGAGAACGAAATGTTTGAGATAAATGCCAGTATTTACCGCAAAAAAATTATTATTAAGAATGTATTTGTTAGAAAGAAAACATTGTTTTAACGATAATAATTCCTAATGACGTCACAAGCTCTTTGGGAGTGATTTTTTGTTCTTATTCGAACGATGAGCATCACTGATTTCAGGCATGTAAAAGGAAACAAATTTCACACTTGAACACCGCTTACGTGCTAAAGAGGTTTATTGAATATGTCACTTTTTCACATGCACTGAATTCCAAGGTACACCGTAATTGAGAAGATTCCGCAAAAAAATGTCATCGTCGTGACAGACTCGAAAAAACCGACGTTTGGTCACTCGACGCGCTTGACCTGTCATCTCACATAATTTCCCGGGGCGCAATAATAATTTATGTTCGACAAAATTACAATGATTTAAAAAAAAGAATCGAAAAAAACTGTCAGATAAATACAAGGCGCGTGGACGAACGACGCTTGTTGTTGATAGTGTTGATACGAGATTCCATTATGGCCGTCGTGTCTTTGGATTTTGTCACTAGCGCCACAATCGCGCGATCAGCCGAAAAGCTCAACGAGCTACCGATGCTGGCGATCTACCGACGGAGCTCTACCTTACCGACGGTGATTATTCTACTCTGCGAATTCGAATTTTCCCGCGGACCAGTACACATTCTTGGCAGCGAGAAAAAAATATATATCAAGAAAAATATCGAAATAATGCTTTTAGCCTATTTTAGCAGCATGAATAATTCTAATTAAACGTTCGATCGATTATTCGAGCATCGAATCGTATATTCAAAGCTTGATTACGAAATTTTTGCAAATATGCCACCAACTTGTATATTGACTCACTTTTTCCTAATCGCCAAACTTAACCCCTTCCACTGTTGTAGCCACTCTTTTTCGATAATTTTTAGAAAAAAAATTAATCGAAATAACTAACGAAACCCATTGACCCCTGCGTTATCAATGGATATACGTGTATATCCACGATGTTTGTCAGACGCAAAATTAACGGTTCTCAACTCACGCAGTCACGCCGATGCAAAAAACATGGCGGATGTTTTCACCCTAACCCCTAACCGCGATTTTTTTCACTTGATTTTTCTCGAATTTCTCCTCCGTGGGGTCATTTCTGTACGTTATTGGTAATTCTTTCGTCAAGGCGAATATCCTCGTGCAATGATTTATCGCCGTTTCAAGAGATCCCGTAATGCTTATCGTCGGAATTTTGCGAGCACCGGCTCCGATCTGGGATGTGGACATCGATTGTCGTTGATGCGTTTTTTTCGGCCGTATTTCGTTGATTCTATCGTGTAGGATCGATTCATGAAGATATTCTTCATTCCTCGACCCGCAACAGGATGCTGGATTTAATGAGGAATCGAATCGTGAGTCTAATTTTCTTGAATGACCTTGCAAAGTCCCTTGCCGCGATACCTCATTTTCATGTTTTTTTTCGTTCTTTGTTTTTAGACTCCATTTCCCTCTACAGGACCCAGTCCTTGGAAACGTATCTACCATCTCCGAGTGTTCGACGTTCAAGAGTGTTTTTTTCTTAGCGCGCTAAAGCTCCGTGCAACATGGGATCAAGAAGACAAAGCTTGAAATATCACACCTGGGTCACACCTGGGTCACACAATTGACACTGCCGAGTTTAGCGAGGAATTTGAGGAAGAAGATCAGCAACAAAGTTCAGAGACTGCGGAAGATCGAGTAAGAAAATCCCTCAATTTTCTCCTCTCCAAATTTCGCTGCTGAACGATGAGTTTCTTGTCCCGCTAGGATCATATTTGTCGCGAGAAGAATTCCCAGCCAGGATCTGGAACATCTAAAATCATCAATGAAGATAATTGCCGAACGAAGCTGGAACAAAAATTCGCTGGAAATCGCAAATCACCACTGAAGAAATCAATGAAGAAAATCAACATTTCCAAGGTCACTCGCTTTAATCTTCCTCTATTAGTAAAAAATCTTCAACTCTTACTTTAATACTTTACAAAGTGTTGGTAGAAGAAAAATTATAAGTTTCACTAAATTTTAACCATTCAATTTATTCATTTCATTAATTATTTTTTTAAATAGTTTTCCGTTTCACGTTCTCATTACATACGTTTGTAATAGATGCACTAACTTTAAGAGGGGTTTCACAACGAGAAGTCTAACGATGGTATTTTTCTTTTTTCAACGGACAAACAAATTCGTACTAAAAATCTCTATGAAGCAATAGTTCCATTTATAAATAGATCTTCACTTACACTTTTGAAAAATCGATTTGGGTAGTTTTTGAAAACATTATTTTAGAATCTTCAATGAGAAAAATGTAGTTTTTTTTGGCAATTACCGACGTCAAAACTTTCACATCAGATGAATATATTCTTCAAGTGAATATAAATATTGTCAATTGTTTTTCATTATTGTTTTGTTGAATCTAACTTTGTGTTTTAACGGCTGGAGGTAAAAATAATAGTTTAGAATAAACCTCGTGAAATCTTTGACGTTGCATAATTCTTTAATGTTTTTAAGTAAAGAAAAGATGTAACGATCGCAGAATATTTTCCAAAGCTGAACAATGTTAAAAAGGGAACCTCGAGTTTTTAAATATTTATATTTCGTTTCGAACGATGTGAGATAGTGGAGATAGAAAAATGTAGCAAAATCGAAAATAAAGTTGAGAAGTCAGTTACAGTTTTGTAAAAAAAAAAAACATGTGACAAAAATTAATTCGTTCACAGCCAATGTTTCGATATATGTATCTGGGTCATTCCATGTCAAATCGACCAAGAGTTGGAACCGACCCATTTCGATTTCGATGAAATTTGGTCACAAGTTTTCGTTTTTAATAAAAAGAAGTTCTACCAAAGGAAAAAAATTATTTTTTTTCTCAAAAGTTATGCAAGATTCAAAATTGCACAATTTTTTAAATCCTTCAAGTTTATTTTTTTAATATCCCGAAAACTATTATTGTTACGAAAGAATCGATTTGGATCCGTCTTGAAGAGTCTTGCGGCAACGAAAAAACAAAAAAATATTCCGAAAATGTTTTTTGAAAAATGATCAATTTGGAGAATTGTGAATTTTTTAAATCGTGCAAATCCACTTTCAACATTAAATTTTTGCTTCAATTTTTTTTAATATAATACCTAGCACTGATCCTAGCTCACCGATCCTCCGATCTTCCCCCCCTGGATTCCAAGTTGAAGCTAGCAAAGGGAATTATTTCGCATATTGATTATCTTCATACATTTTCTCAACGGTGATTAGGAATTTGCCCCGCAATTTTTATCCAGCTGTCTTTGGCAATGATCTTCATTAACGATAGAAAATCTTGTAGTTCCACATCTTGGTCGATTATTTGCCTTTTTCCTTCGGTATTCTGCCCGGAGCTTTCGCTTCTCCTACGACAATGATAATCATAGTGATACAAAGATCGAATGTTTCAGTAGCCAGCCTCGCGGAGGATGAAAATGAACAATTGTCTTACAGGAAGTTCAGCAAACCTGGAACTCCGTAGTCGATCGTTTCTGCTACATTCCTCGTCGAGTCCAACGGAGGCAATTTCTCCATACAGCAACCGAAACCGTCCGAGATATATTGAACTTGGCATTCCTCCGTCTTGCGTGGCGCAAATGTTATTATTCAGCGAATCATCGTTAGGCACCCTAGACAATGAGAATTCATCGGATACGAACGACGAATCTCAAAGATGGATGTTCGCCTAGTTTCAGTGCTCAAGAATCTTGCGTGGCTGTGGATAGATCTGGCTCGTCAACGTAACATCGGTGTAGGCGCCAATAAGCAAGACGAAATTGCCAGCTGTGCCAAGATCGCTCGAGACCATCGGATAGCAAGCTCGAGAAGCCAAGACCCCGGAGATGAAAAATTAATCTCCAGGGTCTGGATCCTGCGAAGGATCAACCGATCTAAAAAAAGAGCAAGGGCAGAGATGAAAATGGGAGACGAGAGACTCGACAGATTGGATCATCCGAGTGAATCAGACTCACGAGTCGTCGATCATCAAGCCCAGCATCCTGTCGCTGGTCGAACAAAGGCCAAGGTTCTCCGTATATCGATTCTGGACGATGAAATCGATGGAATAGGCCGGGGAATATCGTATCAACGACAAACTATGCACGATTGATATCCACATCCCGAACCGACGTCGTCCGCGTCCTCGCAAAATTTTCACGATACACATCACGGAACATATCGAAAAGACGATGAATCGTTGCCCCAGGATATTCCTCGACCACAGAATGATGAAAAACATGCAGAAATAACCCCATAAAGGAGAAATGTAAGAAAAACCGAGCGAAAAAATCGCGGTCAGGGCCAATAACCCCTACCATGATTTTTGCGTATTTCGTCGTTTACGAACCGGGTACCTCAAATTGAGAACCTGAAAAACATAAAAAACATCGAGGGCAACCTGGAAACACGTATGATAACGCAGGAATCAATGGGATATATTTTTTTTAAAATAAATTTTTGCCGAAATTATCGAATTGTCGCAATGAAGGTTAGAAAAGTGGAGGGGGGAGAATTTTGGGGGTTGAGAAAAAATGCGTTGATTTCCGGTCATATTTTTAGAAATTTTGTAAACAAGGCTCGGTTATACGATTTTATGCTTCAATAATTAATAAAATATTTAATTAAGATTTATCGTGCAGCTCAAATGGGTCTGAAGCATTTATTTTCGTAAAATAGTTGTTATCGCAGTGCCATGTTGGCTAGGAAGTCGCAAAAATTTAGTGCCGCGTCAGTTGAGTTCCGGCAGTTTTGCGAGGTGGACGCGTTTTTGGGAGCTCCAACTTTTTTTCAATTTTCGGTCGTATCTCTTCTCGGGCGACCTCCCGCGATCATCGAGCATCATTTCTCATTGGTACAAGTCATTTTTTGACATTTTTTTTCCATATCTTTACTTTTTTGGTGCTAATAATTTTTTCTATGTCGCGGGAAAATTATTTGAACGATACCCCAAGCTGAAGTCGGTAAAGAAGAGTTCGGAGGGGGGGGGGCTTATCAGTGTCGGTAAAATAGAATTCGGTGGGTAAATGTCCAGCATTGGTGGCTAGTTCGGCTTTCCGCCACTGACCGATCCGCGTCATCGTGGCGCTAATGACAAAAACCAAAGACGTGGCCGTCATAATAGAAATTTCGTATCAAGTAGACGTTGTTCGCGCGGCGTGTTTTTATTTTTAATTTCCTTGCGGGATTCTTTTTCGATTCTTTTTTGTAGATTTATTGCAATTACGTCGAATATAAATCATCGCAAATAGGGAAATGATGCGAGATGGCGGGTCGGGTGAACAAACGCTGGTTTTTTCGCAGAGGTCACGACGATGACACGTTCGCGGGTCCTTTTGGATATCATTGCCTCGAAATACGGTGACAGTGTTCAAGTGTGATGAAAGTGATATTTTCAATGGCCTCTTTAGCACGTAAGTCGTGTTCAAGTGTGAAATTTATTTCCTAACAAAGAATCAGCGATGCGCATCGTCCGAATAAAAAATATCACTCGGAACGAATTTTTGACGTGATCAGGAATTACAATCGTTATAACAATGTTTTTTTTTCCATTCGAATCAATAAATTCTAAATGATAATTCTCTTGCGGTGAATACTGGCATTTATCTCAAACACTTCGCCATAGTTTGGTTCTCGAAACGTGCCAAGATAATTTTTTTCCTCGAACGGTGCTCATCGCATTTGGAAATATTTTTCTCTTTGAGATACAGTGCAACGTCAATTGGATTATACCGCATCGCCTTTTGGATTACAGTGCAGTATTTTTTAACCACTTTTTTTTTAAATTACAAAAGTTTTCTTTAAACGTGATCAATCGTGATCAAATTTCGGTTCCGTCGCGTTTCGCGAATTTTTTCTTCGAGTTTCAAATTCCGCGAGGATCGACATAATCGATGAAGAGAATTTCGAGACGAACGAGTGAGTAGCGAGCTAATATTTTATTACTTATTTGCATTTCTCGTGCAATATTTCCACAGTTGTGTTTTTCTTACGACTTATATTTCAATATATTCATCCTGTTTTCATTATTTTTATTATTAATACATTAGATTTTTTGGGAGATTATACGTAATAATGTATATTGACACGGCGTTGCAAATCGCTACGGCGAATTGATATTTTTGTACGCTTTGATATTTTCAGGAATTTCGAAATATTGTACCATACATATATGTTTCATATCTATCATTCAAGTTCATGCGCCTCGACCTTTTGGCTCGGCTCTTCCGTACTTTCTCAAGGGCTCTGGATTTAACTCACGAGGGGTCACTTGAGTTATATTTATATTTGGTCATTTTTAATATATATATTTTTTTAATTTTTTCTCAATACTCGACGGTTTTTTTTTTTTACATATACTTACGATTCTACCCGAACTTTTGACAAACGTCGAAAAACTAAGACGTTTATCGACGATTAATCGATCGGAACGATCATTCGCTTCGACAGATTATTCGATTAAAAAAATTGGTTTTTCTTTTTCGAATAAACGCGGTAAAAAATTGCAAATATTCTTTCTGATTCTAATGTAAAGAAAAATAATTATTCTCATTTCAAATGTAATTAATTAAAATCAATGAATGAATTAATTTTTTTATCTAAATTTTTCATGCAACCTTTTATCAATATACAAATTACTATAATTCCTTTGGTTTCATGAAACAAAAAATTTCAATTTTCTCAAATTATCATTGTCATTTTAACAACTGAAGATATTTTCCGTCATTGAAAAAAAAAATTATTCGCAGCTATTGGAAGTTTTTCCATACAATTGACAAAAATTACCATCATGATTTTTTTTTCAAGTCGGATGTATTTTCTGAGTGTTCCATTTTGCCCCAGTTTCTTCCGATAAACTGAATCGGGCGAAGGTACATGGCAGTAGCGGTGCTATTCGAGTGGCGGTTGCTCTTGGATTCGGGCTTCCAAACGTAGATGATGATGATGATGATTCGCGTTACATTCATATGGGATCAAAAAATGTATTTTCAAACAAAATATTTTTTCCCAAAATTCGACATTTTTCTAAAGAGTTCCGTTTGTCTCCCAAAGAATTTTACAATTTATCCCTATAACTTTTTTTTTGTATCCGGCTTTAATTCAATCATTAATTTCTCGTGAAAAATAAACAAAACTATAGATACAAAGTATATAGAACTCCAGAACTATAGATACAAAGTATATAGAACTCCAGAACTATGTGGGGAGCAACTGGAACTCACGTTGTTTTCTTTTTTTCGCGATATCGGGGGACTAACTTCACACACACACACACACACACACACACACACACACACACACACACACACACACACACACACACATTTCTCATTTTAAATCATCCCAATTGCCAGAGAATCCTTACACCCATTGCGGCACTCTGTTCGAACATTAAATAACTCTAGGGTCAATCACTTTTTATCGTTGAAAAAAAACACAACATCCCAAGACTCGGTGTAAATTGTGTGTAAAATCCTGACCTCGTCGTCCCGATATGATCACGAGGAAAAAAATATTGAACATCGATGTGTTTCGTTGGAGCCCCGATAAGCTTACGCAGGGTCTTCATAATTAATGGTAACCCCTTAATGCGTGATATAAACTAATAATTAATAATATCAATAATATCGTTAATATTGCGTTGAAAAATGCGATATATAAAAATAATAAATATTCCAGACATACTATCGGATAAAAACAAACTTTTAAATTGATTTTTCGAAATTAACACCTTGAAGATTCTCTGCAATGGAAAAACGTTCCAGCCACGAGAGATACAGTCAGCATAGTTACTAATTTGTACCAATGGTAAAATGTAATTCTGCAAATTGCCCTGAATCGATGATTTTTGCTGTGTGTACAAGCGTGTTTGCCAATTGATAAAGTGTATCGGGGATCGATGGTACACTTTGGTCGATAAAAAATGCGCTGGTCAGGTGGATCAGTGAAACTCGCTGCATATGTATCAACGAAACGTACCATCGGACCCGGAAAACCGGATGCAAACACGCCCGATGTACCAACAATGCGCGGGTGTGTGGGCGTGGGTTTGGGTTTGGGTGGGTGCGCAAGCACGACGGTGGCTTCGACCACATTCGCGTTTGCCCATATGTATATTCTTCTCTCGAGTGGCGGCCCATTGTCCACGGGGTGTTTTTGAGGAAAGGGAATTGCGGTAGCATCAATATTAGCTCGGCAAACCTTCCGGCTCTTTCTCTCTTTCTCTCTGTCCCTCTCTGTCGAAGAGGAAAGGTCGCACGTTTGTGCATTAACCTGACCAAAAGTGTTTGTGTATCCATCGTGTACGTTTTTCCACATCTGGTTCGCTCTACGTTACACTCTGAATGTTCATTGCGCGTTCTTCCGAACAAACAACGGCGAAGTGACCCGTTTTTTGGCTCGTTGCGCCAGAAACAAGGAATCCTCGATGCGATACAGATATTTCTTTATGAATCTTCGCACGAATGGCGAACGAACGTTTCCCTTTGGGATGCAACGTTCGTCAAAAAGGGAACTTCCGGTTGATTTCGGAGGGCGAAAGGGTGCCATTTATCATCTTCTTGTTCACCGGCGCCCGCGATGACACAATCTTAATCGATACTCGATGCGATTCTGTGCAATTTGACGCTGCTCTTTATGGATTATTCGCTGTTGATTATAATTGATAAGATCGAAGAGACTTGACTATTTTCGGGGTGGGGAATTCAAGGGGGAAAATTGGGAAAATTTTGATTTCGCGATACCGCCGAAATTAATTCGAGAATCCGGATGATTCTTCGAAAGATTGGCTCAATTTTTGTTAATAATTTGAGATTTTTCGTGCGCGAGAATCGCAATGTAAATCAACATCGCGTTATTTATATTTACAGTTTATCTAATTTGCATGATTCTTTTTCGATTGTTTGGTAAAAAAAAGTTCAATTTTGCGTAACCAAATATTAAGTTTTCAATTTTTGTTTGTCTCTCGAAATTAATACTTTTCCTATTATGACAAAATTGATGCTCTTTACAAAAATTATAACTATGATTCAATGATAAACGCATGATTTTAATCAACGTCAATCAGGTTTTCACGATTCTTTGTTCTATTGTTTGATCGAAAAAAATATTTAACTTTTCACAATTAAATAGTCAGATTTCAATTATTTCATCTCCCGAAAATCATACTCTCTCATTACGACAGAATTGATTATTCATTTTTGAATTATAATCCAAATGCAATTAAAATCGTATGATTTCATTTTGTTAAAAATATTAAATTCGATTGATGCAAAAGAACAGAGTTTTTCAATTTTTTATCGTTTCGAGGGTCGAACGGGAATTCGCGCTCGAGGATGATTTTGGGACGAGTGGCGAATGTGATCGGAAATGATAAAGTCATTCAACGGAGTTGGGTGGTCTCTGCCTCTGCGGGATGAGGCTATAATTTACCGATGGGTAGCTTTGAAGGAGCCTCGCGGCTATCTCCCAACGCTTGAGATTGAGTCGAGAGGGAGCAGAGAAGGCGGAGTTGGTTCGGTACGCGAGAGAGAGCGTCATGGTTGTTATACGGAGAACCCCCCCCTCGAGGACTCGCGAGGGATTAGCGCATGGGACTGGGAAAGCGGGCTGAGACCGGGAGAGGATCCGCGACAGGTGGATCTCGATGCTCCTGGTGTTACGATTATACGTGCGGGTGCAGCCAAATTTCAAGCTCCCGGAGCGTATAATGGATTATCAGCGTAAATTAGCGAGACTCGGTCGTAATTCCGCAAAAACGTTCATCGAGAACGCTCTTTGGCTTTCCGACGACTCGATTCTCCCACTGCAATGTTCGATCCTCTTTTTTCAACTCTCTTTTTTACAACAAAGCTTCCCTCGGTTCTACTTGATATTCCATTACTCGCTCAATGGAGCAAACAAGTTTTGCCATTTTTTTCTCATTCGATTGTTCGATTCTACGAAAATTTGGTATTTCAAGAGGGAATATTTGAATGAATTTGGTTCTGGAATGTTGAGAGGAAAAAAATGGTGATTGGGTCAGGACTGAGAAAAACTTGGAGCGTTTTTCTCAAAATGATTTTTTCGGGATTGTCCCGGCAAATACCCGAAAACTTGAGAAAGGATTTTTCGTTTTTTTTTCTTTATATTTGCAATTGTAGTGGTCAAGTTTGAATGTAGGCGATTTCAAAAGGATGGATAATCACTATTTTTAGAACCTGCTTGAATAAAAAAAAGAGCCTTGAAAATGAAACAAAAAATCAATCAATGAGATATATATATTTTTATTTCATCAGGAAAAGAAGAAGAAAACCTTCAAACGCGTTTTTCTTAAACCGACTTCTTTCTTTGTACGAGCAGATACTCAAAAACCTGTGAGCCGATTTTTTTTTCAAATATTTCCAATTGCTTTGACCGAGTCATATCAAAAATTTTGATAATTGGTATTTTATAAACCTGCCTCAATGAAAAAAGAGCCTTCAAAATGATAAAAATTTCAATTCCTCAATTTGTAAATATAATCAAAGAAAAACAAAATCGCTATGTACAACGATAGCTACATTCGTATATAGATGATGATAAACGTACTTTATTTTCAAATAACCCTTCACCAAGATACCAATGGGACAATGGAGGGGAAGCTTATTTTTTGCACTTGAGATAATCTCCGTTAATTTTCAAGATTTTCCAATAAAAATTGTTATAAAATAAGTTGATCGAACATATTTTGAACAAAATAACAATAATCCAGACCTTCGATGATTAATTATCTCTGTGACAAAATTTCTCAAATATATAAACATCTCATCCCTCACAGAGGCTTTTCCCCTTTTGAGTTATAACCTCTCGATAGTGCTCTTATTTTCTTTTTTTTTCTCGTTATTACTTCTCCGCGATTTTCCGATGAGCTTTTTAGGAGAATATCTCCGGCTTTGAAATTATTTTCAGGGGATTGACCCTCGGGCCGGTTGTCCGAACTCGAATTCCCTCTTCCTGTAACTCTCGCGTCGGTAGTTTTCACCGGACCCGATGCTGGCCCGTGATAAAAATGATAATAAAAAAGAATTGTTCGGAAAAAACTGTCCGACGGCGTATACGTACACGTGGGGGCGGGGGAGGGCGAGGGCCAAAAGAACGTCAAAGTGGAGGGAAAAAAAGGATCGGCCGACTAATCCTCTTTTTCGCGTGAGCTTTTGGTAGTTTCGAGTCCCCGCGGAGCGCGTAGACGTCACCGGGGTGAAAGATAAAGAGAGGATATTTTTGCGAGCGTCACGAGCGGTGAACGAGGTAAAAATAAGTCTCCCCAAAGCCCACTGAGAAACAAAACAAAAAAAATAAAGTAAATTCATCCTGACTCTTCGACATCTCGTATACCGTTATCCACAACCAAAAATCATATTCCGATACTTTTATCAACACAAAATTTTTACGATTTAAATTAATTAACAAACAAATGTGAAATTACCGATCTAAAAAAAAGTTTAAAAAGGATTTATTTTCTCCATTTAAAAAAAAAATATAATAAATAAATTATTTTATCAAAAATTTTACGCATACGGAAGAGCAACATTTGAACAATATTTTATGAAATTTTCATTGAAAAATTTGGAACTGAAATAATTATTAAAATAGTGTGTGATGTATTCAAAAATTATTCTTCATAAATTTATTATACGTTTTGCATCATTCATTATGGTTAAATAATTCTAAATATTCAAAAGAATTTAATTTTTTAATAAAATTTTTCATCGTTTTACTCTTGTTCCAAGGCCAACGTGCAATATAATAAAATTATAGCAGGCAAAAATTAAGAGTAAACGAATATTCAGTGTTTACACGGGTCTCAAAGCTCGAAAAAGCATATTTTCTCTTCTTTTTTATATGATAAATAAATTATTTTATTCAAAATTTTAAGCACACAAAAGATCAACGTGTAAACAATATTTTATAAAATTTTCATTGATACATACGGAAAATTCAGCCAGTGCGTTTGTATTATTTGATTTTGAAAAAAAATTTAACAAATAATTTTATACGATGCATTTGTTGAATTTCTTCAAAAAAATTTAATTTTTTTTCTCAAACCATTGATGCGCGAATATCTTTGTTTACTTTAGGTTTATTTTATATTTGTATTTGTCCATCGGGAATGAGAATGAAAAGTGTGGAAAAGAAAGAATAAAAAGAGTATTGCGAAGAAAGAGAGTGTCGGTGGATAAACGTCGGTTGAACTGAATATCAACCGCGTGAAAATTTACTCGAGTCTGGCATACGCGAGTGGGGCGAGGGGTGGCTGGGGGTGGAAAATACAAAAAAAAAGTGGCGCGAAAAATAGGTAATGAGAAGGGACGTTGGTCGACGGTGTGACAGAGTTCGGGCAACCCTAGAACGTCACTCGCGCATTTTTATAAAAATATCCGTCGGACCATCGCGACACGATAATTCCGTCCTACACTCTTCAACCCCCGACCGTTCTTTCCTCTTCATCGTTTCATTCACTCTTTTCTTTTTCTCTCTTTCGATCGCCTCCCCGAAGCTCGAAGCGAAGCCGCGACCATCCATTCCACTTTTAGCGAGGATCTTGATACTTTCGACTCCACCGAAACTTTGGCCAACATTTTTTCTCTCACGCTGAAAATTTATGAAAAATGCGGTTCTTGCATTTTGACCATTTTGCTGAATATTAAAAAAAAAAAAATCAAGTCGATTGACCTATGATCAACGGAGTTATCCTCGTTACACTTTTTCCATCGCTGATTGAGCGCAAGCCCTAAAATTAAGATGACAAATAATAACTGGAATTACATTGAGATACATCGACATATTTGACTAATGAAAATTCAAATTCCATGGGAAAAAAATAATTAAGAATGAATACTAAATTAAAAAAAAGAAATAAAAGTCGTTTCGTAAAATCGTTTTGAATTTTTTGCCGCAATGCTTTTTTCATCGCGACACGCGAAAATTTTCTTTACTTTTATCTCTCGAGATTACATTTTTTTTAGTCACGTGAGCTTAAAAATAAAAAATATTCCGATGATTCCCCAAAATATTGAATAAAAATTTCAAGTTTATCGGATTATAATCGTCGGAGGTCTCGCAATATTTTGTGAAGTAATATTTTGATACAAAATTCGATTTAGATGTAAAATAGCATTTAGCAATATTTCCTGAAAATAATATTTTTTACCCCCAATTGAGCGCAAACCCGGTAATTGAGAAAATTAATAAAAACGAAGAATAGGACGAGATCGACGAGCCGCGTATTCGACGAATGAAAATTCAAAATTCATCGAGATCGATGACGCGTTTGAATTCAACGGATCCGACGCCGTTTAATTATCCACCGTCAAACAAGCGCGGCATTTGGGCTGGATTTCTCATTCCGTTGTCCATTGTGACTCTGCATATATATATATGTATTTACGAGATGTCACAGTCGCAAGGGCGTATTTGACATTATTTCGGCTCGATGGGAGCGATCGGGCCGGTCCTTTTTCCTTGGCGGACGGCGAAACGCGCGCATGCATTTGCCCGGGAGTCGGAGCTCGTATCGCCGGATAACTGCACGGACGTTGTAGCGCCGTGCAACGTTTTGGTATCGAGAAATCGAAGCTTCGAGGCTCTCGAGACGAGCGACGGGCGCTAACGATAGCCAAGGGACGTGATTTGAATTCGGGAGATTCGCGTATCCCTCCTCCTTTCTCCTTTCTCCTCTCTGCGGTCTCTTCTCTCTCATTCCATATTCCAGCGTCTCCGCGATGCGACTCTCCGCCATGGTCGAAGCGCGAGAGACATCGGATCGAGAAGCTATCCCACGGACTGATAACAAACTCCGCTAATGCAGCGAACGCGATACGGATGGAAAAGCTTTCGATACGGATATCCGAGTTACTCCGGCGCTGTATCGACACGGACCGTCGTGAAAATTAATAGAGCACGAATTCTCCCGATAATTGCGCCTGAATCCTGTTTGCGAGGGACGAAAAAAAAAACATGCCGATAGAGGGATGAAAAATAATTACACGGGAATCGATTTAAGGGACGAAATAACTTTTTTTTTGGTTGGGAAGAAATTATTGGGAATCGATGAATAAATAATCGGGATGATGACTGAAATGTTGAGGCTCAAAGTTTATTATTTAATAATATTTTTGAAAAAACGTTTGTACATAGTAGTACGTGACTAAAAAAGAGTAAGTAAAAGTAGTAAGGAATTGTATTTTAAGAAAAAGTATCGACCGTGTAATTTGGGAAATTTTGATGCGTTTGAATGCGTTTCGAGTGTTTGTCAAATTTTGCAAAAATTGATTTTTATTTTTGACAATTTTTTTTGGGAAAGAAAGCGGGCGAAGATCAGAGTGGGATTCTTGATTAACCGTGGAATTAATGGAACGTCGGGTAGCTCGAGTAAACGCGAGTCAGACGTCGCCAGTGGAGCGGCACTGTATTTCGTCGGACGAAGCGAAAAATCTGTAAATATTTTATTTTGAGGTTCAAAAACTTTTCCTTCCTAAAAGTATCGGCCCAATGACAAAATAATGTTGATAAAATATTTACAAAATTCATTATTTACATTATTTACGATAAGATGCGTATAAATTTAAAAAAAAGAGAAACAATCTCGTGGGAAAACTTGGATGAACAAAGAGTTTATGGGACGTCTATGAAACTATTTTGGATGTATTTTGAATGTATACGGTATAATTTGTTTCGGAAGTTGGATAGTTCTTATATATTGCTAAATGTGTCTTAAATATAAGCAATAAGAATTATTTCAAACATATCCAAAGGTCGATAGAAAAATATTTTCCATATATAAATGTTAACGAAAAACGGCAATGTGAAATATATTTCTGTATGGGAAGGGAAAATGCGATGGGACAAAGACTTTCGATAAGAATCGCGAATGGGAAAAGAGTCGAGTCATACTCATCGGTATTACAGTCCGCATCGTTGCTTTTTTTCTCTCTCTCTCTCCCTTCGACCGTCTCGTTTTTCTCCCTTTTCCACCCTCTCTTCGTCCAGTTGACGATGCATACGCGCAAAAGGGCGCGTCGTGGGCACACGGCTTAATTCACCGGCTGATACGACAAAACCTCCGCTATCTTGAGGACACGAACCACGATGGTTACCCTCGTCGCCACCCTATCGTTCCAAGCACGCACACCCTCGCGTCATCCTCCCGCTCTTTCTCAACCCCCTGTAATGAAAACACACACATTCACGGAGAAAAAGACTGTTTTCGTGTAATTGTAGGCTCGGGCTAAGAAAATGAGGTTTGAGAGACCGAAATAAAACGGCATTCCCTTCGGTATATCTTCGAGATACGAGTACAATTGTAGCCGCAACGAAAAAAAGAGAACTTTTTTTCAAATTTTTCTTCAAATCTTACCCCTCGCGGTCGATCTAAAAAATTCTCTAGCGCAGCAAAAATTCGAGATACCGGGATGATCGTTGCGCCATTCTATTTGTCATCACGCGGCCTATCGACTAGAAAAAAAAACCCGATCGGAAAAAGAGTACCGGAGTTACGGCCCTTTGAAATATCGATTTTTCGACGTTTTTTAAAACCCCGTAAAAGAATATTTTCTCTATTTTTTTTCAATACAATAAATTAATTATTTCATTTGTTTCATTCGTTATTTTCTGTATAAAGAGTCTGGAAAAAAATTAAAAAATTTGTCGAATGTCAATCGAGAGTATATTTATAAACGCCCAAAAGAATAATAATATCGATATCATCTGTACCAGCGAGCCCTAAAAAATTCCCAAAAAATGCCTCTCTTTTCAGTTTTCACTCCTACGATCCCTCGACCAGAGATCAAGGTACTTCGAGCCTCAGAATTTTTTGCCGAGCCTATTAAAACACAAACACTGAATACCTCGAGTATATGGAATAAAAATCTCGAATCTCGATTTCTCACGAAAACAGATAAAAAACAAAAAATCGCGCTCTACCTTTTACCATCGATACTTCTTTTTTTTTGCAATTATCTCTGTGCTTTATCCTCATCCCGATGTAAATGTATTTCCATAAATAGGGGAACACGGGGAAAAACGGGCACTTGAGGAATCAAGCGGTTTTCATCGGTAAGCACATGGTCTTTCAACTATTTTCAAGTCCCAAAACTGATACCCGATGCTAGTTTTCCGAATTTTCAAAAAAAAAAAAAAAATCCGGGGCAAAACGGGCAGGCCATCTCGGATGCCGAAAAATCGATACTCGACGATTCTCGATGATACAGGCGTTCTGATCTACTGTGCCCGAATGTAATATTAACTCGACAAGATGAACGAAGAAATTAAGCCAAAAGATCGTCCCTCGGATGGAATAAGACAAAAACCAAGGCAAATCTTCAGATCCACTTGCTCCAATTTTTTTCATGTGGAAAATAGACCACGATGTCACTTTGATGGTGAACGAATCACCTTATTCTTACATATTCGTCTACTTATGAATCATACCATTCATTTCCCGTCCTTTTTTTCGAATTTTGTAAAAAAAAAAAAATCGGGGCAAAACGGGCACGCCCTCTCAGAGGTGGTAAAAATCTATAATCAATGATTCTGACTTATCAAAGATACGTACACCATAATTTTATTGTTCCGTAATTTTATCGCTGGCGTTTAGAACGATCGAATAAGTTACCAATGCGATTTTTGTAAAATATAAATAAAATAATCATTTATTACAATTTGTACATTGATTTTTACTTTCGGTCTTCGAAACTGTAAGTTTTTTCAAGAAATTTTTTTTTTCAATTTTATAATTTTTCAGTTTCGAAACGTGCCCGTTTTGCCCCGGGTGCCCGTTTTGCCCCGTGTTCCCCTATGTATACAGGCCACGAAGTGAAAATGAAGTCAAAGCATTTCGGAGGTATCTCGCACTTCTCAAACGAGGTGTCTATCATTTTCCCTTTGTACGTATACATATTATTATAAACATATCTATATATATACGTATACATATATTGTATGATATAGTTCGTGAGCTGAGCTCAACTTCCTCGATTATGCTGGGCTTCAGCGCGAGTGTTTGATCGCCGTCATAGCCAAAAGCTTCTCAGCTTTCGCACATCCCAATATACATATATAGCTTTCGCAAAGTGAAATGCTCTCACGATGGAATATGTTTGTATCACACATGTGTATATATATATATATATATGTTACGGAACATCCGAGGATAGAATGCATTATCAGCTGTACGAATTACCATACATTTCATATTTCTCCCTTGTAATCTCTCTATCTCCCTCGGACCGAATTCGAACATGACGATCCCGTCAGTTTCCTACTATCTGCATAATCCGCCGATGATCGACGATGAATATCCGGCTAGAAAAAATGATTTTAGAAAATGAGCTAGATTTTTTATTATCTTTTTAAGGCGATATTCTGGTTCAGAGACATACATTTTGAGCGTTCGGTCGAGCTCGATAAAGAAACCAAAAAATATCTTTACCATTCCTTTTTTTACAACATAGTTATTGATGTTTTGACGATAAATAAAAAAATTGCCGAGAAAAAAAACTAAAAATCAAATATACAAGCTGGTAAAGTTAGGGGTAAAAAAGGGTGTGCTCGTTGACACGATTGCAACCTTTCTAGTAATCCGACACAAAATTTTGAAAAAGATTCTCAATCAGTAAGAATTGCGTTATAGAGTCCCTACCTCGGAGAAAACGGAAAAAAAATTATCGCAAAATGGTGGCTGTCTGAATAAAAAAACGGTATCTTTCGACTCTTTTTTTCATAGCTTTTAATTTTCTTACAATCGTAAAAAAAATAATTTTGATACAAAAATGGTAGAGACGATAGAGAGTTGTACAATGAAGATTGGTGAAAAATTTGAAGTAAATTGGTCGATTGGAACTTGAGATATCATGTCAGCCATGTGGAAAAAAGTCGTTTTGAGAAAAACGTTTATAGTCCGATTTGTTCCGACGTGACACGTCCGTATAGTTGCTGCGTCACTAAAATAGCTACAACTCCGTAAATTATTGGAATAAAAAAATTTCCTTCTGAGAATATATTCTTGAAGCTCTGAACTTTGAGAGTGTGCAAAAAAAGATTTTTTCAAAATTATCCATCAGAATACTCCCTTGAGTGTATATTTAACGATACGGAGTCCCAATCTTGGCGAACACATTGAAATTCGGAGCAAGTTTTATCCCTCTCTCTCATTCTCTCGTTCTCTCTTACGCGCTCCCTCTTTCTCTCCCTTATTCCCCTCGAGAAGATTGAGGTTAGAAGCTCTCGAAGAAACTTACAGAGGGCACAAAGGTGTGCCTCAAATCCGTCGCATAAACTGAAAGCAAACATTCCTCACGCCGATTTCTCTTGCACCCCATAGTTACGCGTGTTTCACGCATTTACCAATTGCGATGAGACACTCGTCTTTGTAAATTCCATTGTAGAATACAGGAGTATAGAATTTGTGCCCTTGATGAATGAATTTGCGAGAATTTGCTACGATAAATTCGGCGCGGCGTCGATGAGAAAATAAAAATTCGCCCTGACGTAACTTTGCCCAGCAAAGACCGGAAATAACTTTTACAATATTTTACCTTGTTTCAAAATTTTATTGCTACTTGGCAATTTGCAAATCTTACATGATCTTACATAAAAATTTAGACGAGTCTCTAAATTTGCTTCTTCTCGGTGAAAAATCTTTTACCAACTAAATTCAAAATCAAATTCGCATCAAATTCGCAACCTGAAGGAAATTTTTTCAATCTTTGCTCGAAGATTGCATTAAATTTCATTTTTTTTACTCCTCCTGCCCGATAAAACGAGGAAACAATTTGAAAAAAAATTATTTACGATTTAAATAAATCGCGTGCCTAATGCCAAAAGGGCCTATAAAAGTTATAGGCCCTTTTGGCTTTGCAAAACCAAAAGGGCCTATAATTTTTTTTTTTTGCGCCAATCGTTTTGCCAACATTTTCTAAGCCTAAAGACAAAAAAAAATTTTCCAAAGCCAAAAGGGCCTATGTCTCAAATTTTGGCTTTGGGACATTGAAAATTTAGTGATCTAAAGCCAAAAGGGCCTATAATTTTTTTTTTTACTTTCCGCTAAGAAAATTGAAAATTTTTTTTGGAAAATTTTCTTTTTTTTTTTTTTTGAAAAAAAATTTTTTTTTTTTGAAAAAAATTTTTTTTTTCGGAAAAATTCTTTTTTTTTTGGAAAAAAATCTTTCTTTTTTGAAATTTTTTTTTTTTTGAAATTTTTTTTTTTTATATGGAAAAAAAAGTTCAAATCATTTGTTATTATTTATTTGTTTCAACAATTTGTTATTGTTTATTTGTTTCAACAATTTGTTCTTTTTTATTTGTTTAAAGAATTTGTTATTGTTTATTTGTTCAAACAAATAAACAATAACAAATTGTTTAAAAAAAGAACAAATTGTTTGAACAAATAAACAATAACGAATTCTTTAAGCAAATAAAAAATAACCAATTGTTTAAATAAATAAGAACAAATTGTTTGAACAAATAAACAATAACAAATTCTTTAAACAAATAAAAAATAACAAGTTGTTGAAACAAATAAACAATAACAAATTACTTCAACTTTATTTTGCAAAAAAAAAAAAATGAAAACAAGTCAAATAATTTAAACAAACGTTTAAACAAATTGCTTAAACAAATAAAAAATAACAAAATGTTGAAACAAATAAACAATAACAAATTATTTAAACTTTCTTTTTCGAACAAAAAAAAAAAATTTCCAAAAAAAAAAAAATTTTTTTTCCAAAAAAAAAAAAATTTTTCCAAAAAAAAAAATTTTTTTTTCAAAAAAAAAAAAAATTTTTCCAAAAAAAAAAAATTTTTTTTCAAAAAAAAAATGCTCTGGTATGCAATTTCTATTCAAAACTTTGAAAAATTTTGATTTTTTTTATAGGCCCTTTTGGTTTTAGGCTGACAATTTCCTAAAACCAAAAGGACCTATGTCTTAAGATAGGCCCTTTTGGTTTTAGTACATCAAAATTTTTTTTTTTACAGATCTTCACGTTTCAAGCAATTTTAAGAAGAATGGCAAAAAAAAAATTTTTTATAGGCCCTTTTGGCATGGACCCCTATCTTCTTGCTGTAATAGGCCCTTTTGGCATTAGGCACGCGAAATGCTTCTTGGTATCAGCGAATCTCACGAATCCCTTAAAATTCTAAAAAATCCTAAAACTTTTGGTAACTTTTCTTTTTTTCAGCAATTTCTTAACTCGAAGAAAACTTTTTCAATCTTTGTACGAAGATTGCATTAATTTTAATTTTTTTCGATCCTCAAGCCCCCTGAAACGAGAAAAGCACGTATAAACTTGTCAAGTACAAAGACACGATCGTATATACGTATATTCGGAAAGGGGCTTTTCTCTGTTTCACGTTCGTGCGCGAGCCCTCTGTAAATTCCCATATGCACTTTGCCCTGTAAACTTTCATGCTGAACTCTCGTATATCCAGCGTACAGCAATCCTGTCCGTAACCCTCGGATTTGCCCTCCCTCTATTCCCGCCGTTCTCTTTCAACCCTGAAAGCCGTGTACGTCCATGGTACAAAGTGTGCGACTTGCCCGCGAAATATATAGTTGAGGATGTTGTACACCAGGCGGCGAAGATGTCTCGCCGTTTCCACCGGAAGCGAGAGAGAGAGGGCGCTGCGGTACCGAAGAGACCGAAGACGCATTAATATTAATATTCCGGGATTTACCGCGCGACACTCCTCTCCCAGTTTCTCGTCTTCGAACTGCAATATATATACGCTAATTTAATACAATATATGTATATATATATTAGACTGATTAAAAAAAAGCGACTATTTTTTGTTTTTCGAAGAAACGCATTAAATACTTTCGGGAGGTGAAAAAAGATGCCTGTTAAAATTAGAGCTCTTAATAAAAATATTTAGAGGTCCCTCATTGCATATTTTTATTTCCCATTTAAATAACACGGGAAAAAAAAGTTTCAAACTTTGACATTTTATATCTCGGCTTGAAGTCAGTCCACCAACATGAACGATACATATTCTTGTAGGGGATTGAACGCTCTACAAAAAAGATCTCTTATGATTTTTAGATAAACTCACTCCTTCAAAAGTTATTCAAGGTTAAATTTAAAAATAGAGTAAATTTCACTTTTTGTTCTAGTTTCCGGCAAAATGTTGAAACTTATTACTAAATATCGTAAAATCTTTCCTGAAACAAAAGTTTAAATTGCATTAACATAAATTTCTTATTTTTTAAAGAAATTACCAACACAAGTTCACCCATATTCACAGTCTAATATACATATATATTAGAACGTGAATAACTTTTGAAGGAGTGAGTTTATCGAAAAATCATCAGAGATCTTTTTTGTAGAGCGTTCAATTCTCTACAAGAATATGTGTCGTTTATTTTGGTGCATCGACTCGAAGCTGAGATATAAAATGTCAAAGTTTAAAATTTTCTTTTCCCGTGTTATTTAATTGGGAAATAGAAATATGCAAAGAGGGACCTCTAAATATTTTTATTAAGAGCTCTAATTTTAACAGGCATCTTTTTTCACCTTCCCGAAAGTATTCAATGCGTTTCTTCGAAAAACAAAAAATAGTCGCTTTTTTTGAATCAGTCTAATATATACATATATATACATATATATATATATATATATATATATATATATATATATATATATATATATTAATTCCTCACATTGGTAAATATCCCGATTTATTAATCGGGATATTTATCGGGATAATTATCAAGAAAAATCAATTAAAACATAGGCTTCTTTACGACTCCAAGATCTGTTTTTGATCTTTTAAAATAGTATTTTATATTTATAAATAGTATATTTTAAAAAATAGTGGCCCAATTACCGGGCTGATAAACAGGAATAATTAATTTTAATCAATTAAATCGTTTTTCTGCGTACAATTTGACGAGGATCGAAAATGCACGACTTTGTTTGAAGATCGAGCCTCAAGAACCTCATAAAAACAAGCATGAATTCCGTTTTCACCCTTCGCTACTTTCATTCATGCTTTTTAATGTCCAAAAGAGTGCCGGACCGCAAGACCACACTGAGAGAGGTTAAGAGGGATGCTCGGACCACTCGGTCGACCGTATAATCACCTGCGTGGTCTCGGTAATTTTTAATTACCCTCGAGACAACCGAACCTTCTGGCTGGAGCCAACTCCATTTTTTCTATTCTTTTTTCGTCGTTCTTACTTTCATCGTTGTTTTTTACCTTCCTGAGAGGCTTTTTCTCTCAGCTGCAATTTTTTTTTCTCTTTTCTTCCGTGCAATTTTACATCCTGCCCTAGTTTGGTTATTTTTTCTTCTTTCGCGATTTCCCCACTCTATATGAGGTTTATTCACGAGCTGTGAAGATGGAAAAAAGGGAAAGAAAGAGAAAGAGCTTTTATCGTCGGACCAGCAGCTTTAATGTAGTTTGTTTTATATATATATATATATATATATATATATATATATATATATATATATATATATATATATATATAATATATATATAGGAGCTCAAAATTCTTAAATAAATTCAACGATTTCGATGTGACGAAATTAATCGAGTCTTTTGAACCAAGCAATTGTAGTTCGTCGATTTTAACTGCAACTCGTTCTGCGAACGCCATCGACGAACTACAATGGCTTGGTTCAAAAGACTCGAGTGATTTCGTCATATCGAAATCGTTGAATTTATTTCAGAGTTTTGAGCTCCCGTGCAGTTTCTTGGAGGTTGATCCTGCAATTTGGGAGAATAACCAGGATTATGATACCTGCTTGACAATGTTCAAAAATATGCAAATTGTGAACGATACGGCCGAGCGTGCAGTATCTTTGATGAAAGATTTTAACGGTCTCATCACGAAAAATGAAGACCGAAAACAATATCTTTTGCAAATTGTTGAGGAACACAAGAAAATGTATCCGTCTAGCACCAAAAGAATTTATTGTTCAGCCGGATCTTCCCAGTAACATCCCACTTATTCTGTTCATTCTGTTCTCTATCTTTTTCGTGATAATCTGTAGTTAAAAATACAGAAAAATAAGAACTAATCATTTGAACTGTTTTTTTTGGTTTTGTTGAAACATAAAATTTTGGAGCGAAAAATGTGATTTTTTTAAAACAATTACACCGCTTTTTTTAGAGAAAAAAAATTAAATCTAAAAAAAGACCGAAAAGCCGCTCGACCACTATCTAAAAAAAATTTTGTTCATCTCAAATTTTGGGAAACAAATTTTTTTTAATGAACTAACGTTTTTCGATGGAGCTGTAAAAAAATAAAAAAATCGATTTTTTGTGCATCACCCTAATAAATATATATACCAACCCCAATGGTTGGACCAACCAAGTCAGTTAAACCCATCCTGACGCAGGGTTTTGTGTTTTACCGCGGTATTGTACAAGTGTCGAAATAAAAAAGAGCAGAGAAAAAAGGTCGAATAATCAAAGTTGATTCGACGCACGCGCGGTGATACATTGTTGGGTTTTTTTCCCGCTCTTGTTTCTCCATACAGGCGCTATTTGACTCTCATTGTTTGGTTTGGTCGCTGTGATTAGATCGGCCTACTCGATTTCCACGAATTTAACCACGTAAAAGTTAGCTGGAAGGTTTTAAAAACGTTGCATGCGGAGTGGGCCTTGCGGTAGAGTTTGGTCAATTTAAGACGGCTAGATTGTAAAAATTATTTGATTGTTGAAGGACAAATTCAGGGAAATCCGGATTAAAGAATTCTTGGTTAATGAAATAAATATATAACGATGATTTTACAGAAAAATAACTCAGTTTTTTTCGTTAATTCACTTTTTTGGTTAAATTAGGTTTTTACTTAATTCAAATTTGTAATGTTAGTAAATTTGATGTGGTTAAATGAGAACTCATTTTAATTATCTATGGATATCCTAAGAATTTGACCAAAAATAGTCGTTATAATCTTCATTGGTTAGAAATTAGAGCCATTTGCTTGTGAGACCAAGAATAAGTTATAACTCAACCTTTCTTAGGATTGAGAATCTAAAGTAACGACGCGACTGATTCACTTTCACATCCTCTTAATCGCCGAAGTGGATTAACCTTGACGTAGACGTTTTTTGCGATAACGTTTGGGTGACTAAATAAAATCCACAAAGATGGAGAAATGATTAAAATTCATTAATAGGTATCTGTACAGGAAAATGATCATAACCCTGAAAATGGCTTAATATTGGTTAGTATGTGTTATCAAAGTTATTTGTAGAACAAGTAAAACGAGAACAAATTTATAACCCTTTCATATCAAACGTTGCAAAAGATTAAAGTAAGTACATGTTTTCTCTCTCTCTCTTTGTACATGATCTCTCTCTCTCTCTCTCTCTCTCTCTCTTTGAACCGGATACTTTACCTTGATCTTCGTCCCTCTCTCTCTATCTCTCTCGTACTCGCACACCTCGCTCCACACAACAGACATTGGTCACGAATACCGGAAGTGACTCGGTGGAACGTGAGGATTGGAGGACGCGCCAGAGGATCCCTCCGTCGTCGTCCACATCGAGGAAATATTTCCGGAGGCGAGATTCGTTTGGTTTTTGATACAAGTTGTCAGTATGGATTTCGCGGTATCGCTTTGTATTCGTATTTCACGTATATACACATATATGGGGCATTCCGAGTGAAATCGACCGATGACTGATTCTCAACACCCTCAATTTTAAAATGCTTTGCGGAAATTGTTTTTTTGGTTCGAATAATTATTTTCAATTTTTCCCAAATTTATTTACCACTCCTTTTTACTTTTTAGTTGAAATAATAAGTCATTTTTAAAATTTTCGAAAATAATTGTTTAAGAAAAATTAAGATATTTTTTCGTAAAGTTGATTTTCCGTAATTGATAATATTTTTTGTCATTTCTAAATTTTTTTCTCCGGCGCAGAAAAAATGTTGATAGAAAAATTAAGTATTTTTTTAAGAAATAAAAATAATAATTTATAAAACTGAAAGCTCGAGTTGTCTCTGAATCTAAAAATTGAAAAATGGAAATAAATGAATAAATCAAAATTCCACTGAAATTTTATGAGAAAATATGAGAATTTATTTGTATTTTCATTTTATGAGAAAATATAAGAATTTATTTAGGATTTTCATGCATTCAAAAAATGAGTAAATGAACTTTTCTCCGTTTCCTCGTGCATATTATTACTTTGAGGGTAATAAATTGCTAGAAAAAAATGAAAAAATTTCTTGTACGTAATTTGAATCCAGAGGAGGATTATCTGCGAGGAATTTCAAAATTGAAAGGGTTCGAGGTCTCACATCGGTCGATGTTACTCGAAATGCTTCATATATGCATTTAAATGAGTATTGTATATTCTGTATGAATTTCCGAATAAGGGAGGGAATACAGAGAGGAGAAAGAGGAGGAGAATTTTCGGGGAGAATCCGACAATCCCGCAAACTAACCTCGTTCGGCGTAATTCCCATTAGACTTTGTCCTTTGGCAATGATACTCCATGTTGGAAAATCTATAACCTATTTTCGTCCTTTGCCCTCGCTTCGACGTCCTCGGAGGAGGAATCCTGTGAAATCGTTCCTATCAACCTTCCTGTATATTTATCACAGCAAATATCAGCTTTCCAATGATAATAGATGTCTAAAAATTCCCCTTAATTTACCAATTAGCTGGTCCATTTGAATGAGCAAGTTTTTCATGATGATAAAAAACGTAATTCATGAAAATTGACCGGATAATTTAGTCTGGAAAGCGAGAGAGAAAGAGAGAAGAGTGCAGCTAATTTTCTAATTAAGGGAGTATTCTGATTCAAAATTTTGAAAAAATCATTTTTTTTCATATTCTTAACTTCACAGTCACGTTTAAAACTACTTTTCTCAACACGACTGACATGACGTCTCAAGTTCTGCTCACCGATTGCCTTCAAATTTGTTACTAATCTTCAATGTATAACTCTCTACTGCCCCTACCACGTTTGTACAAATTAAAAAAAAAATCCCCTAATAAAAAGTTCATGGGTGACGATATATTTCGATAGTTATTGTTGCCATTTTATTCGTGCTGTGATTGGTCAGTTGGCCGGACTCGAGCGCGACTTCACACCTCGCGTGTGAGCGACTTCACACATCGCGCGAGTCTCAGATGAGTTTGACGGTTGATGCGGTTAATGCGTCATGTCAATCACATCGGAAAGACAAAATCGGTGAATTATGGTCGTTATAATACATCTATGAATAACGCGTACGAGAGAAAGATCATCGCTCGAAATTCGTTAATGTCGATACTCGATAGCTTTGTGGATCGGCAATTCGTGCGAAAATTCCTAATAAATTTCTAACTAGAAGTCATTTAGTTGATATATCGTAAATACGAGGATAATATTTCGAAGTTTCAAGTATCAGGACGGTTTTCGAACCTTTTTTAGAACAATTCATAAAAAATTCGACAGATTGTCAGCTGGTCGCAAGAATCGATACATTTCATAAAAATTTGACAACGTGCCAATCTCGATCGCTGATCACGAATATGCATTAATAAAATTAAAAATCCCACGAAAAACAGGTAAAATCCGTTTTTTTAACCATTTGAAGGATTAGAATGAGAAAATGAAAAATCGGAGAGAGAGAGAGACAAATAAAACGGCACTGTCTTCGGTATATCGTCAAGATACAAGACGAGGTCGAGGTCGAAGAGAATTAAATAGGCGAAAACACTGTTTTTATGAACTGTGAGGTTCATAAAACGGCATTGTTGTCAGTATATCGTCAAGATACATGATGAATTATGCGTGGAACGAAAATGACGATACTTTCATATTTTATCGACCTTTTAAATTTTCACGCCTCTCGAAAGGGGTTGGTTTGGGGGTGGGGTGGGTTGGTTTGGCTTGGTGGGGGGTCGGTTGGTGGGGGGTGGAATGGTGTAGAACCCTAGTTATTTCAAAAAATTTAAAAACTATGAAAAAAACAGTCGAATACCGCCTTTTTTCGGCAGACAGCTGGCTTC
The DNA here is from genome assembly GCA_946863875.1 of Alloplasta piceator. Lineage (NCBI taxonomy): Eukaryota > Metazoa > Arthropoda > Insecta > Hymenoptera > Ichneumonidae > Alloplasta > Alloplasta piceator. The sequence continues at coordinate 273,009 of OX333073.1, forward strand.
ATCATTTTGCGAATTTTTCTTTGCGTTTACTCTGAGATCGGAACTGGAACACTATTCTTACTAATTAAGAATCTTTTTTTTTTATTTTGTATCGGATGACTAGAAAGTTTGCAATCGTGTCAACCAGCACACCCGTTTTTTTTAGCCCCAACTTTACCAGCTTATAACTTATTTAATTTTCATTTTTTTTCTCGAAAATTTGTTTGTCTATTGTCAAAATATTAATAAATATGTTGTTAAAAAAAGAACGGTAAAAATATATATGTCTCATTCCACGCAAATTCAACCTGGGTCTCACCCTTAACCTCTCGGATTCGGCTCGCGATTTTTCATATGATTGTACTCACTTTGGAAGGCACCCAGTTTTTTTTATAGATTTTTTAGATTCAATTTGAATCTTCTAGAATTTTTTAAACGATTTCATTGATCGACATAATTTAAAAATCTGAAAAAATTCTGTATAACCATGTGTCAGATATCGAAATTCTTAAGCTCAGAGCCAGAGTGGGGAGATTTTTCCTTCTTACTATTTTTAAGCTTTTTTCGAAAAAAAACGTTGAAAAAAAAATAGAAGCGGTAGTTATTTTACTATGAATGGTTGCTGAAACATTTTCATATGTAATATCGGATTTTTGACATTTTTTTTAAGATTTTTCGCAAGAGATTTTTTTCTCTTTATTTTGCTGATATAAATGGTTCCAAAAAATCTGAAATTGTTTTCAAAAATCTGATATTACATATGAAAATGTTTCAGCAATTATCCATAGTAAAATGATTTCCGCTTTTAATTTTTTTTAACGTTTTTTTTTCGGAAAAAGCTTGAAAATAGTAAGAATGAAAAATCTCCCCATTCCAGCTATGAGCTCAAAAATTTTGATATCTGACACACGATTTTTAAGAATTGTTTCAGATTTTTAAATTGTGTCGATCAACGAAATCGTTTTAAAAATTCTAGAAGATTCAAATTGAGTCTAAAAAATCTTAAAAAAAAACTGGGTGCCTTCCAAGGTGAGAACAATCGTATAAAAAATCGCGATCCAAACCCGAGAGGTCAATTGTCAGACCCAGGTTGAGTTGGCTTGGAATGAGACATATCTACATATTTTTTTTTTTTTCAAGCTCGACAAAACGCTAAAAATATATGTCTCTAGACCAGAATACCGCCTTAAGTTCAAAATAGAAATTAAATTAACTTTGTGATTTTTTGTTCTCTGTTTCTTTTTGTCCCCTTTTCTCTGTCCTTATATTTAAGCAAAAATTCACCTAAAAAAATTACAAAAAGAAAGAATTGAAAAAAAAAAACATTAAATGTAACCATTGCCAAAAGTCAAAAAAGCATCCCCGGCGCAATCACGTGATTGCTATGGATAAACGTAATTCGCATAAATGTACACGAATGCCCATAAATAAAGCTCATGCTTTCTTTTTTTTCCATCCTATAAATGCCATCGGATGCAAAATGCAAATTGCATTTTAACGACACGGTGTGACAGCGACAGTCGGTAAAACACCGTCGAGTTTACAACACGCGGAACACCATATGCATATGTATACATACTATGTGTATATTAGGGTGTGTCCAAAAAGTTCATTGTTCATCAACGGTCTCCAACTGAATGAAATTTCAATTTTTGACCTTGTATAATGCTCAAGAATTCAATTTCAACTTTATACATCGCTCTGGATGTCTGAATTTTCGTCATCTGTCTAAATAAAAATGTTGTTCCTCATTATAACGTTTCATTCGAATATTTATTTATTTTTCAATTTCAGTTTTCTAAGTATAATTTTGGTCTATTTGTTTTATTTATATTTTTATAATTATTTATTGCATTTATTCTATCCATCATTTTTCGACTTAAACTGTGCTCGAGATTTCATTATTTTTCTCATTTTTCTGAATATTTCATTTTTTTAATTATAACGTTTTTTCCAAGTATTTTGATTTTTTTTAAATTATTTATTTTTATTCTTAATTTTTTAATTAAAAAAAATGCCGGCCTCTCACTCGACGAAAATTGAATTTCAACTTTATACATCGCTCTGGATGTCTGAATTTTCGTCATCTGTCTAAATAAAAATGTTGTTCCTCATTATAACGTTTCATTCGAGTATTGATTTATTTTTTAGAATTTTTCCCGCCCTTCCACTCGAAATTTCGATTTTTTACTTTCTATATCGCTCAAGCTTTTATATTATTTGTAATTTTCATTAATTCAGGGTTAAGAGGATTAAAAAGAGCTTTTTTTTAATCCTCTTAACCCTTAGCGGTCCCACTGGGGTCTATCGGACCCCAGCAATTTTCAAAAGTCCGTAACTCAGTCAAAAATAGAGAAATTTACGATTTTTTTTCTTCCATTAAAATTGTTATTTTTGTTGAAAAAACCAATTGGCACTCTTTTTAAAAATGTTTTCCGACGTCTACTGATATTTTTTAAATTCAAATATCAGTGTTGGTATTTGAATCATAGAACATTTTTCTCTCGTGGGGTCTGACGGAATTCCCATGCGACCGTTATGAAATTCCTAGATAGTGGGACCGTCAGGGGTTAGAAATCCGAAATAAGGTTTATTTGTTGACACACCCTAATATAGAAACGTAGCGATAAAGAGGAACGAGAGAAGAAAACGCCCGAGCAACGCGTTCGCACAGCCCTGCGCGAAAGACGCGCGACAACTGCGGCGAAACTATCGCGCTCCCGTTGCGCCTTTGTCAAAGTTGGAAAATAACCGTGAGCTTCGATACAAAGCCGAAGAAACACGTGTATATGTAATTATATACATATCGACAGTTTTGTGTTTCGCGCTTTGTTTTCATACGGTAGAAGATGAAAGAGTGTTTACGCATTTCGTACGTGTCTATATGTCTATATATGAAGCACGAAATAGCGCAGAGAGGACCTCCCCTTCGACGAAAAGTTGAGTAAAGCGCGAGAGGCCGCTGCGATCGGGTTTGCGTCGTCGGTAGAGGCTCGAGGCTCGAGTGACGGCGGTGAGCGCGACTGAGCGCGAGTGAAGCCGCCTGCCGAGTGCCGCTGCCCATGCCGCAGCGCATCAGTCGTTCGTCTGACTTGGCGCCGTTTGGTCGTTGTCCTCGTCACCTCGTCTCTCCCTCTCTCTCGTCCTCGTCGCAAGAGACTATTTCTCGCCAGAAAACAAGAAGGCAAAAAAAACTTTTTAGTCTTTACGGAAATTGAGCGAGTTTATTCTGTGTTTTAAATCATCGTGAAAACGAAAAAAAAACAATATAAACATCGTGCGTTTATCCTCGAGTGAGATCGATGTATTTTGTGGACTTTTTTTCTCAGTTACAGTGAAAAGTTTTGAGGGTTCGTTTTTTGTTTATCTTTTTCAGTGATTCTTGTGCCACGCAGCGGTGAATAGAGAGGGCGAAAATAATATTCGATAAGTTTGAAAAGTATTTGAATAAAATGGGTTCGAAGAGTTTCGTTGTGCCGGCGTTAGCGATCCTCGTTCTCCAGGTGTTTTTCGTCGTCGAGGCAATCACCACCGTCGACACCAGGATACGCGAGGACCCCGATTTATCTCAGGTTCGATATTCAACATTTTTTTTCTTTGAATCGTTCGAACGAAATAAAATATCGTAAATTTTGCTCCACTTTTTGGAGTGCGAAACGACGCTTGAATTCTCTCGCGAAATATCGTACGTCGTAACGAGCGGGATCATTCGATACATCTGTCGATAATGCAGGAAATAGATCGTCATCGAGCGAATGAAATATCGATAGTTTTTCGAACGCAGATATTACGAAGAAAAAATCAAACGTCACACGAGCTATTCAAACATGGCGGTGCGTCAATGAAGTTGCGTCATTGGGGAAATACGATGGCTTGCCCGAAGCTATTTATTTTTTCTCTCCATTTATATTAACTCGACGCGAACTTTTCGAGACACTGGAATTTTTTTTCGCGGCGCTCGCTCGTCGACCGAGTTTTCGTTATTTTGCTCTCTTTCTCCTTTCGCTCTCTTCGTTCGGTGAATCCTGTAACTCTGTCCTCGCTTTCTTCGTATTTCGCTCCTCGGCATTGTGCGCTCTCTCTCTCTCTCTCTCTCTCTCTCTCTCTCTCTCGCACTCGTTTAGCTTGCTGCTCCGATCGTTCGCCGGTTTGGCGCGGCAGGAACGGCAACGTAGCTCGAGTGCCGCGTTCTGCGTGCTTGTGTATATCGCGGTACGTGTGTCCGTTTGGATCTCTCGAGGTCGCTTCATCTCGCGACGTTTGCCGGTACCGAGAAGCTCTCGTCGGCGGAGAGAGTAAAAATGAGCAAAATGAAAAACATTTTTTTTTATAATGAAATTAGAGAAATCAATTATTTCTTTCGGAATAATAATGTGAGAAAAAAATTCTTTTCCTTGAATCAATTAATTTTTTTAAATTTATTTATTTAAGTTTGACAATTTAAAAATACTTATTTTCACAGTGACATTAGAAAAGAAAAGACTTTCAAGAATAATGTCAGATTTTTTATTAAGATGAATTATTATGTATTATTTTAAAAAAATAAAAACTCCAGATATTAAAAATGCTTCTTTACGGTGAAATTAGAAAAATTACTGTTCTTGTTGATACTTACTCTTCGGAACGATAATATGGCAAAAAATTCTTTTAATTGAGGTTAATTAATTTTTTTTTTCAAAATTAAAACTTGAGAAATGAAAAATACTTTTTTTACAATGAGATTAGAAAAATAAATTCTTACTTCGTCGAATGAAAATGTGAGAAAAAATTCCCTTTATCAAGATAAATCAATTTTATTTTAGTGGAGGAAAAACAGAGAAAAAAATGTCGCTGAAATTTATTCTTAAATTTAAGAACGTTATTCTTTATCCGAAAAACGTTTTCCGCAAAGTATTTCAAAATCAAAGAAGCGGAATTGACCCGAAATGTCCCATATAAATGAATATAATATTGTTAACTCGGAAGCATTAAAAATTGAGAGGAAATCTCCAATTTCTTCGATAAAAGATGTTCGGAAAAAGGACCTGCCGAACCTCGGGCAAAGGCCATCAAAATTTAAGGGGGTTAAAGAACGATATTTTCTCGATAATCGTTCCCCTTTTAGGGAATCGACGTAAATGTCCCCGGGAAAATAGAAAAAAATAAATGCAACAGCGACAAAGACGATGGAATTCCGATCGCGACATTTAGTGACTTTTATCGGGCGTAAAACACCAAGTTCAGAGTACGTTGCCCGAAGGGTAGTTAAACCCGCAAAGTCCCTTTTTCTCCCCTTTTGGTGCGTATATCGAGTCTCCTGAGGCCCGAAAGGGCGTTGCGGCAGTGAAAAGACGTTCAGGATGGGCTCTTTTCACTCGGAAGTCGTTGTACATTAATATATACATATTATATATGTATATATGAACGACCATGGTAATACAGTGAGATTATAAAATACTTCGAGACACCTCTAATATCTATGGGGCATACGCTACATTGCCTCTGAGTCGTTCCTTTGACGTGGATTTTTTTTTTTTAATGCTCTTGCAACGCCCTTCTGGTTTTTTTCTTCGTTTTTCTTTCTCTCGCTTCGACTAACTTGCCTGAATATTCGAGGCATCCCTCAACTTCCCCGACGCACCATAGTGTATCGATAGACCGGAAAAGTTACCACCAGCTTTTAATTTTTTTTTTTTCAATTTCCTGGTTTATTGCTTTATGCACTGTGATCGAACTTTTGATGCTGACTCGAAAGTTTTGCACACGATCTTTCAAGTTTCTCCGGGAGGTAGTAAATTATTTTTTTATTGGGGATCAAAATGAACGTAAAGACAGATTTTTTTGCCCAGTCATATATAATTATATATTTTTTAATATTTAGCTTGATATAGAATTTTATTTTATGGTTATACAATCACTTGTATAATGTATTATATGTAATTCGATTAATTTCAGATTTATTAAATTATAGAATTTTTTTTTGGGAATTTTAGTTAAGAATTTTTGAAATATTTTTTGTTGCCATATTTTTATGTTATATATTTTTTCTTTTCACACTGACTCGAATTTTTGGGATGAGATCTTTCAAGTTTCGCTGGGGTCGTGAATTTAAAAAAATAGAGAATAAATGGGATCCTTTTTGCATAATTACTTAATTATATAATTTATAATATATAATATTTTGGTTGAGACGATGGAATTTCATTTTATGATTGTACCATCGTTTATATAATATATGTACTATGATACTTAATTTGATATATTATAGATTTATTAAATTATAGAATTTTTTTTGTTAATTAAATTTGATGAATCGATTATTTTGTCGAAATTCGATTGCACGAGAAAAAGAAATTGTGTAAAAATTACAGAAGGTCTTGATAATAATAAAAAACGATAATGAACAAAAGATGATCCTACAAAATCATGCACAAAATTTTATCTCACGATTTCTAAAATATTAATCTATCTTTTAAATGAGGTTTTTTTACTCATCACTGAATAATGGAAAGCATTTTTTTGTAATTGACAAATCACGAGTTTCCCTCTATTTTGATTGCGAGCAATTTTTCCGACGGTTAAATCGTCGTATTTATGTCATTTAATTTCGTTTTTTCGAAATTAATTATTTCAATGGCTTTGAAACGCACGACTCTCCCGATTCCATCGTGATTAAGCCCTTGTAGTGGCGCATCTGCAACTGACGCGTACTCGTTTTCCCGGCGCGTTGACTGAAAAAAAAATATATAGGGGCAAAAAAAAGCGAAATAAAATAAAAACACGCTCGCGACCCTCCACTTCCGGTTTTTCGAGCGATCCATACACGCACCCGACGCCCGACGATCTCGCCATACTGTGCGTTATGGTTACACTTTTATTTTTATTTTTTATATATATTTTTTTTATATACGAGATATTCCGCGTGAACGTAATTGATCTTTTTTACTCCCCTCAAATAATAATTTTGGTGAATCATTAACGATTTTCGAATTCTAAGCTTTAAAATTAAATAAATATGAATTTAATATAATATAATATAAACAAAATTAATCATACCAAATTTAAAGATTTAAAAATATGTTTGTTATTAACACAAATTATTTTCAATAAAAACTAAAAAAATACAAAAATTAAGAAAAAATGATTTTCGATCAAAAAATTTAATTCGTTAATAATCCTCAACATTTAATCTCGTGATTTTCAATTTTTGATGAAAAATATGTTCGTTTTGCAGTGAATGTTTATAGTGATTATCGCAGATCGTTTTATACATTCACAAATACAGTATGTTGGACGGTGAAAGGGTATCTACCATAGTATATGAGGCAATCCACGCAACTTCGCTCGGCCCTGACCCTGACCATTTTTAATTTTTTCCATTTTTTTTTATAAAATAGTATACCATGCAAGGAGTATTTTGACCAATTTTTAAATTTTTATCGCATGTATTTCAGAAGTTACAATTTTTCGAAAAACTTGGATTTCAGAAATTTCGGAAACGTTCTTACGCCGATATCTCTCAAATTAATCGATATATCGAAAAATGTTTAGAGATCGATTTTTTTCATATTAGTTCGCACTTTCATAATCAACATTTTTTCAGCGTGTTAAGTGAAGATTATTTTTTTAAAAGATGATTGCCATTTTTTATTTTTTTCTAAAAATTCTCTAAAATAATATGATAAATTATATGAATTTTAACGCTAGTTCCATCGTGGGCCCATTTTTCCTTCTATTTTTTAGAAAATACATTCAATTTTTTTCACGAAAATTATGAGTGATTCGTATGAATTACTATAATAATTTTCATTACTAATAATACACGTAAGTAATAATTATTGTACTTATTTACAATTATTAATTGTAGTGTTAATGTTACAATTAGTAGCCCGATCTGATGTGTTGAAGAATTATTTTTCCATTACTTTCCTATAGGAGAAACGTATGCATTATAGGAGAATATATGAATGAAACACTTGCGCATTTTTTATCTTGAGAGAGTTATAGATATTTATTCTCTCACTCGTTTAAAAAGTTTACACAATCGAGACTGATCAGATTTTGAAAAATCTTTTGCTCTTAAGGCACCATCATTTTCAGGCACAACACAGTGCATTTTTTGGGTACCCGTTATGGTTTTCACCCGTTTATACCGGTTGCTTAGTTTTTTTGCTATACATTTTGATATCTGACCCGTCTCGATTGTGTAAACTTTTTAAACGAGTGAGAAAATAAATATCTATAACTCTCTCAAGATAAAAATATGTAAGTGTTTCATTCATATATTCTCCCATATTGCATACATTTCAGGAAAGTAATGGAAAAATAATTCTTCAACATATTAGATCGGGCTACTAATTGTAAAATTATCACTATAATTACGAATTCGAAATAAGTACAATAATTATTACTTCGGAGTATTATTAATAATAAAAATTATTATAGTAATTCACGCACGAAACACTAAATTTTCGTGGAAAAAATTGAATTTTTTTTTAAATAGAAGGAAAAATGGGCCCACGATGGGACTAGCGTTAAAATTCATATAATTCATCATATTATTTTAGAGAATTTTTTGAAAAGAATACAAACTGGCAATCATCTTTAAAAAAAATTTTTTTTCACTTTACACGCTGAAAAATTGTTGACAATGATGATTTAAAATTCGTTTCCCTTTTTTTATGAAAGTGTGAACTAATATGAAAAAAATCGATCTCCAAACATTTTTCGATATATCGATTAATTTGAGAGATATCGGCGTTAGAACGGTTCCGAAATTTCTGAATTCCAGATTTTTCGAAAAATGCTAACTTCTGAAATACATGCGATAAAAATTTAAAAATTGGTCAAAATACTCCTTGCATAGTATACTATTTTATTTAAAAAAATGAAAAAAATAAAAAATGGTCAGGGTCACGGCCGAGCGAAATTGCGTGGATTGCCTCATATATATTTTTTTTCCTCTCTCTCTCTCTCTCTCTCGTTTGTTTATTTTATTTTACACGCCAGACCCTTTTCTTGGGCTTCCCGTTCCAATCGATCGTGTTAGTGTGATTGCAAGCGCGTGTACTCTGCAATTGCGAGAGGCAGAGAGAGAGAGAGAGAGAGAGAGAGAGAGAGAGAGAGAACGTTGCAAGTCGAGTGACTCAGGCCTTACGCGCATGTTTATTATCGAAATCGACAAGGCGTAATTTTTTTTTCTAATTATATTTATCATTTCACTTCCGATTGCTCGATACGTACGAGGAGAATTGGGTCGAATTTAGGGCACCTGCCGTTGTAACTTGATAAAATTAATCAATTTCTGTTAATTGATTAAAATCGATTGAGTTTCATTAACAATTTATTTGGGGAATCTTTATTAATTAATATTATATTAATATAATAATAATAATATTAATTTTATTATGATTCCACAGGATTAAAATAATAATAATAATAAATTTCACTTTTTAATAATAAATAATAATTTATATTTGAAATAAATATTTTATAATTCTTCCGAAAAAAATATAAACTGTTACTTCTCGACGAACGATGTGAAAAATAAGAATGAAACGAAGATAGCATTTTTAATGATGATATTCATAGATAGAAGTGCGAGGGAAAAAGTCGTCCTTGAAATCTTGAAAAAAAAATCAAGTTTGCGCCGAGATTTTCATATCGATCATCGATATGTCATGCGAGATCCTTGAGAGATTTTTTTGCGATTTTTTTTCCTCTTCCGCCGTTGTACGAATTTCCCACGTTAGATGGGGTGCTCCGTGCAAAACGAACCGCCAGTCTAGTGGAATTTGTTATAAAAAATAATGATAATTAATAATAATAATAATAATAATAATAATAATAATAATAATAAATATAAAAAGATAAAACAAATGAATATAAAATTTTTTTAATAAATTAAAATTCGTCGGCCCAGTAATGACAAGATATTTATCTGATGATGAAATTAATAGTGGGGAGTAAAGTTTGGTAGAGATGGAATTTGAAAATTGACGATTTTTCACAGAACGACCCATATATTTAAGATCCAAGACACCGACTACTACTGACTGGGATCTGATTACTCGCAAAATCAATTCTCATAGCGGATTCGTTTCTCAGTAGCAAGATTGCACCAGTTACGATGATATGTATATTAAATAGATTCTTTTCTCTTTCTCTCTCTCTCTCTCTCTCTCTCTCTCTCTTCCATACAAATTTCTCGATATCGAAATATAGATCGATATTGCGTATTGTCGCGCGAGTGTAAAATTACCGTTTTCATCGATCTCCTTAGTCGCACCAGATATCATTTTTTTTCTCTCTTTTTTCTTCGTGTTTGCCATTTTTATTTCGTCTCTCATTCTCTATAATCACGCACACGCTGCTCATATTCGTGAGAAATAGACCTTTGCTCTTAACTCACGAGGATCGGATACAATTTTTTTACTCGATAATTTCTTCTTTTTCGTTTTGGAATAAAATTGCGATAGCGTGAAATTCGATTTTTGGAAAAAAATTGATTTTTTATTCATTTTGTAAAAAATTGAGAATCGAACCAACAAATAATTGCACAAGATTGTGTTGAGGTTTTGAAAAATAAAATTTTAATTTTGAGGTTGAGTAAAACTGAAAAAACTGCGTCGTTCGACAGAACCACGGTGCGATAGAAAATGTTGAAAAAAAAAATTAAACAACGCAGCGACTGTCCGAAGTTCGGTTTTTGTTAAAAAATGTATTTTTCATTCAATTGGAAATAGAAAATGAAAAATAAGAATAAAAAAGTGGAAAGTGAACCTTGAATTAAAATAGCTAAAAACGAAGAATTGAAAAATGTTCATAATTATGAAACCCAGTTTTCAGGCAGCTGATTCAAGAGTTGAAAAAAAATGTTAATTTTTGTATGTAGGCCGGAATTACGAAAATTGTCGATTATTTTAACCACCAAGAGAACGAGGAAGAAAGAGAGAGTGAAAATGTTGAGGGAGGAGATCTTTTTGTGAGAAAAGAGCGAAAAAGATTGACATGGAACGAGAGAGTGAGAGAGATGGATTCGAAACCGTAATTCAGGCCAATCAGCGAGGCAGAGGCAGGGTTAATTGGTTGGGCATCGTGACGCGTTCGAAGCGGGCGATACTCCGTAGTAATTGGTTAATTGAAGCGTGTCCACAAGGCTCCCGGAGAATTGTCCATCTCTCTCTCTCTCTTTCTCTTTCCCTTTCTCTCTCGTATACCCTCTTCTGCTCACGGGATCCCATACTCGATCACGCGGACCGAGTTCACCACATTTCTCGTCTGAGTATTCTCTCTCTTACTCTCGTTTCTCCACGACAAAAAAACAGCCCAATCGCGTCCGGAGCCTACATTTTTCCAACGACTTGTAATTTTTCTCCAGATTTTTCTCATTCTTGGTCGCCGAACGATTTCCCACAGCAGTCAGCGAGGACCGAGTGACTATATTGCCATCCCTTAAGGGGTTACGTGGGTTTCGAGGGTTGAACAAACATTTTTTTTATAAACATAATGAATGGATTATTTTTTTCAAAATTTTAAGCACGTCAAAGAGGAACATTTGAACAATATTATGTAAATTGAAAAAAAGAAATATACATGTAAATTTATATTTAAAAATTTTATTATTAATAATTTTATTATCCGTTTTACATCTTTCATTATGGTTAAATAGTTCTAAATATTCAAAATGAAAAGAGAATTTGTGAATGGAATTTTTGAATATGCTATATTTTTTTCTGAGGTTAACGTATAATATAAATAAATCATAACAGGTAATTTAAAGTAATCGTATGTTAAGGGGTTACATGGGTTTCAAAGGTAAAAAAAGCATTTTTTATGAATATTTTTTTAAAAATATAATAAATAATTTATTTCATTGAAAATTTCAAGCGTACAGAAGAGCAATATTTAAATAATATTTTATAAAATTTTCATTGAAACATTTGGAAAATTCGGCCTATAGGATCTGGTTTTTGGAGGTCCCTTGAAAAAAAGAGCCCTCGTGGTGGTCAGGATAACTCATGACAGCTTTATTGGACATTAAAAAACCAAATTTTATCCGTTAGTTCGATAACTAGTCAATCTTATTTTGAGGAAGGGTGCAAAATTTCAATAAGATCGGCTTTTAAGTCACTTTTGACCCCATTTTTTGTATTCATATTTTTAAATAACGCAAATGAGTAAATGCAAAATGCTTAAAAGGCAATGTTGCACTTTTTTTCAAAATGTTCTCTGTGCTCTTCCGGTAATTCAAAATTCAATACCAACTCAACTCCACAGATAAATCGTAAGGTACTTCGTGGTTTTGTTCTCCAAAAACAAGAATAATGAAAGGCAATGGGAAGACAGAAAGATCCGTGCTAAAAAAAACGTCTACTACTTTTTGATGTTTTACAAATAGGAGAAAAAGGTTTTCTCCTAGCGGTGGAATGAGTCCTGATATATTTTGGTCTGTTATTATAAATAAGAATGATTAAGAGAAATGGAGAAGAATATACATATACATACATACATACATACATACATACATATATAATATATATATATATATTTCGGTTCAGCATATTGTGCCCGCATTGTACAATATCTCCCCATCTCTCTCTCACGGTGGAATCAATCAATCCTTATTCACCGGTGATTAATTCAATGAGTAATTACCGCTTGGGGTTTCGTTCGCATCCGTACTTTGCTCGACAGTGCGGCAGCACGATGATCATCGATCCCCGATAAAACGCCCCGAGTCACGACAATATTGCGTACTACATTTCACACTGTTACGCCCTTTTGACAGCGAGCTTTCTAAAGTTCGACGTAGACGAATGGCTCATCCGTATGTGTAATAGTTGGAGAATAATATCTACCGAGCTGTTGCTCGGTATATATACAATTCTTATACTCGATAAAGGGGAGACTGCAGTCTCAAATATGAAGTAAAAAATAACTGCTACAAAAAAATCAAGCACAAAATTAGCCCGATACACGAACATCCATTTAAAAAGTATCCAAGTACAAAAATAGCTCGATAATAATATCCATGAAAAATTACTCATTGAATGACCTTCAAGATTTCTGCATCTGCATTTTTCGATTCTGGCTCATTGTCAGCATAACCCATTGACTGTAGCGCGGAGAAAAAAAACCTATCATCCTTTTTTATCCCTCGTTCGATTTTAAGATTTTTTTCTAAAACATCTGCATCAATATAAAACAATTTTCTCTAGAACAAACTCGCCAAAATAAATTTCAAACAAATTTTTTTTTTTGCATTTTGGCCAAAACCGAATTTGTTCACTCAAGTGGCTGTAATTTTTCTCCAGATGAGATTTTGACTTTACCTATAACTCATTCTCTTTCTAATCGATGGAGTTTCAAAATGCCGCTTTATTGTTCATCCGATTCCGATCCTTTTTCAATTTTTCGCAAATTTTTGGAGGCATACCCTTTCCATTCTTTTCGGCGATTTTCCAACTACTCTCATTTCTTCCAAAATTGAGTTAGCGAGATGAACCAAACGGCATTCTCTAAATTTATTCACAACCTTTGCGTACGAAAAAGAAGTTTCCGAATCGGTCAACAAATAGTAAAGTTATGAGCCCTTGAAATTCCGATATTACGAGATTTTCGAAAAGTCGCCCAAAAGTGAACAGAATTTTTTTTTTTAACAAAAATAAAAAAATTTTTCATAAATTTGAAGGTTCATGAGGGTCATATTAATAGATACTTTTGAATAGTGAAAGGACATGTGATTTATTGAAGGGAAAAACATATTCCAAGCTGAAGTCTTCCCGGACAAATAATAATAATAATAATAATAATAATAATAATAATAATAATAATAATAATAATAATAATAATAATAATAATAATAATAATAATAATAATAATAATAATAATAATAATAATAATAATAATAATAATAATAATAATAATAATAATAATAATAATAATAATAATAATAATAATAATAATAATAATAATAATAATAATAATAATAATAATAATAATAATAATAATAATAATAATAATAATAATAATAATAATAATAATAATATCTCATTTTTGAGAATCGAGTGGCTTCTCATAAGTTACCTGCCTCTCATCACTCAAGTTTCGCCGTAACCTTGTGAAAGTATAATTAATTTGGCAAATTGGTCGATTGCTTTCGATTCATGTTTAAAGAGTACCAAAGTTTTTGTTAAATTGCCGCCGTACAATATCTCAATTTTCTACTATTTTTTTTTCCAAAACCGCTTTGATAAAATGATAAAAAAGCTTTTTTCTCGACGCGCACAAACACTCGAGTCTCCGGGAAAAGTTGTTGATTCGAATCTACTTAGAAAAATTTCTCGCTGGTTTGGAAAAAATCTGTCGACGAGCTTTTTATTTTCACGCCCTCCGCCGTATTAGCGTTCCCACGTTTTTCTTCTCGCTCAGTTTCGCTTTATCGTGTAGTTTTTTTTCTCAACGAAATCCTCATAACCATAACAAGTGGGTTTTTCCTCGTATGGGTTATTCCGTGTGAAATCAATGAACCCTATCGAACAATTTTTCCCAAATTTTTTCAATCGACCATTCGTTTATTATTTATTAAATATTTATATTTTTCATTAATGATTTTAATTTATAATTTTTAAATACTATTAATAATAATAATAATAACAACAATAATATAAATAATATGAATCAATAAATATAATAGATAACATAGTAATAATTTATTGGGAAATGATTTTTCAACGATTAATAAAAAATGCAATTAGAACGAAGCTTTCTCAAAATTATTTTTCGATTTATTTATCGAAACGCTTTTTCAACTGCAAAGATCATTCATCCGTCGGATGGAGGGGTTCGAATTAACACGGAATGCCCCATATATGGATGTAACGCGTGTTTCTCAATGTTAGAAAATCCATAAATCGCTAAACGCCCGAAATGAGAGAGCATGTCGCACTGATAGCTCAACTTTGTGCACAAAATAATGCACGTGATGGCCTCCTCCTATGCAGTTTCCAACCCCAAGTCTCCGACCCTAGCTACTTTTCAGTGGACGATTTTTCATTTTTAGCAATGAAAATTGATGGAAAAATGTTGATACATTTTCCCTGTTCATTTTAGTCCCGACGTTTATTTTTATTTTTTTCAAATTTGTTTTTTTGTAATTCCGCGCAATCATTTCCCGGAGGGTAGTCTTTTCCCCCTGCACAAAATATGGCCACGTAAAATTTTATTTTTCCTATCTCCATAGAAAATTTACGATGCGTACTTCAGTGATATACGACTCTCAATATTACCGGTAAGTTTTTCACGGGGGAAAAAACGCGAGACTTATGCGCTCGAACGATTTACCCCCTGAGCCCTAACACGTAATGCGAGTATAGTGTTTTATTATCTTTTCTCTCTCTCTCTCTCCCTCCCTCTCTCTCTCTCTCTCTCTCTCTCTCTATATATATATATATATGGATATATTGTAGAACGGAATTGGATTAATCCAGTCGAATATATCTGCGGTATTTCGGATTCGAATCCGCGGATTCTCCCCGGTGTCTGGAAGGGGTTGAAAGGGGGTAGATGGAGCAAAGCTCCGTCCACCATTCCGAAATAGCCCCGAGTGTATATCCGACATCTCGAAATACATATATAGACTAACACCGGGACATTTGAAACAGCTTTTGCGAACGATATTGAAGTTTGTATCGTTCAAATGCAAAAAAGATCGTTTATTTCTTTTCAAAATTAATTCTGGGAAGTTTTATGAGTGAAAAATCATTGAAATTCATTTTAGGGTCTTTATTGAGGGAAATTCATAATCTTGGGAGGAAAAAAATCGATTTTTGGTTTATTTTCTGATTGCCCAGAGTCCTGACCCTCATTTGACACATGGATTTTGTAAAAATTCCAAAAATTGATTGAGTTACGAAGATTTTAGTAGAGCAAATAGTAGTAGAGAAAATATAGTTTATTTTTTTGATGAACTCGATTCTGAGGTGTCCTCTGAGTGAAAATGCATTTCGCATTTCGAGGTCTTTATCAAGGTCTTCGTTAAATGGATAATCTTGGAATTTCAAAAAAAACGTCCAATCTGGATAGAAATATAATAAATTATAATTAATTAACAATAATTAATTCAAAAAATATAATATAAAATGTATAAAATAAAATATAATTAATATAAAAATATAAAACATAATCAATGTTCTCAGCCTCGGTAAAATCGCAAATCGAATGTTTGTTTCGCATTGACGAGGAATTCTTCGTATATCGCTGCATCGAAATCGATGCGCATCGAATTTATTCCACGACCGCGGATAGTGGGAAATTCGGGTTTGTGCAGATGTAGGCCGAGTGTGGCGAATAGTCTCCGGGAGATTTCGCGGTGGACATACAAATTGCGAGAATCTCGTAATGGCGCGGATTGAAATGCTCGCGACAGGAGAGGGGAGTTGAAGAGTTGAGGGGGGGGGGGGGGGTTGATGGCGCTGGCGTCGGGGAGGGGTGTTGAAAGGATGGTATATCTTGGATGAAATCGTCGATTGACAGAGGATTTTCCATGCTCCTTCCTCTCTCGAGGATGTTTAACGTGCGCTCTGCCGGACTTGGAAGTGCGGGTATTCGAGCGAAAATGCTTGGGAAGAGTGGAAGAGCAGGGGGATAAAAATAGACGATAAATCAGTGTCATCGTAGATTCGAAGAAACCTCAGGAGCCTCTTAACAGGTTCCTGCAAAAGAAACCGGAAATGAAAATTGAATGTTTAAAAAAAAATCGCCATTGATCGGAGCTGCCAGTGAGTCACTATTGTCACTATATTTGTCACTTTTTTAAAATCGTGTCACTTATCTCACTATTTTCGAAATTTGGCCACTATTGTCACTATTTCAGAGCTCAGAAGTGGTTGGAATAGAGGTGCCGGTTAGAATAGGGGGCAAATCTGTACCTCGACTCGCTCACTGCGATAAACTCGCGTGGGGGACAAATTTGCCTCGCGCGGAATCACTTTGGATACACCGTGTTCTGTTTGATATGCCTTTTTCTTAAGAGGTGGTTTTACCTGAAATTTTAGAATCGGCCGATTTTGAGTAAAGTTACGAGCACTTGAAATTTCGCGATTCTCAGGTGTTTGAAAATGGGGCAAGAATTGAACGAAAAAGGTGTACAATGAAATTTCTTAGAAATTTCAATTTTTTGGGAAAACTATTGGTAAATTCGGGGTCAGGGGAAAAAAATACATCGATATGAGGTTTACGAAGAAAAATATCAAAATTTTTTTTTTTCATTTCGGCCAAAACTAGATCTGTTCACTAAAATAGCTGTAGCTTTTTTTCTAGATGAAATTCCGGTTTCAACTTGAACTCATTCTTTTCGGGATCCCTCGAGCTTCGAAATGCCGCTTGGTTCATCCAATTCGGTTGAATTTTTAATTTTTGACAGATTTTTAAAGTTTGCTCATCGATTTTTGCAAATTTTTCAAGGCATACCCCTTTCCATTTTTTTCGGGGATTTTCAAAGTGCTCTCATTTCCACAAAAATTAAGTTATCGGAATGAAGCAAACGCCATTCTCTAAGTTCAGAAACAGCCTTTAAGTGCGAAAAAGAAATTTTGAAATAGGTTGAACCGAAGTAAAGTTATGAGCACTTGAAATTTTGGGATTTCGAGGTTTTTGAGAATGGGGCTAAAATTGAATAAAAATGTTTTTGATGAAAATTTATGAAAATTTTCATTTTTTAAGAAAACTATTGGTAGATTCGTGTTCAGGGGGACAAAATACATCGATACAGGGCGCGAAAAAAAATTGAGAATATTTTTTTGTTCGCATTTTGGTAAATATTGAATCGGTTCACTAAAATGACTGTAATTTATTTTCTAGATAGAATTTTGGGTTCCACATGCGCTCATTCTCCACGGGATCGTTTGAGCTTCAAAATGCCGCTTTGTTCATATAATTCGGATAATTTTTCGATTTTTTGCAGATTTTTAAAGTTCGACCATCTATTTTTGCAAATTTTATTTATACCCCTTTCCATTTTTTTCGGTGATTTTCAAAGTGCTCTCATTTCTACAAAAATTAAGTTATCACAATGAACCAAACGCTATTCTTTAAGTTTAGTGTCAACTCTTTAGTACGAAGAAAAATTTTTGGAATCGGTCAAACTGAAGTAAAGTTATGAGCACTTGAAATTTCGATATTTTGAGGATTTTGAAAATGGGACCAAAATTGAGTAAAAAAATTTATTTTCTTTTTCATCATTTTCAAACGTTACTCCGAAGGGAAATTCACCGCTGATTCACGCAGAGTTTTTGTCGAAAAAAAAACGTATAAATGTATTTATGAAAAACTTAAAAAAAAACATTCAATACACCGTGTAAATATACACCTTTTTTAACAGATGGTTCTACCCACCGTACAAACAACTTTTTCTATGGGGACTCCTCTGAAATCATGAAAAAAATTTCAGCTGTTCCATACATCTTGGATCGAGTAGTCCCCGTAGAAAAAGTTGTTTGTACGGTGGGTAGAACTACCTGTTAAAAAAAGCCGTATGAAAAAGGTGTATTTACACGGTGTATTGAATTTTGAATATTTAGTTTTTAGTTTTTCATGAATACATTTATACATTTTTTTCGACAAAAACTCTGCGTGATTCACAATCAGCGGTGAATTTCCCTTCGAAATAACGTTTGAAGATGATGAAAATGAAAATAAATTTTTTTACTCAATTTTGGCCCCATTTTCAAAATCCTCAAAATAGCGAAATTTCAAGTGCTCATAACTTTACTTCAGTTTGACCGATTCCAAAAATTTTTCTTCGTACTAAAGGGCTGACACTAAACTTAGAGAATAGCGCTTGGTTCATTGTGATAACTTAATTTTTGTAGAAATGAGAGCACTTTGAAAATCACCGAAAAAAATGGAAAGGGGTATGTATGCAAAAGTTTGCAAAAATAGATGGTCGAACTTTAAAAATCTGCAAAAAATCGAAAAATTATCCGAATTATATGAACAAAGCGGCATTTTGAAGCTCAAACGATCCCGTGGACAATGAGCGCATGTGGAACGCAAAATTCTATCTAGAAAATAAATTACAGTAATTTTAGTGAACCGATACAATATTTACCAAAATGCGAACAAAAAAATATTCTCAATTTTTTTTCGGGCCATATATCGATGTATTTTGTCCCCCTGAACACGCATCTACCAATAGTTTTCTCAAAAAATCAAAATTTTCATGAATTTTCATCAAAAACATTATTATTCAATTTTAGCCCCATTCTCAAAAACCTCGAAATCCCAAAATTTCAAGTGCTCATAACTTTACTTCGGTTCAACCTATTCCAAAATTTCTTTTTCGTACTCAAAGGCTGTTTCTGAACTTAGAGAATGGCGTTTGGTTCATTCCGATAACTTAATTTTTGTGGAAATGAGAGCACTTTGAAAATCACCGAAAAAAATGGAAAGGGCTATGCCTTGAAAAATTTGCAAAAATCGATGAACAAACTTTAAAAGTCTGTCAAAAATTAAAAATTCAACCGAATTGGATGAACCAAGCGGCATTTCGAAGCTCGAGGGATCCCGAAAAGAATGAGTTCAAGTTGAAACCGGAATTTCATCTAGAAAAAAAGCTACAGCTATTTTAGTGAACAGATCTAGTTTTGGCCGGAATGAAAAAAAAAAAAATTCCAATATTTTTCTTCGTAAGCCTTATATCGATGTATTTTTTTCCCCTGACCCCGAATTTACCAATAGTTTTCCCAAAAAATTGAAATTTCTAAGAAATTTCATTGTACACCTTTTTCGTTCAATTCTTGCCCCATTTTCAAACACCTGAGAATCGCGAAATTTCAAGTGCTCGTAACTTTACTTAAAATTGGCCGATTCTAAAATTTCAGGTAAAACCACCTCTTAAGAAAAAGGCATATCAAACAGAACACGGTGTATCCAAAGTATTTAATTGTTGGGTAAAACCGTCTCTTTAAAAAAGGCATATAAAAAAGAACTCGGTGTATATGGTGTGCGAGATCCAGTTTGGCCTTAAATCGTTATAAATCTATGGTAAGTGTATAATAAATTTTCTTTCATATGGTATCACTAAAATGACAAATTTGAAAGAAAAAGAGAAAAAAAAGTCACTTTCAAGTTTGTCTTGTCTCGGCCTCCATTTACTTCCCATGTCCTACAAATTTCTCATGAAAATACTGTAAATGAGCTCTGAAATGGTGAAAAAAAATACGACTATAGCTGTCACAAAAGTTCCTAAATTGTTAGGGAAAATGTCACTATTCCGTCACTATTTAAACGAAAAAGTCACTATTATGTCACTATTTTTGTGAAAGTAAGTCTGTGAACAATCCCTATTTTATTACGTATCTATATCTATACGGATGATATAAAAAATTTTATTATTGAAAAACTTGACGAAAAATTTGAATTCTCGTTTCAAGTTCTGCTTTTTTTTAACAAATTATTAGGTTTTAGGGTAAATAACAATAAATATGTATAATAATGAATAAAAAATAATAATGCGGAGGCATGAAATTAAATGAAATAAAATTGAACTTGCAAAACGGCGAAAATTTTATGAAAATGGGGGGTTATAGAAATAGTGTATAAAAATAAATAATAATGTAGAGGGATAAAAATAGTAAATTTAAAAAAAATGTTCAAGGGGGAAATTGTTATGATGATGGGGGTTGCATAAATAGTGTATAAAAATAAATTAATAATGTGGAGGGATGAAAATAGATGAAGAAAAATTTATTGTTGTAAAATGGTGGTCAATTTTGTGGAAATAGGGGTTGAATTCGCGGTGAATGGCTTGTACAAGGGCCCAAGTCGGTGCTCAGGAGGAAAAGCTAGTTTAAGATAGTTGGAAATTCCCCCGAGGGTATTTTCACGAGTCAGGTGACAAGGTGGCGCTCAAAACGAATTTGTACGTGGGTGTGGGCGTGCGTTGGGGCGCCAGTTTTGGATAGTTCGAAATGACCACGATGAATTTCCGGTGCCAATACTTTGGTAAACCGACGATAGGAGGGACGGAAAGATACGGCCGAAGGAGATGAGACGAGAGTTTGCGACTGACGTGTTTCGCTACAAGGAAAATGTACCTCGTCGATTCGATCGAATATCCCACTTTATATCTACATACGCTTACATATATATGGGGTATTCCGTGTTGACTCAATCAACATTTCATTTTATTCTCGAAATTGCTTCACGTTTTTTTTTCACAATTTTACAATTGATATTGTATTTCTTTCAGATATAAATGCCCCCAAATGTAAATAAAAATCCGTACTTTTTAAAAAATTATTCGATTGCTTTTTCATTTTTGATTCTCAAAATTTTTTGCTCCTCGAAGGGTTACAGCTGGGCAGAAGAAAAAAGGGATTTTGGCAATATTTTTTTTTTAGAATATTTATTTTCAAGTATCATTGTTTATAACAGGAAGTTGAGGAAAAAAATATCAATTTTGGTTGTCAAAAATAACGTTCAAGTCACTACACTTGAACCCATGTCAAGTTTCCATTGTTGTGATGCATCGAATATAATTTTCTTTTAAATTTATTTTTATTTGGACTTTTATCGTGGATTTAGCATCCCAAATTCTCGATAAAGACCATACAACGAATTTCAATGATTTTTCACTTGAACAAATTTTTAGTTGGTAAAAAAGAAGTGCCTTACCGGGTACAATCCTTTACAATAGGGGAATTTATTTTGTATACATTTTTAGAAGGTCCGAGAGCACCTCTGGGTTTTTTTTGCCTATCCGGGAACAAAAAAATAGATTTTTCTATGAGATAGAAAAATGTCCGGCGATGTAATGCGTCTTGAATTAAGGAGTGATGAGATATTTCGAAATGGATTCTCGACAATTATTTGAGGGAAGAAAAAATATGTATATACAAGTTTATATTGGATGACCCGTATGATCGAGTCACGCGCAATGAATCTTGATGTCATTTAATGATTCACGACGGTCGGTGCCGCGTCAGAGATGAGAATAATACATACATATATAGATATTGTGTATGATAATATAAAGTGTTAGACATTGTCACAGTCTTGGGAGTCTAACTAAAGCTTTTGCCGCAGCTATGCGACTATAAAACTTAGCTGCTTCTCTCTCTCTCTCTCTCTCTCTCTTTCTCTCTTCATACGGAATTGTCACATTCCGATATCGTGACACATTTGACGCCCGTCTCTCGTCTGTTACACAATGCACGGATTCTCCCATTTCTGCATTGATCATACATGCCCTCGATTCCTGGATAATAAAAATGAAATAATTTTATAGGTATTTGAAGAATTATTTCCAAAGTATTAACAAAGTCTCAAAACTATTCTGCGAAAGAATAAATTTGTCGATAATTCGTTCATTTGAAAGTTCGCAAGTTCAGGTCTATATAATTTTGGAATCATTTCAAGAGAATTAATCCCTCGTTTTATAAAAATAATTGGTTTTTTTTTCAGTTTCTTGGCAATTTGTATTTTTAATAAATTTAGTGGAATTTAATTCTGGCTTTTTAATAAAATACTGCATTTTTTTCAATTGATTATCCTTTCAATTATTTTTTGTCGTTTATTTTATTATTTATTATGATTTTTTATTCAATTCATTTATTATAATTTATTATTTTATTAATTAATTATAGTTTCTCTGATTCGTGAATTTTCATTTTGAAACGCGCTGTTTCAGAATTGATTGCCTCTTTCGGATTAAAAAAATTTGAGGGTTCGAATTTTCAAATTTTCAAGCTTTCAAAGAGTTCAACAGTAAAGTATAGTGATTTTCTTCTCTTCTCTACAAAATTCTATTCTAGATTTATATATTATAGTTTAACAATTTATAAATTTATTATAATTTCTTTGCACTGAAAAAAAAAATTGTTGAATATGCAAAGTCGTTTAGTTGAATACGTGCAACTAAATATTTAATGTTCAATCAAAATTTTTGGTTGCCTGACCAATATTTTGGTCAACCGAAGCGCGGAATTATTCAAGAAACTAATTATTTAGTTAGACCAAATAAATATTTAGTTGCCCGTATTCAACTAACGATTTTGCATATTGAACCATTTTTTTTTCTCAGTGTGATTTTTAAATTTTTATTTTCACACTATTCTTAAATTAATTGTTTTTTTTTTTTAATTTAAAAAATTTGAGCGTGCATTTTTTGTTTTCCACTTGGCAAAAATAATCATAATTGGAGAATTTTTTTCTTGTCGAACAATCTATTCTTTACGAACCGGAGAGATCGGTGGTTAACATCGTCAGTGTGATGTATAAATCTCGGAGAGTCATTGAAACGATATAGGGCTATCCTGTCTCTCGTTGAATGACACTCTCGGTGTCATAGAGGAGGAAGAGAAAGGGAGAGAGAGAGAGAGAGAGAGAGAGAGAGAGAGAGAGAGAGAGAGAGAGAGAGAGAGAGAGAGAGAGAGAGGGGAAGAGCGTCGGACACGTATTATAAACCGAGGTGTTGAGCGAGGATGAGACATGATTACCTCCTCAATTACGTGTTCAATGCCGCCCTCGCATGCTGTCTCCATAATTCATACAGTGCCACACGATACACATTGTATTTCAAAAATAAAACACGTCCATAAACATAAAAAAAATTAAAAATGAATTAATTTTTAGAGAATTTTCTCCCGTGTCAATTTTTAAAATGTAATTAAAAAAGTTATCTCCGCCAAAAAATCAGTGTACATTAAGAGAAAAGTGCATTAAAAAAGAAATTAATATGCTAATTTGGAATTTAAAAAAAAAATCGACTATAATTGATTTTGGGGCAAAAATGAATGGACTATAAATGAAGTGTGTAATTATTTTTTATAATAATGTTATAATTATTTTTTAATTAATTAATTATTTTTAAATATAATCCCAAATTATCACTCAAAAAAGGGTTAATTAAACAACATTTTTTAATATTCATTCCTGATTTGAAAATCGAGATCCTTCATTCAATTTCTCACTATTAAAACTAAATGAAATTTCTCATTAAAAGATTTTCATTGAAAATAATCGTGAATTCAAAAAAGAATTTTTCTGAATTCACAAGAAGAAAATAAATTTTTTAATATAATCAATTCTCAGAAAGAAATTAATGGGCTATAAAATAAGATGTTTTTATCGTTAATAATTTTTTAATATAATACCAAAATATCGTCCAAAAGACAATTGAAAAACATTTTTGGAAATTCATCCCATATTTGACAATCGTGATTCCTCATTCAATTTTTCACTATCAAAACTGGATGAGATTCCTCTTTAAAAAATTTGTATTGATATCAATCGTAAATTCCTCCACAATTCATTGCGTCAGAATTGCTGATTTAATTTCTCATTACCAAAACTAAATATCAATTTCTCACTGTAAAAATTTTCCTGTATTTCCCTGAATTCATTCGCCAGTTATTGCGTCGAGATTTGATAGTTAGTGATAGAAGTTACGAGATTTCTCGATTTATTGGAATGCTTTAAATCGTGATTTAATTTAAAGTGACGTGGAGGAACGAGAAATCGTAAATTATTTGGTAAACGACGGAGCGATCGCGGGGGAAACGTTTAACCAATTATTATTAAACATAATCTGCCATATCGGGCGTCTAATTCTCATGGAGAAAATTACATTCGGATTATATCCTTACTCTTCTCTCTCTCTCTCTCTCTCTCTCTCTCTCTCTCTCTCTCTCTCTCTCTCTCTCTCTATCTCTCTCTCTTCTTTATTCTCTGCTCAATAAACAATTCGACGATTAAACTCGACCGTGAAAGTTCATTATCTAATACTCATAAATATCATTCGCACGAATGACTCGGTAATTGATTGCAAAGCAGAGTCATCAACCGTGGTTTAATGCAGTCTATTATTGAAGAAATGCAAATGGTATTAAAAGCGAAACATAATTTATATATATATATATATATACACATATAAATGCATATGGCAATGTTGCATAGTTGCCATTAGCGCCAAATTTTCATGAGAATTGTAATTTACCGACAAAATTGAAAATCATAATTGTATTCTGGCGTGCCAAATAGTCAAATAACTCACGACTTCCGGTTAATGCGCTCGCTCGTCCCAATTTTAACGATTTGTGGTTAAAAATTGAAAGAAAAAACATAATTAAGTACATAATTAAGAAAATTCGATACTCGATTTTTCATTGTAAACGATTTGTTTCTAATTTATTCTTTCATTAAATTTTTTTTAATTTTTAAAATTGACTGGAAAAGAATTTGAACGATTTGTCACGGTTACAAATTAGAAAAATTGTAATCAAGTTTTTGTGATAATTGAATTAAAATTGAGAATCCGTTTTTCGAATACCTACAAATTTTTTTTTTTTTTTTTTTCGAAAATAAATGTTCCCTTACGGGATAAAAAAAATCTCGGGGCAGAAAAAAAACTTGGAAATCTAAAATTTGATTGTAAAATAGAACAATTTTGGGTATTTTTGTATTTCTAAAATTGACCATAATTTTTGAGGAGGAAAAAAATTCAAATTTTTGATGATATAAAAATTTCCGGTATATTTCGAGGGGCTGTATATTTGCCTTCGCGTGTGTATGGAAAAGGTATAATGTAACGCGGTTGCGAGATGCACGTGTGACCACGTATGCAAATTTTCTTTGACGTATGATGCGAATTTTTTGGGAAATGTGTGAGCGGGAAGCGTCGGCAGGATAGAATATCCGTATCGGTTGATTTTCTCCCGCTCTACTCACCCT
This sequence comes from Alloplasta piceator, assembly GCA_946863875.1. Taxonomy (NCBI): domain Eukaryota; kingdom Metazoa; phylum Arthropoda; class Insecta; order Hymenoptera; family Ichneumonidae; genus Alloplasta; species Alloplasta piceator. The sequence continues at coordinate 298,701 of OX333073.1, forward strand.
TTTCTCTGGCCCTCTCGCTCACTCTCTATCTCTTCATCCCTCTCCTGCACGGAATATCGCTCCGTCGGTGGCATAAAAATCCACCAGATTTCGTCTTTTTTCTACCCCAAAAAGAGCGACGCGATTTATATGCTAATGGAAAGATTTTCCCTCCACCTCTCTATTTCTGAACGCGTGCGTTCGATATTACCATAATATAAATCCCTACAGATCGATCATTCTGCAAATCTAAATTCGGTTACTCGCAGATCCGGTCAACCGAAGATACACTGAAAATCGCGCCCCCGGGAAACAAAGAAATCGATCGTTTGAATTGTGAAATCGATTGAATAAAATTCTCGATTCACCAGGAATCGAATGATCGAAAAAAAAATTAAGTCTCGAAATTTACACAAAAATAAAAACAAGATTTTTAATCATATGATTTTTATTAATCAATAATAATATACATAATTTTATATAATTTACTTGCATGATAAATACAATTTTAATTAATAAATAAAAAGCATAATTTTAATTACTAAATAACAAATATAATTTCAAATAATTTTTAAATCGTGCATCAAGTTTCAGCAGGATTTTTTAATTGTTCGTTAATAAAGTACATCCGTCGATTTTCCACTCACAATCAGTTGCACGTTTGAAACTCCAAGTCCTTAAAAAAGAGGGATTTAATTGCGAATAAACAATTGAAAGCCTAAAAAACGATGTTTTTTGATCATTGTATAGTTAGACTTTAAAAATATAATTTTTTTAACTTTGATAGTCAATATTGCACTCCTTATTTTTAACGTTTACCGAAAGTTCAAATAAATCAATGAAATTGTAAAAATCTATATTCGATAACTCGTTGAACAATGAACAGCACCAAAAACTATGTATTTTGAACGATATGAAATTCGCTTTCTTGAAATTTTTTTTTTCAATTTTCATATTCAATGTTTCACCCCGTTATTTTCAGTGTTTACCGAAAATTCGAATGAAATTAACAAAATTGCAGAAAACTACATTTTGTAACTCACGTCCATTTAGAAAAGTAATAAATTTTTTCTTCTTTTTTTTAAAACTATTTTTTTAATACGAATTCGACGACGATTTCGGCGTATGGATGAACCCGGAAAAAGTGAAGGAAAAAATGGATTTTCCGCTGCGCGAAGTATATTTTGATCTTCTTAATTACTTTATGGTTTCAAAAGCTTTTGCACCCGCACCGGTTCACGCGATTCTCTCTTTCTCTCTTCTCTCCATATATGCCCAAGTATGTATATAGATGGATAATACACTTTACTGGTCCGTTTCAATGCCCCCCTTCCCTCTCATATCCCACAGGACTATTAAGCCTCTTCCAATTTCGGTAGACGCTTTGGCCATTCTCTCTCTCTCTCTCTCTCTCTCTCTCTCTCTCTCTCTCTCTCTCTCTCTCTCTCTCTCTCCCTCTCTCTCTCGGTCTATTCGTCTGGTATTACCAGGGTATATACCCCGTTGGTACTCACTTCGAGCGTGTCCTCGATTAGTCCGGGTTTATTAAATAAAGCCCGATTTCCATGAACCATACGTAAGCTGGGTTCAACCTTCATTGCTCTCGCTCCTCTCTCGATATAATAACCCATTCTCTTGGTTATCATCATTGCACCTGCGTTATTCCACCTGAGCGTTGCTCTGTAATTGAATTTTTATTACCATTCGATCTTTCTGGAGCTTCTTGACCCAAATTTTTTTTTAACTCTTTGAAGGAGAAATTGCGATGACTAAAGTTGATTTTGGATCACAGAGTTCCCATTCGACAAAAAATGCTCAACAATGACTCAAAAGTAGAGTAACTCCATTAATCCACCTTTTTACGCAGTTTTTCTCAAGCCAACTTTGTAATTTCATATTGATATTGTTGAGTGATGACTCATTTTGTTTATTGAAGTACATTTTATGATCCAATGTGTTATTTTCTTACTTTAGATTCTCAATCGAAAGACAGATTCAGTTAACCCCGTAACTCTGTTTTTGGTTTCATGGAAAAATGGCTCGAATTTATAAACGATGAATGTTTTTGTAAATTTTTGGTGACTAATCCGTAGAGTATCTATCGAGATACAGAATGAGTCGTCGTTCGTCGGGCTCGGACTAACTTAAATGTCAAATGTTATTCATCAAAATAAAAAATCTTTGATACCGTTTCTTTGTTTACATTGGGAAGCTTTTTAATCCAGATCTACAGTCAGCTTCAATTTCTCCTTTAAGAGGGTACAATTTCTTTTGTGCTATTTTTTATTTATTATTTATCATTATTATTCTTATTTTTCATGCAGACTTTGCTCAAATAACTTATTACTTGAATAATAATTAAAATAATTGATGATTTTCGACGCTTGTTGCATATTTTTGCATAATACATACGATGGGATTAAGATGAGTCGAATCTTCGATTTGTTCAGTCGGAAACACCCGATGTTCCATATGTTTGGGTTTGGGGATTGGGTTAGAACAATAGAACGATCGCTTTTGGCTCCTCTGGTGGTGCAGCTCTCGGAATCAGTAATCAAGGCGACGGTTTAATCCTCAAGGGGTGACAGGGAGGTATTACAATGCATTCTGGACCGATAAACCGGACATGCTAAGACCGATATGTGCGCGGCGACAATCACAATGGCCGTTCTCGCGTTGACTTGCCGATCTATCGGCTATGACGATCTATGCGCGATGCATTTGCCACACGCGTGAATGGAAACGGCACATTATCCGGAATATCTCGCTCACTCGAGAACGAAAACGACGCAACTCGATCATTTTGGCCTTCCGAATCACGCGGCTTACGCCTTTCTGCTTGGCAGTGATCGTTGCATCGATTTAGGGAAATGTGGGGTAAAACGGACCAGTCGAAAAATTAAGAGTGAAAATTTACTAGAAACAAATTTTTTTTTACAGAAATCACAACTTACTTTCATTTCATTATTTTTCCATTTCAATTGGCGCATATCAAAAAGATGCTCTTGGAATATTTTCATATGGAAATATCGATAAATTGAGACGGGCCAGTCATTTTTCTGAAAACATTTTTTTTCGGGAGACGCCCGAAGAAGATTTTTCTATAATCTGATATTGAGAAAGTTAGAAAAAAAATTAAGGTTATTTATGATAAAATGGTTATGGTTTAACATCATTTATTCGTGTGTGTGTGGATTTTATCTATTTTAGGGGAGAATTTACTCGGTCCCAGCAGTTTAATGTACGTGGCGGTCCATTTTGCCCCACATTTCAACATATTCCACGTTTAAGCCATGTTTCGAGGGCTGAAAATCAAATGGACGTGACTTCCGAGGGTGGGGGTCGAAGAGTCGACTAACCAATATTTCGAACGGCCGAAATCCCGAATTTCACGATTACGAGCGTTCGATGAACGAAGCGCCGAAATCCCGACCGCCAGAAAAGAGAAATTCGAGAGAGCCGCCCCATGCGTAGGAGAGAGAGGAGGCGCATCTCTCTCTCTCTTACGCATGGGGTGGCTCTCTCCGCTTTCGTTTTTCTGGCGTTCGGGATTTCGGCGCTTCGTTATTCGAACGCTCGTAATCGTGAAATTCGGGATTTCGGCCGTTCGAAATATTGGTTAGTCGACTCTTCGACCCCCACCCACTTCCGATATTTCACAACTTCAAACACCAAACTTACGTCCTTTTGTGCGTAAAGAAAGATAGCATAATGTTACGGCTGTAGGTATGTCATGTTTGAGGGCAAACGGTAATGTGTATTGGGGCGAGCTCTGCTACATTGTCTTGGGAGATTTATTCGAAATTGTGGAATCGACATTCGATCCCAATCTCGAATGATCCCTGTACACGCCTCGCGGAACATGTACACCGAACATCTATCTACACATATGTGGGTCGTTCCATGTCCGATCGACCAAGAGTTGGAATCGACCCCTGTCAATTTCGATTAAATTTGGTCAGAAGTTTTTGTTTTAAGAAAAACCAAGTTCCATCAAAGGAAACAAATTTTTTTTTCCAAATTTTTCAAAAATTCAAAATTCACTATTTACGAAAAACCATTCTGAATTCGTCTTAAAGAATATTGTACTTGGGGCTATGAGAAAGAAAATATTCCGAAGAAAAAATTTGAAAAATTATGAATTTGGAGAATTTTGAATTTTCAAAAATCGTGAAAATCCAAGTTGGACATTAAATTTTTGGTTCAATTTTTTAAATATAATACCTTGTACTGATCTTAAAAGATCCTGAAATTTTCAGAAAGGTGTTTTTTGTTTTTTCAATAAATATGAATTTTTGAATTTTTAAAAATCGTGCAAATCCACGATCAACATTAAATTGTGTATTAAAATTTTTTTTATACAATACCTAGGACTGATCTTGAAATATCCTGAAATTTTCAGGATGGTGTTGTTTTGTTTGAACTCTTGGTGATTTGACATGGAATGACCCATGTATATGCTTCAGCCTACATGGCAATTTGTATGGGGAATTCCACGTCAAATGAGCAGCTGTTGTTCCTCATCCCTTACAATTTTGATCGGCCTTTTTAAGTACAATTTTGACATCGATGCATGTAAATATTTCAATTTAAAACATACATACTTTCAAGAATCCTAAATCTTAAATAAATGTATACTGATCTATTAATTTTTAAGGGTCGAAGCCACGGTAAGGGTATGAAAAAAAGTTTAATGTCTGAGATTTTTGATGTTCATAGTTGAAACTAAATTTCTAAAGGATGGGATTATTGTTATTTTATTAAGTTTTATTCAACTTATTTCATAGCAATTTTTATTTAAAAATATTAAAAATTAACACAAAAAAAAATTCTCCTCATCATTGAAACACGGAATTTCAATAATTAATTCATTTATAACCGGAGAAAATAATTCTTCCGGCAGGAAAAACTGAGGAGCGAAATTTTCCGCAATCGCCATTTTACTTCAATGATATTTTTTTCAATTTTCCTTCCATTATTTTTCCCCGATTCTTTTTTCCTTCGCCAAGTGATCCTTCACCTGTCGGAACAAGACTTCTTTTTTTATCCCCCAATTGGTTTACTTTATTTTATTTTTTTATTTTCCTCTCCACCCTCGATGGCAGAACACACACACACACACACACACACACACACACACACACACACACACACACACACACACACACACACACACACACTAATGCACACGTTTCGCAATTTTCGTACGAGCGTTTGCGCGGTCAATTCGTTCCGTCGAAATCGATCGATCTGACAATTGCAGCACGGACAACGGAAACAACGTGTTCCCGCACGGATTTGGTCACGTTAAAGGACGAAGAAAGTGGCGGGGGTGGGCGAGAGTCGAGGGGCGTGGGGATAATGGACAATCGACTCAATTTTCCTTTTTCTATTTGGATCTACGTGCCTCAAACGTTAAATGTATCGAGCTTTCAACCCTTGAAGTAGTAATTTACCAATGTGGTTCTCTCCACGTAAAAGGAGGGCCAACTGGGATCGCTCTATCAGCAGAAAGCTTAGAAAAGCGATATTTTGCCAAACACGACGCTGATGATTGATCGAAAATTCAAATGATTGACTGGAAATTCGATGAGCTTTCGTTCGATACCCCACACGATAGGTTTAAAATAGTTTTGGGTCTTTCATCGCCTTCCACCCCAAAAACTACGCCTCAGGAGAAAAATTCAATTTTAGAGTTGCAATAGCGTTTAAATTTTTATTTTTTCACTAGTGCCATATTTGACCTTTTTGCCAACTTGAATTTTATATTTCGTTGCATTAGTTTAATATAATTTATTGCAAAGCCAGAAAAACGAGGATACTGAAAAATTGTTGTATTTAACATGGAATTACCCGTATATACGCGTGTAATACACGTGCCCGAATGCGGACAGGACCGAATTTGCAGTACATCTTGAGTACATCGAATACTCGTTCCTCGAGAAAATCGAAGATCCTGGGATTTTGGAAGGCTCCTTTAGAAACGACGATTCCAAACTGCCGGATAAGCTCTTTTTCGGTCAATGTTGAGATCGAGCTTCGAGAATAAACACTCTTCCTCGCAGGAGAGAAAAGCAGCACGTACGAGTATCTGCCTCGTGGATAAAGACTCTCGTGTCTGTTCCTCGTTCCAATTTCTTTTTTTCTTCACCCCATTTCCTTTGTACGCACGCGTATGAAGCTTCATGGATTACGCCATTTTCAGTCCCTCAATTGTCTCATATATTTTTTGTATTTCGTTAATTTTCAATTCTGATTCAAAATATTAATTTTTTATTATTGCTTTTTAATTATTTTAAATTTTTACTTTCATTCGCGAAAGTACAGTCCGTGCAAAAATAATTTGTCAACTTGAGCTGCGATGAATAAAAAATAGCGAAACGTAGAGAAATCTTTGCAATACTAATTGAAAACGTTTGGAGCAAATTATTTTAAATTTTTAAACCCAACCGTTGGCGAATCGCTCAATCGTTATGCACAAAAAGTACAGCCCGTGCAAGAAAATAATGTTTCCCCCGCAAAATCGCAGTTTTCTGATGAATGAATAGCGGCAATTTGATCAAAGTCACAAAGTCACAAACCGTGATTGATGAGAATTAAAAAAACGTCAAATTGGAGATATTTCAATATTATTTAAAAAAAAAAATCCTGACTTCTTGGAGAAAAGCCTTGGGGATGGGAATTTTTATTTTCCTTTTCCTCCGAAGCTTATCCCTGCAGGGTGGAAAACCCGAGACAATGGAGGCTCGTTTACACAGGTAGAAAAAGAAAAAAAGTTTGGTGGTAAATAAAGCCCAGAGAACGAGGATAAAAGGTGTTTTTTTTTTCTCTCTGACTGTCCGTATCTGTGTTGTAGGAAAATAGAGGCAACGGCGGATGGGACTTTGCGTGAGAAGTCGCAATTTCTTTTTCCGGCAGGCGTCAGGTGCACCTGGACAGGTCAGGCGTTTTAGTTTGAAAAATCAATTGATCGGGTCGAGGGGCCTAAGAGGAAACAGCCGCACAGAAGTCGTGACATATTTCGTTTCCTCCACTCGGGAAGAAAAAAAAGTGAAAAAATCAAGAGTTTCGGGTCAAGCGATTACTTAATTTGAATGAAACAGTGCAGAAATCGCACTTTCTCGAAGGCTGAATGAAAATAGAATCCCCGAAAAGTATCAACTATCCATTCGGGTCAGTCTGGGATTTTTATTTGAAAATTTCAAAAATCGATTGAACAATTAGTTGAAAAACTAGTTGTCGAAAAGAATTTATTAACAAATAATTGTTTAAAAAAAAATTATTAACAAAATAATTGATGAAGAAAATTGATTGAAATTTTTTTTTAAATAATTGTTGAAAAGGATTTATTGAAAAAATAATTCTTAAAAGAATTCATAACAAAAAATTGCAATGATCTTTCATTTGGTCAGTTTCACCGTGATCGACAAAGAGCGAAGTAGCCAGTTTGACCTCGATTCTCGCGGGATTCAATCGTTAGTCTTTTTCACGAGGCCTCTCGCGGGTCCTGAGAAAAAAGAAAATCGTTAGGTACAGAGACGATGGGGAACGTCGAGAGTATCGATTTTTCCGACGAAGAACACACACACACACACGGACCAGGATGTAACGCGAGATGCGCCACTCCGTCGGGAGATCCGAGCCAAAAGCTTCCGCGGAGATTCCTGAGAGGTTGAAAAAAGAATTAGGGTTGAACTAAAAGAGACGGTGTTTGAGAGAGAGAGAGAGAGAGAGAGAGAGAGAGAGAGAGAGAGAGAGAGAGAGAGAGAGAGAGAGAGAGAGAGAGAGAGAGAGAGAGAGAGAGAGAGAGAGAGAGAGAGAGAGAGAGAGAGAGAGAGAGAGAGCGAGAGAGAGGGAGGAGGTTGAAAAAAGGGTTGGATGAGTTTCGGTAAAAAGGTACGTAGAAAATGGTCACACACCGGAAAACAACGTGTCTGTGAAATCCTGGACTCGATGGCCTCCGGGATTCAACGGCTCGCCTTGTAATCGAATTCAGGATTACATCCAAACTCATCCACCTCGAGTGGTGGCTCACACGGACTTTTTATTTTTTTCCTTCTTTTCAAGCTCTCCTTCGTTTCTACTTCCGCGTCTCTAATTTCCGAAATGATAATCGAGATGGGATCGTAGGGATAAAAAAACATTTTTTAACAATGTTGCCGTAGGAAAAAAAAGTATTCATTCGAAATGCAAGAAAAAATGATAAATATTGAGGATTGGTTCAACGCTCAGAACCAGTTACACAAGAATGATTTATTTATTTGTTATTATTTTAATCATTTATTATTTATTTATTATTGTTTTGTCACAATAAGACAAGTTTATAATAATTTCAAAGAATACGGGGACCTGAAAAATAAATGATTCGATAGCGATAAATTAATATCGAACATCATTTATTCCAACATAAAATTGACTGCATGAAAATAATTTTTTCTTTATCAATATTAATGATTATTCCCAATATCTGATGAATTTTGATAAAGATAATAATTAAATTATTAAATCTTGGGAACGGTAATTAAATTATTATTAAAAATAAAAAATTATTAATGAACTTGACATTCTATTTTTGAAAAATTGTAATTTTTTAGTTTCGAATAATTGGAATTCTAGCGCACAATTATAAAAACAAATTCAGTGTCATGGATGCAGTTGAATAAAAAGTCAGTGTGAAAGAAAAGACGCGGCGAAGGAAAAGCCAGGGTTTTCTCTGAGGTGAGAAAGAAACGGATAATCCTCGGGGCTGAAGGCGACGTTGAGGAAATCCGAAACGAGGATGCCGCGTTCAATCGAAAGATCCGGCATTCACGTCTTCGATCCTCGTATCCATTTTTTCCTCTCTTCTTTAGCGATGTAATAAAGAGAAAAAAAATCGTGTTCCTTAAGAGGATCCATGGATTTGGAGGGTTAAAAGAGTATATTTTCTTTATTTTTTTTAAATACAATAAGTCAATTATTTTATTCAAAATTTTGAGCATACAAAAAAGCAACATTTGAACAATATTTTATAAAATTTTCGTTGAAAAATTTGGATAATTCAGGCAGTGGAACCTGGAAGCAATTGGATGTTATTGTATTAAATTAAAAGATACATATAAATAAATAATTTATACCTAAAAAAATTATTATTAATAATGATTGATCAATTAATCAATGAAGCCTCGACAAAAATTAATCACCAAAATATTTAGGAATAAACTAACGTATTAGTATTTGACAATGAATATTCGGCCCACGTTACATTTAATTGTTGTAATTATTAAATCGTTAAAATTTGTATCATTGTTGAATAAATCCAGATGGAAAATAACGTTTGATTCTCAATTTCAGGTGAGTCAAAGCTGGCCTCAGTTTCCAGAGGGAGTGAGTAACAAAAAAAAATATTTAAAAAATAATTCATCGTTTTTCCGACAAAGACACGACGCCCAGCCACATTGTTATGCCGCGCGCAATATTCTCCTTTCTCGCCGGGTCCCTCGTCGGGGGTTGCTACTTTGCTTCAACGCCAACGTGGCGTTTGTACAGTCGTGGGTCGTGGGTCGGCTCTCGAGGCACGTTCACGGTTAGTGGAGGGTTTTGAGGGTCGGAGCTTGCTCCCTTCTCGCGAGTAGACAGCTGACATGAGCTTCGAAAACGCGAGAGTGAGATTCGAGCACGTACGAGCCAAGACTCCGTAGTGGAAACCTTACCTGGTAAAACCGATTGCCGAAGCTCACGGACCAAGATCATGCAAAATCCCTTGGAAAACAACATTTTCGCGTTACAACGGAATAACGTAAATTTGTAATACCTTCGAGATAAAATTATGTGACTCATGCTTTGACTTTGAAGCTGCATCTTGAGACACAAATCGTTTGATTTTGCATTCTTATTATTGTTCGATAGAGAAAATTGTACGAAAATGATTATTTTCGTAATTAATTGAATTTTTTTCCAAATTGTATAAATTCAATTATGGTGGTTTACCACCATTCTTTTTTCTCTAAAATAATTGCACGACAAGATATATTAAAAAATATGAATATTTTTTCGATTGTTTTATTGAGGATTTTTTTTGTCATTGATTGATTAATCGTTTTTCTATTGATACCAAAAATCGTATTCTTGATACTAATTTTATTCAAATTCTAATCTGATCCTGATTGAAATTACTATCAAAAATTAGTATTTAAAATGGAGAATACGAAAATTAGAAAAAATATTATGTTTAGTCTCACTAATAGTATACTGCTATTAACACTAAAAATAGTATTTCTATAAAAGCTATATTCTGAATTATTTATCAATTATTATAGCGTTGAATAATCTTCATTATCAATTATCATTCGTATTGAAATGCCGCCTGCATTAATCACTGAATTTCTCTCTCTCTCTTTCTCTCCGTCTCTCTGTTTTATCTATGTGAATACCCATTTGAGCATTCACGATGTTAGTTAGCGCTGATGGGTTATGCCCTTGAGGCTGATGCCGGATAATTATACTCCTGAGATTCTAGGATAATACTCGCAAAGTCTGCTACCTTGATTGTCCGTTTTCCGCCGCGAACTCTCCGAGGTATGTCGGATGCAATTATACGAAATGTCGACCCAATTAATTTCGACGATATGAATTATTCGATTTAATTTTTACCGCGGATTCTACCGCGTCCTTTTATTCTCAATCTTCTTTCTCAAACCAATTGACCGACATCTTGAATCAGGGGAAAGCAATAATGTGGAAAAAAATGAATGATCGGGCGAAATTTGAGACGCCTTTTTGTTGATAAATCCCGTGTAAGCGCCATTTTGAAATTTCGGCGAAAGTTTGGTCCGCGAGACCCACAAAATTGGGAGATGTTTCAATCGATGAAACTAATACCGGAAACGAAAGACTTGGAACGTGAAATTTCCGGTTAACCTCGTCACCGACCGCATCGATGCGGTTTCACGGATAACGGCTATCGAGTCCCGATCAGGATTACATATATTTTCGAGATTTCTCATCCTCTCCACTGTTGAATTTTCCTCGTCATCGATACTCAATTTATTTTTTGACATTGTTAGTCTTGTCCCAAGTGAATGAGAATCGATGATTCTTTAGAGAAAATTGAGCTTGAATATTGTTTAAAAAATCAATTTTGAATCGATGTAGGTAAATGATGAAAAATAATTACAAAATAAATAAAAATCTTGTTTTCGAAGTTTTGAGACTCTTGAACGGTAAGCCTCCGAAATTACGTGAAATTAATGGATCGGAATTAAATATTGAGATAATAATAAAATCAAATAATGAAAAAACAATTAAAGAGCAAAATTGTCTCGAGAATTTTTGTCAACTCTCGAAATTTTTCAACTAAAAAGCTAAATTTCTCTATAAAAATGGATTATCGTTTGTTCATCAATAAATTATAAAAAAAATACGTAAAAAAATATTTGTAAATAGTATTTCAAACATCAATTCTATTAAAATTCTAATTCAATAATGATTAAAACTTATATCAAAAATCAATACTTAAAATTAAAAAATGTATATTTATAAAATGTCTTTATTCTCAAGTACACTGGAACCCCGCTACAACCAACAAAACGGGGATACGCTCGTTATACCTGAGCGTATATATATATATTATGGTGGGTCAAATAAAATGAGGATTTTTTTTCCCTCGATATAATGAAAAATGTATTGTTTGGCATCCAAAAAAAAATCGTCTGCAATTATTAGCCCTTTGTATTTGAATTGAGAGGTCCCTCATCGCAAATTTTTATTTCCCATTTAAATAACATAGGAAATTTTTTTTTTACTTTGGAATTTTATTAGACTTTAACCGTTGAGGTTAGGAGTTTTTTTTAGCACATTTTTGTAGAACGTTTATCACTAATATCACCGGCGATAATTATCACCGATTATTTGTTGAACGGTTAGTTTTATCGATTAAACACAAGAGAGCTTTTTTGTAGAGCATCAAATGTTCTACAAAAATGTGCTCAAAAAACTCTCCTAACCTCAACGGTTAAAGTCTAATAAAATACCAAAGTTAAAAAAAAAATTTCCTATGTTATTTAAATGGGAAATAAAAATTTGCGATAAGGGACCTCTCAATTTAAATATGAAGGGCTGATACTTGCAGAGGGTTATTTTTGAGATGCCAAACAATACATTTTTCATTATATCGAGGGAACAAAAATTAGTCATTTTATTTGACCCACCCTTATATAGATACAGTGCTCTGAACTTGGTTCGTTATACGGGGGGAGAGGGTCGTTATAACGGGGCTCCAGTGTATATATTTCATTAATATTACATTAGTTATTAATATTATAAAATGTTTATTATTTATGATTAATGTGGTTAATAACAATAATATTATTGCTTCACAATTTTTCCTTCACCCCCAACAGAATAATTGGATGAATAGTTGAAAAATAACAATGATAACGATAATTATAATGAAATAAAATAAAATAGAAGTAAGAATAAACATAGTCGTAGAAAATACATACGAAGAGTCAGAGAGAGAGAGAGAGAGAGAAGGAAGAAGAGGGAGAGAGAGATATGCGAAATATTGCGGACAACTTGATGACCCATCTCGTGCCCTCAGCCCTGTTCCTTCGCCAAGGAGATTCTCAACAGAGAATAAACAGGGCACAAATTGTCCCTAAAATCCACTGGAGTTACGTCCCTCTGTAACTTGACATAGACCTTTCATAGTTGTGTCCCGATACAACTATAAATTGTCACAACCACTCGAGGCTTTCTCGTACGTCTGACACGATGGAGTTCCCCTTCCCACCGGTTAATGTAATATCGAGTTACGATGTGACATCTATACGTCCAACCGAAACCAACCCACCAAGAGTAGTTAGAGTGCTTCTCCCTGCTGTGAGGGCCTCGTTCCACAAATGTTCCTCGGCTCGGCTCCTTAACCTGGAAATTTCGAGCAATTCTTCAGACTAAATTTCTCAAAAGAATCGCTAAATTCCGAAATTATTGACCCACCCAATTAATGCCTAATTAATAGATCGATCTTGCAAATAATTAATTAATAATAATTACTGATTAATAATACACTGAGAAAAAAAGTAGTTGAATGCACTAAATCGGCGGTTACGGGCGGCGAAACGAAATTCTAGTTAGAACGAAAAAAAATTTGGTTACTTCAAACGCACACATTTTGGTCCATTGATGCCAATATCCGTTGAATCAATTTAAAATGTTGTCGAACGAACTAAAATTTCGTTTCGCCGCCCGTAACCGCCGATTTACTAAATTCAACCATTTTTTTTTCCTCTGTTTATCGTATCAAAAATTCGGTGCATTATTTGGCCTAGTAATTCCACCGGAAATTAATTACAATAATTTGTCTTGAATCGCCACTTTGAATAACACTTTGCCCCCCTCGAGGGGATTTCTGGTCTAGAATTTGGAAAAAATCAATTTTTTTGTGCATATCCTTATAGCTCAGATCTTTAAGAATATATCTTCGAAAGGAAATTTTTTAATTCCAAAAATTTGTGGAGTTATATCTATTTTATTTTCTCTACGTTAGGGGCTCTAATAACATTATTACTGGTTAAAAATCTTTTAAAATTTTGTTTCCGAAGACGTGTCAACCTTGCACACCACTTTTTTTAGCCCCAGCTTATAACTTAATTAATTATCATTTTTTTTCTCGAATTTTTTTTGTTCATTGTCAAAATATTAATAAATATGTTTTAAAAAAGAGAATGGTAAAAATAGTTTTTATAGTTTTTTTTAACCGGCTCGACAAAACGCGCTCAAAATGTATGTCGATCTCTGGACCAAGAATACCGCCTTATAATCCTCCTGTTTGACGTATATTTATCATATTCGAATTTTTGAAATAATGTTATTCAATATTCATCCCGTAATAATTACAATTTTCAGCATATTTCGTTGGGCCCCTCCCCAATTCCACGATATGTTCGATCGTGATTAATCCCTCGCGTAGGATTTACGAATTAAAATCGTGTAATGAAATTTCATCCCCACAATCGGCCCGCGAAACAATGCGATAACGAAAATTTGAAAGTCAAAAATTTCCGTATTATTCGTAGAACGAATGCTCGTGCGTTTTCAACAATGCGAAGGATTAAAAGATTTATATTCACACGAAAAATTTTCATTGTTAATAATCGAAAACAATTATTTCCCACCAGTTACAATTTATTCTGATTTCTCAATTTTTTAATACGGATTTTATCGAACTCGCCAAAGAACTTAATTTACTTCGCGACTAAAAGTACTTTTTTTCTCGCAATTACATATAATTTTTCGGTTTCGTATTGGAACTTTTGCGCTGGGTCGAGGGAAAACTCTTCCTGGACTCTCGTCCCTGACTTTGGACAAGGGTTAAGGGCGTGTTCCAGTTTTTCGATGCGCGCGTGGACGATGTGGCGCGATCGGGGATTCCTGTCTCTTTCCATCGCTCTCTTTCCGTCTCGCGAAGTGCGTGGAAGGAGCTTCCGGTCTCGAGAAATCTATACAGAAATGGCGACGTTTGGCGAAAGAGGGCACAGGGGAGGGGAGACGGAGGTCGAACAAGTTGGGTGCGAATATTCTCCAACGTGGGAGACCACCCTGCTGAGTGCCAAGTAAAATGGTTCAAGGTCACGAGAGCGCCTCGGGCGTGTGCGTTGCGGTGGGGGGACTATCGATTCGCTCGCGGCCCGACTCGCGCTTTGCCGCATCTTCGAGTTCACGGGGTCGGTTTTGCGTCATTATTGCCCCCAAACCTCCCTCTTTACTTCCTGCCACCCCGTGCCGCCATTTGTCCCGTCTCGAGACTGATTTTGCACTGAAAAATCGAAGCAGTTTGGCTCGGAGGGTAAAAAGTTGATGAATCAACGAATTCCCCTCAACCAATGTCGTCCGTCGGTAAAGCAGCGATCTGTAAATATAATTTGATGGATCGGAGAAATTTCTGTGAAAAAACATGGTCAATTTACGCGATTTTTCACAATGAAGATAGCGTGTTTCCGCTAAAGCGTGAAAAATGATGGATCCCGGGGTGGTCGGTTAAAATGCGAAAAATGTAGATGACATCGGGGGATATCGTGATTTTTTCCTTTGAAATATCGTTACCGGGGAACATCCTCGGCGGTTTATGAAAGTATTTTGACACGACGTTGAACCGTACGCACCAGGGCAGAGTCGCAATTTGTCTTCGGAGCGCGCGCTCTCTCGTTTCTCACTGCGCGCCATATTACATACCGCGCAATATGTCGGGAACTCTCGGGTATTTTGTCGTTCTTCCGGGGTATATATAGGCAGAGAATACTCTGCTTCATCATATCACCAATGGCGTCTACGTTTTATGATACGGGAACGTTTCATTTATATACAGAATCCGCTATATAGATATATGTACATATACGTAGACATAATGATGGGAAGGGATGCATATGAGGTATTTTCCATCAATCCAGTCACCTTTTTTCTTTTGCCGATCCCCCAGAAATTTGAGGAATAAAAATCACCAATATGTAGCACCGAGTGAATCGAATATTTATAAAATTTTACTTTATTTTTTTTTTTCTGCGGGCTGAAGTACCCCGGTCGATGGCCCATTAGTCATAGGGAGAAAAAAAATGAAACTAAATCTAACCACGAATTGTATGCTCCGGATCAATAAAAATCTTGTACTGGTACTGGTATTTGTTTTTAAAAATCACCAGATGATGAAAAATCGTAGCTTTTTGCATTTGGAAATAAATTTATAATTGGCACTTTTATTAATTTCGTGAAATTGACCGTGTAAAAAATATTTCATTAAATTTGTTTATTGAGAAAAAATTGTTTGCCAAAATTATTGAATCTTTTTTAGTGAATGGACGAAAAATAGTTAATTTTTTTTAAATCCAGTGGGATTGTTGCGGAATGCTTTATACGATGAAACTGGATCTGTGCTCATATATAGTTATACAGTTATGCGGGGTCTGACACACCCCGGTCGAGCGGGGAACCCCATTGGCATAACCGATGGATCGGCTGGACCTGACGATGAATCATACGGGCTTCCGGCCTAACCGCACGTATACATATACATCCCTCTGGCCCACCCCCGACCCTTCTAGTGCCCTTCCCTAAGGATATAAGGATATAGATCGCGTCTAGTGTGGCATTCTATAACGCAAAACGCTTTCGTGCAACGTTCGTGTATAATATATATGTTTCAGTGACTTGAATTATGGGACTGTGCCAGGGCTCACTGCCGAGAGATTCCCGAGTCAATTCCGGTCAACCAATGGATCACGATATATCGTTGAGAGTACCATAAGACGAGATTTTTCATGATCAATGCAAAAGTACATCCGTTGCTTTATCCAAACAATTTAATTCGTCCCAATTATTAAGGCCGTATTCGTACAAAATTTTATTGCATATTCTTAAAGTTTAGACCTTTAAAAATATATCCTTGAAAGGGAATTATTTTATAACAATAATTTATGGAGTTATAGCTATTTTAGTGACGTAGCAACTATTGCCGCTATTCTGCGAGTTTTTTTTTTTTAGTTTTCTCTGAGGTAGAGGACGAGAACGACATTTTTACCAATAAAGAATCCTTTTTTTTTCAATTTTCCATCGGATGACTAGAAAGGTTGCAATCGTGTCAAGCATCACACCCCCTTTTTTTAGCTCCAACTTTACCAGCTTGAAACTTGTTTAATTTTCATTTTTTTTCTCGAAAATGATTTTGTTCATTGTCAAAATATTGATAAAAATGTTGTAAAAAAAAGAATGGTAAAAATATATATATACACTAGAGCCCCAGTATAACGGTAGCCAGTATAACGAACAAACTTGCGGCCGGCGAGATTTATTCGTTATACTGGGAACCGTTTAGTATGGCGCAGTATTGTTCTGTGACAAACAGAATTGGGGCAATAAACCTTCCATTCTGTTCGTTATACTGGGACTCTGGTGTATATATTTTTTTTTATCGAGCTCGACAGTACGCTCAAAAAGCCTCCAGATCAGAATACCGCCGTAAGGGGTTGAACGCAGTTGTGAAAAGTGAAAAACCACTCATTAAACAATTATTATTATGATTATTATTAAGAAATAAGTTATCTTTACTTATTTTTTACACTCATTTTTCGTACTTGTCAGTCATTAGCATGAATTCTAGCTCCAAGAATTACATTAAGCCATAATTATTTTAATAAATAATGATCATTTATTAATTAAATTCTTTATCGTAAATTCTTGGAACTAAAACAATAACGAAAAAAATAATCAAACAAATAATCAAACAAATAACCAAACAAATAATCAAACAAATAATCAAAGACTAAGGCAAAGACTAAAGCGGTGACGGAGACAGAGACGGAGAGAGAGAGGGGGGGGGGGGGGCGACGTTGAGGAAAACGTGAAATTTTGCTAATTAACTTGTATCTGTCCGCGACTAACCAAGAGCTTCGTTTTCACGCTTGTAGCAATAAAAATTAATTCGGTTATTTTTTAAATTTCACGAATTCATGAACTTTTTTCCCGTTAATAAAGTTTAATTGATTTGGAAAATTTGTTTAATTTATCAGGCATCGACATGAAACTTGTTGAAAAAATTAACGATATATTTAAATTACTTTTAAATTACGAATGATCTGACCAGCAGCTAAAATATATTTTCCTTGTTTCTTCTTTAATTTAAACAATTACGAATTTTCTTTTATTCCAATCCTGATTTGAAAAATTTCAAAATCTATCAAGCGTTGACACAAGACTTGTTGAAAAAAATTAACACTAAATTGTAATCTGTTTTTAAAAAAATTGGAATGAGCAATAAAATGAAATGATCTAATCAAAAGCTTTGTTTTCACGCTCATAAAAATAAAAATAACTTCTTCCTATTTCAAAAAAATCCTGATTTCCAAAATTTCAAAAGCCATCAAGCCTGGTCACAAAACTTGCTCACTAAAGTTTCACTCTCTCATTTTTTTTTTATGTTGCGCGATCGACACGAATTCGATTTCCAAAAAAAAAACCAACCTCTGATTTTGTTTTGTTTTAAATACAACCAAGATTCGTGCGTATTTATGAATTAACGAAATCACGGACGAAATGAAGACAAACAAGAGCGGGAATCATGAGCATTGGGAATATAAATTCGGATATTCAGAAGCGGGAGGGGTGTTTCCGCGAGAATTGGAAAATGAATCATCTCGTTCCGGTGCGATAGACCCCCTTTTTTCGTTTTATTCCCACCAATGCATATCTCTCATCCGTGAATTGAGCAATCGAGATTCACAATAGCGTTGCTTTTGCCCGAGAGGGAAAGAGAGGAAGAGAGAAGGCAAAAAGAAATTTACCGCGACGAAAATACGAGGGATGAAAAAATGAAAGAAAAATCGTATAAAAATGGTTTCGTCACGCGTCAATTTTTTTGAAGCCATCCTATAGACACTCTCTCTCTTTCTCATACCATTTTATAACTCATCGATATCCGGCTGTGACGTTTCCACTGCATTCCCGCTGTTGCCACGACTTTTCAATCGTTATAGAATGAACGTTTCGCGCGTGCAAAAAAGGGACAAAAAAAAAACGTACCGAAAAAAAATGATAAAAAATCGTCAAACGATAGGGAATATCCATCGTCCGAATATATCGATATTCATATATCGATATATGCTTATATTACAACAAACGCGGAGCGTCAAAAACGTGACGATGAAGCGAGAGATTGGAATGGAGAAAAAAAAGCGAAACGATCGCTCTGAGGTTGAAATTTCTATTTTTTCCTTCTCGTTATTCGAACCAAACCGGATAAATATGCATGCCTATGCATATATATATGTATCTCAATCGGATATGAAAAATCGTATCGCGTATTCTATCGAAAACCTTTTTTATAAATTTTTCGAATTTTTAGAATCTTTACGGATTGAGGAGGAAAAAAAGATTCAAATAATGGTGATGAAGATAGTCTGCTAACTAGTGGAGCACTCGTGATTATTTTTGTGGATTTCATTGGACTTGAAAGTCGTTTAATCGAACACAGAATAGCCCATATAAGTATATATATATATATCGATGTAATAAAAACATGATGGACGTCGCAGGATCGTTAATTTATTCGTTCCCGGAGGGGTGATTTTTTTTTCCTTTGTCTTTGCATTGTGAATATATATGAGAGGAGGGGAGAGGCGAGTGACATTCTCAAATAATTATTATTTTATCACTGACGTTTCACGAAGAGGATATCGAGACTCACGACGAGACCGTCGATCACATCCGGACGATACGCTCACGTCGAAAATCATGCTTCTTCGTTTCTCTGGCTCTTTGTTTTTCTTCGTTTTTTTCCATCCAGCGTATTCGTCAGCAAAATTGAAAAAAGATACTCCCCCTTTTGTCGATCTCAAAATGTCTCTATTAAAAAAATGTTTCAGAAATCCTTTCTTCGGTTTTTTAAATGAATAATTTTTTTTTCGATGTTAACTCTGCAAAATTTGAAATCGGCAGTAAATCTTCCATCCAAATGTGCTTTTGAAACGTTATTAAAAAAAAAAAAAAAATTTGCACATTTTTGGGCGATTTTTCATGCAGAAACCTCAAAATAGCGAAATTTCAAGTGCTCGTAATTTTACTTTGGTCTGACCGATTCTACAACTTTTTTTTCGTACGCAAACGTTGTGCTTTGGGGGGTTGTAAAAAGAGTGCCCCACAAATATGGCGATTCGCGTGCAGCGCGAGAACACGAGACACCACGACAAATACTGAATTGTACCGACCGAGCACCGCAGGACAGTCTTTACTCGCTTTTGCCTTCATGCCCGCGCATGAATCATCCCCCAAAGTTATATTAACGGTATTTTCACACGCGGCTTCGACTTCCTCTCCCTCCCAACCCCTCCCTTTTTATCCAGCGACAAGAAGAGCGTTATACGGCGTCTTTCCGCCGCGCAAGTTTCCGCATTCGCAGCGATATTCGCGCCCTCTGTAACCCAAATGATTTACCCTGGCGAAGAAGCCACTGAAATGTTACCACAGGGAGGTTTTTCTTTTTTTTTTCTCTCCCACGTAAATATACGTTCGAAACTTGGGAAAGTCACACCGACACTTTTTCTCATTCATCCCTTCTTTTTTTTTGTTTATCCGTTACATAAAATTGAATAGAATTCCATAATTATTTTTAGCCACTTAGAATCGTGAAGAAAAAATAAATAAGAAAAATTGAAAAAAAAAATGAAAGACAAGAAAATGTTTTTTTGTAAGAATATTGCCATTTTTCAATTTCGCATTATTCTCACAAGGGTATGTGGGTCAAAATGACCTCGTAGAGGAAAAATGGACCGCTACGAGACCTTAACCCCTCAAAGGAAAGATGGATTAAAAACTCTCAAGAATTATAATTTCCCAAACTCGAACTACGATTATTTATTGTAATTCCTTATTGTAATTCTATACATTACGATTACTTTTTGTAACTCTGTACAAGGGTAACTTTTTTCACCCTTAATATTTTCGAAATTCATATAATTCTTCATTTTGCCCAAAATTTGTTCTACTTTTTACAAGCTTTTATTTAGTTTCACCTGTCCCGGTGTCTCTCTGTCTGCAATCAAATCTTGCAAGTTAAATTTAACCCATTTCCCGGTTTCCGATTGAGTTAAAATTTGTCATGCATATGTAAATCGGGTGACAATGCAATGTTGGCACAAAAAATTGGCAATTTTTTTGCAAAAAAATTGTTTCGCCAAATTTTGTTCACAAAATGGTTTTAAGCAATTGATTTGCAACATTTCTCTACGACAATTTTGCGCAACAGTCTTGTTGCAAAAAATTATGCGAAACTAGAAAAGTAAAAAATGAATAAACAATTTTTTTTTTTAAACAAGCTTTTATTAGTTGTTAATAAAAAAATAACTAAAAAGTTAAAAATAATTTTCTTCCGATTGGAAATGAGTTTTCAAATAAAAGCGTGTTACATTTTAACGGAAGAGAAAAAAAGAGGGTGTAACACGCTTTTATTTGAAAACTTATTTCCAATCGGAATAAAATTATTTTTAACTTTTTAGTTACTTTTTTTATTAACAATTGATAAAAGCTTGTTAAAAAAAAAAATCCTTTATTTTTTCTCATACACTGAGAAAATGCTACGAATTTTGTTTTATTATAAAACATCGTCTTTACGAATGGATAAAGCGGCTCGAGTCATTCGACTGGTCCTTATTGCCCCCTAAACCGCCCTTATAACTCTTTCGATTCGTACGCGCTATAAAATGGTCCTTCATCGCGATATATCGCGGCATTTGCGGTTCACAGGACAAAATGCCATCTTGGTAACCAGAACCACGTTTCCGTCTCCCGAACCAACCTCCTCCGCCACCCCTTTCTTTTTATCGTCATTCCTTAGCGAAGTGTCCAGCGTAAAATGAGAAGTTACACCTGAACAAAGTGACGAATTGCCAGAAGAGCGGAAGGGGATCACCTTTGTCATCGTCAGTGAGAAATGTGAAATCTCTCGCTGCGCTGCAAAAACTTCGACATTTTTTTTCCACCCCCTAATATGATTTAATTTTCGCCCCCAGCGTGGCCTTTTTTCCCACGTATTACGAGAGTGCTTCGCATAATTTCATCGCGATTCTCGCGCGCATCCCGAATTTTCATGATTTTTTATTTTAAGCAAAAGTTACACTCTCCAATTGAGTTATGAAAATTTCATCCCCCCCCGGATAGTTTAATATATTCATGTATATGGGGATGATATACGATGCACACATGGCTGAGCGATTTTCCGAATTGGATGGATTCCCTCGTCTACACGCCGCCTTTTCCGAGGCAAATGTGTTTATGCACTCTCACGTAGCCCGCTTCATCAGTTCGCGGCGGTGGGACGAATGAGGCCAAAAGGGGGATGAAAATGGTGCTCGGGCGAGAGGGAGAGAGTGTCGAGAGTCGCGGCAGGATGCCGCTGCTTTTCACCGGTAGACAGAGGAAACTTTTCATTCGCTCGAAAAAACAAAATAACTCACGTTGCAATAAACCTCCCTCTTTCTCTCTCTTGCTTCTGCATGGGGAGCGGCACGAGGGGAGCCGGGGGTGTCGTACATGAAAAATTACGCGGCATCACGATGGTTTTACAGTGCTCGTGGGTGAGTTTAAAACGAGCGTGCAGACGAACGCGTGGGAGGAAGAAAAAAAAATCATTCCGATATACGAGATACACGTTTAGGGGAATGTGGGACAAAATGAACACTGCCCTTAATTTTATTTTCGAAAACTGAAGTAAACAAGGCAAAAGGGTTCTCTTCATTTTGCTTTGATCCTTTGATCATCGAAGATGTTTTGGTAAAAGTGGGTCACCGTGACATCTACCGTTGGAGTATTTTGAGGGTGGTTTTTCTTTAATGCAATTAGAATGACATTTTTTAAAATTATTTCAACTCTCGATAGGCCATTGTCATGAAAAGGTAGTTATCTGGATCTGGTATTTAGCGGAGGGGAGTTTATTTTGGAATATTCACTCCTGTTGCAATAATGATTCCTCCATTTTTAGATTTTAAATTTTTTAATGATTTGCAATAATTTTGGTGGATGCCCTTTTTTGCCTCCCAGTGATCATTTTATCCCCGGTACCTTATTTTGCTTTGGTCGTCGGATTAGCCGAGTATTCAAGTAAAAATGCATTACCACAAGTTTCTTTTTATACGAACGGGATGACAATTTTTTTAATTTTTCCATCTCTCGATGGGCTACTGTCATGAAAATGTCATTATCCAGATCTGATTTAACATTGGGCGGGTACTTTGGACTTTTGGACTTTTTCGAATACTTTGGGGGTGCCATTTTGCCACACCATCCCCTATATATATACATGTAATTTATTTATAGTGCATTAAACATTTTTTTTTTAAAAGGGTTTGAAACAAAAAATTATGCAAACTCACGGGGATGGATTTTTTTTCTCTCATACGTGACATCGTATTCAGCGAGAAATTATTTCCGCAATTGGTATTTCATGAGAATTCCGTACCTTTTGTCGGAATAATTGCTTGGAAAATGGCATTTGTGAAAAGAATGGAAAATTTTAGATTTTTTGTAAATTAACGTTTTTTTTCACTGTCGGTACTGTATTGAACAAAAATTGTCGTCACGGTATCACGGTATCGATATTTTCTATATTATTGTTGTTATTGTCTTTTTTTTAATTTCTCTTTTGCACGGCAATCACGTTTTACCGGCCGTTAATTTTCCGGACAGCCGAGGTTTATCAGGACGAGAATATCGAAATTAAATACTTCCCCCTCTTTCTCCCTGTCTGTGAAAATTTAATAATGCGAGGACTGATGTGTTAGTGAAAATTAAAAAATTTTCCATCACGTCGGAAATTCTTCGCACATTCACCGCGGATGTGGGCACCGAAAATGAATTTGACAATTAATCAACATTTTTGGAGCAATTGCAGGGGATAATCATTGTTTTTTCAAAATGAAGATCAAACTTTTGCAAAGTTTTTCACGATTTTCCAAATTTTTCATTGTACGATCCTAATTTCAATTTAGAATTTTTTGAAAAATATTAATAATAATTTCCAAATTTCGTAATAATCTAAATTTGCCAATCCAAGCCGAAAATTAAACAAAAATTCATTGTCAGGGAAATTGTCATACTAAATAACTGCTAACTATTTTGTTGTCCTCTAAATTAAAGAAAAATTTTGTCATTAAAGCCATCCGAACGAAAAACGATTGAGCTTATCGAATTCCTGGATTGCAAAAAAGCGAGAATCTCTGGTTCTCCTGTCCCACATTTTTCCCTCTCGTCTTTCATTCTTTTCAATTCGAATAGGGGAAAGGAAATTCAAAAAATATGCTCGGTCGCTGCTCTTTGCGAGGATAAATTTCGCGCCCTCCCGTTTTTCCCGCATCGTGGACAATGGAATATTTTTGCACTTGGCGTGCAATTAAGCGTTCCATTCACCATCGCAATGTGTTGTCCATCAGTTTTTTTTGAGTCCAAACGACCATAAGAACATTTGCATTCTTCACATGAATTATCTATAAAACTTTTTTGGACTCGACAGATTATCGCTTGACTAATTTTATCTGCAATACGAATTAAATAATTAATTAATTATTGAACGACAAAGAATTAAATATGGAAAAAAATGATTAATCAGCTCTTTAGTTAAAATACTAGTTTTTCATGTTAAAAATGACACTAATTAATCTATCTTTTTTTTAAATTTATCAATTACATTTTCTGCCTTCTTCCGACTTTTGAGTCTCATTGATCCGAAGAAGAGGGATGAAAGAAACCTTTCGTGACAAAACTTGACGCGACACACGTGTTCTTCTTCCGTCTTGTCGTTTAAATATTCAAAGATAGAGAGTCGACGGGGTGGGAAGGGGCGAGCATTTCGTTTTAACTCCGAAGGGTGACTGCGGGGATTCTCTCGGCTCGTCTGGATAATCCTCCTTCGCTTCCTGGGAGTCGAAACAACTGGACCGGGTATCAATCTGCATGCATAATCCCGCATAGCTGTTCAAGGTCTCTCTCCTCAGTGCATTTCCACACACGGAGAAATACATATGGGGGGTTTTGAGTCGAAGCAATAATAATCAAAATCAATCAATATTAATGAATATGAATCAACAATTGTCAATATCAATCAACATAATCAATATCAGAAAAAAAATTGGCCATTGACCAACCTTTTCAAAAATCTACCGATTCTACGATCGAAAATACGATTTTTAAGCGTCATGGAATAAAATGATCTCGTTATTTTCAATTATTAAGGAAAATTCCAGATTCTTAATGTTCGAATTTCAATTTTTATTTTTTCTAATCATGATTTCTGTAAATATCCACGAAATTTTGACAAATGCCAAATTAGTACAAACAACTGAAATTCCATATTTTACAGCAATTCCACAAACCAACAAATGATGGCAAGAATGGTAAATATCGAGATCCAATTTTCGTGCGGGGTTAAAAAAATCATAATTTTAATCGTGGAATCTCCATGATTTTTTTAAGAATTTTAAAAATAATTTTTATTATTTTTTTAATATTTTGGGAATCTCGCTATTGATCATCGTGGTTCTTTTAAATGTAATCTTCGGGTCCTGTTCAGTAACCGTGACCTCTTTGGGGCAGCAACCACAAAAATAATCAAAAACTAAAGCGGTGCGAGATAGAGGTAGTTTATTTGACACAGAATGCCCCATACACATGTAGATAATCCTTTGGGCAGGATGAAGATCGTTTTAACGCACAGAGAGCAGGGTATTCCAACCCGGGGATTTTACGGTGTCGCGATTATTCTCCTTTTCCCTTTGAACCCCCTCACCTCCACGGAAACTAACCGGTGGGCCAAGGGGTGGTTAATGCCTGTGCCGATAACCAGGGATTCGGTTTGGATCATCGTGAACACGGCAACTGGGCAAGCATTTCCCATTCTTATCCTTTTACTCCTTTTTTCGTCATAAAACGAACAGAGCCCCTATTTCCAATTAATTTTCAAATTTATAAAATCATCCCTTAAAATTATATTTGAATAATTTTTTGACCGCGTTGATCTCCCGAGCTTTCAGTCCTCTCGACTTTCCCTATTCTACGCTGCTGTCTAGAATTTTCTCAATGAAAAAAGTACTTTTAAAAAAACCTCCCCTATCTCGTGAGGGGTGTTTTTTTGTTGAAAAAATTCACCACTTCTTTCGTAAAAGTGTCTTCGTACGATATCGGATTAAATTTAATGGGGCTATTTGCTTCGCGAATGACAATTCCTCGACGAGGAAAATCCTGGGTATGTTTTCGCGTTCGTCCCTCGTTTTTCGTGGCCGCGCTCTTATTTTTCGTATATTTTTAAATATTTTTTTCCACCCGCATGTGGTCAGATTCGATACAGCTGGGTGAACGAAACGCGTGCAGATTCTGTTTTTAGTTTTTATACCTGTAGCCGGAGCTTGGGGCTGGAAAAACTCACCCCCAAACGCTCGGGGATCGATCGAGAGGGAACGAGCTCTCGCTCGTGTGTTCACGTGTCCGCGGATTGTAAGTGGCGGGAATCGAGGGGACCAGAGGCAAGGATGGAACAGTGAAAAAAAGTAAAATAAAAAAAATTACACAAGCAGACACAAAAAGAGGAGAGCATGACGGAGTTGATCGTTTACTCGTTGGGCACGCTCGATTTCCCAATCGGTCAAAGTTCATGCCATAAAAAGTTTGCACTACATTGCGGGTACACGTCAATTCCCATGGTGATTATGAAGTTTTTTTTTTAATGAGATTTTTCACGCTGCTTTCTCGCGGAAGCTTCGTGCATTGAAATTGTGAAGAAGCAATAGGACATTTTTTAATTTACTCGAACGTTTTGTTTTTAAATTGATTATTTCTAAATATGGAAATGAAGTCTATGAAAATACATTTAAAATACATATTAAAAATATAACATTTTTGGAAAAATATTGATTCAAAATATTCGAGATTTGTCTAAAAAATAATTATTATGCGGAAGTAATTAACAAATTTTTAATTTTCTCGATTTTTTTTTTTCGAAATTGATTATATTTCCATTATTCCATGTGAAAACAAAATATATGAAAATAAATTTTTCACAACTTAGTCTTTTTTCCACAAGAAAATAAGGAGAAATCTGGTTGCTCGTTCGAGAACCCTTGTTTATAAATTCCCACCCCCTCGACGAATTGCCAAAAAGCAAATTATCAGGACATTCCTCGAGAGTTTGTATTTTGAAAAAAATGTCATCGGGGTTCGATTCTCATGATATTGGGGTGAGATATTGCAGCTCAGAAGTTTCCGGCGGGCAGTTGACAAGATCGACGAGATCCATACAGTACAAGACCTCGAAGGCATATTCAAGCGGATGGATGTGCGGAAAGGACGAAAGGAGAGCGCGCGTGCCGACCCCCTTTTTGTGGTTTCAAGGAAACAGACTCTGGCTGTGTCGAACGTTGAATCTCTCTGGTACTGACGATTCGTCGAGTTCCTAACCCTGTCTCTCATACCCATCCCATCCTCCCTCCCTCTACCAGGGGGTAGTTTAAGCGCTCGGGACGTGAAACCCTTTCTCTCTCTCTCTCTCTCTCTCTCTCTCTCTCTCTCTATTTCTCTCTCTATCTTTGGTGTCTCTCGAGAAGGAACTTCCGGACAGATTGAGCGTGCCAGATAGTCCTTTGGAGCTTCCCTCTCGAGTCTCTCCTCCTCCTCCCTTTCTCTATCTTCTTCTCCTCTCTCTCACTCTTCGATTCGAGCTTTCTCGGCTCGTGCACATCGAAGGGTCTGCTAGACAATGTAAGTAACCATCTCGTAAACGAAAGACAGAGGGATGAAAAGAGAAAGAGAGGGACGAAATGAGAAAGGGAGGGACGAAAAGAGAAAGGGAGGGATGAAGAGGGAAAGAAAGGGACGAAGAGAGAGAGAGAGAGAGGGGGGGGGGAGCAACATTTTCGTGTATAGATCTTGAACTACAACGATAGAAAGATCTTCTCCAGGTTTGGCTATCAAAAAAAGCCACCCCTGTCGTTGTGGCAGACAACGATGACGTAGCCTGAATATCGATAGCTGCTGGGTTACATTTCACTACCGATATACATATATATGCACCCTTGTCTTTCATCGTATCGGCGCTTCTCAAACGGCATCCCGTTTTACATAGAAACACGCCCTTATCCCTCGCTCTGTCTCTCCCTTTTCTCGTCGTGATCCAATGTTTCCTCTCTTCGTCTTCCCTCTGTCTCTTGGCTTTCGCAATTTTCTTGCCGATTCCCCCACCCCTGTCTTATGGTACGAATCTTCGATGTGAAAATCGTCATCGTGAGAATCTCATCTTCCATGACGACGAAGATCGTGACACGATTTTTCGAAGATTCGCAGTCACGGGATAGGTCAATAACAATGTCGAGAAGATAAATGAGACGAAGGGTTGGGAAAGCTCCAGTGATGAGAATTTGGAATGTAATTTTTTGAAAATGCGTTTTTTGCAATTATTTTATCTGAGATGGGAGAAAAAAATGGCTTGATTTTTTAAGGGATCAATTTGCAGTGAGCTGGATCATTGAAATTGAAATATTGAAAAAATCATTGAAAATGTAGCTAAAAAATTAATATTCGTTGGCAGAAGAATTCTGCAATCAATTGTTTATCAACTTTTTATCATTTTTTTTATTTCTTGACTCGCAATTGTGCATTATTCGCCTCGAAAGTATTGAAAACAATGATTCAATGACTGTAACGAAATTTGTTTTTTTTTGTTTCGAAATTACAAGATATGAAAAAAAATTTCAAGAAATTCGATTTTCCATCATATTTTTCTTCAACATTTTTCGTTTCATGGAGTACATTCAAAAGTCTTAAAATCAATGAAGATCAGTTTTCTTATGATAATTTAAAAAAACGCAATTGAACGAAAAATCTTTTAAAATAAAAAGACATTTTTGTTTAATTAATATATCGTGTGGGGTATCATTCGAAAGAGCTAGCCCTGAGGATTCTAAAAATATGTTTTTAAGAATTTTTACTATTTAATGTTATAGCTCAAAATGTGCCAGCGATGTTCATCCCCTGATTACCTTAGTTTATAAACCTATAACATTTAGATTTTAATAGAGCCAGTGGATATCGAGTTCCAGATTACCAGAAAACCACCCCCTTTTTCGAAAGTGTAACAATTGCTGAAAAAAAAATGAAATATCGACACGAAATCCTGACTGTCCGAACCCGATTCGTTCTTGAGAACGAAGTGAGTCGAGGTGAAGATTCACACGTTTGGTCCTAGCTTTCGACCTTAAACGAGCCAAGGAAGAGAACGTGGAAGGGATCTCGGGGATGCTGGGAGGCTCGGCGTGGACAATGGCGGTACATCTTGAGAGTCGGAGCATATCAGAGACTCATGACAGTGCGGAACACAACGAACGGTGTAGCGGGACTTGAGGGAGTTACGGTGGATGCGAGAGAGGTAAAGGGGGATGGATAGGGACTCGGATCGGGGTTGGTTACGAGGATACGCTTTCGTAGGTCCAGGACGTTGAGGTCACGCCGACCAGGGTGATAAATTAAGACACCCATAACCATCTCTTCCACCGACATCGCCACTTCTCTCCCTCTCAGGCTCGTGTCCTTTGGAAACTCCGCGTCTCTGCGATCTACCCTTTGCCGAGACTTTGCGCACACGCTCGCCCACCCTTATATTCTCTTGGTTGTGCCACTTCGGGCCATCGGGGAATAGCGCCGTGTGTTGCCCTCGATGATCTACGACTGGTAAGACGCAGCGTGAAATATCTACGAGCGTGAAAGAGGGGTGGATTTTTCTTTTCTTCATTCTTTTATATGGAACTGAGAGGGAAAAAGCGTTGACCGTCGCTAAATTCAAGGGTTGAACGAGGTATTCCTCTGAAAATTGAAGAGACGATCATTGTGCAGAATTTATTTATTATTTATTTCAGAAACTGAACTCTGAAGGTCGATCAGGGTTGTTCGACGCTTTGAGGGACACTAAATTTTTGTTTCATAAATATGAGCATAAATGAGGGATAATGGAAATGGGATAAAGTGGGGCAACTTCGAGGGGCCCAATCTTAATCCCGGAAGATTTTAAGACGCACTTTAAAGACTTTTTAGAAATTTTTTTTCCGATCACCGAACAATGAATCAAAATGAACTTTTGAGATTTTATTGGATGTGTATTTAGGTGTACAAAAATGTTTTACTATTTATATCCGAGGTACAAAATGGCGTCGTTGCAGTAGGTAATTTGAATCCATGTTTTTTTCTTTCTCAGATTAAAAATTTTATTTTCCTAGATTTTCTTTCTTAAATTTCAGAATCTACTTGAATTTTTCTCTGGAAGCATCCTTGATTTTCCTTTTTCCTTCATAGTTCGCAAATTGGCATCAATTTTGATCTTTATCTGCTTTTTTGGTACAAAATCGACCAAAATTGTTCATCGCGAGTGTAATTATTGATCAATAGTAAAAATCGCGTGTATTTAATGGAGAACTTGTCTAAGAAGCCACAGTCAAAATTTCAATCCAATCGAATTGAAATCCCTCCCAAAATAGCTTTTGAATATCATTTTAATTACGTTTGAATAGTTTATGCCAATAAAAAAAATATTGTATAAAAATTCTTCGATAACGACCCCTTAAGATTACCCTCCTTTCGAAAAATCCTCATTAAAAAATATTAAAATATTTTTCATCAGCTTGAAAATTCCTCCTCGAATCTCCGCAGAATTCTAATTTAATTCTGACTCGTGCAATTATTATTTTCATCCCACAATCAGTGTTGATAAATTTAATTTTTGCACATTTTCATTTCCATAATTACCAGAAAGAATGGAACGTCACAACGACTGAGAAAAAAAGACAAAAATACGAGAGATCGTGAGAAATAACAATTGGGGGTTGTAAAAGGGAATGGGACTTGCGGAGGAAAGTTGAGAGCCTTATGGGAGTTGGCCACGATCGCGTGGAAACTGCGTAATGAATATTCTTATCAGAAATGGGGGCAATGATCGTCGAATTTATACGTGTATACGCGCGTCGAAGACAATGTCGATGGGTTTCGAGGGCTGTTTTCGTGTTATACGAAACGTTGGACTGCCTGAAAGAGCCAGAAAGACAAGGGCGAGACGGAAAGGGGTGTCTTTTTGTCGCTCGTGTCTCGTCTTGGCTATAACCGTCCCCTCGCGAGTTTTCCACACGGTAATCCTGCGGTATCCCCTCTCGCTCGAAGAAGAGAGTCGAATCGGTTAAAGAGGGCGTTAGAGGGAGAGCAAGGTAGAGATATTGGTTGTTTGGTTGGCTCTCGTAAGGGGTAGTTGACGGTGGAGGTTCTTAAGCCGCTTTTCCAAGTGCGATATCGTATATACTCCCTCTGTATACTCGTCTACCATTGTTAACCGACAAAAGGGCACGAATTTCCACGGTTTTCCGCGAAAACATGCCCCGACTTGGGGCCTTTTTATTCCTCCCCGAGATCGTTACCTCGCGTTGCAGTTATATATGCGAATGTGCACAGCAGCGAAAATCCCAACGAACGATAATGACTCTTGATACCGCACGCTCACTGAGACCGACTATTTGAGCACATATTGTTGTATTTGGATTGTTTATAATACGGATATTAACGATTTTACACTGCATTCTGGTAGCACATCTCGTCCGATCTGTGCGATCAATATTTCTGCCCTCATTGATCTTGAATCAATATTATTTTTAATAATACTCTGTTCAACCTTTTGTTTTTTGTAGAATATCTTTTGGAGTGTCAAAGAAAATGACAAAATAGAATAAATTCTTTTTATCGTTATTTCGATTTTCTTATTTCATCCGTTCGAGCCTCCGAAAAATATTGGTTTTCGATGATTTTTTAATTGAAAATGGCGGATTTAGAAGTTTAAATATAAAAACAAATTTGTAGTATTTTTTTTGGGAGTTTTGACTTTCTTATATTTCCAATTAGGAATAAGGGGTTAAAAATTTATTTATATTTTTGTTGCAGGTAAGGACAAACGGAAGAGTGGACAGGAGGAGAATCGGTAATGTATAGATTCGAGAGGCTTTGATCATAGATAGGGGAAAAGTGTCCAAAATGATCCCCTTTAAGATAAATCCTTTTTCAATACGGTGGATCAAGATATCATTTTTCCTATCAATATATAGAGAAACTAATTATTTAATTAATAGTCTTACGATTCTAATAAGTATTCGCACTTTCAATTTATAAGTTTTTAATATTTTTTCAACTTTCACAAAAGGGTCATTTTGTAAATACGTCTTGATAAAACGATCCGCCCTGTTGAAGGTAAAATGATCCCCGCGTTCTTATTACTCAATTAATATGATTTAACATATTTTTATTTCATTTTATAATCAGAAATACAATCTTCGACTCAAACACTAAAAAAGTGACTTATGAATCTACGACATCCGTAACAAAGTAAAATTCATCGGGGTCAAATGATCCGGGTATCATTTTGGACACTTTTTCCCTCCAATTAAGCATCTCGTTAAAAATGGAAAAAAAAAAAATAGTGCATTTTTCGCATGCACGCTTTATCACGCACGTTCGAGATATTTTGTCGCTCTCCACCGTCTTTTCAATTTTCATTGCAAAATGAAATGATTATTTATCAAATTTGTAAAAAAAACATTTATTCATGAGAATTGAGTTTGCACGAATTAAATTTATTCGAAAAATTACGTATTCGAATAGAAGTAAGAGGATCGAAGAAGCCTTCCGTACAATCCTCCGTGGATATCGTTGAAACGCGCTACTTATTTGTGTCCCGCGGTATTTTCCAATAATGGAATTTCCGGTGGAATATACGGATTTTCATCGTCCATTCAGCGAACGAATCTTGTCCTTTCCGTCGAGCGCGCGTATGCGAATGGGAAATTGCGAAAGTGCGAAGCAACAATGAAACGGTTGATAAACAATGCGCGTTGCCACGATTTTCACATGGGCGGGTCTGTATATAGATCGGGGCTTTTGTTGCAAAATGCGCTTTGGAAACAATGCGGGTTACCGAAACGTCCGAGAGAATATCAGGGAAACGATAAAGCGATCCTTTCATGGATTCTCGGTATCTAAAATACTCTCGCTACGAATATTTCCTGAGAGACCAATTCCCGTGGTTATTCGTGGTACAATAAAGACTTTGCGTCATAAAAATACAGATGTTACCCCTCTTTGAGGGGGTAGTTTTTTCAAACATACCACATCTTTTTTTTTTTATTATTATACATTATTTCTCTATTATTATTTATTATTTATGTTACGCCCGAGATTATTTTACAAAGATTTTACATTAATATAGACAAAAAATGGCATCGTCCCACAAAGCTCTTTCTTCATTCGTGAATAATTTTTAATGGCTCTTTATTTCACAATGATCCCCGGGTCTCTCGTGGGGGGAGAAGGGATAAAATGTTCCTTTGTCACTTTGAGAATCATTATAATCGTCCGTAGAAAAGGAGAGAGTCGTAGCTCTCGACTCTCCTTTCATCCCTTAAAAGTCCTCCTTTTTGGCCTCTCTGACGATTCAACTTTTACACTCGCTATTTTCATGGCCTCTACTTGTTATACCTGCACATATTTCTTTTTTTTCCTTCATTTTCTTTACTTTCTCGGCTCAACTGTTGGCAACATTTTTTCTCGATTTTCTTTTATTGCCCACCTCCGACCCCAAAAGTGTCACCGTCAATCTGTCCGCTACGCTTTTAATTTCAGTGATTATTTTTTCTCCTCCACTCTCATCGCTCTCCCCTCCAGCATCCCCTAACAATATTCATTTGTATCGCCCAGTGTTACCCTCGAGAGCTGCCCGAATGAATTTTCACCGTTATACCCCCGGCCTCGAGGTGATTGCTTGCTTCTTTTTTTTGCTTTTATTCTTCTTTTTTCGTCGTTCCTCTTCAACGCTTCTCTCGGTGAAAATTCACCCTTGCGTCTCCGCGCGACACGGGCAACACGCACCGTTCGTGCCTTTAATTATTTTCGTTTGTTTTCTTTTTTTTTTCTCTATTATTTTCATACCGTCGACATGGGAAAAGGAAATAAAAGCCGTTGATGCGGAGACAAGGAAAAAAATTGCTTCGTTAAGATTCATTAATTTCCTTTTCAATCTTCGTGAACACGTTTTTAGCATCGCGAACGTTCAGAAATGTAGAAAAAGCTCTTATAGCAGTTTCATTTTATAATCTTTTTTGAGTTTTTTTTAAATTAATTCAAAGAAGCAGTGATTAATTTTTTTCCGATGAAATCGGCTGAATGTTTTCAAAATGGCGACGATTCAAAATAAATAAATAAATAAATGAAATTTCTGATAATCAGTCTTGAGCAAAACACAGGCGTGCGATGTATCGAACCAAAGCGCTCAATTAGCCCTATAATTTCTGCGTAGAATTTCTTTCATCCAAAAATGGCGGCGCTTCAAAATTTTAAAAAGATTTCTGCCTGGCGGCCGCCATCGGGTTTTTTTTAAATCTTCGAGAGACTGCGGAGATTGTTCGGTGAAAAGTATATTTATTTTAATTATGCGTAATGTTACTATAATATCCCGATATTCAGCGATATTGCCCCGTGGAATTTATATTAATTTCATTCGAAATCGGTTAATTCGATCAACGCTCGTCTCTTTCGTTCGCACGGCATAATTTTCACCACTGTCTCTATCTTTGGAAAGCTCTTATCTCACCGATACTTTCCCATAGAGCGAATTTTTCAATTGGTTTTTTTTTCTCATTCCATCCCTTATTCTCTCTTTCTGCCTCATTCGATTTTCCGTATCCTCGTCGAATATTTGCCGAGGATTATACAGATGCGAGACCCGATTCTCCGTGTATCTCGCTCACTTTTTTTCTTTCTCTCTCGCGATGAGAGAGCTTTCATTACGATATTTCTTCCACTTAGCCCGAGGCACTCTCCGACCCCGTCTCGTTCTGCGAACGTTTTCCCGACCTTAGCAAAATGAGACACTTTTTTTTCTCAATATTTTTTATCAAAACTCGAAGTAGAAACGAGAAAAGAAATTAAACGTAGCTCCACCGAGAGGATATCTTGGGGGGTAGTTTTTTTTTCACCAATTTTTTCAACCCCCGATTCCGTATATTCGCGTGGGGCCGTTTCGGGTTCTCCAACCTCGGCCCTCATTCCTCTTTCTTCCTCGCCCTTCTATTCTCCTCCGCTCGTTTACTTTTACTCTTCTCACTCGTCTTCATTTTATTCCTCATTTTTTCTTTCATGATTTTTCGCTTTTCCTCCGAGAAGAAGCTTTTCTCCCGTGTTTTCCTTTCTCCGCAATATCCCGTTTCTTCATTAAAGAAGGAAAACCTGAATTACAACTTGAAAAAAAAGTGTAATTCTTGGAGCTGTTTTTCTCGGTTACAATAAAACGAAATGAAATTACAGAATAATTACAAAAGTATTACAGATGGATATTTTTAATGCAGCAATATGGACTTTTTAATGTAACTCGTGTAATTTTTCTTTGAAATAAAAAAAACTGACTTCTGAATTTGTATTTACCGGTGATAAAAATATCTAAAATTACAGTTTTCACCATTTTCTATTTAATTAAAATTCAATAATAAAATTAGATAAATTTTAATTGCGCATAAATCAAATCAAATGAAATCAAATAATTAACTAAAATTATCATATAAAAATAAACTCCAAAATACGGTTCGATGTTCTTGGATAAATATTTGAAAAATTAAAAAAAAAAAAATGTTTTTAGCGAGATCGATGCGGCGTTCTTACGATGTAAAAGTTGGCAAACTCGGCCAAGTGTTTACAGATTATAACGAGAAACGCGAGATGGTTCTTCATCACGAAGAACGCTTATCGCTCGTTACCCTTTGAGTTTTTCCACATGGAAAAATGGTGAAAAAAAAGAGAGAGGATGAGGAAAGAGTGAGGTAAAGAGGGAATACGTGCCGTTGCTTCGCAATTTTCTCGGCATCGCAAAGATTTGTCAAATCCCTCCCCTTGTAACAGTTATCGCCTCATCCTCCATATCCATTAAATTGATAATTCTCGGAGTAATTTTTTGTTTTTCTTAGATCATCCTTCAGAGTGCTTGAGAAGATGAAAAAACAAAACAGACAGACTTTTTTCGTTCCCTTTTGTAGGGCTAATTGAGCCCTTTCTTTTGATATATCGCACGCCTATGTTCGACTGAAAACTGATTTTTGAACATTAAAAAAAAAAATTTCAATTGCCGTACTTTTGGAAGAAACAATTTCTAACGTAAGCAGAATTTGTAGAGCTAATTGAGCTCTGCACTGAGAAAAAGAAATGTTTGAATCAACTAAATCTGTTATTCAATACGTCCAAACGAATATTTAGTTGGTACAATTCAATATTTTTTTGCCTGAATAATATTTTGGTTGACCGAAGCGCATAAATATTCAACTTATTTTATTGAATATTTATGCGTTTCGGTTAACCAAAATATTATTGAGGCAAAAAAATATTGAATGGTGCCAACTAAATATTCGTTTGGACGTATTCGATAACAGATTTAGTTGATTCAAACATTTCTTTTTCTCAGTGTGTGATTTGATTATCGCTCGCCTATGTTTGGCTGAAAACTATTTCAAAAAATTTTTTTGAAACATTTGAATCGCCACCATTTTGAAAATATTCAACCGATTTTACACATCTGCGAACTTGATAGATTTTGGTAGATTTTGGGAAATGTACCTAAAACGGCCACAAATAATTTTGCATCGTTGTCAATGATCATTATAATTGTGCAAATATTTTTCCTTCTTTTATTTCAAATAAATTTATTCTCTATAATATTTTGGAATCTTTTCGATTCTTCACAATATGGAGACGCGAGTATTTTTCGCGAGCGATATTTCCCGACATTGTGAGAAAAAGAAAATCGACTTTCCGAAATTTCTTCGCCATCCTGACCCGTTTTCATCTTGCCTCTACGTTCTGTATACATTCTCGTTTCGTCTTCCAATCACGAGGGGGGGGGGGGGAAATCTGTCGAAAGTGTCGAACTCGTCCAGGATATGCGGGCGAATTGCACGGAGCTTAAAGATACGAGAGAGTTCTCTCTCTCTCTCTCTCTCCCCCTCTTGCCCTCTCTCTTCTCTCCTTCTCTCTTTTTTATCATCTCGTTTTGGCGCAGAAATTCTCACAGTCGGACGAAACTTCTTTTCATCGCCTCGCACGGCTCTGTGCCACTGTGACGGAAAAATCGAGCGAATACGGTTCGCTGAATAAATTTAGTTGCCTCTGCAGAAAAGA
This sequence comes from Alloplasta piceator, assembly GCA_946863875.1. NCBI lineage: Eukaryota > Metazoa > Arthropoda > Insecta > Hymenoptera > Ichneumonidae > Alloplasta > Alloplasta piceator. The sequence goes on from OX333073.1 coordinate 335,421, forward strand.
AAGCCTTCGAGCCCATCTGCGATGGTATGAAAAAAAATGTCACCCAAGCCTCGTACAATCTTGAATCATTTATCTTGGATTTTTTTTACAGAATCTTCTTTCTTTACAATAACATTCGCGAAACAGACTTAAAAAGATCAAAATTTGCAAAAAAAGAAGCCATGGTTCATACAATCTTAAATCATGTATCGTGGTTTTATTTTTCTTTACTTTTTTGCAGAATTTTCTTTTTTTACAATAATATTCTTGAAGCTAACTCTTAAAATAAAATGAGCCAGAGCCAATTTAATTTTGAATAATTTATCTTGGTTTTTTATCCACTATTTTACAGAATTTTCTGTTTTTACCAAAATATTTTGGTAATGTTAAATTCTAAGAAACTGTCTAAATTACAAAATCAATATTTTCAAAAATATCAACCAAGCGTAAGTTCCATTTAAAAAATATAATTTTTGAGGAACACTTGCAAATAAATAAAAATTGATATTCGAATAAAGTGGCTCTTTTTTTAAAAAAGAATTTTTTTTTTAATTTTCGAATCAGGCCTCATATAATTTTGAATAATTTATCTCGATTTTTCTCACTATTTTTGTATTTTCTTTTTTTACAAAATTTTATAGCAATGTTAAATTCTGAGAAACCGTCAAAATGACAAAATTGACATATTATATAAAAATATCCACCACCGATAAAAAAATGAAATAAATAGTATAATAATAAAATAAATAATTTCCATTAAAAAAATGACATTTCCACGGGAAACATTGCACGCAGAGAAATGAAAATTGAAATCCGAATGCGATGTGAATATGACTTGAAAAAAAATGAAATTTCATTTATACAGAGAGATGCAAATAAAAAAGCCCGCCGGTGAATTCATTTCTGGATACTGAATGTTTACAAATGCCTCAAAACGATTTTCCTGTTTGAAAATCGTAACATCGGTGCTTGCGAAATTTTTTCAAAGCTTTTTACATCCATGTCCACTATGAATAAATCTGTACAGTGCCAAGCATCATGTAATTTATTTCCATATATATATATCAGATAAAATTCATGCGTCGTTTGGACAAGCGCGATCTGTATAAACTCTCGTGCGCGTGGAAAACGAACGACCGCGTCGGGGGACGCATTTCGGTTCAATTGAACAAGTCGTGCATATAGGCTGCAATGGACGCGTATTTATTTGATGGGTGTAATGGTCCGCACGGTGAATGAACATTCCACGATATTATATTCAGTGGACGTCGAAAGCAAGCACAAAATTCTCATCCCTTCTGCAACCAGCCCCCTTCTCCCCGTCGCCAGATTTTGCCCTGTTCGTATTCATTTTATAAACGCATCGTCGCATTGTTTATCTTTAAATTTTCATACTCGGACCATTAGCAGCCTTTTCCAGTCCCAAGTTTTAATCTGCCCTTCTCCATCGACAATTTCCCGTTTCACAGAATATCAAACGCATGATTTTGTCGACACGCAAAAGAATTTTCATTGTACAGAGATTTTTATCAAATTGGTTGTTTTATAATTTTTATCGATTAAAATTTTTAATTTTTTTTTAAATATTGAATTGTACATTCTTACATTTATTTCTATATATTATATACACAATTTTAGTATCACGATTCAAGTAATAAATTCTAAATTTATTTAAACCATTAAATTTATCTTGAATACTGGATAAAATTAAAACTTTTAATTCAATTCAAACTTTTAAAGTTTTGATACATTTGAATTTTTTAAATATTTAAATGTTTATAATTCATAATTTTGAAATTATTATAATTAAAGTCAAATTCAATATTTTTATTTGATTAAAGTGGGAATATTTTTTTAAAAGTTTTATTTTATTATTTACATTTAATGATATTACATATGAAATAGAAACTTGTATATAAAATGTAAATTTTAGTACAAAAGAAAATAATCAAATACCTGAAATTATAATATTTTTATCGAAATTAAAAATATTTGCAGATTATTTATTAATAAATTTAAATTTAATCTAAATTCATTATTAAAAATATTTGCGTTTTGTTAAAAATCCAAATATTGGAACCAATCCTCTGGTTGAAAAAAAACTGACCCCCATCAAAAATGCGTTGATTTCAGAATTATCAAGAATAATAATGAAATGTAGAAAATATTTGATTTCAAAAATTAAATTCGACTAACATTAAAATTATATAAAATATTGGGAACAAAAAATCTTAGCAAAACTGGGGGAAAAAACCTTGTGGACAAACGTGACGACTAATTCGCGAATTTTCATTTTGCAATTAACAATAGAATTGTTTTCAGAAAAAAAAATTGTATGGCTATATTTTTTACGAATGTTGCGAATGTTCGTCACTGATTTGACGTGGACTGTACGAAACGCCATTGCTGAAATTTTTCGATCAACCAAATGTACGCCATGTTCTATCGGGTAAGTTCAACCCCCTTTTCATTCCCCGAGGGGGTAGCTCAGGTTTCTTTCTCGTTGTGTATATAAATTCTCGTCTATATAGGAACAGCGTGTGGTCCTTTGACCGGTGGCTCAATCGAATCAGAGTGAAGAGGGCCGGGCTCTCTCCGGTTGTACGCTCGTACGTTTCGTCGTTCGATATGGTCAGCTTTTGGCAGTCACGCTTTGAAATATAGTCTCGAGGATCTCCCTCTTTTCTCTCTTTCCCATCGTCATTCCAATATCATACGTTTATAGATATATCGGAGCGCAAACCAATCGAGAATGAGACGCGACAGAGGGAGAAACGAGCAATACGAGCGTTGGGCAAAATGAAGCCCGGAGACCGCAATTTATATTCAAATTAAAATTTTCAAAGAACACTCGGACCGATCTGGATGAAATTCGATATGCGAGTCGATCATCCATCCTACTTTGCTCGGTAAAATCTTCAATGAAATTCGTGACAAATTTTTATTTTTACATGACATTTTTTTAAAATGTCTCCAATGGTTTATTTAAATTAATCGTTATTGAATTTCGAACGAACTGGCTCAACCAAATTTTCTGATCGGAGAAAGATGACTAAAAATGCCTGCGCCATTTGCAAATTTTTAATTTCTGTAATTTTACAAAAATCGTCCGACTCTACGCGACACGGGGGCCATATTTGCGTCAGTTTTTTTGAATCGGCACCAATGTCGAGAGTCGAATCGAAACTTATCGTTATTCCAGGCAAAGCTCGAGCGTCTGCGTTCAATCGAACTTGGATAGAACACAGGGGTTCTCCCTCCCACTCCTCACCCTCTTTATGAAGCGAGTCTGCTGCAGGGGTTGCGGAATTTTCAGGGGTGGTTTTTTGTTCATTCCTTCATAAAACGACGATCCACCCTTCGCCCCGCTCTTCCTATCGGTGTGGCGGTGAGCACAGAACAGCACAGAGTGACGGTACGAAGAAAGAACGAGAATAAAGAGCGAGGGGTGGTTTGAAATAAAAAACGAAAAATTCCGATTGTTCCCCGGAGGGCAGAGAAATGAGCGGAAGGGAGACCGAATGTCGATATATTTTACGTGAATACAATGTTTCATTTTTTTTACTACAAATATATGGCTAAAAAAAAGTTATCAACAATAGTCGTCTCGAAATACAGAATTAATCATCGTTAAGATACCTCCGTATGAATTATGACTCATCGTCAAAGATAATTGTCATTTATTGCGACGATATCAAGATTAATCGTGGAATTCGTATTTGTCATTAGGTTTTCTTGAAACTTTGCACTTTGGAATTATCCCTTCGTTATTGAGTAATTTCCAAACGACTATCGAGGCCTGAAATACTGCCAAACATCGCAATCACGCGTTCGGGTGATTCCGTAGAAATTTTAGAAGCATCAAACGTGAAGATTTGATTGATCCGGGGCTCAAATACGCGTTATCCACCTCATCGACCGTCGGTAAGCGAGGAATCCCACATTTCACGCGCTTTATCGGTCAGAACGACGCGTTTCGCACCTTGTTTGCTCGTCCAAAGTCAATGTACGTATTCCGCTGTATGCGCAATGAATAATCCGTTTGTTTCGATCTCAATATCTCTCGTTTTGATCGGACGAAGCGGGCGCTTGGTAATGCACGAAATGGACGACGCTGATGAACGGGTTAACGAGTATAATTAACGCGCTACCTTCCGGTGAATGCTCTTGTCGTATGGATCTCCGACTAATCCCGGATTATACACTGCATCGGAAAATCGGCTGTCCCCACCCTAAACTGCTGCACCATCCCTCTCTTTCTCTCACTCTCGCGGTGCAACCCAACTAGCGCATCAGCCGCCACCGCAATGTTTGCCGTCTCCTTCTGTCCGCTGAGCTACAATCCTGCGTTAACACACATGAGAACACACGCGCGCTGTGCGAATTTCCAACAGTCAGAAGGACCCAACTGACGGTGTTTCAGGCGCCCGAATCTTGCTAATCCGAGTCCTTGTGCTCCTCGACGTGTCCACGATCTACAATGAGATGAATTAAGTTCCACGTGAATGTCTCTCGCGCCTCGGAGACCTCCGATTCCATTAGTGTAAATCCACAGGGCCGGATCGCACAGTGCCGGGGACTTTGCCCGTGTTTTCTCGTGGTATTCGTTACTCCGTTCTCGTTTGTTTTCATCCCTGGACTTGTGCTCTCATTGCACAACTCCATCCGTGATTGCGCGCATCTCGGAAATGAAAAATTCCATGCCCACTTGTTCAACAGCACGAGGATGAATGTATCGGTCATGGGAAATTATTTTTCTTTCTTTCACAAGAACGTTCGTGGGAAAAACTATTTTTTAGGATAGGTAAGGATGGGTTAGGATAGGTTAGGATAGAATGGAATAAGTTGAGATGGGTTACGGTAGGATGGAATGGGATAGGATAGGTTTCATTGAGCCGAAACGGTGGGTTTAACCAAAATTAAGCTCAACTCGAGGACTTTTTGTCCCAACCAAAGTTTAGGTGCATCTTGGACGTCTCATTTTCATTTTAGTAATATTTCATTCAATTAAATAACGTCATTCGAATCGATTGAAAGACTCAACGTGTATTTTTCAATTTTCCCCAATCCAATTCAATTGATCCAATATTGGTTGATTCGGCCAAGTTTCGGCCGAACACCATTCGATCCATTCCTGGACAAATGAAATTAATCTCCTTTCGTCAATTTCACTTTTAGCTGTCTGTACTGTTGAAGGGAAATTGGATTTTTCTGTAATACTCTAAATTGCAACAGAATTCAGGGAGGGCTAATTTATTTTTCACGCCCTGAGCGACGAGCGAACGAAGTTTAACGTTCTTCTGGACGAAACAGACAAAAGCCCGGCACCAAATTCATTCAACGCATTCGGGATATAAAACGGTCTCGCGTGTCAAGTCGAGCGTTCGTAAAAGAATGAAGAAAAAAAGCCTCGTTTTTGTGACTCGTTTTACGCCGAATAAATCTCACGTGGATTTTCGTTTACGAAACCTTCCCTCGTCCTTTTGCCACCCTTCCCTTCTCCCACAACTTTTCACTCACACGAAAATAGTTTTCCTCTCACTTTCCGGCTATTCCCGTCGACTTTCTTCTCCCTTGCCTCTCTCTCTCTCTCTCTCTCTCTCTCTCTCTCGCGATATTTCATATATACCGTAGCAGTCGCTCTGGTCGTTGGTTACAGGTGGTCTTTCGGCCAACTTTGGCATGGGCTAAATCGGCGAGCTTTGGTCCCCGAGAACGAGGAAACAACCGCGAGCGTGTGAAAGCATTCCTCACCTTTTTTCTTTCTTCCTGCCCTTCGTCGGCTCTCATTCCTCCTCGTGAAACACCCCTCGAATCGCGTTACCCTTTCACATTAGTTTCGGCTTTGGGGCAGTATCCTGGTCTAGAATTTTGGAAAAAATCGTTTTTTTTTGCATATTCTTGAAGCTTAAATCTTTGATAATATAGCCTCGAAACGAAATTTTTAAATTTCAATAATTTACAGAGTTATCCATTAATATAGATGTTTTTCTCGAAACGATTTTTCTCAACTCGGTTGACATGATATCTCAAGTTCTACCGAACCGATTTACTTCAAATTTTTTACCAATCTTCAATGTATAACTCTCTATCGCCTTTACCACTTTTGTATCAAAATTATTTCTCGTTACTGTTGTAAAATAATTAAAAGCTATAAAAAAATGAGTTGAAAATTCTTACTGATTAAGAATCTTTTTTTAAATTTTGTATCGGATGACCAGAAAGACGGCAATCGTATCAACCAGCTCCCACTTTTTGATACCCCCAACTTTACTAGCTTATAAATTATTTAATTTTGTTTTTTCTTTTCGTAAAATTTTTTGTTTATTGTCAAAATATTCATAAGTATGTTGTAAAAAAAATAATGGTCAAAAAATATATATTTTTTCTAATCGATCTCGACAAAACGCTCAAAATATATGTCTCTGGACCACAATACCGCCTTAATTTAGCACAAACATTTATGAAAAACAATAATCTCGATAATCTCGTGTCTCTCGGAACGACAAGTTCAACTGACAATTACGGGCAATGAGAGAAGATGGAGGAAGAGAAGGAAAAAAGTGGGACGACCGAGTGGAGAAAAGTTATCGACGTAATTCTCGTGGTAACGAGGGTGAGCCAGCTGGTGGAGGAATTATTCGAATTATGAGAAACTAGAATTGGCACGACGAAGTAATAAAGCTTCCGCGGTTGATGGGGCCCAAAGAGAAAGGCGAATAAAGAGAGAGGAGAAAGGCGAAAAGAGGGATGATAAAAATTCTCGTCTACGAGATGTACGAGTAAAGGGATGTAAAAAAAGGAACAATACCACCCAGTTCGTCATCCCTTGGGATATTTCTCTCCAGGGGTGCAGGACAGTCGGCGGTTGGTGATTTTTTTCTCCTTCCCTCTTCGGGGATCTGGACAATCTCGAATTCGCCGAGGGCTGCGTATAAGGGTGAATGCCATGACGAACGAAGAGGAGGGAGAATCGAAGTATAGGGTGCGAAGAGGCTGATGGAGGAAAAGGAAGGAAGGGTGAGAAAAGAGAGACGCGATGGAATGAGTGAGGAAAAGTGTCATAGATTGGGGGGGGGGGGGGGGCAACGTGCAGATGGAAGAAAGTGAACGAGTCGACGATATTCCCGAAGGATATCAAACAGGAGAGATCTGCCCTCGCAGCAAAATGTCCCTTCTGCTGGACAAACTCCGGTATTTCTTGTCCCATGCGGTATAATCCGTGGAATTTTTGCCATTTTCTTCTTCTTCTCTCGTATATTGACCTCAAAGCTCGAATCTTCACTCGGTTCATCCCTTATTTCTTAGCTTTTCGGACTTACCGCATTCTTCGCGGAGGGTAGAAAAAAAAGGTTGCCCTTTTTTCCATCCTCCAGGTTTTTCATAGAATATCCGATGGATGTGCGCGATAAAGATAATACATTTCTTTTGGTCGAAGAAAAAACGTGGAAAATTATGTGGTTTTTGGGAAAAGTGACTGGGTATTTGTACTGAAGTTTCAAAAATTAACCGGAGACATTTCGGAAGAGAAACTATATAGTGCGATTTGCGGTGGATCTGGATTCAAGGGTTGTAGGGTTAGCTTGGGCATTTTTTGTTCGATCACCGAACAATGAATCGAAATAAAGTTTTGAGATTTTTGTTTATACGATTGAGATTTACAAATTTCTTTTTGTTTTTATATCTAAGGTACAAAATGGCGTCCTTGCAGCAGATTATTTCTGAGAAGGAAAACGGCGAAGGAAAATTTTTCTCGCTTACATCTAAAATTTTATTTTCTTAAATTTTCTTTCTTAAATTTCTTAATTCACTCTAGTTTTTCTTTTTACAAGTGGTCAAGATTTCAATTTTCTTTTTTAAATTCACAAATTGGCATAAATTATGATCTGTATCTTCTTTTTTGGTACAAAATTGATCTTAAATTATTTATTGCAAATGTAATTATTCATTTATCGTAAAAATTATGCGTACTTTGATGGATATTCTTTGTAAAAAGCTGCAGTTAAAATTTCAAATAAATCGGATAAAAATTGAACGAACTAAACATAATTTTGAGAAAAATGCGTTTTAAGTTTGAAAATATATTTACCGACGCAAAATAGCCTTTGAATTCGATTTTTGAATAGTTTATGCATCATTCGAGCCAAGAAAATATATAAAAAATACAAATTTCTGAATAGTAAAACTCCTTAACGATTTTATGCTTGATTAAAAAAATGATTTTGCAGAAAAAAATGTCAAATCTGTAACTTTAGTTGGATCTGGACGAATGAGAGCCCGTTTTGTCTGGTAATAAATATTTCACGGATTTATAAGTATCATTCATTGTTTACAAATTAGAGCTATTTGTTTATAGGAAATAAAAAGAGCTGCAACGTTATCTTATCTTATCGTTCGATTGATAATATCTAAACGAAGGAAATTACTCCCTTGAATCCGAAAAATGTATTTAAACAAACAAAATCAGCTCTCACTCATCAAGATTGAATAAAAATATCAAATTTGACTCCAAAAAATGTTTTTTCATTCGATCTTGACGAGTCAGAGTTCATTTGGTTTATTAATTTTAATTTTTTAAAATTTAGATTTTAATTATATTATTTTCATTTTTATAATTTTTTTTAATTCCAAAGGGTAATTTTTATAATAATTTTGCAGTCAACTAACTATCATCAATTTTTGTGCTACATTGAATAAAAATTCTGCGATCCCAAATTCACATTCGTTCACGCTGGTTTCTCCTTCAAAACGTGAATAAATCATTTTCGAAATGTCCTCACGCCATTTTGGCTCGACTCTGCCCAAAGGACTATCAAAAGGACTCGAGCGACATGAATATTCCACTACTTAAATTTCCCTCGTTATCTCTGTCCCGTCGTGTTTCCCGCATTTATCTTTCCTCTCGGAGCCCGAGGAAAAATTCTCATCATTCTCACAGAGTGAAAGTTGAATTTGCGATTCGATCGCGGTGTTTTTTTTTTTAATTTTTTTTTTTATAGGAGGGAAAATGGTGAATTTAACGTGGCAAAGGTTTTTCGGCGGTGATGGAAAAAGTTTCATGATGTGCCATTTGGGGGGTAGTTTTTCGGTAGCTTTCGCCAACGATAATGCGAAGAAAAGCCCAAACGACGCGCTTTGAAAAACTCCGGCCAGGACATTCGCCGCACGGAGGAGTGTACTCGTACACTTGTGTGCACTTTGCTATATCTGTATGTGGCAATAAGCTCTTGTACGTACATGCATTATCCATGAAATGCCCGGAGTGTATGGATAGGGTGAATTTTACCCTCAAAAGCAATCTATTCGTCGCACATTCGCGACTATACGTATGCATCGGCAGTTTATATACTTTACAGTAGCGAGAAACACGCCGGAGACCATGTACGATCATAAATGTGAGATCGGGCACACATTGTAGTACAATCCCACCCCTCCCTCGTACCCTTTTCACGAGGGTACTCGAGCCTTCACGTATAATGCATTTATAAGCGAGCATAAAAGATTCGAGGAGTCGATGTACACTTTAAGCGCCGTGTACTCCGTGGAAAAAGGGATTTCGCAGATGTATATTTTATTCACCCGTTCTCCAGTCGAGATACTTTTTTTTAGTGGGTATTCTGGGCTAGAATTTTGAGAAAATCCATTTTTTTGCATTTTCTTAAAGTGCAAATATTTAAGAATATACCCTCGAAAGGAAATTTTTTGATTCCACTAATTTACGGAGTTATTGGTATTTTATAGTGACGCAGCAACAACGCCCGTCACGTCGGAGCAAGAAAATGAGAAATTGGGTTTAGTGGGAAAATTTTGGTTTTTCATCGATATTCTTGGAATTGGATGGGCAGTTTTTTGGGTACAATTTTTCTTTGTTAAAGCGTGTAACGAATAGGAAAGGGGAAAAAAGCTTTTTTGGGATAAAAATTGGGTTTGAAAAATCAAGCAAATGGGAAATGGGCTCAGGCGGGAATTTAAAAAAAAATAATAATATTTTGGCATTCGGTAAATAGTTTTGGATAGGACATTTTTTTTTATTAAAGCGCGTGACGAATATTCGGTGAATAGTTTTGGATGGGACATTTTTTTTATTAAAGCGCGTGACGAATAGAAGAGAGAAAGAAAGAACAAAAAAAGCTGATAGGTCGTTTCTATCGAGGGAAAAATCGATGCTTGGTAATGGAATAATCCGCGAAGCCATTGAAGAGGCATATTCTACCTGGTATATTCTTCAATTCCATGTGCCCACACTCTAATTCTCCACGCTGTATTTTTTTTACCTCCGTCACTGATGACTCTTACCACCTTTGTGTATTATCGTCGCAAAAGCTCCGAGGGCTTCCCCCCTCATCGTTCTCACCCTTATATTTTTCCCTCTCGGTCGACTCTTCTGGTAAGAGCGTAATATTGATGTATTTTTGTCCGATACACTACGTGTAAAACGTGTCTCGCGATACGACGAATCGCGACGGAAACTCTAGCTGTCGAGGAATAGGATCTATTTCTACGTCCCTTAAGAAAGGAATATTAAAAAGGGCAATTTTCTTGTAACTTTCTTCATAAGAAAATTACACGTAAATGAAATTAAGTTCCATTTCGTCAAAAATAAGTATTTTCCTATGTATTTTGAAAGAAAAAACAGCCCTATAAATTCTCTTATGCACTCTTCGGAGTTTACTCAAAATGGCCCTAAATATTTTGAAGGCTCAAAGGCTCAAAGGCCCATTTTTCCACATCCAGAATCTATTGAGAGTTCGGTACTTTTCTATGATTATTCTGTTCTATAAGCATCTATTCCATTAAGTATAAATTCTCTTTTGTACTGTCCGGAGTTTATCCAAATGGCCCTTGATATTTTGGAGGCTCGAGTGCCTGTTCTTCCACATCCGAAAATCACGTGAAATTCGGTGCTTTTTTATGATTATTCTGTTTTATTCTATTAAGAATAAATCCGCTTTTGTTCTTTCCAGAGTTACTCAAAGTGCCCCTTAATATTTTGAAGGTTTAAGGGCCATTTTTTCACATCCGGAATTCACTCGAAATTCAATATTATTCTATGATTATTCCATCAAGTATAAATTTCTCTTTGCACGCCCCGAATTTATTCTAGATAGTTCAATTCTTTAAAAGCTCAAGGGCCATTTTCCCCAAATAGGGATTTACTTGAAATTTGATACTCTTCTATGATAATTCTATTTTAGTATATGAATCCACACTCGAAATTTGGTGAATTTAATCCAACGATCTTTATTGAAAACAATTGTCAAATATTGCATTACAAGTAAATGGAGAACGAAAATTTTTGGTCAAATTTTTTGTCTCGAGGAGTCTAAGAGGATTTGCGAGCGAAACCCAGAGAGACGGGTCGGACTATTTGCAGCACTGTCCAATGATAAATAACGAAAATACGCCGCTGGCTCGGATCGTTAAGCCCGACGAGCTATTAAAAAATTACCAAAGGTGTACATGAAACGTTGAAACTCACGTTGAAGGCAGCTAAAAGCGAGAGAGGAATGAAGGAAGGAGGAAAAATTAGCCCCGGGGCTCAACGGTACCGCGTACCTCGCAATATTTTTTTTTTCACCCCCGACATTCTTTTATTTTCAATTTTTTTTCCCCACCTCCAACGAGAAACAAGCGAGAGAGGATAGATATTTTTGTCCTCCTCGCTGAATTCCACAACGGGGGATCAAAGGGTGACATTTTCCCTTGTACGTTTGCTGTCGCGAGCACAAAAATTTTGAGGGTTACCGTCACTGGACAGAGACAAAAAAATTCAACCCTTCGAACGATGACAAAAAAAAAGAGGAAAAGTAGGACTGGAAAAAGGAAGAAAACAATATAATTATGCACATTTTACTCTGCAGGCTTCAACGTTCTCCAAAGTTTTCTCTTTGGCACTCAAATTGCAAAGGGGTAAATCGAATCTTTATCGCCTGTGCGGGGTTTAATGTCGAAAAATAAATGTTATCCCACTGAGAACAAAGAGAAAAAAATATTTCAAACGTTCAGGAGAAAAATTACTCCAAAATGAAATTGAATCATTTGCCAAAAATTAGAAATATAAAAATTCATTGATATTTCATGTATAATAAAAATTTGGGAAATTTTTTGATTGATAAAATTAAAGTTGTTACATTATTAAATCATGGAATTATCAAATTAAATTACAATTGAATAAAAAATGATCAAATGATTAATTAAATGAATTAAATTAAATGAAATTCAGCGTCTCGTAACAAATTAGCGGAATAAAAGTACCATTCTATAGAGGCGATGGAATTTCACTGCTGATATAACGAAGAATTATTGTCCGGCGCGTGAAACGGAATATGTTTGAAAATTTCACGTCTCCGTACGACATTTATGGCGCAAATGTGAGGGATGAATTTTCCTGTCTGGAAAATTTGATTATACGACCGCGTAACTTTGTTACGCTTTTGAGGCAGGGGAAACCATCATGATCCAGGCAATTTGAGTGGCTGGAAGCTATCAGTTTACGAACCTTTGAGTATGGAACTTTCTTATCGACAATGAAGACTAAAACTGTACGAAAGTTTTCAAACCCTCAAACCCGAACAGGAAGTATATAATTTTACTCGCTCTTCACCTTTCGCCCTCTCGCCAATCTCGCCAATCTCGTCGATCCCTTCGACCCTGATAATAATTTTCTGGCATCCTTGTACACTCGATACGCGTCAAAAGTTTCTTATTCAACGAACTCACCCTCTGACTCGTTTTCAGGCGCCTCTCGCCAGAGTCGAAACACACGAGCGATAAGTTTGCCCGCTATTTTGCTTTATAACTTCTCGCGATTGACGGAGTTTTCTTTTTTATAAATATTATTTTCTTTATTTTCTATACGGAGTATCAAATTTTTCAACTTTTGCCATTTGAGATAGCAATCAATTTTTTCACACTTCTCGCATTCTGGAAAATGAACGAGGAAAAATAATTGTGTTGATTAAACATTTTCCCAAGATTTTATAATTTTTCCAATGACGATAGAAACTGTGAAAATTGTGGGAAAATTTGTTTTTATTTTGTTTTAAATTTGTTTTAATTTTGTTTCATAGGTCAACGAAGTGTTTTTTTTTCAACCTCGAATTCTAATAACTACAAGGCGTTTGTCCCTTTGCGTTTGTCCCTTTTTCACTGTTGTAGGAATTTCCTGCATTTATATTTCTAACGCGATGCACTCTTCGAGGAAAAGATTTTTTTTTGTTTTTCTATCGTCGGTCGAGACAATTTTCATTTTTATATTTTTTCTTATGGTCAGTAAAGATTCTCTGAGCCAAACTAAATGTTCAACATACTCGCTGCTTAGTTTAGGTATTTGTAAAAAAATTTAGTCTCGGTAGGTGCAAAATGTTCTAAATGAAAGCGTTTGAAAAATATTTCGAAAAAAATCAAAAATTTCTTCTGTGCCGAATAATTCTGAAACGTATTTAATCAATCCTCTTGATCCTTTAGTTTATTCTGACGATTATGTCTCAATAATGAATCTTGTTTGTTGATCGTATTTTTTTTTTTAAATAGAGGTTTGAGCGTATCAAATAAGAATCGATGCTTCTTAAATTTCATTAATCGTTTCGCGAGTGATTTCTCGCAAAATTATCAAACTCTCCCGTCGCTCCCATCTTACCCTTTTTCCTTCCCTCTCTTGACTCAACTTTAACATTCTCCGTCGAGAATTTTCTCATCCCTCTTGGAACGTACCTTAACCTCACTCTCTCACTTTCCTTTCTCTTTCCTCTCTCTTTGTCTCGCTTGCCCTCGCGAATATCTCCGCGGTCTTTCCGGTAAACGCTCATCTTTCGACGAAATTAAGTCTACTCGATTAATCGCTTCCAGAGGTTCTCCACGGCGAATCGAAGTTTTCATTGCCGTTCGCTCACGCTCGATCGAGTTAATTCCCTCAAACCGACCAGAGAAAGAGAGAGGGAGAAAATCCAGCTCTCTTTCTCTCTTGAAAAAGGGCCAGAGAATCCAAAAAAGATATCCCTTATTTTCATCTCTTACTCGGCTCGGTAGTCGGCTCGTTCCCCATTTCATATTTTTTCTAAACGGTTTAGAACAATCTTAATAATTCGAAAATTTCTCAGAGTCTAAAGTACAATTCTGATAATTTATAAATTTTCCATTTGTTTGAATAACTAAATTTTTGACTCAAAGTTTGTTTTCTATTGGAATTTTGACTCAAAATTCGAATTCTATTGGAATTTTAATTTAGAATTTACATTCTATTGATTTTTTGACTCAGAATTTAAATTCTATTGGATTTTTCACTCAACATTTAAATTCTATTGGAACGTTGACTAAGAATTTACGTTTTATCGTTTTTTTAACTCAGAATTCAAATTCTATTGAATTTTCGACTCAACATTTAAATTCTATTGAACGAGAAAAAAATTAATTAAAAAAATCATATTTTAATAATTTCAGTGATAAATTATTCGCAAAATTGTGAAGAAATTTGCTTGAAATTCGTTGAGACACGAAAAATGTCTTACAATAGGTTTTCATTAATCTTGAATGTCAAGAGTTACTTCCCTTTGCACTGTGTCAGCCATGTTGTGATCTATGCGATGCGAGTTTTTTTTTTAATTCGCCAACGCGTTATCAAAGTTGGATGGATACGATGGGCAAGAGTGAGTTCCGTTTGGACTTCCGGTTTGTTCGAGTGTATGGGAGATTCTGCCACGTCCGAGTATGGACAATATATAGGTACGGGGCGATGGGTGGCGGTGATGATGCCTTCGTCTATACACGCGCGTATGACCATGGAACGAGAGGGAACCGATAAATCACCGGTAAATCGATAAATCAAGCGTTATTATTTGGCACGTGGCAGAGGGATGTGTGTAAAGAGAGAGAGAGAGAGAGAGAGAGAGAGAGAGAGGGAGACTCGCGGTTGGGGAAAGATGTATATTTTGCGTCTATAGTATAATATATACAATGACTGTAATAAATATTGAGTAAATCTTAGTTTTAAACAAGAGTAAGGACGTTAATAAATGAAAAATTATGTGACAACAAAACGTGAACTGTCTAAAATAAGAGTGATTATAAAAAGTGGAAAAAAGAAGAATTATATTATGCGTTTTTTTTTTAATTGAGCTTGAGGGAATTTTCGTTTGAGAAAAAAACAGTGACTCGTGTCTCACGAGACTTTTAGAATGGCATAGAAATGAGGGGAGTGAAACAATTGGGCACGAACGCTTCGAATAGCTCTCGTAAAATTCGACGCATTGGAGACGTTTTTTTCGTACGAAAAATTCTACGGTCGTCCATGAATTAATTATTGTTATTTGTTAATAATCTCGCGCTAATAATTAATTATTTAGTCGACTAATAATAAATATTTTCATTTATAATAATAATAAATAACTATTTATATTAATAATAAATAAATATTCATATTAATAATCGATAATAATAATAATCAATGACTCTTCACGTTTCTCGCATTTCGGAAAATAATCGAGAAAAAAAATCGTGTGAATAAAAAAATTTCCACAGTTTTTCGATTTTTCTAATCAAGGAAGAAACTGAAAATTTGTAATTTTTATGAATTTTTTTCCTTAAAAATTTTGGGAATTCAATTATCGTGTAAAATTTATTTTGAAGTTATTCATTTATCGGAATATTCTATTTGTATAAATTGTAAAGTCAAATCATGCATATGGAACGAAGATTCGGAAGAAGAAGTTGAATGCCCTCTGAATTTACGAATTCAAAATTTTTGATTTCAATGAATTAGAATTTTCTCGGAATAAAAAATCATATATTTATTTTATACTCATCTCAATGATTTATTTATTATCCCACGATATATAGTCCATTCATTGTATCTCCGGTAAATCCATTTGTTTATTTAATTATTCGTTCATTTAACACATTTTTCCCGTTTTGCCATCCATTTCTGTTTTTAGAAAGGAAGTCCTTATTAAATCGATCGCCTTCAAATCTCCAGAAGCCATCGTATTGAACTATATCAAAGGTTTTTTTAATTGTTACGTCGTCGATTTGCCGAGCAGCGCAGACTTCGACCATCTGTGCAAAATAAAACCGTAGATAAGATATCAGAATTAGGATTTTGAACTTTACGCGATTTTGACTCACGTTGCACAGTTTGGCGTCTCTAGATTTCTTGCAAATCTCTACGATATCCTTTTCACAAGTTTTCAATGGCTAAAATGAGAAATTTTAAGGAATAAAACTATTTTAACACTGGTTCTTAACACAGATTCGCCATATTTTCTTGATTACTGACGTAGGGGAAAACATTTCAAAATTGAGGGAAAAATACCTTTTTTAATACGAGATAAAATTTCTTCCATCAATATGTAGTTAAACTAGTTATTTAATCAATAGTTTCGCGTTATATTATGTTACATCTGAGATAAAATGATCATGGGGTAAAATGATCCCCAAGTATCTAGCGGTATATTAAAATGATTTAACATATTTTCACGTCATTTTATTATAAAAAAATGCATTTTTAGAATTGAACACTACAAAAGTCACATATGAATTATGAGATAAAATCAGCATGGATCATTTTACCTATGGGAATAGTTCTCGACACCTTTTCCCTGTTTGATCTTTTTTTTTGTTGTTATTTACAATTGTATGATAAAACTTACTCTCGCGTAAAGAGCGGTCAGCAAAACGAGCACGACGAATATGATTCCGATTTTCATTGTATATGATCGGTGATTCTGGCTACCATATGTGTTTTGTTGTTGTGGCCTGTTGAACTTTTAGACGGTATCGGAGAAAATAGTCTCTCTCAGTCAAGAATACTGACGTAACTGCGAATGTATTCGAACGAATTCGGTCACGAGACATGGAGGTGCTTTTGTGATAAGAATGATAAGTCAAAAAAGTGTTTTTATCAGTCCGGAATTTTAATAAATTTAAGCCTCAAGTGAGTTCTTGTATTCGTATTTCGAACGAGCTGCACGTGTTCAGGAATTTTTTTTTATCAGTCGAATGTTTATATGAGGTAATCCAGCCCAAGTGTGTAAACCCGTTTCCCTCACCCTCTCGGATTTGTGTCATTTTTTTTTGTATGATCGCATTGAGTCTGAAATACACCCTTATAATTTTTTCAGATTTTTTCAAACATCCGTTATTTCAATTGTTTTTTTTTTGAAAAAAAAAACCGCCATTTTTTAAAAATCTAAAAAAATTCTGAAAAAACCGTGACAATATATAAAAATTTTTAAGCTATCACCCGTAGTGGGCAGATTTTTTTTCTGTGTTTTATCTGATAAATTAAAAAAACAAAATTTTTTGAAACGCCATTTTTTTTAAATCTAAAACAATTCTGAAAAAACCGTGATAATATATAAAAATGTTCAAGCTATCACCCGTAGTGGCCAGATTTTTTTTTCTGTGTTTTACTAGCTATTAACGTTCTCAAAATTCCAAAAAGTTCTCAAATAACTCACCTTGAGCAGATACTCAATTTGAGTACCAAAATAATTCAGTACCTGCTCAAGGTCAGCTATTTGAGAATTTTTTGGAATTTTGAGAACGTTAATAGCTTGTAAAACACAGAAAAAAAATGTGCCCACTACGGGTGATAGCTTGAAAATTTTTATATATTGTCACGGTTTTTTCAGATTTTTTTTAGATTTTTGAAAAATGGCGTTTTTAAAAAAAAAAATTTTTTTTTTTGAAATAAGGGATGTTTGGAAACATCTGAAAAAATTATGAGGGTTTATTTTAGACTCAATGCAATCATATATAAAAATGACACAAATCCGAGAGGGTGTGGGAAACGGGTTTATATACACACTTGGGCTGGATCACCTCATATATACACTGCCAGCCAAAAGTATGGATACACCTGTCCATATTTCTTGCCGCGCTAAAAGTTGCATAACTCCGTCAAAAAAAATGATAATCAAATTTTTAAAAAGTCTTTTTGACGGGAAAGAATTCAGCTTTATTTCTCCTATTTTTAATCTTTTTTTAAATTTCTTTTCGACCTGGTATACATTTTTGAAAGTGACCGTTTTTCGGCATTTTTTCGACCATCGCAAATGGGGCGCATAACTTAAGGACATTTTTTAAAAACTTTTTTCTTTACGGTACATTTTAAAGGGTTAGAAGCCGCTCTATTTTCATTCTTTAAAGATTTTCCCACGATTTTTTCTCGCAAAGTTATTTTACTTTTGGCTAAAAAAGAAAATTTTTGAAAGATGCAACGTAACTCAAAGACTATAGAGTTGAGGAGAAAATGTCAAGTATGAAAAAAGTAGCGTAGGTATACACGGAATCGCCTGGAATAATTTCAGAATTTTCCCATGAAATTTTTTTTTTTTTACTATTTTTGCTCCAGCGACAAATTTCATCTGTTTGAAATTTCCATACTTCGTGATAAAATAAAAATCTGAAAAAATCAGCAATATTTGGCATGCTATAAACAACAATGATCGATAATAATTATTGATCATTGTTCATCATTGTTTAATAAATTACTTAAACAATTGCTTAAACAATTTTTTAATGACTTTTGGGCAATATTATTGATAATTATTGCTTATAGCATGCCAAATGTTGCTGAATTTCTTCAGATTTTTATTTTATCATAAAGTACGGAAATTTCAAACCGGTGAAATTTTTCGCTGGAGCGAAAGTAGTGAAAAAAAAAAAATTCATGGGAAAATTCTGAAATAATTCCAGGCGATTCCGAGAATACTTACGCTACTTTTTCATATTTGACATTTTCTCTTAAACTCTATAGTCTTTGAGTTACGCTGCATCTTTCAAAAATTTTCTTTTTTTAGCCAAAAGTGAAATAACTTTGCGAGAAAGAATCGTACGAAAATCTTTAAAGAATGAAAATGGAGCGGCTTCTAACCCTTTCAAATGTACCGTAGAGGAAAAAGTAAAAAAAAAAGTCCGTAAGTTATGCGCCCGATTTGCGATGGTCGAAATAATGCCGAAAAACGGTCACTTTCAAAAATGCATGACAGGTCGAAAAAAAATGGTAAAAAAAATTAAAAATAGGGTAAACAAAGCTGAATTCCTTCCCGTCAAAACGCCCTTTAAAAAATTCGCTTATCATTTTTTTTGACGGAGTTATGCAACTTTTAGTCCGGCAAGAAATATGGACAGGTGTGTCCATACTTTTGGCCGGCAGTGTATATTTATATATTTTTTATGGTTAGTTAAACTTCTTATCGAGCTGAAATTTTTTTTTATGACGCTAAAGTTTGCATCGTTGCAACGCAAATAATTTATTTAAAAAATTATTTTTCATCATATTACCCCTTCCTCGTGCATTTAGCATCTCCAAATCATCAATGACAATCCCAAAATACATTTAAACGATTTTTCACTTTGAAAATTTCCTACCCAAAATAAGTTTTATAAAAAAATAACGTATTTATGGAATCACAGTATTCAAAGTATTTTACAAAGTATTATTATTGTTATTATTACATGAAGTATTATGAATTTTATTAAAAAAATATTTTAATAAAATCCGTCCGGGAGCTTTTGGCAGTTTGAAACAAGAAATTGGAAAAAAAAAATGGCACATATCGAGGATAAACGATTCTTGCGAATAGAGAATTTATTGGGTGGTGGTGGATTTTTTGGTTGCTTCAGGAAAGCTTTGTTTCTTGATTTTGTTTCTCGTTGAGAACCTCCAAAAATCATGCTTACGCTGTCTCCCTTGTTTGCCATTGACTCGTTGTTTACACGCAACGAAATCACGCAAATGGCCGTGTAAAGCCGAAAAAAGACGCTTGTAAATACCAACTTTTTGCGTAAACCGCGTGAAAGACTACCCCCTTTTGTTTTTACTCGCCCCCTTCCGCTGCTTCCTGTTGTTGTTTGATAAAGCCAAAGGGCGGCGATAAAAATAAAACGGGGAGGAAGCCATAAATCGTTTTTTGTCTTTTGTGGCTTTCCCCAAGTTTTTATTTTATTTCTCTCTGTCTTTTTTTTTTTTTAGTATATCGCACCTGTCGAGAAAAAAAAAGTGACGAGTGTCTCACGGGACTTTTAGCGTTGAATAGAAATAAGGGGGGTGAAACAACTCGGCACGTGCCCTCTCTTCGTCACGATATCCTCAAATAGCTATCGGAAAATTAAATTTTTTGGAGACAAAATTCTATGGTTGACCATAAATTCGAGATTGGTTATTGATTAATAATATCGGGCCAGCTATGAATGATTTGATTGATTATCTAATCATGAGTATTTATATTTATAATAAACAATAAATAAATATTTATATTACTAATAAATAATAATAATTGATAATTGTTTACATTTCTCGCATTTTGGGAAAGAAACGAGAAAATAATCGTGGGAATGAAAAATTTTGTCATATTTTTTTTTCTAATGATGGAAGGAACTGGGAATTGTGGGAAGGTTGTAATTTTGATTATTATTTTTTTAATTTCAAATTTTTGGGATTCAATTATTGTGCAGAATTTATGTTGAGGTTGTCTGTTTATTTGAATATTCTATTTGTTTAAATTGTAAAGTAATATCATGCATCTGGAACGAAGATTCAAAAGAAGAAGTTGAATGCGTTTTATACTCGTGTCAATGATTCATTTATTATTCCACGAAATATAGTCCATTCATTGCACATCCCGTGAATTTATTTCTTTATTTAATTATTTTCGCATTTAACATATTTTTTCCATTCATCAACCCATTTCCGCAGTTCAAATGGACCCTCGCAACTCTTTTTCATTATCGGATAAACTTGTTATCGAGTTGAAACTTTTTAAATCACGCTGAAGTTTCCATCGTTGCGACGAAAATGATTATTAAAAAAATTATTTTCCATCATATTTACACCTTGCTTGTGCATTGAGCATGCCCAAGCCCTTAATATTCCCAATGAATAGAAAATAAATAAATAAATCCCAAAATAAATTCAAACGATATCTTTCATTCTGAAAACTTATGACGAAAAATGAATTCTATTGAAAAATAAAGTTCTCATCGAAATAAAATATTTTATAAAGTATGAAGAATTTTGAATTTTGATAAAAAATAATTTTAAAAAATTCCCTGGAGGGGCTCACATTCTATAAAATTTGGAAATTGGAGACACGAACGGAATTGAAGAAAGAAAGATCACGGATTTTTTTAAACTTGATTTTTTGGGTTTCAAAAAAAGTATGATTCAACTAGCTGTCTTGGGAGCAGGAAAATAATGGTTGCTCGTACACGTGTTACGAGACTCCTAGGACGATGCTTTTTCTTCTTCCTCGTGGATACGAGAAATTATCATAAATGTCTTATGCAGCAGAGAATGGGGAAGGAGAAAACGAGAGGGGGGGGGAGAGAACGGTTGTTTCCGGTGTTCTTGCGCCGGAAGGGCGACCGGCGGTTACACGAGCCATCATCTCGTCGTGTGGGCTGTCACGTTTGGTAGTTGCAAGGACTCGACGAGAGATCCACTTTCCACAAGAAACAGTAAAAAAACCTTAATTTTCACGTCGTTTATAACCACTGAATAAAATCATCATCCTTAATATTCACCCCGGAGAATGGCATCTTCTTTGCTCTCTCTCGTTTACCACCTTTTCACCTGGGAAAAAGGCTCAAATTAGACCCAAATATAAAAGTCCAAACGATTGTAATTTCTTGGTCCATGGATTTTTTCGGGTTTTTCGATCTTCCATGAACTCTTTAACCGTTACCAGAGACTTTGAATCGTTGAAGGCGTATGCGCAGTCAGGAGGTCGAAGAACAGCGATTTTTCAAGAATTTTTCCTGGAAAAACATTTAAATTTATTAACGTAAAAATTTATATATGGGAACCCGGGGCAAAACGGGCACTTGAGGAATCAAGCGGTTTTCATCGGGAAGCACATGGTCTTTCAACTATTTTCAAGTCCCAAAACTGATACCCGATGCTAGTTTTCCGAATTTGAAAAAAAGAAAAATCCGGGGCAAAACGGGCACGCCATCTCGGATGCCGAAAAATCGATACTCGACGATTCTCGATAGTACAGGCATTCTGATCCACTGTGCCAGAATGAAATATTAACTCGACAAGATGAACGAAGAAATTAAGCCAAAAGATCGTCCCTCGGATGGAATAAGACAAAAACCAAGGCGAATCTTCAGATCCACTCGCTCCAATTTTTTTTCATGTGGAAAATGGACCACGATGTCACTTTGATGGTGAACAAATCACCTTATTCTTCCATATTCGTCTACTTATGAATCATAACATTCATTTCCCATCCTTTTTTTTGAATTTTGTAAAAAAAAAATTTCGGCGCAAAACGGGCACGCCCTCTCAGAGGCGGTAAAAATCTATAATCAATGATTCTGACTTATCAAAGATACGTACACCATAATTTTATTGTTCCGTAATTTTATCGGTAGCATTGAGAACGATCGAATAAGTTACCAATGCGATTTTTGTAAAATATAAATAAAATAATCATTAATTACAATTTGTACATTGATTTTTACTTTCAGTCTTCGAAACTGTAAGTTTTTTCAAAAAAAAAAATTTTTTTTGAATTTGACAATTTTTTAGTTTCGGAGCGTGCCCGTTTTGCCCCGGAATTCGAAAATTTTTGCGTGCCCGTTTTGCCCCGGGTGCCCGTTTTGCCCCGTGTTCCCCTACTTATTTTGTAACTTTAATTCTAACTTTTAACTGTTTGGATAATTCAAAATAAAAAAAATAAAAAAGAATTCGTCAATATAAGGTGTAATCTGGTATATTTGATCGAAGGAATGAGCAAAATATCAATTTCAAACGAAATGGTTTTCAAATTTTTGCCTTTTATTGTTTATAAAAGGGAAAATATTTATCGGTAAAAAAAAGCGATTAATTACTAAAAAATATATTTATAACGCTTGTGTAAAAATTTGATACCGATCGGTTAAGCCGTTTCTGCGAAATCTTCCTCGTCGACTCTGAAGGAACAGTTTTGAGAAAAACGCGTTCAAAGTTTCAAAAGCACTTCACACATAGTAATTGCGGGTTTACAAATATGCCTGCAACATTGAAAATATTTGTCGGACTGACATGAAATGTTCCGTATATACGATATACATATACTTAAATATATGCGAGTTACGAAAATGGAATTGAAAAAATCGATTGTTTAAAAATTCTGACTGCGTTTTACCCCTTTAATCTTTGCCAGAGATTTTGAATCGTTAAGGGAAAAAAATGAAATGACGGAGAAGATGGAAAACGTCCTTCCGCAATGTTGAACCCAGCACCTTGATGAAAAAGACGAGTGTCCTCGAATCGTCGAGCTGGCCCCTTCGAGCAGGGCCTAATTTGTTTCCTTCGTTCTCCTTTATCCTTCATCCTCGTCCTTCCTCGTTCTGAAATGGCGCATTCGTATCCGAGAAGAAAATACCTCCCTCTTCCTCCTTCTTTCTCTTTCTGTATTTTTTGGCCCTTCTTCCTCTCAAAGCCGGCTTGGCCAACGTCCTGCTTTTTGATTGCCAACGGTGCGCGCACACACGCGCACACACAAGCACGTCCATATAGAAGACTCGAGAGTCGCAGTGCCGTGGATAAAAAAAAAAAATTGCGAGACCCCGTCGACGAGAGAAGCCTTCGAGACCCTTTTACCTCCTTGAAGAATCGAAAAAACGGCTTTAGATATCCTCCAAGGATTCGTATAGTTGTAGTACATTCTGTCGTGCAGACGAGAAAAAAAAGGATATTGTCAAGGATCACTTGACTCTCGAGCGATTTAAAACGATTTTTACATCCCTCCAATTTATCGTAAATAAAACGATCGGGGAAAACGTGAAAATCGATTAAACATGCGGTCATTTTTTCATATTATTATTTTTATTATTGTTATATTTCTATGATATATATCTACAATAAGTTTACATTATTTTTACTTTGATAAAAAATTTAGTTCGTCTGAAAATTTTATTTATCGAAAAAAAAATGATCGGGAAAAGCGTTGAGAAATGAAATATACAATTCTTTGTAGCTTTATTATTATTATTATTATTATTATTATTATTATTATTATTATTATATCTAAACTAATGCTATAATATTTTTATTTTTACGTCAAATTTAGTTGGAATGATAATCTTATTTTCCAATGAAATAAAAAAAATTGCCTCATAAAACTGCGATGCTATTTTCACGATAAATTCAAGATGAGATGAAGATAAAATTGAAGAAAATTTAAGAGAAACGCGTATTGTGCCATTTATCAACGACGCAAAAAATATTTTTATTTTCATTATTCCCGAAAAAAAAATACACGCATAAATTCAATGATGAAGTTTGCGTCGATGCAATGCGAGGAAAATAATTTTTTTAAATTTCTTTTTTAGTGAGATTTACCATTTGTTCCCCTGTTTAGGATAAACACGTCTTTGATAAACACCCCGGAATATATTTAAACGATTTTTCACTTTGATAACTTCTCAAGAATTAATTTTATTAAAAAATAAATTTGCGGGGGGAGGGAGATGAAAAAAATTGTTGCCAGCGTCTGGCGCCAGGCAACCTGACGGGGGCCTCTCCGTGGTTCGCGTTTCCCGACGCGATGTCGACCGCGCGTTTGGCATGCGACGTGTCGCTTTCGCGACCCTGTGCTACCCTCTACCGCCCTTCCCTTTCCCTCCCACCCTTGAGCTGGCGTGTTCGTTTCTGGTCCGAGTCGTCGAAGCCCCCCCCCCACTTCTTTTTTCCGCATTCATCGCACACTTTTCCCTTTCATTGCCCCGCGATCGACCCTCGCGGACACACGCGCACGCATGGATATCCGGATTCTCCGCGTCACTCTCTTTTTTTTTTACCTCTCCTTTTTTTCTTTTTATCACGCATACGTTTCTTCCCTCAACCGCACGCGAGAACGAGAAAAAATGTCCTCCCATCGAGGGGGTATTTTTCACGCGACGTCGCGCATCGACGATGAGGAATTGATCGGAAAGGCGGTTTGTTCTTGGAGAAATGATAGCTGAATGAAAATATATACACGGTATTTTGCAAAATCGTCGATAATTAAGGCGGTATTCTAGCCCGGAGACGTACATTTTGAGCGTTTTGTCGAGCTCGATAAAAAAAAACAACAAATATTTTTACCATTTTGTTTTTTTACAACATATTGATTAATATTTTGACCATGAACAAAAAAATTTTCGAGAACAAAAAAAAATTAAATAAGTTATGAGCTGGTAAATTCATACTATATTTACTACATTTTTTATCACATTGCATATATTCTATTTTAACGATAAATGCACAGCATATATTTCCTCGTAATAAGAGCAGAAAAAAAACGAAAAACAAAAAAGTCTCACGTCAGTACGCGTTTAACCGAGAAATTTAGGCTCCCGCCGGTTTACGATTCTTCGAGCGAGAAGTTGCACGGATTCGGGATTCGGTATCCGCGAGAGCGTGACCGACAGCGACAGGAACGATGTATCACTCTGAAGACTGAACTCATATATATATATATATATATTCCGAGAGGGTGAGAAACGAGAAGTGAGTTTTAGGTTTGTGTTATACAGAGCGGCAGTAGCAGACACGAAAACGATTCTCGCGGATTGGAGAGAGGGTTCCGGGAGGGTGAAAAACGTCTACGTGTCTTTCCTGAGCGTGCCCGAGCCAGTTGAGAATAACGGATCGTTCGAGGGCCGCACGTGTCATCGGTTTACCGTCTTTCTCAGCTCTGCCGCAATTCCACCCCCCCCCCCCTGGACCTCCTTATCTCGGTAGTGACGGAGCTTTTGGGGTAAAAACGTTATAAAAGCCATTTTTCGTCTTTGTCTCTCTCTTACCGTCCCCCCACCCTCGCAATCTCACCCCTTTTCCATCCGTCCGTTTT
Organism: Alloplasta piceator; assembly: GCA_946863875.1. Classification (NCBI taxonomy): domain Eukaryota; kingdom Metazoa; phylum Arthropoda; class Insecta; order Hymenoptera; family Ichneumonidae; genus Alloplasta; species Alloplasta piceator. The sequence goes on from OX333073.1 coordinate 361,223, forward strand.
CTCAACTTATATATACGGGTCATTCCATGTCAAATCGACCAAGAGTTCGAATCAAGCCCTTTCAATTTCGATGAAATTCGATCGGAAGTTTTCGTTTTTAATAAAACGAAGTTCTTCCAAAGGAAAAAAATTAAATTTTTCTGTTCGAAAGTTACGCTGGATTCGAAATTTCACATTTTTTCAAATCTTTCAAGTTTATTTTTTAGATATCTCGAAAACTATTATAGTCACGAAAAAATCGTTCTGGGTTCTTCTTGAAGAGTATACTTGTGGCTAAGGAAAAAAAATATTCCGAAATGTTTTTTTGAAAAATGATGAATTTGAAGAATTCTGAATTTTTAAAAATCGTGCCAATTCATTTTTCACATTAAATTTTTGGTTCAATTTTTGTTATACAATACCTTGTACTGATCTTTAAAGTTTTTGAGATATCTAAAAAATAAACTTGAACGATTAAAAAAATTGTGCAATTTTTAATCTTGCGTGACTTTCGAAAAATAACTTTCTAATTTTTTTCCTTTGGTAGAATTTCGTTTTATCAATAACGAAAACTTCCGATGAAATTTCATCGAAATTGAAAGGGGTCGATTCCAACTCTCGGTTGATTTGACACGGAATGACCTATATATATCTATATATGTGTGCGTACAAGGATATTTCGTCTCCGATGATTCCGGTCCGTCGAGTCCAGAGGGTTGAAGGGAGGGGTGGATAGATCCCTCGGTTTTGGAAAGCCAGCGAGGGAAATAAGCCTCCCTGGAGGTCCATGGCAGAGGCAGAACTGAACGGAGTAACAGACTTCAAGGTGTGTGCACAGATACGTTTCTGCCCCTCTCTCTCGCTCTCTCTGCGCTTGTTTTCCTTTCCCTCATCCCCCTCCCCCAGCTGTGTTCCTCTATGCCAGGGGGAAACGTGCGCGCCGAGGCTTCGCTCCGTACCACGGCAAAGGGTTCCTTCGTAATACCAGCATCGCAACTACAAACCCTCCTCCCTTACCATCCCCCTCCCACCCTCACTCTGTACTCTGATTTCGCCTTCTACACCGAATTTAGACCTTTTGCCCACACAAACGACGGACAGACCCGCACGTTTTCCATCTCCATTCCGGCCCCGTAAACACGCTGAATCCCCTCCGACGTTTGTCCACTCGTTGTTTGCTCGGAAGGTAAAACAGAGCGTCGAGAGCCTACCCGAATTGCATGCGGGAAATTTGCGTTCACTGTTCAGGGGTGGTGGAATACTCGACGCGACTCACGGAATAATTTTGCGAACCCTTTTTTGGGAGTTTGCGATTGGAGGAATGACTTATTTAGTTTTCATAAATTTATTTAATACGAATTGATTGAAAAAATTATTTGAATGGATCAAATTTATTTTTTGGTGGGTCTGGATGGGTTCCGCGTGATTTTTTTTCGGTATAGCTGAAAAGAACGATTATTAATATGGTTGATAGTGGCTGAAAATAATTGTGTTTAACCAAGAAGAATGATTTATTTAGTTCCAATGAATTGAGTTGAATAAAAAAAAAAAATTCCGCGGGTTTCCGAATGGATTTTGCGTGGCTTTTTACGATATAGCTGAAAGAAATTATGATTAATAGGAAATGCGAATTATGGTTAATATATATGGTTTATAGTAGCTGAAATAAATTATGGTTCACCAAAAGGAATAATTTAACTAGTTTGACCAAATGTATTTAAAATGAATGAAATTTATTTAATTATCGGTCCGATAAGCCATTTATTTTTTAATAAACTGAACTGAATAATATGTTCACCCCCTTTCTAGAAATTATGATTTTGAAAAAGTAATTACCATATGCATATTTGATCGGTTAATTAGGCCAGTCCTAAATATCGAAGGCGGAGAAATAAAAGTGCTCGTGGTGATTGACCGATGTACCGGGAAATCGAACACGCGGCGTGAAGAAGAAATAAATAAATAGAGACGCCATGACCAAGAGTGAACGAACAGGGAGGCGATGACGAAAAATGTCGCAATGAAAAATTGTGTATTTGCTTTTGAGATGTTCGTCACGCTGTGTCGTTTATTTATTCTCTCGTTTTACTTTGTACACAAATCGAGGGGAAACCAGTGATCATTGACGTTGAGGTTACATTTTCCTTGAGACCAAAATGCCATAATGCGGTTGGCTCTGGACTAATTTGTGGTCGCGCTCGAATTCACTCGCCGCCCACACGCTCATACCCTCAAAATAATCCCGTAATCCCGTGCCACCCGCCGTTGAATGGTTCTGTAATGTCAGCAATGAGGGCAAACCCTCTGAAACTTGGCACGATGACTGACGTATCTCTGCGGACGAACCTTTAGTTACATCGTCCATTAGTTGATCCAAAAGTTGATCAATTTTGCGGCAATAATGAATGCCCCGTTTATTTATTCATCATAGAAGGAGCATTGGTTTTCTTGGATTTTTTAAAATCAATTTTAATTTTAATATTCATTTTTGAAAGAATACATATTTAAAAACAATCCCATACGGATTTTAAAATAACTAGGGTCCTACACGCGCGCTCACGCGAACCGAGTAACTAACTGATCAACTATTAGAATTATAATTTTAGCTTCCGAAACTGACGCACTCAGAGGAGACGGTCAATTTTAGCAAATTTGAACTATATGCTTTCGAGACTACTGATGGATGAAAAATTGTCCAAAAAATATTTTTACAATCCTCAGAGGCAGCTCTTGCAAATGATACCTCGTACGATAAATTGATCAAGAATTTCTGTTTGATAAAAAAATGTTTGTTCAGCAACTATTACAATGCCACGAAAACGACCAGTACCGAACTCCGACTAATCCCTACTGACCCTACTAAAATCTAAAGTTTAGCTTTGGAAACCTGATCCGGGAGGGGTGCAGGTCATTTTTAGAAAATTTTTAACTTTACTCAAGATCCCTTTCTGAGATGATATATTTTAAGGCTGAGGAACCCTTGAAAATATCGAGTTGTCATTGCAGATTTCTTTTTTCAAACATGGCGCCACTTTTCCTCATCGTTTCTTTTCACTCGTTTCTTTTCCATTCTCGTCGACGTCTTTCCCGACGTTGCTTCCTTCGCCTCGCTAATTTTCACTCTCGAGAGCCAATTTCCCAAGCGAGAACCGACGTGGCTCAAGCTTTACGTTGTGAGGTTGCTTCTCCGCACGTTCATTGCCCATCCCAGAACCTCCTTTCTCTCCTCTCTTCGTGAAACTTGGGCGTCATGAACAAAGGCACCGGCTTAATACGTTTTAATCGTCGATGGACACCAGAGAGCTCTGCTCTCTCCCTCGCACTTTCCGTCTTACACAGATATATGTATATATATTTCGAGTCTATGGCCCCGGTCCACCGATTCGTTTTCTTCAAGTATCTCGGCTCCGACGAGCCAACGAGAAGCAGGACTGTTCCAGTCAGTCCTTGCGAGACAAGATTCTCTCGGGGCCAGGAACAAGTGAGACAGGTGGATTTAAAGCACGAGGTGACGTTTCTTAATCCAATTCTTTTCTAGTCGCTAATTTTCACGAGTTCTGTCTCCTTTCTTTGGCGCTCTTGTCCAAAGAGAGCCACTCTTTTTGTGTCTTTGAGAAAAAAAAAAACAAAACAGAAACTTTTTTTCGCTGGGGAAAAGTCGAGTTCACAAAATGAAAATTGAGACTGATGTAACTTGCAGAATTATATCATTATCGTGAAGTAATTGCAGGATGCACTTTTTTTTCGTTTAATTAATTTAGAGATTGGAATTTATATACATTAATTTATGTGAATGTTGGATCGATCGAACATTTTTTTCCACGTAAGATTTTAATTTCTCTCATTGTCTTCGTGATTGTTGAAGCTTCAAAATTCCGTTTGGTTCATCCGATTCCGATGACACTTATTGATTTTTGGCAGATTTTCAAAGATCGACCATCGGTTTTTGCACATTTTTCAAGGCATACCCTTTACAAATATTTTTGAAAAAAAAGTATTTTTTCAAATGCATTTAAAGAAAGGCTCATGAATGAGAGACAGCAAATTTTATTAGGGTTTTTTCTCCGCGCCGTATCAAGAGACGCGGCAGCGTCGCGACGCCAAGTATATTTTTTTATTCGAGCCGTTTAAAAAATATTTCACTATTATCATTTCAGTATTAATATACTGATATAATTATTATTATTTATTTCATCCTTCCCGTAGTAATTATAACTTAAACCTAATATTATGATTTCCTTTTTTACTCATTTTATTATAATGTTTATGAAACTTTAATTATAATGGTTTATATCGTCTTATTTTCGTTCAAGGCTCCTTTGAAGAATATTTCACTTTATTCACTGCACTTTACGCACTGGAACGTTTATATTACCGCCCATATGCCGCGGGCATATACACAGACATATACGTCTCACTGAACTTGTATGCTTTCACGACGGGTGAAACCATACACATTTTTAGTACGTCTAGCGTCGTTTCGTACGTAAAAGCACCGTTCTCTCGTGCTTTCTTTCGCTCTCCCCTTCTCTCGTCTTTTTCACTTTTCCGCGTTCTTTGACTCACACACTGCTCTACCGATGTGCACATGCCTTTTTTTAACCATAAACAATGTATTTTTTTCTCCCCTTCCTCTGTTGCAGGTACGTGATTGCATCGTAAAGTTCATCCCGCGTCAAGATTACGGCGTCGATTCTTCGCGGTTGTGCAATCTTTCTGGGTCAAAAAGCAACCCTAAAGGAGTAAGTGGCGAAACACATTCCTGAGGTAAATTTATATCCGGAGAGACTTCCCGGATATCGCTTCGAAAAAAAAAACCAAGTATCAGTGGAAGGACTTTTTTAGTATTTCAAATTTGTTTCCGCGTGCCCAAAAAATATATATATTTTTTAAAAGGTGTTTTTGGGGGGAGTTCCGAGTTTCAACGACGTCATTTTTGGGGGATAAAAGCTTACGAAAAAATTGTGAAGAAAATGGAAGAATAGAGGGAAAAGAGATAAAGAGAATTCGTCTTTATCAACTGTTTTTCTACCCCTCTTCGTCGTCGCTTTGTGCGAAAAAGCTGCAGGGGTGAAAAACACCCTCGAGCCGCCCTCCCCAAAATTGAGGAGAATTCATTTTCTTAACCATTTTCGTAGTCCTGAGAATCTTCGCAAAATCGAAACTGTGCAATTTTTGTCGCGATAAAAAAAAAATAATATCGAACACGATTTTTCCACCCCTTCTTTACATTCTTCAACGATCTGATTAAAAATCCATCGAATTAATTTCCATTCTGAAAAATCCTTTGCTGTTCCAGTTCTTTTTTTCAATTAGCATAAAAATTATTCGAAAAACGAATAAACGATTCTCAAGGGCCAATTTTTACTAAAAATACATTAATTTGTTTCCAAAAAGAAAATTTATGAGAAAATGAAAGTTCTGGAGGGTGAATTTTTATTTCTACTCTTGAATAGTTTTTTGCAACCCCCGATGACGCGACCCTATGATAAAAATCACGAATCGTCGGGATCGAACGACACGAGTTTCCATCGAGAATTCACGAAAGAACGATTCTCGGTTCCCTGCTCGAGAATACACGTCTGATAAACAGGCCACGAGGGTATATCTAGCATATAGCGTATATGGAGCATAAATGTTGTACGTGTGCATTATAAGGCACGCCGGTAACGCATGGAACTCGAGGGGATGAATAATACCCCGAGTGGCAAAGTGACATCGGGACTCTCGTCGTATCACAATGGTGAGCTTGATTGCTGGAAATTAGCTGGAGCGGCCCACATTTGCCTCGCCTATATACACTTTAAATAAGCACAGTCTCTCCTCGCAAAGGGTGCCATTTCCATTGCTCCTCTCGTCGTGTTCCTCGTACACGTTGAATTTTAACTCATTCACGGCGCCCGTCAAATTGCGGAAATCTGGCTCAATTAACGTCTCGGATGAATTTCCCGAAAGGTAATGATACTGATTAAGAGCGATCCTACATATCGCGTCGTTCATTTAAAAGCAGCGTTGATCTTAATTTTTTTAATTGACGGATTAATTTCTCCTTTAAGGAGGAAAGGCGCTGTAAAGGATTAAAAAATTGACAATGTTTGGCAATTTTTTTTACAGACATAACTAATTATTAAAGGATTTAATCATTGTTATTTTGTTGAATATTCAACATATTTCATGACAATGTTTATCGTAAAATCTTAAAAAAATAACACAGATACAGATGTTACTTTGAGAAGAAGAACAAATTTCATCTCCATTGTTTCATGATTATTTTGGTGAATGGTTTTCATCAAAATAAAAAAAAAAATCAATATCTATGCAAATGTTCCTATCATTGTGCTTGGACTTTTTTCTCTTTAATTATTTACAAAATAGCGACGCATCGATGTTTTTTCCATCTCCTTCTTTATTAAAACTGGTTTTAAAAGTATTAATTATAAAAAAAAAAAAAAAATCGGCTACTTGCAGTCTTGGATACTATTTTAAAAAAATGAAAATCGAAAGAAAAGTAAAAAGTATAACAAAATAAAAATCTGTTCATACGATTTCGGGTATTTGCTGGAATAAAAAAGACAAACGTCATTTTGAGAAAAAGGCGTTTATAGAAAAATCACTGATACTTGGTCAATTTTTAGAATTAAAAAATAATAATAATAATAAAAACAACAAAATTGCAATTAAAAAATTGAATCAAAATTTTTGAATGTCTACAATGACTTTCCCCCTTATAATCATAATGTGCTCAATTTTTCTGTTATTCGGATGTTTTATTTTACAATTGAAACGCTAAAATCGGTCCAAAATATGAGTATTTTCAAACTTATTTGTCTTTGAGCGATAATTCAAGATTAAAGGTTGTTTTTGGCAATTTTCGCAGTTCATTGAATCGATTTTTGAGCTATTTTTTTCATTCGAATACCGCTGATCTTTGCATATCAATGCTGGCCCAACTATGATTGCAAATTGCACGTTCAATTGTGCGACTTCCTTCCAGCATGATACATAGTATTCATGATTGACTGTGGCAAGTAGTGTCACACCGTGAAATTACCTCCCTCCCTCTTTTCCAACACTCCGTTTTATATCCGCGACTGCAACGGAGGTTTGTATATCACGCTCTTGAAATTCACTTAAACTCAACATTGGATATGCTCGCGGTATAATAGCGATAGAACGCTCGATAGTGTTCAAAGAAATTGCGAGAATAAAGATTTCGCACTGATAAAAGATTCATTTCATTCGAGAGACATTTTGAGATATTTTTTAATGCAAAAATTACCGAAAAATTGCTTCCTAATCGCAAAATATTTGTTGCAAAAATTGTGGATTTCTTATTTTCTGGAATGAAGATCAAAGATCGAAGGATCAATATTTATCTCTTCTTGCGTTCTTCGAACATCTCGTAATAATAAAAACGTGAGATTTCCCAGGGCGAGAAAAATAAAGATTATATTCTCACTCTTCGGGGCCGTGGCACTTAAATGACAGGGGGTGCCGCGCGAAAAAGTGACGGATAAACGAGGGTTCGAGTGTGCGCACACTCGATTTTCGTGCATAATGCGTGAAAGAGAGAGTGGAAAGACTTCCGTTGCATCGGCATCGCTAAAGGGGTGGCTCAGGGTTCGGAGGCTCACAGCGGAAACGAGATAGAGGGAGAAAACGGCTACCCCGATAAAGGTAAATGTCCGTAGTCGCCGATATCGTCGCGGCGAGGGAGGAAGAGTGCGAAAGAGGGAGAAAAAAAATAGAGTAAAAGAGAGGAGTTCGCCGTGTCGATAGGCCGAGGACTACAACACCCCCGCTCCTCGTGAGATGGCTTGACACATTTTATTTTGGATTCTGCCAAGAATCACCTTGTTTATCCGAGCCATTAATGTTCGATCTTGGTGATCGATCACCCAAGGCGACGATATCTTTTTTTATCGGCAGAAAAAATAAAAATTTCCGCAGCTCGAGTAATGCTTCCGGTCTGCCGGAAGCTATTTGTCGAGCAGGTGAAGAACCTTGATTATCGATAATTAAAGAATGCAGGGAAAAACGATATTTGATTACGAATTGAAAACAGCAATCTATCTCTTTCGAGGATTGAAAATTTGTTTCAAAGGTTGCACTGTTTTTTTTTTCTTAGAGTTTTACACGCGGTTAAGGGGTTGAAATGACTTTGATTATCGATAATTGAAAAATTAAGGCAAAAAAGTACATTTAGTTATGAAAAAAAACAACAATCTATCTTTTCAGAGGGTCGAAGGGCTGCACGGTTTTTCTTAAGTAATTGCTTGCGCATACTTTCTCACTATTTTTTTTAATAATAAAGAAATTATTTTATCAGAAATTTTAGGCATACAAAAGAACACTATTTGATCAATATTTTTAAAAAAATTCATTGATAATTCAACCAAAAACAACCTTCCCAACTCTGGGATGGAGGAAAAAAATCTCAGTCTTTTTCATCCCCCGTTTAATTCTTGTTTTTTACGACTAATTTCACATCCGTTGAAATTGAACCAAGCTTTCCCACACAGAGAGAAAAATCTGTTAAAAATTACCGTGCTGTATTATAATCGTGATGTAAAAGACACGTAATGCAGTATTTATAGATGCATGTAACAAAAATTATGGGTTTTTATGAAAAAAATTAAAAAAAAAATGACGAATTTTTCTGATGCAGCACGGTAATTTTTCTGATACAGCACCGTAAAAATTCCGTGTCGGGTCTTTTACATCACGATTATAATACAGCACGGTAATTTTTAACAGATTTTTCTCTTCGTGCAACCCCCCCCCCCCCCAAAATTTAATTCTTTCAAATTGACCCCCTTTGGTTTTCCAAAAACCATCACAACGTATTGTTTAATTTTTTGTTTTTTTTTTCAATTATCTATATACAAACGAATTTGGAAGAGGTGGATGATAAATTTTTTCGCAAACGGACGAACTGGGACATCCGGTTTTTATGACCAAGTGACAGAGTACATAGCGCTGACCCTCTATTGTATGCAAATTGGGGTTTACTTTTTGGTCGTTGCGCACGTTTGTGTGAAATTTAAAAAAAAGTAAAAATAAATAAATAAAGTTTCGAGCGAAATAAAATTGGTTTGGCCAGCCGGGCAATTAGAATCGGTGAATTAACGGCAATGTAATTCTCGTTTTCAGCCCTCTCGGGGATGGTTTAACCCCCTTCTTCTCAACACTATATATATATTTCTGTAGTTTGCACTAACTGGTCACGAGTCTCGCGCTTAATGAAAATTTCGCACAGAGCGATGGGCCACGTGCATACGCGACGTGCCCCACTCTCTCATTCTCTCTTTCTCTGTTTTACTCTTTCTCTTGCTTCGCGTGATACTGGCAGCTGGGAAAATTAAATTTTCCAGCAAGAAGCCCCGCACCTACGTGCAGTGTATCGCTCGAGCTTTCCATACGGTTATCGGTGGTTTAATTTCTCTGGAAAATGGATATTTTCCACCGGCGATATATATACATATATTTATATAGAAAGAGCTAAAGAATGAAGATTATTATTTTATGAATCCCTCGGCTCGATGTTTATCTTTCATCCCAAAGATCGCTAAATACACCCTATATATTATTCGCCGATTGCGATATCTTCGTTAATAGACTCCTTCGGGTTAAGAAAATCTCAATTTTCCAATCAATTCTCTTCAAATTTTGAAAAGGAAAAGTTTCTGAGTTTTTTTAGCTTTTGACGCATACCGGGGTCAATATGAACCCCACACTGCCTTTCTTTGGTTCAACGCTTTCTCACCCTACAGTGAGAAAGCGACTTAATTCTACATCGATTTATTTTATTTTTAGAGGAGAGAGCTGCAGTGAATATTAATTTTTTTTTGCATTTCTTTGAAGTTATTTTTATAAACGTGTAGGTAAAATTTTAAGTTGGTATTCTGAAAATTGACCGAGTTACAGTTACTTCGGTGAAAGAACGAAAACTTTAAACACCTTTTTCTCAAAATGACTTTTTTCGAACTTGTCCCAGCGATACTCGAAAATTTATGAACCGATTTTCATTTTTTTTTTAAATATTTGGAATCGTAGTGGCTGAGTCTGTACGTAGCCAATTTCAAAAATTTAAACCCAAAATATCAATGGAACAATGGAGAGTACATTTTTTTCTTCTTCTCGAAACATTGTCCGTATCTCTGTTAATTTTCAAGATTTTGCAATAAAAATTGCTACGAAATGAATTGAATATATACCCAACAAAATAACAATAATTCAATCCTTTACAGTGGCTTTCCCTTTTAACGAGGAAGAGAAAAAAATGCTGTAGAGTCATATTTAAGCTCAGTTCGGTCGGTAAAATATGAATTCAAAGAACAAAAATGCTCACGAGCGATTTTTGCAGGAAAAATTTTAATTTACTTTTTCGATCAACCGTAATTGAAAATAAAATTTATCATCCCTTTTTTCAACCCTTGATATTCTTACACCTTTTACGATCGTGCTGCGTCATTCTCGGGGATGAACCGACCTCGATCCACTTTCCCAGAGTTGATCCAAATTCCGTCTCAGTTCCCGAGTCGATAACGTCACTTCCTAGTTTACTCGCGTAGCTCAAAGATAGCGCTGATCCAGCGCAGTAACGAGTTCCAACGATTGTACGCGTTCGTTAAGCTTAATTTTTTTTATCTCATTCGTGTTTTTTATCGTCAATGTTCGCGTGTTTGTACATGACGAAGGAAGGAGCTTCTCGTAAAACTAAAACTCGCCGAGCGAGAGGTTTGTTTCCTTTTTTTAACGCTACTTCGAGAATCCCTCGATGAAGCAACGCGCAGAAAAATCTCAGTGTTTTCCTCACTCGAGGGCCGAGGATGCTCTCTTTTGCTCGTAAAAAGTTTCGGGCAACATACATCTCACGGTTAGAGCAAAGGCTCAAAGGGAGTCGACGCGAGAGAGCGAGATGCCGAGGGACTCGAGTAGTTTGTGCACGATCGACACGAGCGCGGCCAACATTCAACGGCGAGAACTCTCGGCAAGTAGCGACGACCGCCATTAGTCAGACAGCAACCCTCCCCCTCTTCTTGGTCAAAGTCGGCGAAAATCAGGGTTGGAGGAGACAAAAAAAGCATCAAAAATTTGCCAGGGTTCCCTTGGCGCGTATCAACTTCTCTACCTGCTGCAACTCGTACGTCCAAAAACTCTACCGAAAACTTATTTCAATATTTAAAATTCTTTAAAAAATCAGGCGCGAAGAGGAAAAAAACCTCCATTATTATTATTATTATTATTATTATTATTATTATTATTATTATTATTATTATTATTATTATTATTATTATTATTATAGCATCTTTTTAGTTTGTTAAATTTTTTCTTAAAACAGTCCAAGTGTGCTTGCAAATCACGACAAAGATTTCGTTCAACTTTCAATGTCACAAAAATTTTATAATTGTTGTTTTTCGTTATTATTACCTTTGAAATTCGCGCCATTCATTCTCTCTCTTTCTCTCCTTGTTCTCTTGTCTTTTCTCCATTTCCGCGGTACGCGAAATAGATTCTCCAACAGCTCGAAGCGACAGACGCATACCGGAGGGGGCACTTCACTCTTTTCTTATTATATTCCACGGGCCACTGGGTTTTCCGCCGATCCCTGTATACACACGCATACTCGGCGCCCCCTTCCCAATCCTCGAGAGTCTTCGAGTGTCCTCGTAAAAAAGTTGGAAAACATCACGTCGTATGGCACTAAGCGAGATACAAAGAAGAAAACGCTTGGGTTTTCCTCCCCGCCCCTCCCCGTTGTACAAGAGCTTTCACCCCCTCGTCACCTGCGCGACCCCTCTCCCTCCGTCTCGCTCCTACAAGCTAATAAAAGCATTTTCCATTATTTTTCGACGACGACCCCCTCCCCCCCCCCCCCGAACATCGTTTCCAACAGATTTTGCCCGTCGAGAATCCCGACAATCTTAAAGAAAATTTTTAACCACGCGCTGCTGCACTCGAGGGAGGAATAGAACTTTTTTTCACTTTCGAGGCCAGAAGGGATCAACTTGGTGAGGAAAGGGGCAAAGCCACTGTTAAACGGGTGACGGTACTTGGAGAGAAAAACAAATCAAGGAATGAAAAACAAAAGGTACTTCAGGGATTGAAATTTTTGGTTTAAGTTTTTAGTTTTTATCTTGTACGCTATAAGGGTTGATTGTCTATAATTAATGGTATTTTGAAAGAAATTGCAAAATAAATCGGATCTTTTTGGATCTAAAAAAATTCTGCCTCCTATTCAAGGAAGCTTGTAAAATTTAACAAAGGACAAAAGCCCTCAAAAATTGCTTATAACTCTAATTTTTATGAAAAAACAATGTGTGATTTGTTTTTTTATTATTTTGAATAAATATTATGAAAATTATTTTTCCAAGTAGTTTAATCAACGCTGTAATAATCCTTTGATTATCGTGGTTTGACCTTGGGAGGCTTGACCCTGGTTCATACGAAATTCCGGATTCCATAATGCGGTATCCCGAGAAAACCACGCGGGATATAACTATTTTCCGAGGGGGTTGGAAATTGTCCGGGGAGTGGGAAAAGGATTTGCCAGAGTCAGCGCCATCTTTGGGTGAATTTTCCTTCGAAAATTTTCGCACCATCCCTAAAACGGTTTGCGTGGCCTCGGCCTGTTGTAATATATGCGCGGGACCCGTGAATGTTCGACGTGTAAATCCGTGTTTCAAGGGACAAGGGGGTGGTTTCACAAGGCGCTGGTTTCTCCTTCCTGAACCGTGAGTCTAACCCCGCGGGCGAGTACCGCGCAGTCGAGCAATTTGTGATATACGAGAAACCAGAGGGTGCTCGTTGTAATATACAGGATACAGGATACAGGGCGCTTTTGGGTTCACCTTTAAACCCATCCTCTATTCATAGTCACTGTCCCAAGCGTTTTCAAACCTTCCTTCTATCAAATCCCACCCTCCGCCCTTATTCCTCTTTCTCTCGTCTCGCATTTTCTCATACATAATACGATGAAACGCGTCTGTATTGGCGCATTTAGGACTCATGCATGTGATAAGGAAAAACCATCCCTTCTCTCCGTTCACTGGCGTGAAAATTCCGCTCAAGAGTATCAGGGAAATTTCGCGAGACACCAACACGGCTATGGCCTTGGAAAACGAGGTTAACCTCCTTTCACAATTTATCGCACGTGAATATTGTCTTTATCACTGGAATATCATACGTCCGTGGCATTCTTCAAATATTACTGAAATTATAAATTTTATATTGACATATTGAATATTGATAGATTGAATATTGATATGTTGAACATTGATGTACTGAATATTGATATATTCGGATATATATATAGTTCGGATTCTGGGACTGAATCCTCATACATATATCAATAATTTAACCAAAAATTTAATATTTTTATGAATAAGTTAAAAAAATATTTTTTAAGGTTTTTTTTTCGTTCGTTCTCATACAAAAAATCCCTATTCGAGTTCCGCGTGATATAAAATTAGCGATAAATTTCTCATCAAGTTAAGTTGTAAAATGTTGGGGACAAAAAATTGCCTTGCTCTCCTTGTTTGATTTTCGGACGAACAAACAACTTTCTAAATAATCTTTAGATCGACATATTGATGTATCGAAGATACATTGATACAAAGACACGTCTGTATATTGATCATATATTCTCCGTTCAGCCACTGGATACCGATGTATCAATAATTTTCCGAAAAATTGAATTATTTTATGAATATAACTTAAAATATTTTTACAGTCTTTTTTTGCTCATGCTCATGAAAGAACAAATTTCCTACGACAATTCTGCATGATATAAAATCAGCAATAAATTCCCCAATGAGATGAAGTTGTAAAATGTTGAGGAAAAGTTGTTTGTTCTTTTTTTTCGTTTGGGATATATCGATATATCGATGATACATCTTCTTTCCTGCCACTGATTATTGATCTATCAAAAATTTGCAGCGAGAATTCCGCGCGATATAATATCAGCCATGAGTTTCCCATAAAATATAGTTGTCAATTGTTCTAAGAAAAATGATTCTTGTGTCCGTTTTGTTTGAGGAATTACAATCGATGTGCCGATACATCGATACATTGATATATCGATATGTCTATAAGTCGATACGTTATACGGTAAAACTATTCGATAGGATCCTCGACGTCTGATCAAAGCTTAACTACGAACTGGAGTGTCGATATTTATTAAAAATGTAGAATATATCTATATATCTATAGATATGTAGAATATACGTTTGTGCATTGACCGAAAACTATTTAGCCAGCCTGATCTCAAGGTGTAAGCCAGAACGGTATCGGTACTTAGCCCCCTCCCTTCTATCTTCTCCTCAGTCCCCTCGCCGCTCTCTACGTGGTTAGCATACCCACGTCGTCTATTAACATGCCCGGGATAAGGCCGTCTCGTTCTTCCTCTCCCTCATTCTCTCTCCTCGGCACTGAGGAACTTGCATGGGGCGACGCCGTGAACTCTGCAACAAAGAAAATTGAATGAGGCTCGCGAGGCACGTTGCCTTAACGCGCACGTGTGTGCAGCATTTATGCCGAGAACAGGGGCAAAAAGGTGAGGCGATGACGCCCCCATCGAGCTTGAGAGAGGAGACGCCTGGTGTGCACCATTATGAAGCAGGATTACACAAAATCCACGCAAACATATTCGTTTACGGTGCAGGAAGAAAGGAGACCCGAGGGGTAACTCTTGTGAGAGCCAATGCATTCCGATAAGGAGATATCTTTTTCTCGAAAATCCCTCTAAAGTCGGTGTTCTGGTCTGGAACTTGAAAAAAACTTGTTGATCTTGAGAACCTTCATAGATGAACTTTTGGGACTCTTTTAAAAAAGATTTTTCAACGATAATTATCAATTTTTTATAATCACTTGTTTCTGCAAATATTTAATATAAAAATTGCTGAAAATGAGATGAATTCGATGGGTTCGTTTCAGAATTATTTTTTCCATCAAAAATCGGTACATTTGTGTTGGAATTTTTTTTCCCTGACGTTGGGATATCCTGGAACGACCCTAAAATTTTAAAGAAAATTTTGTTCATCATTGGATGAGAAAAAAGATTGGGAAAATGACGCTCTTTGGAGGGGAGCTCCCTTTAATATGAATATGATTGACATTGATATTAGGATAAAATTCATTTTCCTTTTTACCGTGATAACCGTTTGCGCGTATCCCGTGGGTTTCTTTTATGGCCCTTCGTGCTTTTTTGCCCTCTCGACGTACTGAGGAAATTCCCGACGAAGGTCAGCGATGCCAGGATCCCTCCTTCTTCCTGCGAAGGGCCCATTCTTCGCTACTCAGACAGTCCGTGCATCTTCCGAGCATTTTAAACTCGAGGCTTACCACGTGAAAAGCCACAATTCGCCTTTTCACGATCCTGGATCCTGAAATGCTCTTCTCTCTCTTTCTCTCTCTCTCTCGCCCTTTCCCGGCTTATCCTTCCGGACTTCCTATTCCCGTATCCACGAGAAGACAGGATAAATGGCACGCGAGAAGTCAGCATCAACGTGCCTTTATTCCTCTTTGCAGAACGCGCCCTTCTCCGTGACAGACGCGAAGATTGCTCGTGACACGCGAGCTTGAACACGCAAATTCACCTTTTCTCCCGGGATTTCATACCGGAGATCTCTCTCCCTTTTCTCTCTTACTTTTTCTTGGATCTTACCTCAGCTTTTGTGTCGTCAAAATCCTCGTGCGCGAAACCGACGAGCATCGCAAACTCTCGCTTCTTTTCCCTCAAGAAGTGCATTCGCATCGTCAACGAGAATAGTTTTGGCGAAAAAATTGAATTTTCAGCTTCTACGCGACAAAATACGAATTTGCTCCAATTCCTTGTATTCTAACTTTATTTAAAGGTTTACATGGGTGTGGAAAGTTGAAGGAAAGCACATTTTCTCCATTTTTTTTCGATACAATCGATAAATTATTTTATTCAATATTTTAAGCATATCAAAAAATGTTTCGACGTTATAAAATTTTTACTTCGAAATTTGGAAAATTCAGTCGGATTAGAAATTTTTTTGATACATGGAATAACATATAAAATTTATTAAATACCTAATATTAAAAAAAAAAAATATGTTATTGATACAAACCCTTGATAAACTAATTTTCCGAAGGCTTAGCGAAAATTTCATCAGGAAATTGAAAGAAGGGAAATTTAATATTTTTTCTGGATAATTAAACGATTGCTGATTAATTCAATCTTTGATGATTGAAATAAAAAATTTTTAATCTATTTTCATACATAAAATAACATATAAAAAAACAACATATAAAAACAACATATAAAATTTATACATAATTTTAAAAAAATGTGAAAAATTTGGGAATGATCGAATACCCTTTTTGCATGTTTGACTCCCGGATTAAAGTCTGTAAATATTGACCCAACAAAATTGAAGATTTTTTCTTATTGGGACTCTTATTTATCGAAATTGCTCGATTGTCATTAAATGTAAATTTCGAGCTACTATTCTATTAGGCTAAAAATGAAGATACCCTTATCGGTGTAATTGCACTCTTACGTTGATATACGTATCGTCGGAGATAAGATAAAAAGATCCATTTCGTTATTACCAGTTACAATCGTTGGTTATTTCGAGGGAAATAATGAAAAAGCATGGGCTTTTTGTGTGATGGCCAATGCGAGCGCCTTTTCGAATATTCAATGCCAATGATTGAGATTTTCGCGTGACTGCGACTCGTCACGAATCCTCGTCGTTGACTTCTATCTTTATCCCTCGCTCTCTTTCTCTGTTTCTGCCCTATCTCTTCCTCTCTCCATCTCCATCCGCCGCGAAAAGCTATTATCCTCGTGCACGCACGCGACTGTATATAACTGCCGAAGAATACGTTATCCTCGCTGAATTGCCCTTGCGGTTTGGATCGCGAGAGGATTAAGGAATATACGTAACGCAATCGGGTTTGTGAAAGTTTTATCACAAAAGGATTAGCGGATATATAGTCGTAACGGATATACCAGACACATTTACATCTCTGCAGATTGTAACTTCAGTGTGAAAGATTCCTAGAATTAAAAAAATCCTTCCGATGAATCTCCGGCATTTCGTAACTGCAGGCCTAAATAATATATTTGGCAAATAAAAAAAAGCCTTAAAAAATACGCAAATTAAAAAATTTAACGACGTCGAAGTTTAAGTCGTTGTAATGCAATGAAAATAAATTATATAAACTTCATTTTTAATGACATTTACATTTTGCCAGTCGATTTAGCGTTCCAAGTCCCGGGCCGAAAGTCATCCTGATTTACGACTTGGAAAATAAGTCTTGATTATGAACTATTCTCAAAGACGATCACGATTAAGCGAGCCTCCTCTCGAAGAGGTCAAATGTTCATTATAAACTTGCGTTAATTCCATTGCCATGTGTACAGCGATGCAAGAGCGAGAATCAACGAAGTGAGAATCGAGTTTTGGAGCATCGGTGCAAACTTTCGCTCTGCTTACTTTTCCGGAGAAGTTCTGGTGCAAACTTGGCGTTCTTCTTGCAGCTACAACGTATCATTGAAACTATTTTCTTTGAGTAAAATCGACCTTTCTCCGTGCGTTTCTCCGAAGAACCCATTGAAGCGCATCTTCGCTTCGGATTCGCTATTTTGCGCAAAATAATAATTAAAGATGAGCACGAGTTAATGTTGATACTGCGATTGATATATATATATATATATATATATATATTTATATATGGCGACTCCGACGAATCTTTGGCACAACAAGCGCATCTTCGGGATGTCTCACGGTAAATAAAGCTCCGTGAATCTTGAGGAAAATTTTCCAAAGTGTCTTCAAGGAGCTTCGTGAGCGATATTCTCCAGTCTTTTGTGTCGGGAGGACGTTGAGAAGCGCGGATGCACTTTCCAAGACAAATTCATCAAAGTCGAAAACACGGAGTCCCGGGCTTCTGGGCTTTCCGTTTGTTTCGTCGAGCTACGCCTCGACGCCTTTTCCCATATCTACTCACCCACATTTACTCACCCTTGTGTTATACCCTTCGAGACAATCTAATTTACGCCTCCCGCCATTTCTTCCTCCTGCAAATTCTGACAATGAACCAAAACTCGTCCTCTTCCACTCCTCTCGCGTTTAGTTTGTATTATTACACCGTTTTTACAATTAGTTTTGTCAATCTTTGTAACACCGTTTCATACTATTTCGTACTTTCGCTCTAGACGTGATAAGAATGTCGATGAGAAACAAGAGCTCGAGATATTCCTCCAAAAATCCCTCCCCCAACGTTTTGACTGG
Organism: Alloplasta piceator; assembly: GCA_946863875.1. Classification (NCBI taxonomy): domain Eukaryota; kingdom Metazoa; phylum Arthropoda; class Insecta; order Hymenoptera; family Ichneumonidae; genus Alloplasta; species Alloplasta piceator. Next base: position 379,471 of record OX333073.1, read on the forward strand.
TTTGAATTCAGTTTTCATGGCATGGATTTTAATTGAACTTCCGGAAAATGATGCTGAAGCTCGCATCGTCGTTTGAAACCAAGGAAAATAGTTTCTTTTTGGATCACGCTAGATTTAAATTTAAATTTCATCCTTATAATTCTTATGCGACAGTTTTTTAAGAATATATTATTATTATTATTATTATTATTATTAATATTGAGTTAAAATCGATATTTGACCAGCATTCTCCGAAAAACCCAACAAATTTCCTGAGCATGGTAATTAATCCCGTGATTGATCAAAAGATTTTCTGACATATTAGATTTTTAAAAAAACGGCGGACGCTCAAAGGGATTTTTGCGCAAAAAAAAGTAGATCAACAATCTGTATCTGCACAATACGGGTCAAAAGTGTGACTGGAAAATTGTCAAAAATGTTAGCAATTCAAAATATGATGCAAAAAATGTATTTGTGATTTAAATTCTCTGCTGAAATGAAAAAGAGTGACGTTACATATTTCACTTTACAAACAAGCGAAATAGTCGTAATACAGCAATCGCTGGAAGGGTATGTATAATATACAAAAACGTAGAGATTCCACTTCCGGTTCGCAACGCGAACTCTCGGCGTTGATGGAGAACCTAGTTAACCTGACGAATTCGCGCAGTTTCGCTTGATATCCGCGAGAGAATCTCGCACCGTTGCATACGCCATTTTTTGTTTCTCGTTGCATTATACATCAACCCTTTTTCCAGTCCTTTTTGCCGTATCGCAAAATTGTCGAATATTTCATCGTACGCCTCGAGAAATTGAAACAATTTTTGTGTCTCTCCGCTCTCGCATCGATTTAACGCTGACTCTTGTCGCGAATTATCAATTTTTACGTTTTTTATAGCGAAACCAGTGTCATCGGGCAATTGAATCCAGCTTTTTATTTCTCACACGCTGGAAAGAGAGAAAATTACCCGAGGCCGTTACACGAGCGAAGATTCGAGAGAATAAAGTGGGACAAGAGAGGAGGCGAAAAAAAGAGTTGGCTCGGAAAAGGGTTTCGCTAGGCGAGAGGGCTTGAAAATTGGTCCTCGCTGGACGAAGAATGGATGATAAATTTCTCATTAAACACCCTCAACGCTGGACTTCCCGTTGCCGTTGAATTGGAGAGCTAGAACGGGGAAGAGAGACAGGAAGGGAGAAAGAGGGAGAGAGATGCAGGGGCAGGCTGCGATGAACAGGGGATGAACCTTGTGGGCTGGTATTTCGATGTCGGAGAAATACGTGGCCGAAAAGAGAATGAGAAATAATCAGGCGACGGGCCGTGCGGTTCGCCCCGAGTGGACACGTGAAAAATTGCTCTTTCCCAAAGTCCGTATAGCGCACTTTATGAAACAGCAGAGTCCGCAATGGCAGCGCGTTACGTTTGAGGATTGACTCTTGTTCGTCCTTTTTTTCATCTTGTGGTTGAATATGAAGAGTGTCTTCGAAAAATGATGAACTTTCGCGTTGAATTAAAATGCTCCTCCTACGAAAATAATTATCGGATTCGTTACTTTGCGCATAACATCCCTCTGCTGACGACCCGGAACCCCAAATGCCCTGGAAAAGCGTCGGCGATTCGGGAAATATAACTTAAACTTCAACTTCGTTTAACAGGAAGAACGGAATTATTCTAAAACTAATTACCGTTGAGAATGTTTTGACGTGAAAAAGCTTTCAAAGTTTTTTTTGGGATCTCCATTGACCACCGGAAACCCCAGATGCCCTGAAAAAGCGTCAGCAAATCTTGGAAATTAAAAAAAAAAACTTATAACTTAAGCTTCAACTTCGTTTTTCTAACGGTGCGAACTTCAACGTCGCATCAATGATAAACGTCAATTAAAATTTGAGTTCCGTAAATCCAGTTTTGCTTCATCGTTTACGATGGCAGGGAGTCACGAAGAGGTGTCGTCGTTTTAATGAGGGACGAAGGACGGTAGGATAGACGTTCGAACGTTGTTCGTTTGTTAACCAAGCCAGAGGATATACGATGAATGTGCACGATGGCTGCAACTGCGTGCGCGATACTTCGGTGAATGGCGTATCGCCGGTAATTAAGGGACGGTTCGTGTTATACGAGAAGGCAATAACCACGCAGGAGGCTCAGTAACATTCGGTACATTCTCCGACCTGTACAATCGGTATACATATACACGTGTACGTTATTCCGACTAACGAGAATCACCCCGACAAGATGACCATGACGGTATATGTACACGCCAAAAGGGTCTCACAATGTCACCTTGGGACTGGCACCAACCCCGACGACGCACGCTACGTTCTCCTTTCGCCCTGTAACGAGCAACATTCATCGATTTTGTAACCTCTCTCGATACCCTACCGAGCTAAGAAAACATCCGACCAGGGCCGAACTAAGGTCGTTTATTCTGTTACACGAAGTTGAAGTTTGAGTTGTAAGTTTTCCTTTTCAATGTCCAGTATCGCCGAGGCCTTTCCAGGGCATTTGAGGTTTCAGGTCGTCAACAGGAATCCCAAAAAAACGTTTGAATATTTTGTCGTGTCAACATATTCTCAAGGGTAATTAATGTTTGAATAATTCCGTTCTTCCTGTTCGGTACATTTCAAAAATATATTTGAAGAAATGCAAATCAATCAATTTGTTAAAATTTTTTTAGTTACTTTCCACTTAAGGAAAATGAATGAAAAAATAATCCCTCGCTTTCGAACGATGCAAACTGCGGTATCATCGACATAGTAATGATGTTTCCATTTGCAATTCTAATTTCTTTCTTGAACCAAGGAAATATCATCGTTGATCAGATTTCTGTTCATCATCGTTGGTTTTATCGTAATTCAATGACACCCTGGTCCTCGATTTCACTGGATTCGACCCCTCCGACGATGTGTACCAAAGTTCGAGATCACATCGTTGGCTAAACTCTCGGTTTATTTGACACGGAGGAAACTCGCGGATCTCGTCAATTTCCCCCGATTCTTAGTGCGACGCCCCGTTCGACGGTCCTACTCGATGATCCACGGTTCCATCCAAGAGTCTCTGGATGGCACGATACGCCTTTTTGGGGATAAAAATCTTTCGTTTCTGTATCGCACCAGCGGACTGCAGGAGGGGAGTCTCGTGCCCACATTTGTGAGATTCTGTCTCCAGGTTCGCTCCGAGCACAGCGACGAGAGTTCGACGCGTTTGGTATTGTGGATTATCGGAGACCGAAGCGTCTGACGGGAACCCCACGCGCGGATGCGAGCTCAGACCATGAGGCCAGATGTCGAAGAGGGTGGCTTTGTTTTTTGCGTCAGGGGAGTTGACGGCGTGACTAAATAGGTTAGACACGGGCTGTGGTAAAATGCATCTGGTCGAAATCGGAGAAACTCCAGATAGGGTGTCGATGAACTTTGAAATGAAACCTATGAATTTTCACCCCAATTTGTGAAGAAATGGAAGGCTGATTTTCAGTGGACTCCATTGAGGGGCTGATTATACCTTGATTTAGATTTAGAAAATATGGATACATTTTTTTTTTTTTAGAACGATTGGTGAAAAAGAAACGCTTTTTTAAAATACATAGATAGATTATTGAGAAGCTTCGAGAAAAAATTTACTCAAACGTATAGAAAAATAACAATGGAAGCCACTGTAGGGATGGAAAAATTGTCAATTTTTGAGATTTTTTTTTATAGACGTAACTAATTATTGAAGGATGGGGTTAATGTTGTTTCATTGAGTATATACTCAAATTATTTTATAAAAATTTTTATTGAAAAATCTTGAAGATTAAGAGATATCGATATTATTTTGAGGACGACATAATTTCCTCTCTATTGTTCCATTAATATTTTGGTGAAGGGTTATCTGAAATAATATATATACATATATGTGGGGCATTCCATCCCAAATCGGACAGTTTGAAAAACTTTTTTTTTTATTTCCTCAATTTTTTTATATTTTTGAGTACCCATCAAAAGACCCTTCCTGTTAAACTTTAAGATTTTCTTGATTGCCCGTTCAAAAGATATTAAATTAACAAAAAACCGCTCTTTTTTGGTATTTTGGTCATAACTTCTTTAATAATGGTCTGAATTAAAAGTTTTTTTTTCAAAATTTTTGTTTTTTCATGGCCTTTTCAGAAAAAAATACAACAAAAGTATTCGACGTGTTTTTTAATGAGTTTTTTGAGTTTTGAACGTTAAATCGCGTTTTTAAAAGTGAATGTCATTTTTTTTTTTTTTTTTTTTTAATTTTTTGTTTCAAACATCTATCTATTGAACAATTTTTGAGATCCCAGATCGTGGGATCTCAATAACTACTATTTTTTTTCGATTTTTGAAAATTAATTTTTTTTTTATATATTATTATGAATACCAATTTTTGTTACTGTATAGTATTTTTTTCAATATTTAGAATTTATTTTGACACTTTTTTTATTTGTCAACAGGTTCTTAAAATTAATAATTAATCGTTAAGTCTGTTTATGAACAATAATAACAACGGTTTTTTTTTATTTACGTATTTTTTTTTTAACCTTACATATACGATTATTTCCTGAATTAGAATATTCCTTTGCCAATATGTTTCCGTTGCTCATTGGAATATCTGAATGAAATTTTCGTGTCTTCCTGTGATTGACTTCGCAGTATTTTATCGCAAATAAAATATTTCTTTTGAATCTGAATAATGTTTCTCATGTGAAAAATTGACAGCAATATTCGGTAAACTATTTAGGTTCAATGCCCACTCGTAGAATTCTTGAACTCTGTTGTTATTTGCTCATTGATTAATTATTAATTTAAAAAATCTGTTAACAATGAAAAAGTGTCCAAATTAATTTGATATGATTAAAAATATACTATACAGTAACAAAAATTGGTATTCGTAATAATTTATTTAAAAAAATAAATAATTTTCAAAAATCGAAAAAAATAGTAGTTATGGAGATCCCACGATCGGCCTAGTCTTAAAAATTGTTGAATAGATAGATGTTTGAAACAAAAAATTAAAAAAAAAAAAAAAACAAAAATTACATTCACTTTTAAAAACGCGATTTAACCTTTAAAACTCAAAAAACTCATTCAAAAACTCGTCGAATATTTTTGTTGTATTTTTTTCTGAAAAGGCCATAAAAAACAAGAATTTTGAAAAAAAAAACTTTTTATTCGGACCATCATTAAAGAAGTTATGACCAAAATACCAAAAAAAAGCGGTTTTTTTTGTTAATTTAATATCTTTTGAACGGGTAATCAAAAAAATCTCAAAATTTAACAGGAAAGGTCTTTTGATGGGTACTCAAAAATATAAAAAAAATTGAGGAAATAAAAAAAAAGTTTTTCAAACTGTCCGATTTGGGATGGAATGCCCCATATATATCACAATATTTATACGAATATAGCTAATGTTATGCGGAGGCATTTTTTTCTTCTTTTATTATTTATAAAATGGCGACGAATCGAATTTTCCTTTATTGTTAAGGAATTTTTTTTTCAAACAGATTCTAAAAATAAAAAATTTCGCCCAAGCTTTGGCTCGCTGAAATGTCGAGGCTCATCCGCGACTTCTGGTTCTCCGGAGGACCAGTAATAAGGGAGAAGACGAAGGTGTAAGGTAGAAAGAGCGATGAAACAGTCGTAAGACTCGGTTACCTATTTCCTAGGGAGAAAGGGATGCCAGGGGGTGGCGAAATGGTCGTGGGGGAGCAAATGATAGGGTGGTTCTTGGAAAGGGCAAAAAGGAAGCGAGAAGGAAGGAAGGAAAGAGAGTCGGAGGTCTGTACTGTGAGTGGCGGTAATTACGGTCGGGTAACGAGTACGTTCCCATCCTCTCTTTTCTCGTACCTGATAACTATAGAAGTGCACCCTTCTCTCTCTCTCTCGCTCTCTATTTCTCTTCGTAAGAATGGAAGCAAGAGTCAACCCTCTTCAACACTAGCCGTGATTTTCCGGTAAGCCGAGTCAATTTCACTCGATGAAAAATTTCTCCATCGGCGAAATCTGATTCTCCGTCGAATCCGACGAATTCGCGTTTCAAAGTTTATTCTCCCACGTCCAATTAGCCGAGAGGCGTTTTTTTGCACCCCTTATTTTCAGCATATTTTTTTTCACAAACTAATAGGGGTTGAAAAGAGGGAAATCTCGAGTTTGACCCACTTATCGAGCACAAACGGGAATTCAATATGAAGACCGGAAAATTCGACATTCCGTCGGGATTTCTCTCGATCAGCCCTCGCCGAATAGGGGATGAAATCCTTCGAGTTTTCTCAACAACACACACCGAAATACACAATTCTATTCTCACGATTTTTTCGTGATCAGGGGCCGCTGATCAGCCGAATGAAGGAGTCTCTGGCTTTAATCGAGAATTCGTGAAAATGGGCCAAGTTTCGGGCCGGGGCTTTCCGGCGTAAGGAACGGAGGGATGGAGGGTGGTGGGTAATAATGAAGTCGGGAGTGAAAGGGTTGAGCCTCGGAAGTCCAAGGAAACTAAACGAAATTGTAGCTGAAGAAAATCGAAGAGGGAACAGGGTGGTGTATCGAGTCGTGTGAAATGAAAGAAATAGGGGATGAAAGGGGTGAGAAAGAGGGCGACGCGGATCGGGAAAACGCGTATAACTATAAGTCTGGCTGAATGGAACAGATGGATTCGAAGTTGGAACTAATGAACCGTATATATCTTGTCCCTGAAAGAAAGTAGCGAGGGTTCCCAATTCTGTCGGAGGCTGGACGAGGCCTCTCTGAAAGACGGCACGATATTGATAAGAGCAACCATCTCCCTCGCTCTTACCTCGTCCTTCTTTATTTATCATTATTCTCCGCTCTTTTGTCACTCTTTGACATTGTTCTCCAATGTGGAAGAGACGCTCGTCCTCTTCCCGTCCCAGTGAAGACCAGAATTAACCAACGATCCACTTACTTTCTTACTTACTTACTTTATTTCTACTTCGACCAACTTTGAGCTGCACTTTACGCGCTCCGATAATTATTATAGACTATGCGATAAAGAGGCCGGAGAAGTGACGGCAGAGACAAGATTCGGAAGACAAGAATCGAAGGGCTTTTCTGAGCTCAAAGATCCTCGAAGAGAGGTAGAGACTTTTTTTGTTTTACGAAAGCAGAGCTGCGAAAATTCAATTGTTCTTTTTTCTAATTAGGATTCTTGATTGTTTTGCAAATTTTTCGTGAAAATTTAAAAATTATCTTGCAAATTTTGTTGGAAGTCCGACTAAGTAATTCGTTAAGGAAGAGTGCCACTTTAAAAATTAAATTTTTTTTGTGTATTCGTTCGAAGTATATATTTTTAAAATCATGTAGGTAAAATTTTGAGTTAACATTCTGAAAGTTGACTGAGCTACAGCGGATTTAGTAAGAGCGTGAGAATTTTGAACGCGTTTTTCCCGAAATGACTTATTTTGAAAATATTCCGGCGAATACTGAAAAAATTATGAGCCGGTTTTCAAAATTTTTTATTTTCTAATATTCTCAATCGCAGTAGGCAAGTCTGTAGCCGATTAAAATTTTTTTGATGTAATTACTATTTCTAAAACCCGCTTGAATAAAAAATGGGACTTGAAAATAAGCAAAATTTCAATTCGTCGCTGTTTTGAAAATAATCAAATAAGAAAAGCCCTATGCATAACATTAGTTTAGATTCCGAAATATCTCCGGTAATTTGAAGATTTTTTAATAAAAATTGCTATGAAATAAGTTCAATATACACTCAATAAAATAACAAACACGATCCTTCAATAATTACTTACGTCTCTAAAAGAAAAATCCCAAATATTGACAATGGTTTCACCCTTGAACCGCGTCCCCCTTTATGGGAAATCCATTAAGGGGGTATTCTGGTCGAGAATTTCGAAAAAAATCAATTTTGTGATTAGACGTTTTTCTCAAAACAAATTTTCTCATCACGGCTGATATTATATCTCAAGTTCTAGTCAACCGATTTACATCAAAATTTTTTCCAATCGTTAATGTACAACTCTCGCTCCTATTAGTTTTGTATCAAATTTTTTTTTTTTTACTATTGTAAGAAAATTATAGGATATGAAAAAAAAGATGCGAAAAACGTCTTTTTTTTAAGACTGCAGCGACCATTTTGTGATTTTTTTCTATTTTCTCTGAGGTAGTGGCTGCAACAACATTCTTACTAATTATGAATCTTTTTTTAATATTTTGTATCGGATGACTAGAAAGGTTGCAATCGTGTCAAACAGCACAGCCCTTTTTTTAGCCCCAACTTTACCAGCTTGTATCTTATTCCATTTTCATTTTTTTTCTCGAAAATGCGTTCGTTTATTGTCAAAATATAAATAAATATGTTATGAAAAAAAATAATGGTCAAAATATTTTTTGTTTATTTTATCGAGCTCGACAAAACGCTCAATATGTACGTCTCTAGACGAGAATACCGCCTGAGAGTGTAAATATACATTCGAATTTCTGGTCCGATAACACAGTTTTTTCCTAGTTTAAAAAAATAGTCACCTTCGTATTTCGCTCCTTCTCGCTTTTTTTCTTCAACCGCAGGCCGGAGCTTCTCTCTGCGACAGCTATAATTCAGCTGTCCTATAAATCGAAACTCTCATATCCACTGGTCGTGCCTTTAAATTTCTTTAATGTGGCGGACATATATTATTCCGCTGGGTATGAGAACTCTTTGTGTGCCTTTTGAGCGCGGATTCCTCGGACTCTGGCTGTACGTCGACCCCGGGATTCCCATTCTCTGTTCTTCCGAGTGGAATATTTTCTCTCTTGGTTTCCGCAAGGTCATTCCAACCGAGGAAGAAGCGAGAGAGAGTACGCGAAATAAGGACTAAACCGCAGGGAAAAGGAAGGACGGTACAAATGGGAGAAAACATTGCATTACCAGTGGCGTTTCAGATGTGGCGTCTAAATTTTTAACTCCATTTAACATCAGCCTCTGCGAATGGGGAAGCAAAATTTGCATTGGAATTTTGGAAACTTTAATACGGAGCTTTTTATCCTGAACAAGGGAAAATATCCTAGCCAGAGATTGGGGGAAATATTTTGGGAATCGGTTGGGGAAGATGGTTGATGAAATATGGAGGGTTGGCTTTGGAAATTGAATCAAATTCATCCAACTTGAGTACGTCGAGTTGCGTAATGCCGAATGTTTGGAGTTAGAGGTGACTCGCGTGACTCCCGATCGTTGATACTTGATCGGAGAATCGTTGAACAACCCCTAAATATTTCGTTACCACGATCCAGTCTCTGTTTCAATTCCCCTTGACTCAGTCGATTGTTCAACCTCTCCAGTCCATTCCTATTTATTTCATTTGACGATTCCATGTCGTGACCTCTGAGCGTTATCCTCTTTTTTCCGGCAACCCCCAGGAAGTCAACCGTTTGTGTAGCTTTCCACTCCCTGCAATATCTCACTGGATCAACGCTTATAAACAACCGAACAGGGCGGATCACAACCTCGATAAGATTCGATGATTCCCGAGTAATTCGATTCAATGAATAGTCCATTATTTCTGGTTCGTAATACTTAGTTTTATCTACGAAATTTATTGACCATTCGAACCGGATGACGCTCGTTGACAATTCAATCGCTGGATATTGGACTTGTTCCAATTCTTTCTTCGTTTAAATCCAGAATTATTGAGGTTATATAAGGGATCCCTGAGGTAATGGTATTCTTGGATTATTAATTTTTGAAGGCGAAGTTGGCGAATGTTTTTAATGAAAATTCATAAAACATTTGATTTTTTGGAAATTTTTTTCGTAGTTTCGTATTCTCGTATGGCTTCTTCATACTGGATTTCTGCATTTCCGTATTTTTAAATAATAAATTTTACAATGCAATATTTATTATATTACATTATAATGAATATATCATAATTCAATATAATTATATTATTATAATAAATTACATTACAATACATTCACAACACAATTGCTCATCAGCCCTCAATGTTCCTTTTCAACATCTCTCATCCCTCCCCGGAACAGGCGGGATGTCCCTTCCACTCGAATGATCCGAATTGGGCCTAAGAATCGAACGATCGAAGGGTGACCCAGAAGGAAGCTCCATCGCTATCGAACCTTTTTTTCCGGGGCTGCGCCTTGACTGAATCCTCGTATTTTTCCTCGTCACTCGTTCCCCTTTAATTTATATTCCGCAACACAGAGAGGCCGCTGTCGTGCCGCAAGTCGGAAAGCCGATATCGCCCAGGCGCGCGCACAAACCGCGAGGAGAAAGAATGAAATTTACGACGGCTCTCGGGGAGCGTACGTGCGCAACTACGCGACCGGGAAATAGGATAAGGAAGGGAGAAAGAGAGAGAGAGAGAGAGGATATATCTCTATCATGGTATTCTTGTAGCTGTGGAGGGTGCTAGAAGCGTCTGGAAGTATAAACAAGGCAGCCAATGGAGTCGAGCCGATGGGAGATCGGGAAACCAAGCGCCGCGCCGGTGGCGAAAGCCTCCGGTTTGTCGGGCTCTCCCTGCGCAAAATGCTGTTCAACCCTTCGTGTTCCACGGACACATATTTACCTAGGGCGACTAGAAATCGTATAGGAAAGTCCCGCACTCGCGGTAAACAAGCTCGTTGATTCACGCGATCTTCGTGACTCGGTTCTTGCGCCGATTCCCTCCTTGTTGCCGCCTTCTCCTCGCCACCACCAACTTGCGTGTAATGCAATCTTATCCCAACCCCGAGCCACCTCCTCGGCGAATTATAATACGAAATTACCCCCAAGACGATCCTGATTACCGTACCGGTTGAACGCTGTAATTCATCTCTTTTCACACGCGAGGAAGCCAATCGATGCCCCCCAGTTTTCCCTCAACTAGTCCAGAACTATCGCAGCGAAGAAATCTGGCCATTGTCGAAAGTATCCTCTCGATTATTATGTTTTTATGAACGTATCGAACGCGTTTTTTGCCCAAGAACGTTGGAAATCGTTGCAGGAGAGAGGTTAATACGATTAAAAGGTGGAGATTTTATCGCTGAGTGGGAGTTGGCCAAATGCATACACAAGTCCACCATCGTGAGTCGCTTCGGCGTCCGCGTATATTCTTCCGTAAGGTTCATTGTACATGATCGTGTGTGTACTCATGTCCATGTATGACGTGCATGTATGCGTGTTTGGATTAACGTGGGCGGCTTCATTAAACGCGTCGTTTAACTCGAGGAACTTTGGCGGGGCCCAGGGAATTCCGCCATGTGGCACGAAGGGGCCATCGACGTTTGTACGTGTTTGTTCGTGTGGGTGCCGTTCCGAGATTATTACGGTACAAGCAGTCACCGTGGATGACGTATACCGAAGATTCTCCAAGGTTGATCCAAGTAAAAAAATTAACATTACCCGTGGGAGTCGCATTGAGACGCTGGCAGGCGCTCCCCCGCTGGGGTCGTTATCGGCGCTAATTTTCAGATTATCGGAGCGGCTTCTGATTCCCCGATAGAGTGAAATGTTCTCACGGATCTTGATTAAATTCGACGATGAAAGCTTGACGCTATTAAAAATACTACAGAGCTTGCATCGTTGCGATGGAATGAGAATAAGTTTTGTGAAATTCACTTTTGGTCAACGCTTCGTTCATACATTTAGCATCCCATTTAGCTCAATGAAGACCCGAAAATACAGACGATTTTTCGGATTGAGCTTTTCAATCTTTTTCATTTCCCATGATCTTTCATTTTTAAAAATTGACAAAGAAGGTCATCCGCATTCTTTTTGATGAGTCACGTTTGCCTGCCCTTTTTATGTACAAAAAGTCTATTAAAAAAGATTTTAAAAAATTTGTACGTATTTTAAGAGTACATTCATCAACCCCTAAAAGAATAATATCAATATTTGTACCAGCAGCTTCTAACAAAAATTCGTATCGATAGAATCTATAAAAAAAATGTTTCATACGAAATTTCTCCATTAACTCCCGATATAGCTTCTCGAAGCCGTTTCTCGCAACGTTTATCGAAGTTATTTGACTAAATCCAGAGGTTTCCTCTACCGATCGATTAGTCGAGTGTACGCGGAAGCGGCAATTTCGCATGGCTGGGCAAAAGATGCGCCGGTTGATGAAGGTGAAGCGAAGGGAGTGGATCGAAGCTCGATGAGAGGTATATAACCACTTGTCTCTATCGGTTATTCGTGATCCTTCCTCTCTCTCTCCCCCTCTCACGCCTTCTATCTCATTAGCACAAGCATAGGTAAGGCAACCGGTGAGGATAAACCCGACCTTGTATCAATTGGATCAACCGGCGAACCAAAGGTCGTAACACCCCGGAAGGTTTAGCTCCGTGGAACACCAGCGTTACGCCCTTTCCAACAACTATGCCCGGGTGTTCCAAGTGCAAGTAACATCGATCGAATAATCACAAGGATCCTCATCCGTACCCCCGAACCACCTCTCTCCAGCCCTAACCCACTTCCTCCACCTCTGACTCACCTCCTCGCACCCTCCACAACGGTAATGCAAGCCTGTATCATCGTGAAGTGAGAAGGTCCGATGCTGCAACGTCAAACGCCATTAGCCTCCTCTCGACAAGCCAGAACATTAATCAGGCCGCACCGATAGCGTCGAGTGAATGTCCGCGTGTACTTGTGTGTGTTTGTGTCTCCCTGTGTGTACAAGAGCTTCGACATGCGTGGCTCGAATGCGGGCATTGTACGCAATCGGAGTATCAATCGTTCTCGCCCTCTCGCCATCCTCATCGCCTCACTCCTTCCCCCTCATTCTCCTACTCGACACTCCGCCACCATTATTGCGCCCTTTTCAACTAAATTCCCTATCTGGTACTCTCTCCGCACTCGTTTCTCTCGCTTTTCAGAGCATTACGCGTGTCCCATTATCAATGTTATCGTCTATCGCTCCATCTATTCGTTGTTTTGCTTTCCGCTCCTTCCCTTCTCGATTTTGACGATGAATCTTCCGATATTTACGGTTAACGAGATTCCAGTCTGGAAGAAATTAGGTCAAAAGGAATTTTGAAGGCTGTCGAGGGTGGAAGTCACTGGGAGGGGTGGAAACATTGTCAGGGTTTTAGAATTTTTGTTACAGAAGTAATTAGTTATCGCAGGGTGAGGTTGATGTTGTTTCGTTGAGTATATAGTCAACTTTGTACATGATCATTTTTATTTAAATATCTTGAAAATTAATTTACATCTTATCTCCGATATCATCGATGAACCTTCATGGTTATCCAAAAATGAAATTGGCGGCGTACAGACTTAGCCACTTTGATCACGAGTATTAAAAAAAAAAGAAAACTGAAAATCGGTTTATAAGTTTTCGAGTATTCGCTGGAAGAAGTTTGGAAAAAGTTATTTTGAGAAAAACGCATTCAAAGTTCTCGTTCTGCTTCAACTAAATTGACTGTAACTCAGTTGATTTTCAGAATTTCAACTCAAAATATTACTACTTGGTTTAGAAAATATATACTTCGAAGAAGTGCAGACAAAAATTGGTTTCAGTTCTTACAGTGCTTTTCCCCGTGACTACCACGACGATACGTTTTGCATTTGGTTAACTCTTCTTCGAGAAAAGTGGGTTAGAGTGGTTTTAAGGTTATATCGGCCGTTATTCTGCCTCCTGAGCTTACGTCTGACAGGGCTCGTTAATGTATACTTTCTCGATCATTGAGATAACTCCACCGAACGGAGAAAAAAGTCACTTTTATCTCAGTTCGATCTAAATGTTTTTTTTTGCTCGTTACACTGACTCAGGCGCGTGAACGTAATCGGGACTGTGTCACGCGTGACGCACGTAAAATACGCACAAACTTCCGTGTACACGTGGATGCTAAGAGCATAAGGATGTTGCAACGATTCTAGCCATTTTTTTCCTTGTCGCGATCACTCTACGAAACCCCATAATGTATTTCGGCGCCGGTGAAAGAGACCTTGACGAGATCGCTGCCGCAATCTCGTAAGTCTTTCGACCAACCGTCACCCTCGCGCTGTCCCTTTTTGGCCCTTCTCTCTCTCTCGGTCTTTCCCATCGTTTTTCCACTGATCCGAGAGAACACGCGAAAACGTTCAAGCCCTATAGATACATATACATATACCGACGATACAGATTTCTGCCTACGCTCTTACGCGCCATTCCATCCCTCCTCGCGCTTGAACGCGTAATGGCTAATAAATTGTGTATTCGTCTTACCGATGTGCCGAGATCCGGACAAACTATCCCCCTGCATTTCCTCGCTCGCACGATAACATTGCTTCTCTATACTTGTATAAACATACAGGATGTACCATTTGACTCGAGACACCGAAATAACTCGATATTTACGCGATAAATCGAAAAAACCCGCGACATGCGTCGAGTCAATTTTAGTCAAAAATAAAATGGCTATCCTACTGTTTTTATTCAGAGGACGTTTCCGAGGTTTCGTCAAGGTCAAATCCTCCTTTTGTCCGCATTTTTGTCCGGAATATTTTCCGACTTCACCGATAGAAGTTTCCATTCGACAAAAATAAGTTGAACTCTATATGACCTTGAAAAAGTCCTCTAAGTAAAAACAGTAAGCTAGTCAACAGATTTACGTAACTATAAGTGAGCAAGTTTCCCGTTTTTATTCAATTTGTTCGACGAGACACACTTTATATAAATTCCCCTGAACGACGCTTCTGAGGGAAATGGCGAACGAACAGGCCGGATCTCGGTTTCAACCCCTCTGTGAAAAAAGTTACCCCTTTGTCATCATCATTCGTGCACGCCCGAAATCTTTCATGATATACTTTGTACTTACTCCGGTAGCATTCTCATAACTAAAAGAACAACAAACGACTTTTGTCGTACATCATCTTGTTCACCGCGAAATTAAATTAAATTGAATTATCCTTGCTGGTGGAGAACGAAAAATACCATGAATTTGGAGATGAGAATGAACGGCGTCAAAAGTTTTTTCAGTTCTCCAGGAATACCGCGGAGGGACCGCGAGAACAAGTTGCAATACGGCGTCTTGTGTCTTGTTATCTCAATTCTTGTCTCGCCATGTTCGCGCGGAAAACTCGACACGTAAGCTACAATAACGCTAACGAGCCACTTAGGCTCTCACTCGGGGTTGCTTTACTCCGCCGCTTCGGGTGTGTTTGTTGCGTCTATCTTGGTGCAAGACTCACCGAAGTTTTGCTCCACCACCTTCCGGTAATTTGCGGCAACCTTTGGGCCCCCGCTGCCTGCTCCTCGCCGTGTTTGCGTTATCAAGCACCAAAGGACATCGCAATGTGTCTCTTTTGCTGCACTGTTTTCTAATTACACAATGTTCCTCCAGCTCTGACTCGCTGAAAGCTAATCGCGTCACACTTTCTGATGTTAAGGGAGTACTCTGGATCTTGCGTGGAAAAACATTATTTTATAAAAGATCATCGGAAACAAAACAAATAAAAAGCTTTGGAAAATTGAAAATTGAGGAATGATCGTCGGTACACAGCCTTACATTTTTGCCACGTGTATGTCAATATTGAAACTCTATATCCAAGAATCCAGGTGGACGGATGATCTCAGGAATTTTCGGAAACGGTGTTGGTGTACGCGTACATGTCAACGGTATATTCCGGCCTCAGGGTGAAATGCTGCATCGCGAACTCGTCATAATAGGCGCATTAGGCCGTCATCCACCGGTAATGCTCACGTCGCTCCGGCAACGTGGTCGGGCTTTGAACGGGCCTGACAGCGGGGGCTTTTCTACTCCCGTCGAACGAAGAATCAACGCATTTTCCCGGAGCCACGTTGAATACAAGCTCGACGATTTTGAAACTCTCTCAACGTAGAAAACATACTCTTCGGCGAGCATGTTGTTCACCTTTCAAGGGCGATGTTTCTACCCCGTAAAAGAGACGAATGAAGAGGAAAAATCCATCAAGAATTCCTTGATATTTCGACAATGGCTGAGAGGAAGATTTTTCACGCGTTTGTGCGAAATCCGATGATTCAAAACGCAAAATTAATAGAGAACGATCTTATCGAACAGAAATACAATTCTTACTGCTAATTTGCCAATCTGTGTTTTTCTTTCTGATAAATATTAGAGCCGAGAGTTCGATAACTGCGTCTTCATCGACGCCGACATTTCTGTCCCTGGAAATGACCATTGATCCACCCCTTGAGGATTCAATGGGCTTGCATCTATTTGCAGATAGTTTGTAAAGTTGAAAAATCGTACAGACGACAATTCCGTGTACGTTGAACGCAAAAATACTCGTTGCGGAGATAAAAGTATGAAATAATGAAAGAGCGGAGGCAAACAATTCGCCGGACTGCAGTGAACAGCATGGAGAAGCTCTCCGGGACGAAGAAATGGTCACTCGTCCGTTCATCTTGCGTTTCATACGCGCATCGTCGGGCGATCAAGAAAAACTTCTGGTTTCCGGCATTCCCAGGGCACCCTTCTTCCTCCTTTCATCCTTCCTTCCCGTCCATTTCTTTCTCCAATTCTCACCCCCTGTGTGATTCATTCCACTCTCACTTCTTCCCTTTATAAATATATATATATATACATATATCTCCATTTCTCTCTGACATCCACTACCGGTTGTTCGTAGCTCCGCTCGCGGAAATCATTGGAACGTCCGACGACAGTCTTGAGTCGTTGAAAAATAAAAGTTACGCGGAAAGGGAAAGAAAAAAAACGAGAGGGAGGAAAATCCTAGCGACAAAGCGCCAACGGGGTTGGTACGGGGCGGGAGAGGGATTGCTGGAAAAGCTGAGGAAGATGAAGGGGTTTGGTAAGAAAGACAGTGCGAGTAAACTGGTTCCGGGAAAAGTCGGGGTGAGAGGGCCTGAGGAAAAAAGACCCGGAGAGGATCGGCGTCAGGGATGCTGTGGAGAACGGTGAAGAGCATCGGAGCTTTTCTTGCTAGTCGTGTCGTTGACGCGCGGGTTTGAGGTGAACGAAGATCGAGAGGGCTTCCTCTTTCTCCCTGCTTTTCTGTTTACCTCCTTCACTCGGTTTACCTCGCAAGTTTTCACGCTGATATAGTCTCACCGATGTCTGAATCTCGACGTCGTTTTATCGAGCTCTCATCCACGAATGTTTATATTTCATTCCGGATGCACGTTGTGTTGTCACGAGAACGACGAAGAAAAGCTATAATGGAGAGAGCGATTCGGTGGATAAGAACGCCCCGTGAGACTCTTCCGGTGTTATCGGCGAATCGCAATGTCTCACGAGCCAGAATAAGGGTTGATTCCGAAAGAGTTTGAGCCTGACGCCAAATAAGTACACTCAGTTCCCTCGTAGAGGAAGAGAACACCAGTGTGCAAATCCATTTTGCGTAAAGCTGCCCTTCATTGATATCTTGAGTACGCCATTAATTCTAAACGGGAGATAATCCTTGGTCGGCCCACTTGACCCACTTCACTGGCGTAGTCCAGTAATATTGACTGGTAGGTTATACTCGATTAGCCAAGACCAAGTATAGAGTACAATATAAGTTAATAATAATTACAACTACACAATTAATTATATATTGCAATGGCGTACAATTGAAGAGACAGCTTTCATCGACGGAGTAGTGATTTTTCATTGACCGAATTGGAATTGTTACCGGGCTGATAGGAATAATTACCATGGCACCCCGGTAATTTTTACATGGAGCAGCAAAAAGAAGTACCGTAACCGGACCAGTATTATCAGGGTTTTGCACGGCTTCCTCCACATTACTGAAATTCCAAAGATTTCGGAACCGCCACTTTTTCTTTCTGCCTCGTGGAGCTTTCTCCGTCTCCCTCTTTCTGCCATTGACCCACTGACGTTTTGTTTCTCTGGACTAAGCTTTCCAAGTCGACTTTGTGAGAAACTTTTTCGGGTCTCGCGAACCAACGCCAAAGAGGATGAAAAAAAGCGACAAGAACCACAGCAACAATCGGAAACCGATACAATTCCCGGGCATGGGACGTGAAATACTCGGGAGTTCGCGAATATAATGGCATTGACCTCAAAACCAGCGAAACTTTTGTTTCCACACGGTTTTTGGCATTGAGTACGCTGCCGTACACACACGACGATATTTTTGCCTGCACAGGGTCGACGAACGAACGGGTACAATAAGAATATCTTTCATCGTATTATCCGGAGTGTACGCAACGTAACGTATTGTACGCGTGTGGTTTGCATCAGGGGAGCTAGTCGTGCGAGAACAAGTAGCGTACACAGAAAACACAGTGGAGGATGAAAGAGGATCCAGAAGGAAAAATAAAACATGATGAAAGGGCGGTGTTCATGGCGACTCTTATGGTGCTCGACGACGCTCCAGTTATTATAGTTCACCCTGTGTCACATATGTATATCACATGCACGGTAATATCACGTTGAAATCTTTCGCTGTCGCCCTTCTCGGTTCGCTACGTTGCAATGTCGGTGAACCGCACTTTAAACCACAGAAAAAACCCGAGAGATCATTGAAAGGTTCATTTGCATGACAGAGGTTGGGTAAACAGGCATAACGAGATTTTTCGAAGGGGGTGAACGATGTTTTAGATGGCTGAGCGATGAAGGGAACCGTCGAGATTGTGTCGAGAGATAGGAAGTGAAATGGGCAATGCAGAATGAACGAAAGCGACCCGCCATTGATGGGGACACCAAATTTGATCATATCGGTGACCAAGTATGTCACTGATACTTATTACAGGACACCATAGGGCTAGTACTTATCTCAATCAATTTTTATCATTTAAAAAAAATTAATTTTTATCGTTATCCTTCCGTCACCCAACGTGTCCTGGCATCTCCAGCATTTCGATGACTTTCCTTCAACCCCCTTGCCCCTGGAACCATAATTCCATCACTGGTTCT
This sequence comes from Alloplasta piceator, assembly GCA_946863875.1. Taxonomy (NCBI): domain Eukaryota; kingdom Metazoa; phylum Arthropoda; class Insecta; order Hymenoptera; family Ichneumonidae; genus Alloplasta; species Alloplasta piceator. The sequence goes on from OX333073.1 coordinate 398,233, forward strand.
CTGAATCAGTGACTTCCCGCGAACACGTCTAGCGAATTCGTTCATTCCGCCACTCTGACAGAATTTTCCGTGACTCTAGAGAGAAGCTAACCGGCAGAAGAGGAGTGAATAAGCGAAAAGATCCACTGTACCGGTCTCTCGCTTAACCAGGGATTTTAAAGGGTGTCGGGATTATAAAATTTGATCCCCTCGTCGTGTATGCATACACGATGCTACTGTGTACACAATGAGAAAAGGGAAAAGGGTGGCGGCAAAACGAAATCCGTCGGATCGTGGCGTCTCCTCTTTGCGGACTCTGTTATACCCTCGGGGGAAATATAATACAGCTGAATCGAACAAACGTGAACACACATAACCGTGTGCGGTGAGCCATAATGAAGAATCTAAATATCCGCAACACGAGAGGACTCTTTTACCCCTTGGTGGGTCACGAGATGAACGCCGCCGAGCTGGCGACAAAACTCTCCCCCCGTTTACTCGCGTGTCGAGGGTGAAACGGTAATAGATAGAGCACAAGCAACTACGTTGACACGTTTGATAGAGAAGTGTTTTTTTTTCTCCCGTTGAATAAACATAGGACATTAGTATTCCAGAGACATGCCCTTGTTTAAACCAGTCCAATCTGGCGGATCTTAGCCTGGCTCAAGGCGGCATTCTGGTCCAGCGACATACCGTAGGAAATATTATTAGAGATCGAAAATATAAATCGTAATTTCAATATATTTAAAATGTAGCGTTGATCAATATTATTATTCAGTGTCACAATTCTGTTAAGATAGTTCTGTAATTCCGCAAATAGAGAATATTCGTTATAGCGACATACATATATATATATTCGCGACCGACGTATCAATCAACCGATGCGTGCCCTTGAGAGCGTCGCGTCGCCTAATGACCCCCTGCCGCTAGACCTCGGGTCCTCTCGCATTGATTCGTCATCCGTCTAGAGGTTTTGGTTATGGCCCGGCAATATAGTTCCAGCCTCCCCGTAGCATCGCCGAGGCCCCTACTCTTAAGCGTTGATTTCAATACATTTTGAGCGTTTTGTCGAGCTCGATAAAAAAAAATTGTTACCATTCATTTTTACAACATATCTATTTATTAATATTTTGGCAGTAAAAAAAAAAATGTTCGAGAAAAAAAATGAAAATGTAACAAGTTATATGCTGGTAAAATCATTTTGATAAAAAAATAGTAGGATTGATAGGGAGTTATACATTGAAGATCGGTGAGAAATTTGAAGTAAATCGGTTGAGTAGAACTTGTGATATCATGCCAGCCGTGTTGAGAAAAATAGTTTTGTGAAAAACGTCTATACTTAGTCCAATTTGCTCCAAAGTGACGGGTGTAGTTGTCGCGTCACTAAAATAGCTATAACTCCGTAAATTATTGGAGCTAAAAAATTTCCTTTCGAGGATATATTCTTAAAGGTATAATCTTTAAGAATGTGCGAAAAAAAATGATTTTTTTCATATTCCTAGACCAGAATACTCCCCTTAACAGTGTTTAAGAAAGTTTAAGTAGAAATTTTTATGCACAATGGATTTTCGTTCTCTAAAACAATTAAAATAATCGACCTTTCGATGTTTTTTGGCAAATCATAAATTTACATGAAATTTTTTAAATAATTGATAATTGAACATATCGACGTTCTTTCTTAAAATCACCCACTTCTAATTGAATGCAGATATAACCCACTTTATTTTTCATTCCCTAAAATTTGATCTGCCAAATTCAATAACTCAGTTTACCAATCTTGAGCACATCTTCATTAAAAGCCACAAGTTGGTCGCGTTATAGAAAAGTTTGGTGGATTTTTTGACGATTACTCATCGCTTCGATGTAAGCGGTTTTTTAGTCGGGCCCATGATACAGACGATTGTTGAATTGGTCTTTTTTGTACGCTTTCCCCGCCGAGGGCAATGAAGTCATCGACCAGTGTAGCTCTTAACGAGGCATAATCGCTCGAATTGACTATAATGACGAAGGTCACCGATCTTCACCTTCGTCTTTCTTTCTTTCTTTCCTTATCGTTCTCGAGTGCAGTATATAAATATACGAATATACACTAGCGCAGAGAATTCTGACTGTACGGCCATTGTTCTCGTTGTTGGTCTCAATTGCAGACATCCTACGACATATCGTCGACCGAGTGGATGTCCGCTACGCTACGAGCATCGGCCAAACATATATCCGTCTGCACCCTGCTTCAAATCAGAGGTCACTCGAAATGTGTCCTATTCGACCTAACTCCTCAAAAATATTTATGGAGCAACGCTTGTTCACATTTGTTTGTCTACTCAGTTGACGATCAACCGTGACCCGGTGATGAAACATTCAAGGACACTTACCCAAAGAAACAATAAATTTAGGTTTCTCAGTTCCGGAAATGATTGGAATCCCAGAGATTACTGGAATATCTTGGGAATGGGGAAAACTGGTAGAATTCTATGGTTCCTAGCATTTTCGGGACATTTGCAGATAGGAGGCTTCAACGATGGGCGGCGGTTGATGCGATATGAAGGACAGGAAATTTGGGAGTTTTAGCAATGATGCTGGTGGGTTAACATCCGATAGCACGGAAATGATCGACAATGGAATAGGAGAGCGCGCGTGAAAGCCCTCTTAAACGACCTGCGCGTGTATGACGATTGAAACAAGGTTGATGTTTGGATTTGGCGTTGAACGAAGCCCGTTCGCGCAAATACGGCTGAGGAATCTCTCTCTGCGAGATATATATTCCATCCGCGCATTAACACCCTTGTTCAAACACAGACGAAAATGTATTCGCCTGTACCGAGCCTTCCCGTTTCTCATCAAAGGACGAAGGACACAGAATAGTATCAGAGCCTACGCCCGACTGCGTTGATGCAAATGCTTCTCCAGAGATCACAGACGGTCGTCCGATCAATATCTCATGAATTGCACATTCAACTATCAACGGAGTTGTGCTCTGTAAATATTGCACCTTTAAAATGAATCCCAGAACTTGGGACTCGGAAGTGCATACAGACGCGTGGTTTCCCCGGAGCAGAGTGATACCGCGGCAAAACGCCCGAGCAAACATCCGCGATGTTGGAAATTGAATTACGCGCGGAGCTTTATCGTCGAATGATTATTACATTCGCGGGAAAAGGAGCCGCGAGAATCCGTGTAGACTCACGAATAAGTGATAATAAGACAGGGAGAGAGCAATGAAGATGGAATAAATACTGGAAATTCTAGAAGTACCGTGTGACTCAGAAATCTATCTTGCCTTCCGTGTTCTTCGAGTGCTCCTCTTTTCACTGTCTAAGATTTGTACAAGTTTAATTGAGAATTCAATTTTAACTACGACGACTGTGCTACAGTGACCGAAGTTACCGTGTAATTTTTCTTGACCCAAGATTATGATCCCCGCAGGAAAAATCACCTTAAACAGACATCAATAAAATATTGGCAATCATTGAGGAAATTACCATCCGGATAATTATTTAAATGTGGGCCAAGAGTTTTGACTGCATTTCCCGGTATCAGTGGAGCGGAAGAACCCAGTCCCAAAATAGGGTTGGTTAAAAGTGGATTAAAGGATCAAGGACAAAAAAACTACTACTACCGCAACCGGTAAATCCAACGAACTCTATCGAAATAATGCTCCCAACAGTCGTATCTCATTCGTATCAACGACTTATCCGTAACCTCGCGAATATTTCACCTAAATTTTCGTCCCTTCCATGATGGAATTTATCGTTGCGCAATGTTGACGTGCATGGAGGCTGAGTCGAAAAAAAATGTGTAACAAGAATGAAAAATACACAACTTTTGCTTCCGTTGGCACACGGCCGAATGATGTCACGGTCCAGCGGTAAAAATAAAAATAACTCTTCGTCGGTGCGACCCGTGTAAAAAAAATTAGTCTATATTAAGTCTACGATTAGTCTCTCACGTAGTCTACGAAAAGTCTCTCTAATGGAACAATATAGACTTCGGATATAGACTTTTCATCGAAATTTACATTCCGCAATAAGTGTCTCATAAGTCTATATAATAATAAGTCTATATTCATGTAGACTAATAAATCTGTATGAACGTGAATTCATGTCCCGCTCTCATTTGGGCTCTCAAAAGTCATTTTTTTAAAATATGAATATCGACTTATGAGCATAAGTCAATATTTATATAGACTTATAAGTCTACATAAATATAGACTTGGGTCGAGACTTCACAACTGAATGAGAATTCATGAATCGAAGTTATTTTCTCTTTCAAAAGTCTTTCAAAAGTCTCTCTTTTAGAATAAATACAAATGATATCTGTATTTTTTTCGCCCAAATTGAATTCCAGGATTCCTGACCCCTCATAAGTTAAATGACCGCTCATAACTTAATTCCAGGATTCATGAACCCTCATAAGTTAAGTTATGAACGGCCACTGGGCTTATGAGGGCTCAGGAATCCTCGAATTAAATTATGAGGGGTCAGGAATCCTGGAGTTACATTTGCGGCGAATAAATACAAATATCATTTGTGTTTATTCTAAAAGAGAGACTTTTGAAAGACTTTTAAGAGACAAAATAAGTTCGATTCCTGAATTCACATTCAGATGTGAAGTCCCGACCCAAGTCTATATTTATGTAAACTTATAAGTCTACATAAATAACGAATTATACTCATAATTCGATATTCATATTTTAAAAAATAACTTTTGAAAGCCTAAATAAGAGCGGATTATGAATTTATGTTCATATAGATTTATTAGTCTATATGAATATAGACTTATTAGTATATAGACTTATGAGACACTTATTGTGGAATGTAAATTTCGTTGGAAAGTCTATATCCAAAGTCTATATTGTTCCATTAGAGAGACTTTTCGTAGACTACGTGAGAGACTAATCGTAGATGTAATATAGACTAATTTTTTTTACACGGGGAGGGAAGCTCCACCGCGGTGGAAAATATAACGCCGTGTGCGTTCGCAACGAGACAAACGATTCAAAGTGTTCGCACGTTGCGCTAACTGCGTGTGCTCGAACGACAGCGCAACGGGAAAATGGGCCTGGTGATGGGAATAGGTCAGTTCAGCGTTTCGAGAATGGGCAATGGTTTCTCGTTCAATGATCCGCTATTTTCAATGGACAATGTGAAAAAAAAAATACACGTTGCGCCGGAACTATGAAAGGTATCAGCGCGTAACATTTTGGGATTGATGACTCGACGCTGAATCCTGGTAAATGAACATACCGAAAAGTCGTAACCAAGTTCATCGGAGTCGGACTTGGATTTGGGGTAGTTAAAAGTGCGTTGTGCTTGATAACGCAGTTGCCTCAATGCGGATTAGGTTTTTTACCATAAAAACTTAAATATCAGCGTGTTTCGATAGGCAAACTAATTCGTTTTCTCGACCAGGATTTATTTAAATCCACTATTTCGTCAAGATAATCGCTGAGCCGCTCATACAGAGATAACCAAACGAATGATTCCCTGGCTTTGAGTTCCAAGCGAAACGAGCATTTTTCCGGAATTATTATGCTCCTCGCTCGATTTTCATTGTCCCTCTGTCGCAATAATCATTTATGGCCGCACATTGAATATTTCATTCACTCGTCAAAACGCAAAGTGTGTTAATGGTTTTCCACTTCGCGCTCACTGAGTTTTCGCTGAAATGGCGGGCGTTAAAATGTCGGAAACGGGATTGTCGCCATTGGAACTTCGAATGATATCGTTGACGAGCTTTTGACGCCTGACCACACTGATTCCAATGACGCAGAGTGCCCGAAGCTTTGACAAAAGCTCCGAACGACCTTGCATTTGAACGGAAGCTTTACAAACTTCCATGGATTTTGCGCGGAATATCAACGGAGGATCAAGGACGAATTTAAGGAAAAAAAGACAGCAACGAGGCAGGTTAGCGGTATTCAGCGACGGGGCAAAACAACGCTGAAACGAGAGAATAAAACAAGGGGGGGAGAGAGAGGAGAGTGTGAGAAGTGCCGGGCAGCAGGAGCAGAGAAACCGGCTGGACTTGCCATAATTAATATTCAGGCATTAACTCCCGTCGTTCCGCGGTGGCTCTCGACTATTTTCAACGCTCCCCCATAGCTGCTGCTCGCTTTTTCGTCCTCTCCGGCAGAGAGGGTTGAAAATCCACATCCCTCTGCGCTTGTCCTTGCTCGCGGTGGATGGCGCGGTGCTTCGCTGCAGAGAAAAGGGTGAGAGCCTTTTTTTTCTCTCTTACTCTCTCTTGCTCGTTTTATTTTCCACTCGGGCGATAAATTTACATTTTCTCTCTGAAACTTCCCTCCTTCTCGACTACCGTATCGTTCGCCTCTTTCCGTCTCCCTCTTTGCGAACGTTGCCACTGCGTTTAACGTACACCTACCACGAAACGTTTTGTTAAACATTACCGGGGGAGTGTCTCACTCTCCATCTTTCCGTCTCTCTTTCCGCAACAGCTCGGACCGACATGGACAAAAGTGCCCTCGCGATTTTCCTCCCCCTCTTGCCACCTCCGCTCGTCTCTCACTCGCGCTCTTCGCACACTGAGAGAAAAAATTACTGAATTTGAGAACATGAATTTATTTATTAAATGAAAGTATTAATTCGATTATTTATTTGTTGAACCAAGAAAATCGCTCTTCATTTAAAAAAATATTTTCACGAATCTATTACTCCATTGTATTAAACTCTTATTAAATAGTAACAATTAAATGCATGATAGATTTGATTAAATTTGTATTCATTGGATTAATTGCATTGATCGCATCATAAACATGAGATTATTTGAATCTAAAAAACAAATTCAATACAAAATTATATTATAAGAAATATAGTTAACTAGCATAATTTTAGCATAAATCATGTCAACCCGGAACCTCCCAATTTTTCAGTAAGCTGAACTTAAAAGTATGGTACCCGTAACCATAAAAATTGTAACTTGACTGAATTAAGAGTGGTGAACAACTGAAAAAGTCGTTTTCGGACAATGATTCAAAGTTACAATTTGAATATAAGTGGTTAATCAACGTTTATTCAGAGTGACTATAACTACAGTAAGTCTTTTGTCTCAGTGTGAAAATGTAAAATAGTCCTTTTTTTAAAACGTGTCCTCTTCAGCCTCGCTGGAAGTGGATCACCGTTCTTTCAGCGCAACGTTTAATGGATGGTTCATTCAATTTTCCCATACGTTTCCTCGGCCCTCTCGGGCTTCCGAATAACGCGCGATAGTAACATATCGGAAGTCTCTTCTCTCGATCGACGCGGTTCTTTCGCAGCATGGAGGCTCATAATTCGCTACGCGCGAGACCGGAAGCTCGTAAACGAAACCACACGCGGGACTCGCAGTTGCGCGAAGGCTCGCCGGAGAATCCCGCATACAACAACACCGAGAGCTCTTTCTCGAGGCTCCGCGACTTCGTAAATCCTCGCGTTTTCCCAAGCCATCGCGCGCACCCTCTTCGTTAACTGGCAGGCGGGCAGGATCGCCGTGCGAAGATCGCTCGATTAATATTTCATGAGAATGTATCGCGCTTATATTCAGCCTTCGCGAGCTCGGAGCCGGCGATCCACGCTGTAATAACCCGCTGAACGGTACACACGTATCCTCGACACGATAATACGTTTCTTCCGGGCAACATAATTTTTCATTCTCTCGTTGCCACATTGTCTTGTTCATCCCGATAAGAACGAAACGCCAAAGCCCCAACAAATCGTCGAAATAAATCAACCGGACCTTCCGATCCAGAGGCACACATTTTGACCCTTTTTTCGAGCTGGTTAACCATAATTTCCCCAACATAGTTTCTAAAAATCGTCTAAAAAAGTTGTTTCTGGGCAATCGATGATCCAAGCTGCTCGTAACCCGCTTACTCCATTGACCAACGCTTGAAATCCACCGTAACCCCGCTCATTATCATGATGGTTGAGGCGCCTCGTTCCCCAACACCATCTTTGTCCGGTAGCACCGATCGATGAGCGCGTATAATGCATTGTTCACTTTGACGATCGGCTCTACCTTCTGACCGGCTATTTTACGCGTGAATGCGTGCCGTTGGTGTTCTCGTTCATCGCTCGCGAACACGCACATTTGCCCCTTCGGGTCTCGTGTGCGTCATATTTACCCGTTCGTTCGCGCGTGATGCGTCCACAGTCGCAGGATATACAAGGAAGACACGCGCGTCCGTACATGCGCCTCTCCGAGAGACTCTATATTTGGATTAAACGCCTCCGAGGCTCGAGCCTACCATTTCTCGCCATTCAAACGGACCGGGGAAGGCTCTTTCGTCGATAAAATATCTCCGAATTTATTCTTGGAGAACGATAAATGAAACGAAAGCTCGGGCGAGCCAAATTTCACGCTCGTCTCGACGCCATCGTTAATAATGAAGGATTATCAACCATAATTTCGCCGACTCAATATTACACACCGGTCTAATTTTTTCCGCCGATTTTCATTGAATTATTCATCATTCGTTGGTTCTTCAATCGGCTTCGTCTCTCGATTATCGAGAAAATATGAAAAACCTTCAATCTTCGTTCGGCCGTCATTGATCGACGGGCAATTTTTCCGTCCGGCAATTCTTCTTCCGTCGATATCGTCGAATATCTTCTCGTATTCCGACGTATTCCTCGATCATTCTGACAATCTCGCGTTCTGACAAGGAGACAGCGAGAGGATAACGAGATTTTCACGGAAACGTTGCGAAAATTCAGACGCGAAGCCCCGATATTCGGACACACATTTTCATCCCGGACTGCCGCTGGTCACTTTATTCGCGAATGGACAAACGCGTTCGATCGCAGAAATTTCGATGGACGAGACTCCTCTCGTACTCTTCTCTTTCCCATCTCTTTTTTTGAAATATTAACTCTCGCAAACGCTTGTTCCTCGTGCGCAGTGATCCTCACTGCCTGGATTCGCGTAACACGCGTTGAAAATTGACGTTCCGACGATTCCTCGATCAGAAATACGTCCGTAACGAACGGATTCCTCCGCGTGACCTGACAAGTGACCCGGACCGGTTGTTCGGACGATTCTGATGAATAAAAAAAGGTATTTTAGAAAAGTAAAAGAAACAAACGTTTTAAGAATATTTTAGAACGTTCATTTCAGTCCCAGTTTAATTCCCAAGACCAAAATCTTGCAAAATCTTGTTTGCAAAACAAAATAACGTGAGAAAAATGAAATTTTGGCGAAACCTTTGATTTCCGCATCAAGAGAAAAATCTAAATCTCTCGGCAAAATGCGAACGATAATTTATGGGGTAAAAGTTGAATCAGCGGACGGATAATATAAAACAACAAAATAGCGGCGGCGAGCTTGAAGAGAATAATTCCGCTGAGCCGAGAGACATTCGTAATTATGTTCGAGGAGATTGTGCGGCTGATAAATGGTGGCACATGGTTTTGTGGCGTCATGAAACACCGGCTGCTCTCGAGGTTTTCCGTAAAGGGGCCTGGAAACGCGTTATTTTTAGAGTCGCCGAAAAAGATTAGCCGTAATCAGAGACGCTGCGCGGTGGCGAGTTACGACGTTCCGAGGTGTCATCGGGGTCGAGTTTTCTCGAATCCATGATGGAACCGCGTGAATGTGTGACACGGACTCCGGAGGAAAAGGGGACACCGAGGGATCGTAATGCGAAACTTGGACGGCTCGGAAAGTACAGAACGCCGGCGAGGGAGCGGAATCGGAACGGGGCTTTTGGTCGCGCTTGGGCAACGCGCACGAACCACCGGGTAATTATGAATTCCCTCTTTGGACGTATCCCGCAGGGTTGATGTGTAGCTTTTAACCACGCTCCGCGTCTCTCCATTGACCGATCGTCGAAGGCCCCTGCGTTATTGCGATGGCGTACGCATTCAGCCGCCGATAGGCCCTCGTTTACGCCGGTGCACTATTTCAAATCCCAGCGAGAAAGACGAATCCTTTCTGCCTAGCCCCGGATCTATATATTATGCTTAACTCCGGTTTCGTCCTCGTTTTACTCTTAACCAAAGCTCATTGCCGCACACCGACGTTCGCGAACCGTCCTCCTATTTTCCTCTCCGCAACTCCGCGTCTATCGTCGTTTCCTCTCTCTCTCTCTTCTCTCTCTCTCTCTCTCTCTCTCTCTCTCTCTCTCTCTCTCTCTCTCTCTCTCCCTCTCTCTCTCTCTATATCCGCTCTGCGCGAAACGCTAATTACCACTCGGGGGCTTGAAATTTCCATTCAGCCTCTGGCTAATCTGACAAATTGGAAGCACCAAGAATATATCTCCGCGAACGTGATCAATCGATTCCGCTGCATTTCCGGAGTTTTGGAACTCAAAGCGCGTCGCGGAAGCTTCCCGCGATACATCACCGATCTCCGGGTCAATGATTTTCGATCGATCGGCGCTCGACCGGCCGTGCGATCGATGAATTTCAATGGTGACTCGATTTGAGTTGTCCGGCGGTAAATATATTCTCGATTAACGGAAAAACAATTTCCGTTGATTCTACCGGATTACATTTTTTTTATCAAACTCTTTCGGGAGCAAATATATGGAAAAGGAGTCCAGAATGATCCCCTTGACAAGTAAAATGATCCCCCGCGAGGTCAAATGATCCCCCATCAAGTAAAATGATCCTCAAATGAGGCGAAATGATCCCCCATGAGGTACAATGATCCCCCACGAGATAAAATGATGCCCCGTTTGGTAGATGGAGGTCCTAAGGTTCGCTAAAATCAGCAGAGATCATTTTATACCCTCCCCGGGAGGACCATTTTGGGCACCCTTCCCCTATTTTCACTCACTCGGTACATATCCATTTAATTTCGAATAAACATTGACTCATACTCAATTGGCTCAATGATAAGATATTTGATTATGGAAAGCTAATTTTTGTTGATCAGTGATCGTTCGAATGATGGTGAAGACGGAAAATTCTTTGTACGATTGCACATTTGCAGATTATAAATAATACCAGGGTGGAGGATAAATCTCACGGATTATTAGACACTGGAAGACCATTCTTCCATCGTTATTACAAGCCACCGTTCAACCAATGACTGGATTTTGCTGCGAGCAATGCTCATTTGTTTTTCCGTGCAGTTTTCTTTCCTCTGTCTCTCTTTCTCTTTGGAAATCCCTGACGTTGGCTCTTCCTTCGCTGTTCTCTCTTCCGTTTTTTTTCGCTTCGTTTCTCTTTCACCTCATCGCTTCATTCCCCGTTGTTGAAACCCACCCCGGTGGGCATTTTTTTCCTCCTTTTCCCTTTTCTCTTCAGGGTCGGTCTTTCCGTCACGCAAATGGAGACTCCGCGTTGCCTCTCGCTTTTCCTTTCCTCTCTCTCTCTCTCTCTCTCTCTCTCTCTCTCTCTCTCTCTCTCTCTCTCTCTCTCTCTCTCTCTCTCTCTCTCTCTCTCTCTCTCTCTCTCTCTCTCTCTCTCTCTCTCTCTCTCTCTCTCTCTCTCTCTCTCTCTCTCTCTCTCTCTCTCTCTCTCTCTCTCTCGGCATTACTTCAACCCCTACATTTTCAAGCAGCCTCTGGCGAGTCATTCTCGCAAAGTTGCCTCGTGGACCTCTCTTTCTCTTCTCTCTCGTCTCTCTTCTCTTTCTTCTCTCGAGTGCCGAGTATTCAAGGAGCGAAGAAAAAACTGCACATGAAATCGCTCTGTGAAAGATAATTCAGCACGTTATCCGAAGAATCGCTTCATTTTGTTCTTTGAAACATTTTTTTTTTAATTCAAATTTAAAAATTCAAATTTGAACAAGTGGCTCGAGAAAGCACATAAATGTATCGTTTTTTGAGTACCCTATTAATCAATTTCCGTAATAAAATTAATTTACCGTAAACCTGTTTTACGATGCGAAATAATCATGTCTCTCCTCGAATGAGCGCAGCTGCTTTATCCTTTATTCGATGTTTACACAAATGATCGATACTTGTTTCGATAAAAATTTTAAACCTGAAGTCTTTCTGAACATATTTTCATTTATCAAATGATTGATTTAATTTAAATAAATTAATGAAATTTTTTTTATTCAAACATCGACCCAAGGCTACTTATACGGTCCATATTTAAATAAAATGGAAAAATTCATTTTAATAAAAAAAAGTCTTTTTCTGGTCTATCATGGCTATAATGACATAATTTGGACAGCCGAAAATTATCAAAGATCCGTCGTTTGAGTTGCGATTGGAAAAATAATGATGGAAACTTGAACCAGCTCGCTCTCAGCGGAGTTTAAAATCGTTTGAGGATAAAAAGTGTCATTGGCCAAGAGTAAGCAACTTGGAGGAAAGAAAAAAAAATCGTCGAGGCGACAAAAGCTCATTCGCCGGATCTTTCGAGCAGGTTAGCGAGCGAAACTAGCATCGTTTATCTATTCCTTTGTTACCAAGTTGAAAAACGTCTCATCCTCTTGGTACACAATGTGTACTCTCTCTTTTTCTCTCTCCCGCTCTCTCTTTCGGCATCTAAAAAGTTTTGGCTTACGGGTCTTGGCCCAACTAGTTACAACTTTTTCCATCGGGACGGACCGGATATTACGTCCGAGAAAAGAGCTGCCCTTTCTCTCGTCCAGGTTGTATTTCCGGTGAGATCCCTCTTTTCGCGACCACGTTCGCCAGGAAGGTGCTTACCGGAAAATTCGATTTACCGATTCTTGCTCTTAAACGTCGGAAGCTTCTCTAATGTCGAGTGAATAAGGAAAAACTAAAAATTATCATTTTCATTTTTTCATGACGTAAACTTGATGAATATTTGAAATAAAAAATATATGATAGAGAAGTGTTGTGTGAAAATCATAATTTTCACGTTTTTACCCTTTTGCGGACCCTGCTTTTAAAGTTCTAAAAATGGCGGCAAATAGATTTTTTTTCATTCTTAAAGCCCTCTTTTTTCATTCAAGCAGATTTTCGAAATAGTGATTATTAAAATTTTTGAAATCCGCTACATACAGACTTTAGCCACTATTGCAAATATTTGAAAACAAAAAAATTAAATATCGGCTCATAAATTTTTGAGTATTCTCTGGAACAAGGTCGAAAAAGGTCATTTTGAGAAAAACACTTTTAAAACGTTCCTCGCTGCTCTCGCTGAAGTGACTGTAACTCGGTCAATTTTCAAAATGTCGACTCAAAATTTTGCCCACATGTTTTTGAAAATATATACTTCGAAGAAATGTAAAAAAAAAAAAAACATTTTTTTCCAGTGATTGGGCGTTAATCTATCGCTCGTAGTCGCCAAAATCTCTCGATGATCGATAACCCTTTTTTCTTAACGCAATTAAATATAGTTGCTCGCCTGGAATTTCTTTTTTGCAATATATATTTGCATTTGTACAAAACTTGACGAGTTCTCGCGCGAGAAACACGCGCTGTTTCGAGCTATACCCGAGGCTTCCTAAGTCGAGTTTCTCGAGTGGATTTGTCCGAAAGGTCGGTAACACGTTGAGGGCTTTCACCGTTCGATAAATTTATTCGGGTCAGCTTTCTCCACGCATCCGCGTGTTCTAAAATATTTGTTCAATTCATAAACGAAGAATTTCTTCGCAAATAAGGAAAATGCGAGTCTCCAAAAAACCTAAAATTAGCATTTCAGCACCAAATTAAATTGTCGAACGATCCCAAGAATTTCGCCCCAGAGAGGAATGATTTATCAATTCGAAACAAATTTAAACTTGGAATAATAAAATTCAATTGAAATATCAACGTACAAAATAGTCAATTCATTACGCCCAAATGCGAGTAAATCAGGAAATACTATTCCGACCAAATTAATCTTTTTCCTGGTTGCATTTTTTTTTTAGAAAACTGATCCCGATTTCATCGCAAATATTTGAAAACAAAAATCTTAATGAAACATAATATCGCACGGAGGACAAAATATTTCAAAAGTTATTTCACGGTGGCCGAGGATAAAGTTTCGTAGATTTTACTTGAACCGTGATATCGGATGGAAAAATTTATTTCTCGGTCATTCGCGAAAGGTCGAGGTGAGTCCAGAAAAAAGGGATACCCGGAGGGTTGAAGAGGGATGAGAAAGCGGGCGAATCGTAGAATTTAGGTGACAGAGAGAGGAAGGGAGAGGTCTGGAGCCAGGGTCGAAGGGATGAGACACGTAATTTCCTGGGACGATACTCACGGAATACCAGACGAGGGCGAGAGCTTTTTAGGGGTTGTCTGGAAACCCAAAAGCTCCATCTCGTTTCTCCTTCCCACCGATATCCACTCTTTCCACCCTTCTCTTTGCTCCGCTTCGTTTCTCTCCCCCTCTCCCGCTCTCCCACCCTTTCGCCTTTCATTTTCCCGAAGTAGGTTACTGTGATTGTGACGTCACTATGCGGCAACCCAGTTATCCCTACGCCGGTCCCTCGACATCGCCTCGCTATATTCGGCAATGCGGTAAAACACATCGCCAATGCACACACGAGACCAGACGGCGCACCCTCGGTCTTTCAATCTTTGTTCCGTGTCCTGCTTTTTCCCTCCTCCAAAAATTAGCGTGTCTCATAAACAAATTGCGCCATCTTATCGAGGATTGCGAAGCCTCGCTCTAAATCAAGCAATTGGGCTACTCAGGAGGAAGTAAAAAGCAAAATAAAGAAAAAGCAAGAAGGAGGATATCTATTTTTTCCCCTTTTGAAAAAATATCGTAGGAAAGTTCGTGGAGGCTTTCGGCAGACCACGTGAGAGATTATTGAGGTTTATTGAGACTCGAACTCAACTCAGGAGGCTTTTGGGGACTCTTAAGGAATCTTCATGTCGTTCTAAATATTGTGTTTTCACTTCAATATCATTTTTTATAACGACGACGAAATCTGAAGGGTTGACGCATCTCTGGTGATCGAAATAAAGGCCTAACTTTGACAATTTATTTTAGGAGTGTGGACGAAGCAATAGGATTTCTTTTTGGAAGTTTTATTCGGAATATATCGAAGTATGGAGAACTATTTTTTTATTATCATTTTTATTCAAAATGGCGGCGATAGAGCCAATCTGTTTTGGGAATTTTTTTTAAAATTGAATGAAGTAAAATCAAGTTTAAGATTTCATACTGTAAGGCTAATTTCAAAAATACCATTGGAAAGCCCACTCACTCTTGAGCCTAGTTGAATAAGGGAAAAACGTGAGAAAGCGTTTTTTAAGGGTAGGGGTGGGTCTACGGATTTACCATCAGCCTGCGGGTTGGTTTTCCGTTATTAGGCGGATGATTGTGAAAACGTTATGAGAGAGGTAAACAGTTGCAGACAGTTCAGAGTGTGGAATGTTGTTCGCGCAAAGGGTTGGGGAGGTCGAAGGGAGGATAGAAGTACAAATGGTTGAACAAACGGGGGTTGTATTTTCGCGACGGCATAATGCGAAGATCTCGGTGCGGTTTTCCCACATTTTCACGATTCCTTCTCTATCTCTCCCTCTTCCTCCCTTTCTCCGATTCTTTCTTCCTCTCTTCCTTATTTCATGAACAATGGCATCGGTATTTGGCTCAATTCCAGCAAAACGTTGGTCCTCCGCGCCAGCATCCAACGAGGAGGAAGCTATAGATTCCGGGTCGACGTTCAACGTGGCGTGCGCGCCAATCTTCCTCCTCTTTCCTCTTGGTTCCCGTTCGCGAAGACCGCGAGGGATGAGGAAGGGATGAATGACGCACACGCCGAGCGTCCTCACCCTCTACTGTTCGCTCGTGGTCGGGACTCTCGAATCGGGGGCAAGAAACTTCTTATGCGAATGTCTCCCTCGCCCGCTTCTCATGACGACTCAAGCACTCGAGTCTCGTACGTTAATGCACAATGGAAATTCATAAGGAATAACCCTCTAGCTTCTGATTCTCTCAATCTTGCTTTGAGGGGAAGCAGAGGTTTTCCCTTGAGAGCGAGAGTGAGAGAGAGAGACAGAAGGCGTCTCTCTCTTGCCGTCAAAAGCGCAAAACCAGGAGAGATAAAGTTTTAGCCTTACGAAGAGGCTCCAGCCTGCCTCGCTTTTCCGTCCTTGGGAGTGCAGATGGAACTGGCAATTTGTAACACATTTTTGTGGACAATGATTTTATTCCATTGAGCCAACGTCCAGAAAATTGTGTAAAAAATGTAAGATATTGAGGAATCATAAGGGGTTTTTTGTCCTTACGAGAAAAAAGGGTGGAAATTCCTCTTTGCGTGAAGAGAAATTATTTATTTAGATTGAATAAGTTAATAAAAAATATTAAATTGAATAAAATCATTGATCGATAAAATAAATTAATCGTTTTTCAAAGGTGTTCAGTTTCAACATAATTTTGAAATAAACAAAAAAGATTGTCGACGCTCTGACCTTTGTAATTTCGAAAATATCGACGCAATTTTTTTTCAAACTAGAAAGTGGAACATGTTTTTCTCATTTTGTCAAATTAGACAAAAATTCGAAACGCCTGATCAGAAAAAATAATATTTTATTAAAAATAATCATTAATAAAGAAATAATAAAATGTAAATAAAAAACAAATTAAAATAAATAATAAATAAATAAAATTAGACAAATAAGGTCTCTGCTTGTACAGCAGGTTTGACGAAGGTTGAAAGAAATTGAGATAGCAAATTTAGAATGACAAAAAAAATTTTAAATTCTTGAACAAAGATTTTCTCTGATCTTTGATCATTTGTCGTGTCTTTGACAGCCCTGTTTGCATTATTATTCTCAACTATTCATAGTTGCATCATTTGCCGAGTACTTTTGTTCCAGAGCTTCTCTCTTACCGTGATTTCTCCACTCTGATTGCTCTGGCAAACGAAAAAGTAATCTCAGCCCGCGATTTAAAAACGCAATTCACGCTTTAGCGACTGTAATTGCGTGCTCTCTATCTTTGTGATTTCCCTTTTATAAATAACAGCGGCAAACTCCGTTGGTGGGGATAATAAAGAGATATAAAAATAAAGAGGGAGAGAGAGAGGGAGCGATTCGGGGTGAGAGGGTTGAAGAGATTTCTCTATTTTCCGACTACTCGTCGACCGGACGTAGGAACGAAGAAGGTGGATCTCGCTCGAGCACGAGTAAGCCGAACGAGATTACTTCCTGTTTCGCGGACTTTGCTTGTTTTTATCGCATTATTTTTTTTTTCATCCACCCCAAACGCAAAATAAACACATGCGGAATAGAGAGAAAGCTTTTATCACAGGGTGACGACTCCACTCTGAAATTATTAGCCAAAGAGAGAGGAAAAACCTTTTTGAGAGATTGCGAGAGATTTTTATCATTGTCTTCGCCAGCAACGTCCCTCGGAGGGGTTAAACTACCCCTTCGGGTCATAATCCAGTCGGGCAGTTCGAATTCCTACTTACAGGGTTGCGCGTCATCCGCGATTTATTATTCGAGTGTTTCGCGTACGACCCCCGGGTCATTTATTGGATATTGTTGCGGATTGTGTAACGTTGACCGCCAATTTTCGTAATAAAGCCTCTCGTGTTTCGCAACGACGCTCTCTCGGCTCGTACGAGCTCAAAAATACGCGAGGGAATACGAAAATGGGAGAAAAGCCAGAGAGAGGGATCTCCTCTATGTGCTCGTAATTTCCCGAGGGTGAAAGATTTCCCTGTGACTCTGAATTCACGAAAAACTTTTCACACAATGTAAGTTCCGGGTTTATATATGTTTTCCGGTTAATCGCAACAGGAAAGTTTGCTCAAAATGATTTGAAATTGGTCGAGAGCAATTTGAAAAAATAAATGGACAATCGTCGTTGAATTTGATCAATTTGTTTCAAAATCTGAGAAAAGGGTTATTTAATCTAGGGGTAAGGGGTCCAAAATGATCCCTGTATCATTTTACCTCAATGGATTTTACTTTTTTGTAGATGTAGATTCATACGTGACTTTTGTAGGTCTAAGACAGGTTTAAGACATTATATTTATTATAATAAAATGAAATAAAAATATTTCAAATTATTTTAATTGGGTCAAAAGTACTCGGAGATGATTTTACCCTACATAAAAGGGATATCGTTTTGTCCTTATGTAGAATAAAATGATGCTTTGATAGAAAATCTGGAGAATATCGAAAACTTGAAAACTGAAAGTTCAAATACTCATTAGAATCGCAAAAGTTAAATACTTAGTTTCACTGTATAGGAAGAAATTATATTTTGATCCTTGATATTGAAAAAGCCTTTTTCCCTTAAGCAGATCACTCCGGACACCTGTCCTCTACTCAAGGAAGGAACCAATTTTTGCTCTTTTATTTATTATAATTTTTGCACATTTATTTTTTTTTAAATTTAATTCTCGTCTTGACGAAAAGAGAAGCTTGATTTCTCGACCTTCGTGATCATTGCAAGGCGGGACTGCGGCTCGAATTTTTTCCAGCTCCCTTTCTCAATTCGTTACGGCGGGTTTCTATTCCTAAATCGCGTTCCTCATACGCCGATGGATTTTTCACAACGGAGTGAGATTAATCGCGAGTGCGTGGTGGGTTTTAGCACGAAAGATTGAAGCGGGAAGAAAGGAGAGGAAAATAAATACAAAAAGAACGGATAAAAAATTGTGAACCGCAGATGGGGGTTGGTATGTGAAAGAGAGAGACAAAGACAAAGGGAGAAACAGGAAGAGAGGGAGAGAGATTGGAGTTGCGATAAAATGTTACAGATCGAATTACGAGCGATAGCTCGATCTTGTTATTGACACGCGAGAGGTCCTCTTCGGGTGAATAATTCGGCAAAAGACGATTCGATGTGCGTGGCTTTGCAGCATCCCTATTTTCGCCCTCCTCGACTGACACGAGATCTCTTGCCGAGAATCCTTGAGTTCCGTTGCGCCTTTCGTTATTTATGAAGCGTTTACCAAATTGGAAATACACTCGTTCGAAACCACCCTAAACTACCCGACGCACCCTCGAGAAAGAAAAAAGGAGAAACCCCCCTCATCGATGGGAGAGCCCTTTGGAGAGGGGGATGACGATTGACCTCTGACATCCGTGCAACAACAGTCGAGTTTACGCGCTCCCCCGATGCTCTTGATTTTTTTCATTCAAATTTATCGATTCGTATCGGACGAATCACGCGGCGTGAAATGGAGAAGGACGAATGCACGTGGTTCCAATTAATCTGAATCTTAATTAGCATTGAGAGTCATTTGTAGCAAAATTAAAAAATTCTTTTTGACATTTTTATTATATTTTCATATAATTTTCCAATTCGATTCGGGAGTTTATTGAACTCAAAATTCCCGCAGATACGAAGAAACGATAAATAAAGAAAAAAAATCATCCCCCTTGGTCATGGAACATTTGTGAAATTGTAAAAGAAAAGAAATTCTTCATCCCTCGAAATTCACCCTATCCTGCGATATATCTTGTCACACGATGATGCGATGTTTGGCGCCAAAAGCATCGATGCTCGTTTGGCTTCCGTGGATAGATAAGTAGTCAACGATCTCCTGTATGAGGGGAGGTCCGAAACCTTTGAGGAGTATCACGCTGTTGAGGAGAAAAAGGGGCGAAAAATCTCTGATAACTTTATTTATGTTTCACCCTACGAGCGGCTGAATCACATAATTTATAACCTCTACCCCCCCTCTCTCCTCTCTCTTTCTGTTCGGGGGATGAAAGATCTTTCTTCTGCACTTCATAAATGGAAACTGACTCATGATCCGCTTACCCCAAAATGCGCGTAACATCGCGTTTGTTATCCAAAGATTTATTTCTTATTCTTCTCGCACGATTGCGTTCGAGATCGTAAAAATTTATTTTTCTCTCTTCCGAGCAACATGAATCACACAAAACGGGGATCATATACATCACGATGGATAATTGCGGAAATCTGTATAAATGACGCTCGATTGGGGTTGATTAAGTTGCGGAAAGCTTCTCTGATAAATTACGGACCCCTCTGGAGGCAATTTATATTTTCAATCTCTGTGTTATTTCGATTATTTGCTTATAAGAATAATTGAGAAATTAGGAAAATTGTTGAAAAATAAGGGCGATTAAATTTTCCTGATTTTCCTCATTCATATAAATTAGGGGTCGAAATCGCGCAAACGTGAAAATCGATTTTCAACGTGAAAATTTATCCTCGCGATTTTCAACCCCCAAAGAAATCACCAACGTCGATGAGCATTTCGGCAAAATTAAAAAATGTTCCACCCCTCATTGTCACGCTATTTTGCAACCCCTGTAATGTACCGTCGCGCCTTTTTTCCCCTCGATAATTTTGCCGTGCACTATAATTCTCGTAATTTTCCAAAAATTTATAGGCTGCATTCGAGATAATTGAGAATTTTCCATTCTATTCGACCCTCCTTTTCTTCTTCATTCTCCTTCTTCTCCGAGCTGGATGGTGTTTTTCTCCTCCATCAGTAAAATTCTCACGTTGGACCGTAAATCCGGTGAGGGATCTTTTTCAGGGACAAAGCGTTTGTCGCGAGCATATGAATTACTCCGGCGCGCGAATTCAATGTGGCGAAGTGATGTGCGCCGCACGCCATCTTCTACATATATATATATATATAGATCTCTTTCATCCCCTTTGTGGTATTCCTTTTTTCCATTCCTTCGTCGCTATTCCATGTTTTTCTCCTTCTCTCCCTCACGCGGAGTAAAACTGAGATTTATGCAGCGGGCCTGCAGCCGCGGAGAGGAAGAATACCGCCGCGACGTTTCAACCCCCAAAAGAAAGAGAGAGGGAAGCCGCGGGGTGTCTTTGACCCCCCCCCCCCGTGGCGAAGAACCTTTCGAATTTTCCAATAGAGAATCACGGCTCATTGAATCCAGAAGTTACAGATACAAAGACCATTCCAGGTGAATCTTAAAATTTATCAATTTCGAACCCATTTGTTTTTAACCTTCAACGGATCATTAGGGGTGGGTTTGGAAAATTGGTTTAAAAAAAATATAAAAAAACGCGATCCGGCTTTTTTATTGATACATTCCTGATCGGGGAATCTCATCCCCCTAGACCTTAACATTTTGTCAATGAAAAAAATTCACCCCCCACCCCTAAACATTTTTTACTCAAATAATAGATTTTTCATTTAGAACGTGGTCAATTTTTACCATGCATTGAATAAATGGCCCGAAGAACATTTGTTCTCAAGCATTATTTGGCTGAAACGAATTAAGGGAGATGGGAAAAATTTGCATATGAGCATATGCGCGTTATTTATGACCGGAAAAAAATTTTCTGCTCGTCAAATTGTTCTGATATCCCCCAGCCTTACGAATAATATATATTAATTAATGCCCCGAATGTGATGATAATTCCACGTACGGAGTTTTGAATTTCCGCTGCGCAAAGAGTGTGGCAGAATTTTTCCTACAATCGCGGTGTTTTTCTTCGGGGGAAATTATGCACCATGGGGTTTGTCTTATATAAATTTATGCTCATGATACATATCCCCGTGGAACGTGATAGTTCACTGATTCTGGTAGAGGGAGATCAAGACATTTTTGCCTTCCTTTTCGCCGCAACCCTCTGCAGAGACCGAAAAGGGAAGAGAAGATTTAAAAAATTGCATTCTCGGTAACTATATCATCGACCTCCTCGCTCTAACGACGCCACATGACGGAGGAAAGGGAATAGCGTCAAACAAATCTAAGGGATGCAAACTCGAAACTTTGACTCCCTTATAATTTTTACACGAAGGTAAAAAACTTGGGGAATTTGAATTTTTGACATTTTTCTTTGTTTACGTTCAATTTCAATTTTCAAAATTCATACACATTAGAAATAAACTAAGTTTATGATAATAATGCGTTTCACTATCATGGCGGCTATCTTTGTGGATGAATCATAAGGGAAATGGCGGGGAAGGGATTTATGTATGTATAAATGTTAATTCAAAAGTATTTTGAATTTTGAAAAGATTAAGATAGCTACGAGGGTGGGAAAAGACGACGAGAGTAAAGCCTCGAGGATGTAGACTTGGCGTGCACTTCCTCTCTCTCTCTCTTTATTTTGTCGCATGCTTCTGGCACCAGGGGGATGGAAATGGAGGTAGATAATAAGTTGCGACAAGGGTGGCAAACGGTACAGGACGCGAGGTCATCGGGTTGGAAAAGTTTTAATGGCCCCCAGTGCGAACATTGCAGTATACTATTTAACTTATTACCATATGCATACATATATATTCTATATAAATATGAATTTAAATGATATATATATATATATATTTTGCATGGTAAAATATACGGGCTATTATACTGTAATGAGCTTCGACGAAAGCAATTTTTGAAGAAAAGATAACTTTTTAGTATATTTTTTATTTTCTTACTTAATAAATTTGAATTATTTTTTTTTATCGAAAAATTTGAAAAATTAAGAGTGATATAAATATTCTTTTAACGACACAAAAAATATCCTTCCCTTTTTGATCAATTTTGGCCATGAATTGAAGTTTTTATTTATTTGTAAGACCTTTTTTTAAATCGGCTACGTACAAACTTAGCCACAAACAAATTATTACAAATTAAAAAAAAAAAATTAAAATTCGACTCAAAAGTTTTTGAGTATTGGGACGAGTTTCTTTACAAATTTTCAAAAACATATGCTTTGAACAAATGAAAAAAAAATTAATTTTTGCAGGGTCTTTCCCCTTTAAGTTTCGAGAATAGAGTGAGAGAATTTATTCTTCGTTTTATATATCGACTTTGAATTCGGTGTCGATGGTGTGAGGAGGAGATATTTCGAGGAAGGGTTTTGTACGAAATGGGCATGAATCGCACGTGTTACCGACACCCGCGAAATTTATCGAGTGGAATAATCGTCGCGTGAAATAAACGAGGCGAGAGCCGGGCCAAGGGGGTGAGTTTTTCGAAATTCACTCGTGACCCCGAAACTCCCGCTCTTTGCCAGTGAATCTTGGGGACTCGTTTCTCGTATCCTCCGCGTCCTCGAATGAAGTATCTTCACGTGTGTCCTGGAACGTACTTTTTATTTTTTATTCCATTTTTTATCCTGAAAATACACGATCGAGTACAAAAAACGATTTCGCGAAAGAGAGAGATTTAAGAATCTCACGGAATAGTCGTAACTTCGTGATTCACGGTGGAAAAATAATTTAAGGTTTCACTCTTTAACGTAAATCTTTGGTAATTCAGGACACCCCGAAGACACGAAGAATAACGTTTTTTTCTGTTCGAAAAACGAATTTCGGTGGAATGCAAATAAATTCGATTTCAATCGAACAAAAGTAAATTCATTCTTCGTCGACAATGCATTGTACTTTAAACGAGTTCAATTTATTTTCAATTACGTCGAATTATAAAATTCTAGAATTGTTTTTTTTTTATTAACAATTAATTATAAATAAGTGCTAAAATAATTAATTATGCGAAAAGTGGTTCATCAAAGTTTCAAAGTGATTCTTTTCATTTTAGCCGCGAAATAAATCACGGAAATTTGATATTATTACAAGATTTATTGCTTTAGTTTCTTTAGGCTTCCACCTGACATTCGTGCACATGACAATCTCTTTGATCTTGATGAGTAATAAACAACAATTTTGTGCGGTTAGCGACGAAAATTGTCGGATTCATCTTTAAAGTAAATTACTTATACTAGTTTCATGTATGTGGACAAAGCTTTGGCGGAGTAACGAGAGATTTTCCCCACTCGAGGAACACCGCGACACTAAAGTTATATCTTCGAGCCACCACCGCGAAACAATATTAATTTTACCCTCCGAAATCCTATTTCGCTGCACTTTCGTCACATTCCGCATAAACTCGCGGGACACGATAATTTCCGTTCCGCGCACAAACTTATATCAAACGTACTTTCCGTTCGGTTAATCATAAGAATTATAAAAATATCAAGAATTGCAATTTAATGTTTTTTTTTTGTATTTTGGTTGCAGGTGAGAACAAGCGAAAGAAGAAACAGAAGGAGAATTGGTAATGTACAGACGCGAGAGACTTTTCTATACGTAGGGTACCCAAAAGGCATATTTACAGATCTACCATTTAGCATTGGTAGATTAGTAGTAGTAGTATTAGAAAAAATTAGTATTATTTAGGTCGAGGAGAAGCTTCTCAGTCGGGCAAGCAAGACGAAAGTTGAGCAGGGTGAAGGACATAACGGGGGAGGGACTTTGCGCAGAATGGCACATTTCAACCCTCTCGTTACATTTGCCATTGAAGGCAAAAACGTTTTCTCTCCATCTTGCTCGCCAGGAAACTCCACAGGTGTTCACGGCCTCAATTATCGGTCGCGTTTTTAGTCAAGAACGAGGGATGAACGCCAAGCGCAGTAAAATTCAAATAAGGATCCAAGATGATGCATCCCATTAGACGAACAATGAATATCTTATGTGCGACGGAAGGAAAAAAAACCTTTAAATTCTCTCAACTTTGCCTCGTGAGGAAATGATTCGTACAGTTATATTCAAATCGTTTGTGATGAAAGAAAAATAATTGCATTTTCATTTCTCAAAGTATTTTAATGTACAAAAGTGTTCCCGTCAAATCTGGGTAAACGCTTTTCCCTGACAGTTTTCCCTTCGATCGCGATTGTTAAAACTTTTCCCCACGAATGCTAGAAAAAAAAGTAAATAACGAGACGGAGGCAAAAAAAACTTTCATCCCCTTCACATTTTTCCCCTTGTTGCCGAGTATCGAACTTTTGCGTTATACTTTGATTGATTTGAAATTATTTTAATGTCATTTTTTCTCTCGATTTTCTTTCTTTTTTTTTCTCGATTGGAGAAAACAAATTTGATAACAATGCTCGATCGTTGAGAGATCGTGAATAATAATTAAAAAATACGAACAAAACTCAAGAAAAATCACAGAAAGATGGAAAATTAGAGACGTCGTGTGACTTCCGGTACATTTAAAATTGAATTATTCAATGAGACGCTTACCATTCGAGATTTTAATAATTGAAAATCGTTGTGGGATCGATTCCATTTGTCAATACGGTCACGCATGAATTACGTTAATTTTAATGGAATTCCATAAATTATGTTTCTTTTCGGACCGCTTACAAATGTCATGAATTTGCCGGTTATCCTCGCAGGTTCCTCCCCGAATTATGCAAAGGGCCCATTTTGTCCTACATTTCCCCATCCGAATAAAACAATTTTCGCTACACATATGAATATGAACAAAAAATCGTTCAACTAGATTGCACTGCGGTATTTTTCAGCATATCGTGTAAGTAGACCAGGAAAAAGGAAATTTTATCGTACCGCAGATATACTATTATATATATATATATATATATATATATATATATATATATATATATATATATACGGGATGAAGGGGCGAAATGGACGCTGGAGGTAAAATAGACACCGCCAAAAATTATCGAAAAATATAGTTGGAAGATTTTTTGCTGGATTAAAAAAAAAAAAATTGTCATTTTCATCGCATTAAAAACAACCACTCCCAACATACTCTAATAGTAATATAGTAACCTACTTTTACTAAAAATATGGTACCGGGTGCAAAAAGGCCACCCCCATAATGGTAAAAAAACAATTGATAATGAAGCTACGATTAAAGTTGAATTTTACCAAAAATTTAATTGCAAAAATGCGCCAAGTAGCTTGGTCCAAGCATCTTGGATATTAAGGTTGTTTAGAAGCAAATCACGTTTAATGAGAAAATTCTGAAAATTTGGTATGTTTTTCGATGAAGTATTTAAGAGGTCGTGTAAAAATTTCACTACGATTGAGAAGCTATTATTTATTGAACAATTAACATTCAAAGGTTTCATAGCTTCTAAACAACCTTAAGAGGATTTGAGAAGCCTTGAAATGAGGGAAATCATTTTTTTCATCGTTATTCCTTATTTACTGGAATTTACGAGAAAAAGGGTGATGTCTATTTTGCTCCCGAAATTTTTTTTCTTCGACGCGCAGTCTTAGTTGAGTTTTCTCCTTATGGTGTCCATTTTGCCCCCCAACCTCCCCTATATATATACATGTACGAGGAGGGTAGTTGACCGTTGGCGATCAATCGTAGCTCACAACCCCCGCATTATCGTCGAGATCGTTAAATATTCATCGGACCGGTACAATTCAACCCCCCCAACGTTCACTCTCGCAATTTCTCTCCACCTACCCGAATAAAAGCCGAAAACCATCGTCCACAGGGGCGTAATGTTACCAATGTGGCGTCCGACGACCCCTCCGATCTCGTTGCGAAATAAATATACATGGGGTGGGCGGTAAAAGGGATTGCGCGTCGAGGGGGATGGTTTGTCCGTTCGAGGATAACACGAAAGAACTCCGTGTGTTTTGTACTCGAAACGACACGACGAGAAGTTTCCAGTAAGAAGAAATTTCACTCCTTGTGGTTGAGAAACTTGCCAAGGATTGCTCGGACGTTACAGGGTTACAGTTCGAGTGTATCTATCCGCTTTTCGTTTTTTCTCCTCCTGTTTTATCCCCCAACCCCCAATTTTGTATCAGGATAGTCGGCCATGCTCGTACGCGTTTTCATCCCCATTTCTTACATTATCGGGTTCGTTCAACCCTCTCTCTTCCACGTATATATTTATATATATATTTTATATCGAGCAACATAACCTTAAAAAAAACACTCAAAGTTACTCGCAAAGTTCAACCCCTAAAACCAGGACTTCTTGTCGTTTCGCCTGAGGAGAAAAACTTTGGCCAAGACGCGGAGGAGCGTTTTTATTTATTTCCTTCTATCTCACTTTTATTTTATTGTTCAAGTCCTCTTTTAAGTATCGCGAGTAATAGGAATAGATGCAACGACATTTTGATGAGCTTTTGAAATAATGTGGGTTTGAGGAAACACGGAAATTACGTGATTGACCTGAGGGTTATAAAAACAACATTCAGTTGGTCTTATGGTAAAATAAAAATATTAAACGGTTCAATTTTCGATTTTCCTACGGTTTTTTTTTCGAAACCCCTTTTTCCAAATTTGGAGGGCAGATTCGTCGAACACGGTTGGACGGACTAATCTGAAATTTTGACTATAGCTTCTGAATCACATTTTTAATGCAAGTACTCAGTCGTTTTTTATCTGATGTAAATATATATTTTTTAATAAACAATTTACTACTTCCTTTTCGGTCAAAAAACGACTAATTTTTCTGAACCCGCTCCATTTTTACAAACTTTGATTTAAAAAAAAACGCCTCGTAGTTCCACAGCCAATGGTATATAGTTTATAAATTTTTCTAGTTTTTTGTCGCACGTCTTACACATTTTACCAGAAATCCGTCCTCCCGTCAGGGAGTCCTAACAAAAGGCAATTTCGAAGATTGGTTCTGTCGCCGCCATTCTGGATTGAAGTGATTTAAAAAAAAAATTTTACCCTTCAATGTATGTTGAATGAACCCTCAAAAAAGAAATCCCATTCCTTCTTCCGTACTCCCAAAATAAATTGTCAAAGTTAAGCCTCTTTTTTGAGGACTGGAGGGGTGTTAGTCCTTAATTTATCTCCTCTATGACTCGTTTTCAATTTCAAAAAAAATTCTACTATGGCGAGAAACAAAAAATCGATGAACCTATATTTCAGAAGCCGTTTTTTGAATATGCCTGGAGGGAAAATCACGCGATAAATCCTCCGGGGTATCGATCAGTGAGGAACAAAATGGCCCGAGGGAATTTTTCGTACGTAATTTCATCCCCTTCCCACCCACCCTTTCTCCCTCTGTCTCTCGCAGTCGTAATATAATACTCCTGTAATCGGATTGTTCGTGGAAAAGCTTGCGCAATGTGTGAATCCTCGAAATGATAGTTTTGGAATTTTTATACCCTCGGGATTCCTGTGACGAGGATTAAAAATAAAAATCATTGAAAATGTCACGTGTGTGGAGGGATCTCTCTGCTTTTAATGAACAGTGAAATTCGAACAAAAATTTCAGATGTCGAGTCCATTGCGAATGGGACTTTTGAGGGATTGAAAATTACGCGATGCCCCTAATAAATGAACCGTGGTGTGTAAAAGTATGCGGAGATCGTTAAGTTCGAGTGCATTGAGCTCGTTCGAATCGCTACTAATAATTAATGGTCAATCGAAACAAGAGAAGCAAATATTTCTCGTAATACACACGAGAACCGATATTAACAATTTGTCCAATTAAATTGTAGTATTTTGGAATGTCGGGTTCACTGGAAAATGCGCGACATACTCTACATCTTCGAAGAGTAACGTTTCTAATACACATGGACTATTCTTTGTTAAAAAATTTACATTGAATTCAATATAACGTTGATATATTATTTTTATAATAATTTTATAATCATACGATACGATTATTTTTGCACAATTTTTATTTCTCAATAAATTGCATCTCTTTTGATATCAATATATAATTCACAAGTTTAATATTTCAAAATCCAAAAATGTTCAGAAATGCTTCAATTTCTGCTCAATGAAATTTTCCAAATTTTTATTCAATATTCATAATTTATCATTTCAATCTAAATTTATTAATTTATTAATTTATCTTTTTAATTTATTTAAATATTAATTTATCTTTTAGGGCAGGGAAGTTGAATATTTCAGAGTCCAAAGAGTTTTCGAAATTCTTCGTTTCAATAAAATTTTCTACATTTTTATCCAATATTCATAATTCATAATTCATGATTTCAATTGAAACTATAATTTCAATCGTAATTTATTGGATTATTATTTTAATGAAATATTAATTGAGTCAAAAATATTATTTTTCCTTATTTAAACAAAATAATTTGTCTCTTTGGGCAGAAAAATTGAAAAACAAAAATGTCACTGATAAATAAAATTTGACACGGAAATGTGTGTTTACGTATCGTGTAATGTGCGTTACACGAGTCGCGAGTTATATTACCAGCGGGGCAGAGCCGAAGGATCACGTTGAACGAGAGTCCTTTCTCTCTCGTTAGGGTGTATTTCGTGTGCACGAGGGCGCATCGATGACCGGCACCCGCTCTTGTTATTCGCGAGTCCCGCTATCACCGAGGGGAATCCCCACAAACCGCTCTTGAACGCCCCCTCGCGAGTTTTCCTGCGTACCAAATCGAACAGGAAACTCTGCGGGCACGTGAAAAGAATCCATTGTAGTATCATCGTCCCACCTGCGTGTGAAAGATGAGAAAGGGCTGTTCCACCAACGTCCCTTTTCATGAACTGTATCATCGATACGTATATACCTATATATTGTAAAATCAAATATAGAGGTGTACAAAGCAGATTTTTATTTCCAAAGAAAATTAGATTTTCAAGAAGAAATGATGCGACATTCTATTCGAATCTCGCTGAGTTCTCTCGGCGAAAATGCGATTTTCGATTAAAATGTTCGTGACAGAATTTTTTGTCACTTTAGAGGGATGAACATTTTTCAATGTGAATTTTTTTCACACACATTATCAATTATTGAGGCGGTATTCTGGTCTAGAGACACACATTTTAAGCGTTTTGTCGAGCTCGACAAAAAAAAGAAATATTGTTACCATTCTTTTTTACAACATATTTATTAACATTTTGGCAATAAACAAAAAAAATTTCAAGAAAGAAAATTAAAATTCAATAATTTATAAACTGGTAAAGTTGGGGCTAGAAAAGGGGGTGCTGCCTGACGCGATTGCAACCTTTGAAGTCATCCGATAGAAAATTTTCAAAAAAGATTCTTAATTATAAAGAATATCGTTATAGCCCCTACCTCGGAGAAAATGAAAAAAAAAATTTGCACAGTGGTGGCTGCCTGAATAAAAAAAGGCGTTTTTCAACTTTTTTTTCATAGTTTTTCATTTGTTTACAATAGTAAACAAAAAATTTTGATAGACAAGTGGTAGAGGCGATAGAGAATTATATATTGAAGATTGGTAAAACATTTCAACTAAATCGGTTGAGTAGAACTTGCGATATCATGTCAGCTGGGTTGAGAATAGCATAGTTTTGAGAAAAAAGTCTGTAGTCCGATTTGCTCCGACATGACGCGACGTAACGAGCATAGTTGCTGTGGCACTAAAATAACCTATAACTACGTAAATTATTTTGGAATTTAATAATTTCCTTTCAAGAATTCTTTTTTAAAGGTCTGAACTTCAAGAATATGCAAAAAATGTTAATTTTCTCAAAATTCTGGATCAGAATACCCCCTTGAAGGTCCTGGTTATTGTTATTTTATTGATTATTATAATATATATTAATCATAATTATTAGTGGGATTTTAATAAATTCATAATAACGACAATAAATATATTAATATTCAACATCATTTTCAACAATTCAAATCATCAACTATCGCAGGTTATTATTATTATTTATCCATTGAAATAAATAATTTGGAGAATTTCTCTCTTCTCTCTGTATAAAAAAAAATTCTCAATTTCTTTGCCACGCTATTTTCAATGCTGCGTTGAAAAATTAATTATTCCGTTCGAATTATTTTGCTTCACGATTCGAAAATGCAGAGTGCGGATAATTTGCAATCTGCTTTTGTACTCTCAATGAAAAATTTCCCCTTCATTTCCCAGGCTCATTTCTCTCTCGTTAAAATCTTCCTCTCCTTTCTTTTTGCTCTTTTTCTTTTGCTCCGTGTCAAAGTCATCCTTTTTTTATCTTTTGGATCTCCTTTGCAATGCTTTTCGTTCAATTTCGTACTCTTCATTCCGCCAGCGCGAATTTCACGTCGTTAAATACAAATCATCCTTTGACGCTACTCTCCCGTCCAATTCCGTACATTCTTCTATTCCCTCGTTTTTTTCACTCTCTATCTACTTGGTCCCCGGTGTCTCTTGCCTCTCAGGCTTCTCAGGACTGTACCTTTCGCTAGAGAAGAGCTATTTCTCTTTTCTCTCTCTTTCTCTCAGGTGCAAAAGTCCTTCCGGTTTCTCCTGTTACCGATACGAGACTCCCAAATGCATATGGCGTATTCCGAGTCAATTCAATCTACCTTTGAAATTCTTTCCGATTTGGCACAATTTTCTGTGAGATTGAAGATTTTCCGAAGCTGAAGGGTACTCTCAATTTTTTCCACATTTTATTTAATCAGTCGTTTTCTTTATTATTGTGGATTTTGACCTTAAAAAAAAATGCCGGAGCAGAAAAACAATGGAAAAATCTGTGATTTTATACATAAATCTATCAGTCCTGAGTCAGGAGGGAACAAATCTATCTTGTCTCTCTGAAGTACTTTCAAAATAATTTAAAATAATTTTTGTTCAAAATCAAAAAGATTTTCATTAAATTAATAAATAATAATATATATTATTCAATTTTTTGAAATAAAATGAAAGTTTATAATTATGATAGAACTAAAATAAATTATATAATTTAAAAAAAATAACATTGCCACCCTTTGGTTTCAGAAAAACAAATTGAACAATAACGGTTGATATAAAAAATCTGAAAACAAGTTGCAAGTGCTTTCTGGGGTTACTAAAATCGTAGAAAATTTATCGAATGAACTCCGAGAGGGTGAAAATCAAACGTTGATGGACTCGACTCGAAATGCCCCATACACATATATGTATATCTACGTAAGTATATTTCTTTACTTAGATGCAGATCGTATGCATTCTCGATGAATTTTACATCCTCGAGTGCATTTTTACATGCGCGGGATACACCGAGGGTTTTCCTTGAGAGACTGCGAGATGAAAAAGCTTTTTGCCCGGGTGAATAAAGAACTCCCCCCCCCCCTCCCCGAACTCCCCTCGAGAAAAACAACGCTGACTCGACTTATCCTCGCAAATTGTTTTCCACCCCTCTCTGTCCAGCCATTTGCACCCCCTCAATTTTTAGAGTCCATCCAGTCAATTTCACTTTCAATCTTATTTCGTGATTCCCTTAAAAAATTAACACAGCTGAATTTTTCAATTATTTCAACATTTTCCAAATTTTGTTTCAAGATTTTTTTCAAATAATTAAAGAGCCAAGATTTTCAAAAATTTGCCCTTATCGAGATTCGAATAAAAAAATTGATAATATTTTTCGAGTTTCCTTCTCCCCGATGATTGATTTCAAAGACCCTCGAGAGTTTACGTGGCCATTCTCTCTTTTAACACCCCCATGTTGGGAAACGTTATCAAGGGGTGGCTTTTTTTTGCGGTTTCCACAAAGCTTGTCGAGTTTTCGCTCGCTAAGACGGAAGATAAATATTTTAGTATGTGCTTAGGTCTCGTTTCCGGATACTCGACAAACTCTCCTCTACTTTCACGGGGCCGCCGGCTTTTCCCGACCCTCTGACCATCGTCGACGAATTCAACGCCCTTTCTTCTCCTCCCCCCCCGACTCCCGCTCCCTGCGCCTTACACCCGATAATGAATAATTTAATACTTTATCCTCGCATGCATGCACGTACTTTACACACTCGGTCATACAACTGTGTGTGCGTGTGTGTGTATTTACGGGGAGGGGGTTGTTTTCGTACGAGGTACTTTACCACCGAGTTTGCCAACTCCGTATAATTATGTAAGTCGATTTGTACATACAAAGGTGACTGGAGGAACGCTCGTTCAACGTGAGCACAGTGTGTGTCTATCATTTCGGCCCCGTGTGTCAAAGGGTTGAACTCCCTCCCCCAAATATTGACTTGCACGTTTTTTAATTTTCGGGGATCAAATCGTCGATATATCGCAATACATTCCCCTTCAATTAGGGGGGCATCCAAAAAATCAGAAAGTGCTAGAATTTTTTAAGAAATTATTCAACAATTAAAGACATTCAATATTTTTCAAAGAATAAATTCAATGATGATAAATTCTTATTTAAGAAATTACTAACCAAATCCAAGAGGGTGAACATCAGACATTCCCCATATACGGATATAGCGTATTGCAGATTATATCATTTCCGTTCAGACTTTAACTCCGGACATTTTAAAAATATTCTCGCACTTCCGGGCACACAAGAGACCGAATAAGAGAGGGGCCTTGTATAATATATATATATGTAATGCGAGAAGATTTTTTTCGCGTGCGTGGCAGAACGCATAAAAAAGCGCACGCGGATCGTAAAGATTTGTCGGATTCGTGGACGGTGATAAGGAGAGAAACCATGTGCGCGATAGTTATGGCCGAGGAAAAACGGAACCCAGGCTATTCTCAATGTATGAATAATGCCATCTAAAACGCTGAAACGAGGCGTAATTTTCAACCCTCTCTTTATATTACCTTTTTATTATTTTTTGAACCCTCTCCCTCTCTCTTTCCCTAACTTCCGTTACCGACAATTTAATCTCAACCATTCAAATCGTCGATAAAGCTCGACATCTTTTCATTTTTTTTATTTCTCAAATAAATTTCCCGTCCGATGCCCGTAAACACTTTTTTCCCACGAATATTCCAACGAGTGAGAGCAAATCTGAATTGCCAAAGGAAATAATTTTTTTATTTTCCTCGAAGGAATTTTCATTTCCCCGGGAAATTCAGTCTCAGGGTTTTCTCCGATAGGGTGAAAAATTTCAGGGCGAACATTTTTGATGATTATTTTTTTTCCATTTTCAATTTTAAGATTTATGAACAAAATTTTTGTATTTTTTGTCGAGTTATTTTTTCAAAAAGTTATTTCCTTGCAATCTCTTTTGGAGACGTTTTTGCTTTTTTCTTATTTTTGTTGCTCCCTAAAACCGTCAAAGCCAAGAGGAAATGACGCGAAGGAAGAGAAAGAGACAGCTTTTCTCGGTTGCACTCGAGCTGTGAATTCTTCGCGGATGATTCGATCCAAGTTTCCAAAGTACGTGACGCGATGGTATAACTATATATTTACGTTAGAGCTCCAGGGGAAAATTCTTCGTCGACCAGACACGAAGCTCCGCGAGGACAAAGTTCGTACGATCTCTGCAGGAAACAAACTGGCGACCTTGCCCGCCGTAAGGAATTCGCCACCGCAAAAACCATAAATTATATTATACCGTTATTCAAAATTTTTTCAATTCATATTTTCATCCCATAATTTTCCTAATTATTCTTTTATATAAATAAAAATTACCCAGGAATGATTGTACCTAAAATTAAAAATCTAGAGCCTAAACTAAGGGGGTGAGAGTCGAAGCGGTAGCCACCCTTAACATGGTGAGGAATTTTTTTGGTTTTTTTCTCTTTATTTTAGAAATCTACCAGCTGCAATATTGCAAAGTATTTTATTATTATTTAGATGATATAAGTTTATAATTTATTGATTTACTTGTTATTTATATGGTTGTATGATTATATAATATATTTAACAACTAAAATATTAATTAATTGATATTTTAGTTTTTTTTTAAATTTAATTACTTGAAAAATGTAAAAAAGTATTTTGGTCAAATTCGACAGAGTCTCAAAAAACGTGGGCAAATTTTGGAGGCTTGCAACACCTGTTGCCTTTATCCGAATGAGGAGTCACCATTAGAGCACTTCTTGACTTGATGAACTTGATAAATCTCAATTTTTTGCAGTGCTACAAATTGTTGAAATCGCAACAAAACAACGATAAGGATTTTAATTTCTTTTTTCTCATTACTGGCCAAATTTAATTGTATGTTTTTGATGCGAGAGCGATTTCCAATCAACATATCATCCGAAATTTCGTTAAAGTGCAGCAAACAAAATAATTACATTTTTTACCTCTAATGGGGATGTATTTTTTCCAATGAACTTTGCCTGATGAGTGATGACTCGATTGTGCATTTTTTGAAAAAGTACGTCCTGGCTCAAGAGCACCGAAGAGAAGGACGTGAAAATTCGTTCGGCGCATTCGCGCTTGTGCTTTTATTATGAGAAAAATTGCGATGAAAGGAGGCGGAAAGAAAAAAAATGCATTATCTCGTATCTCACGTCCGGGCACGTGGCAGCAAAACCTTTCGATGTACTTTGGCACTCTACTGGAAAAGTTACACTCCTCGTATCGAGCTCCTCGTATATTTACTTGCTCAATTTTTTTGTACGACGTTTGGTGCGCGAGACGATGGATGAATTTATCAGGAAGCGTTTTATTTTCCGCGCGGAGTTATATCGCGATGGAGGGTGCGGGGCGAAAGGAGAAAGAAGGCAGGGCGGGTTAATATCGGCTAAGAAGTGGAAAAATCGTTTTCACGCGCTTCTGACTCCCTGAGAAATTGAAGTTTTTCACGTATTTTCTTCGTTCTCTAATTTTTCTTTTCTCCTTTACGATATTGACATATTATTTTCAAACCTCCCCCCCCCCCCCCCTCCCGCTGCACGACAATATTTTTACTCGGTAATATTGACGAAGTCAATTGGAAAGAAAAAAAAGTATTATTCCAGTATTCTTTTTCTATAAGGGAATAAAAAAATCGATAAATTCCAGATGAGCGTTTGACAAAGACGCTTTTCCGGTCTTGTGAAAATCAATTTCAATTGTCAATTTTAAGGGTTGAACTTTTGTAGTCGATTTTTTGTTTGATTTTGGAACAAATTTAAATGCCCACAGATTTTCGCTCATTCGTTGCGCGGTTTTTCTTCTCATTCGCCCTTTGAAGGAAAATTATAATCAATCGGTTGAAGCTAATTGCTAATTGCGGTATTGAATTTTCCGATTCATTTATATATATGGGGTATTTTACGCTTGATTAATACTCACAAATTTGGTGCGATTTTAATAAATCGTACCAAATTTTTAGTCTCATTAAATTAAAATGGTATTCAATTTTAATTGAAATTGAGTAAAAATAAAATTATAATTGAATTAAAATTAAAATTTGATTTTCATAAACCAATTTTCGGCCGAAAGTCCCAGAATTCGTCGTGAAATGTCCCATATACATATATATCAACGTTTCACGTGTAATTATATTCGTTGATCGTGCGATCGTAATCTCGAACGATTAAACATTTCGTTCGAGCGTCTAAAATCCTTCACGTTTAACGTGACTAACGCGATAATTACAGCTGCTCCTCTGGAAAGCAACCCCCTCGTCCCTTTCTCTCCACGTCCGCCTGATGAGCTTCAAAAACGAACGAAGGGTCCTCGACCCTTTGGTCAAAATAATCTCTCATCGAATATCCGCGATTTTTCGGGCCCATTTGAGGGAAATTTATTTTTAGAAAACCCGTTGCAGCAAAATAAATCCAAAAAATAACGAAAAGCTTTTTCAAGGGTGGTAACTGGACTAAAAAATGTTTGGTCATTTTTCGAAAATAATTATTACTTTTTTTCAATTTAATTTTCAAGGAAATTCGACCATCGACTTCGTCGATTTGCATTTCATTGGAAATCCGGGAAAATGACATTTCTCGATTGATCAAATTTTATTCGGCCCCATAAACACACCCCTTCGCGCCTCTCTTCGGCCATTACGATCCATTATCGTCAAAAAGGGGAAATAAAATTTTAACGATGAAATGAAATTCGCTTTAAATTCACGCGAAATGCGAATTATCGCCCGGGTCGATTGTCACGTGCATCGTTTTCGATACATATATGTGTATGTTTCAAACTCCTACCCTTGTTGGGACGATGCAACGAAGAGGGGATTAGCAAATGGAACGAGCTTTCGCTCGTCGAGAATTTTGTTATTTTATTTTCATTTCGTTGCTTGTTTTTTTTCCTCCTCCCATGTCAAATTGAAAAGTTCTGTTCGCGAAGCTGAACGAACGTTTCCCCATTTCATCAGTTAGAATTCGCTTCGATCCTCGAATTCGCATTTGCGATTGAACGAAACGAGGAGAAAAAATCGATGGACAAAAAAAGTTGAAAAAAAATTATTTTTCGACAGGAAGGATATTCACGCGGAGCGAGATTTTCCGCGCGATTTTCCGTTCAAATAAGCGTGTCCGTAAAAGGGATGAAAATCGCAACGAGCAGAGAGTAGACCGAGTGAAAGGGATGCAAGAGAGATCGAGTCAGAGGGGTGAGAGTGAGAGATCGGTGAAAAGTTCATGAATTTCGTTCGTGCTTTGAATCCGATCAAAAGCTTCCCCGGGCCAAGGGGAAGGGGGCCTTTTTTACCAGCTCCCCTCGTCGCACAAGTCTCCATTCGCTTCGGCAACATCGCGCGCAGAGTGGCTAATCTCACGTCTGTAGAATAAGGGATGATTTCATCGAAGAGCTTTCCAGAAGCGAAGAAAAAAGTAAATCGCGATCCTGCGATCGAAAAAAAACCCACATGACGATATTATCGATGAGAAATTTATCTGAAAACTTGAAAAAAAAACCCACCCTTACTCGAGAATCTGAATTGCGAGAAAATTTTCACCGATCGGTTCCTGACCGATTTCAGTTGATTTTCCATATTCCGAATATTCCGCGAGACACGGTTTCGTCGACTCCTAAATCCAGATTCATTTTCCAATTCATCAATTTTTGTATTTTTTTCCACCTCATCTCGCTCTTCCTTTGTTCCTTCTCTTCATCCCTTATTTTTAACCCTCTCTCGATTCACTCGTACAATCCATTTCTCTTATTTTCGATTCAATCACCTTTTTCTCCCTTGGATCGCTTCTCTCCGCTCTCTTTTCATATCCAAGCAACCCCCTCGCGCACCCACCCCCTCCGACTCTCTAATTTCATTCTCAGTTTCCATCTCGAGTTCCGCGCGTCGTCTCTCAGCGTTTGCCGCTGCCGTGCGCGCCTCTCAACCCGTCGGGAAATTTATTCTCTCGCCTCGTTGAGCAACTGGGCGCGTTGGGACATCGGATGGGATTTGGGGGTTGCTCGCGCGCGGGGGTGGCTTCGTGTTATAAGAGATGCAAAGTGAATCTAACGTTGTCGCGGCTCGGGGTCTCTTCGATACGACCACTCGAGAGTTCACGGCTCTGTTCGCGCGATCTTCCTCGTTGCACGAGACGTATATACGTATATGCATGTAGATTTATAGAGCAGATATACCGAGAAAAGTTGAGGGCGTACGATCCGCGCGCCAAGAAGAATGGAGATAAAAGCGCGCGGGATGTCGAGTGAAATGGCCCGGCTTGGGGTTAAAGTAACCCCCGTCGCACTCTCTCCGGCCCCGGACCATCAGGCTCCATGTTTTCTTCCTTTTCTTCCCTCTGTTTTTCCTTCCATTCGTTTGCTCTTGATTCTCGCTTCGTAAAAAAGAGAAATCGATCATAATGCGTTTCACAGACCCGAGAAGAGATTTGTGAAATTGAAATAAATCGGTTTGTCACAAGTACATTCATTTTAATTAAATTAATTTCTCATATTTTCAACAATCGAAATTTAATACAAATTATTATTTTATTAATTAACAAATATAAATATATTCAAAAAATTATTAATAATTTATAAATAATGAATTGATTGAAAATCATAAATTTTAAATAAATTTTCATATCTTTGATTTCAGAAATTAATATCTTTTATAAAAATACTTGGATCAAATAAAAATTATTATTAAAAATATTAGAGAATTTTTTTATCAGGACTCAACCTTTTATTCGTGTAGCTTAAGGGATGAATCTGAATTATCGTGGGTGACACTTTTGTACGAAATATCGGGTATTATTTTTTTTGGCTGAGTTATTAAGTTTTCCTGAACCGAATAACCTGATTTTTCGGCGAAATTTCATAATCATGGATGAGCAATATCCTTCGAGATTGAAACTGTGATCTCGTGAGGCTTTTTTCCCATTCGATGAACGCTGATCCATTGAATCGGAGCTCGATGAATGATAAGCTTGCCCCGAGCTATTCAGCGCTCTCTGCACGCACCTCGTTGAATTGCCCGGATTGATATATGGAGTAGCAATTATCCGTCAAACGAAATTCAACTAATACGCAGGGTTACTGCTGCGTTTATCCATACAGCTATTGGCAAATATGTATATGTGTATATATGTGTGCGTATTGGGTATCAAAAGGGAATGGCATGTATGCCCGGAAGGCACAGACGCGGAAATCGGGGTTTGAAACATAGAAGAAGCTATAAGGACGCATTTACATCTCTACCGATTGCAGCTCAACACCAAAAAAAAAAAAAGATTCATTCGGTTCGGATAAATTTTTACGAATTTATTAAAATATAGGCCTATTATAACAATAACATAATAAATAGCCGATTGAGCGAATATTTGTGAAAAATTTCATTTTGTTTAAATAAATATATTTAAACTAAATTAATGTCGACTTCATTTGTCTTAAATTTGAGGCGGTATTCTGGTCTAGAGACAGACATTTTAAACGTTTTGTCGAGCTTGATGATAAAAAATATATATTTTTCTCATTTTTTTTTAACAAAATATTTATTAATATTTTGACAATAGACAAACAAAATTTCGCGAAGAAAAAATGTAAATTAAATATGTTATAAACTGGTAAAATTGAGGGTCAAAAAAGAGGGGGCTGTGCTGGCTGACATGATTGCAACCTTTCTAGTCATCCGATACAACATTTAACGAAAAATTCTTAATTTTTTACGAATATCGTTATAGCCCCTGCCTCAGAGAAAATGGACAACAAAAAATTCGCAAAATGGTGGCTGACTGAACAAAAAAGGCGTTCCTCGACTTTTTTCATAGTTTTCAAGATTTTTGCAATAGTAAAAAAAAAAGAATTTCATACAAAAGTGGTAGGAGCGATAGAGGGTTATACATTGAAGATTCGTAAAAAATTTGGCGTAGATCGTTTGTGTAGAACTTGAGATATCGTGTCAGCAGTGTTGAGAAAAGTAGTTTTGAGAAAAAAGTCTGTATACATATAGTCTAAAATAAAATGGCTATAAACTCCGTAAATTATTGGAATTCAAAAATTTCTCTTCGAGAATATATAATTCTTAAAGGTCTAAACTTTAAGAATATGAAAAAAAATTGATTTTTTCAAAATTCTAGACCAGAATATTGCCTTAAATAAATCTACCTTAAATTTATTGTTAACAAAAATTTGTCACTAATGGAACTCTATCGCGTATAAGTACAAAATTTTCGTTACGATGAAACAACTCTGGTGTACACCGTTGGAAAAAAAAGCTCGAGAGGTAATGAAACGGGAGTGAGAGAGCGAAACGGGATAAAGAAGAGAGTATATGTGGCGTCGGGCCCTCGGGCGTTTGCGGGATTAAACGACAACTGTCGGGCGCGTTTTGTCGTACAAAGTCACTCGACAGGACGCATCTGTTTTCTTACTAATTTCCGCTTCTCGCTTTCTCGCTTCTCCTTCGCAAACCTCATTCCCGTCTTCTTTATCTTATTTTATTTTTTCCTCAATCGTCCCGCGCGTCTCTTCCTGTTTCCCCCCAATTTCTACTTTGTCCCGATCCTCCGCCGCGTCTCTTCTCGCGGCATTTTCAATCTTCAGCCCCAGTAACGATCCCACGATTCAAGATTCACGGGAATTGAGAAGAGAAAAACATCTCGCGGATGCGGTGATGAGTTTGTAATCCAATGATCGAGAAAACAATGGGGAAGAATAGGTAGCCTCCGGCGAGTCTTGCGAGTCGCTCATTTGCGAGGAAGCGAGGTAAGGATCGTCTTTTTTTGGTAGATTCCACAAGATCTACCTATTGCGGAAAATTTACCTATTCCAAAATCAATTTCGAGAAAAACAGGCGTGTGATATATCAAAATTAAGGGCTTAATTAGCCCTTCAAATTCTGCTTAGAATTTTTTTTCCAAATCGGGAACTCAACATTTTTATGACCCTCGAGATTTCCTCAAAAAAACTTTATCAACATTTTTTGTCCTCCATTAAATTCTGTGATGGCAAATTTGTGAAAAAAAAAAAAATAGTACATACAATGGAGTTGTGTTGCGTTGTTTTGGCCCATTTAAACGT
Organism: Alloplasta piceator; assembly: GCA_946863875.1. Taxonomy (NCBI): domain Eukaryota; kingdom Metazoa; phylum Arthropoda; class Insecta; order Hymenoptera; family Ichneumonidae; genus Alloplasta; species Alloplasta piceator. Next base: position 438,761 of record OX333073.1, read on the forward strand.
TTGGCATATGCTACATGATCTTAGCGGACAGTCATGGAACTGAAAGTTTAAAACTTTTTTTCTTTCTCCCTCAATTTTCGAGTGGCCGATATTTTTAGAAAAATTTTAAATTCCAAGTTAGGGGTGGTTTTTTCGTTTAAAAGATTCGTTTGAATATATGTATGAATATATATATTTGTTTGAATATATATATCACACCGAAACTGTAATATTACGGATTTGTTGTTATTGAGCTTTTTTTCATATTATTCAGTTTTTTATATGAATTCCTCGTGAAAGTTTGTTTTTGAAATACCGATTCAATAGTAAACCATCTCCGTTGAGCTATGAACTCTGAGAGATAAATATTCATGAACCTCTAAATTAATTTTAAAAAATATTTTTTTTTAGTTTTTCCTTGCTTTTTTTATGAATAAATTGTGTTTCGACAAAAACTCTGCGTGATTTACTATCAGTGGCAACCTTTCCATCGAAATAACATTTAAAAACTGTATTTAAAAAAATTCCTTTTGCTCATTTTTCGGCGACTTTTCGGAAGTCTCAAAATAGCGAAATTTCAAGCGCTCATAACTTTACTATCGGTTGACCGATTTAAAAATTTCTTTTTCGTACTCAAAGGCTGTGACTGAACTTAGAGAATGCCTTGAAAAATTTGCAGAAATCGATGGTCCAAATTTAAAAAACTGCAAAAAATTGAAAAATTACCGGAATCGGATGAACCAAGCGGGGTTTTGAAGCTTCAACGATCCCGAGGAGAATGAGCTCAAGTTGAAGTCAAAATCTGATCTAGGAAAAAAATTAGTCATTTCAATTAACTAGTTTAATTTTGGCCTAAATGCAGAAATAAAAATCAATTCAATCAACTTTTTTCAAACCTCATATCGAGGATTTTTCCCCCCTGAACACAAATCTACCGATAGATCTCCTAAAAAATCAACATTTTTATGGCTTTGGATATTTTTTGGAAAAAATTTGCACCCATTATTTTTCAATTCCTTTCGCGATTCAAGAGGATTCCTACGTTCGTGGAAAACCTGCATATTTTTTAACGCACATTTATAGATGAGAAGCAGCGGCATTTTGTGGTTCGCATTTTTCTTCTTTTTTTTGTCGCTCATAACAAAAGAGTGGGTATTACCCACGGAAGTGAGTTAACGGGAATGAGAAGTTGGGGTTCCCCCGGGGGCGATGCCTATTAGTCACTTCCTCGATTTCGCAGTCGAACGAACGTTGGTGCGAGGGAGGGCGTTGCGAGCGTCGAGTCTTCTCTTTCATCCCTTTCCCGCAAGGGTTGCTCTCTCGAACCACCCCTCTACCATTTCCCTTCTTCGCGGGCCCTCTACTTGACGGCGCCATTTTGCCACTTTTACTGCAACACGAAAGCCACCAAAAGGCTCCTCTTATTTTCTCCCTCCCCCAGTCGCTTCTTTTTCTTCAGCATCCCTTACTCTCTCTTCAACCCTCTTTCTCTCGGTTTCTCTATCTATTCTTTCATTCTTCAATACCCCGAGAGTGAACCTCAAATATCTTTTACCAAGTTTAAACCACCCATTTCGCGCTTACCGTTCTCTCTCAATTTTCCACCCTCTTTATCATAGGCCTATGAGTGATTCTCTCAAATATCAAATACCGAATTTAAGCCCCAGACTTACTCATTTTTAAACAATTATCGAAAAAAAAAATTTATTACAGAGATCTTATTTTTTGTTGATTTAATTTTTCTATTTTATTCAGAATAAAAACTATTATCTTAAAAAATATTTTCGTGAAATGTTGTAAAATTAATAAGGCCAAAGAGAGCGATTTCTTAGGGACGGAAGCCACTGTAAGGGGTGAAAAAAATGTTAATTCTTGAGAATGCTTTTTCTTAGATATAACTATTTATTAAAGAGTAGGATTATTTTTATTCCATTGAATATATTTTTCAATTATTTCATAAGAATTATTATTGAAAAATCTTGAAAATCAACAGAGATATTAATATTACCTCAAGGACAAAGAAAATGTTCTCTCCATCGTCCCATTGATATCTTGGTGGAAGATTATCTGAAAAAAATAAAAAATAGAACATCTATCCGAATGTGGCTATAATCATGCATAGCCGTGTTCGTTTTCTCCTATTATTTACCAAATGGCGACGAATTCAGATTTTTTTTTCATTTTTAACGTCCTTCTTCAATTCGAGCTGGTTCAAAAAATGTAATGATCAATCTCAACTTCAGAATCTGCTTCGTACACACTTGACCACTGCGAATAGAAATATTTATTGAAAAAAAAAATTGAAAGTTTGCCCACAAGTTTTAGAGTATTCGGACAAAATCAAAAGAAGTCATTTTGAGAAAAACATGTTTGAAGTTTTCTTAAAATTGACCGTTAATTTTCAGAGTTTTAACTTAAAAATTTACCTACATATTTTTAAAAATTTACACTTTAATGAAATGCAAAAAAATTTAATTTGTAGTTTCCGGTAAATTTGAATCTTCACAGTCTGATATTCGAAAGAATCATTCATACACATAATATATAATTTCACGTCGTCGTTCGTGCAACTTTGATTGAGAGACTACGACGTTTGATGTCGTATACATATATATATTATATACATAAGGGAAAAGCATCCAAAGGCAATCGCCAAGTTAACCCTCTGCTTTTCATCAGTGTCACATAGCTCCGTATAACAACTTGGCTTCGCGTAATGAATCGGCCACGTTGAGCGTTTGAAACTTCGCAAAAACTAAACGAGTAGAAGACCAGGAACAAGTGTTGGTAAAGGGTTTTCAAACGACGTGACACTTTGATTCGAAAGGAATGAAAAGACGCGGAATAACTTTTACAACGTTTCAACGCGCATTCCATCTTCGGTCAATTAAAACTCGTCTGCAACATGATTTATCGAGTCACCTGTTACGACAAAGTGAAGAAAAAAGAGGAAAAACTTATCGCACAGATCGTTATCCGATTCATGCATTTAATACGATGTGTGTGTGTGTGTGTGATTTTATTTTTTATCAATTTGTTCCTTTTTTCGTGACTCTTCCTCCAAAATAGACGGGATTTTCGATTTTGTTTTCTTGAGTAAACAAAATTATTATTTTTATCATTTTTATTATTCATTGCATTTTTTTATTTATTACATTGGATTATTATATAATATTCATAAATTAATTGCCCGATTTTATTAATAAAGATAGCCTCCCCTTTGAGAGAATATTTTTGTAATTTTCAACAAATCAATGACAATCAAAATTGATGGATTCAAATTTGACATAAATTTTGTCGACACCATTCGCGGATAACCGTGGCGGAAATTTCGCGCATAAACAAGCCGTGGAAGCGGCGTACCGAATTTGTATTTTTTTTGTTGTTTTTTTTTAAGTGTATACGGCCACTTGTACAAGCACAATGTTGGGGTGGTTTGTTAGGGTCGAATGGAAAGTGATGGATGCCTGGCTGATGGAAAATTTGCACACATTTCCACGTCGTAGGTTACGAGAGCTTGCGGACCGAAAAAAAACATCCTTTCACGCTTCCTCAAACGTGCGAAATGTTTAAAAAAATATGACATAATTTTTCGCCCGAATCATCCTCGCTCGTAAAGGCACGAATGCAAGAATAATTTTTTCATTCTCATTCGAGCAACAATTTTCTTTGGCTCAGGAAAAATCCACCCCTATTTTTCTTTTCTTTTGTACAAATTGTTATGCGAATTTATATAGTGTTTTCAATCGAATGAATTTTGATCGAACCGAGTTTAAATTTGTTATCGTGAATTCTGCACGACGAAGAAAAAAATTCCTTACTCTTTTTCATCCCCCAAACCACCCCCTTTTCGCGTCGGTTACATCAGCTGAAATACCAGAGTAGAAAAGATCATCAATCCTTTTCCACTTGGGTATGGGGATTCCAATGTTTTCCTTCGGTTACCCCCGAGAAATGCGATGGAACGTCGTTGACCCCGTCCGTCGGAGACCCCGAGGGATCAGTTTCGATTGGCATTGCTCACCATTCCGATCGTGATAAAGGGGGTTGTTTCATACAGAAGTGGGCTGAGAAAATGCCCGTGGATTCAACGGGCAAAAATCACGATTTTTCCCGGGGATATTGCGGATAAGAATCGTCGTCACTATGGCGCCATAACCGACTACGAGGGGGTTGGGGGTTGCGTCGTTTCGAAAAATCTTATCTGCCCGAGTACTTCCATATTATTCGTGAAACATTTGTTTTACGAGAATGAAATTTTCCATATTATCATTCCTAAAATTAAAAAAGAAAATTGCCATTATCCAGGGATAGCAAATTCCAAATACTTAAAAACGACGGAATTTCAGGAATTGTAAAGTTGGCCATGGCTCAACCGATTTGGAATTTATTTTCTTCTATCTATAACGCCACGAATCGATCTAGAGAATGCCCCTCGAATCATTCCCGTATCTCACTTTTCTCGACCCCGGCGCTCTGCTCTACTTTGAAAATCGTCCAAGAAAAGCGAGATCTACGCTCTGAATTCAAGACGCTTTACAAAATTGAAAAAAATCGTAACCTCGTGGACCAAACGGCATTTCAAAGCTCCAGCGATGAGGAAGAGAATGAGCGGAGAATCAAAACGCTGCTCTGAAACGAAAAAAAGTTACATCGATTGTAGTAAAAAGAGCGATTTTCACGAAGCATAGTTTCTAATTTTCTTCTTCAGATCGGTTGTAGTTTTTTTCATCAAATTATTAGAGGATAATGTAACAAAATTACGATCCCTTCGTTCAATTATTATGCTATTAATTATTCAGATCCTTTTTTAAAGAATGACGATGACTCTCGCGGAGGGGTGAGTGAAAAAAGAGGGTGCGGAAATTGTGAAACACCATCGATAAAATCGAATCGTCTCGATCGTATCCCTCTTCGCAAAATCGTTTTCACGTGTTACATAATTTCTCATAACGCAGGCAAAATCACTCTAGTTTCCGGGGGGATGATTCGGATGGGGGTTGAGGGGGTGGTTCGGGGGTGCACCGGACTCGAAGAAACATAAATCAGGGAGGCGTGTTTTCTCCGTGCGTACGCATTGCCCAGGAATGTTGACAAAATAATTTTCATGGAAAATCAACCCTCGGATCGACGATGGAGGGTTGCGAAAATAGAGCCCCCGGGGACCAAAGTCACCACCCTCATCATTCGCGGAATTGTTTTACTTCCGTATTTCATTCAGTCAACGTGTCTCACAACGAGGAAGCCAAAGAGAAAAGCAATCGATCTGACGCGCGAAAAACTCCCCGAAAAGAAAAACAGCCAGAAATTCATCCCTTATCCCTCCATCATCATCATCCCCGTTCATCGTCCCTCGAGGGCCCAGAAATTCAAACTCTTTGCCCTCCGCGTGAAGAGTCATTCGACATCGTCAACATCCACGGTTATATTGCGCGATAAAAATTCATCGAGTATCTTTAACCCCCGCGCCATATTCCCAGTACATAAAATACACAACGATCCAATTCATCCCCGAACCCCAAACCCTATTTCCAGTGCATTTGGATAGTCTCGGGGTGCTAAACGAGAGCCTATACGATCGACGTTTTACGCGCGTTTTTTTTCATCCCCTATTTTTTAGTGGGGCGGGAGAAGCTGATTTTCTTTAAAATCTTCGATCAAACGTGCAAACGACACATTTTCGTCGCTGCGAAATGACAATTCGACAGTGACGCATAATAATTTTTCTCTTTTTCATCCCCCTTTGCCGATTCTACGGCAGATTTTATCGCGCATTTTTTCATTCTCGTTTTTCTTGACTCCATGGGATGGAAAAAAAATTTAGAAAAAAAATGAAGAATGAAAAACAATTCGACAAACTCGTCGCTGCCGGATCATAAATCGAGATACGTCGAAGCCATTCGACGTTGCTTTCGATTTTCGCACGTTCCGGCGGAGGCGACGGTCAGGTGTATAGTTTTCACCCCTTGAATATATATAGTTATATGTATAATATATACGCTTGTCTGAATCGCCAAACTCGTAAATCAATCCTTCGTGGATTTCATTGAGCGTTTCAAGTAGATCGTAAACCGTAAACTCCAAGGAAAAGCGGCAGAACGAAAGGAACGAGGCGATGGAAAGAGGGTGGCGAAAAAAAGAGATAAAATGCGCAACGATGAGTCTGCGTGAGAGAAAAAAAGAAGGCGGTGGTTTTTTTTTCAACGAGGAAGATGGCAAATCGAAGGGTGGTACACGGAGTAGGAGAGAAAAAGTGTCAGAAGATCAGGAGAAAGGTGGAGGATATAGTGTCCTTTTTATCGTGTCGTGACGCGATGACGTCGTCTTTGTAGGAAAATCCTCGGTTCTCTGACGAACGTTGAAAAATGTGAAAAAAGCTCGGGGAAAAATAGAAGAAAAAAATAATGTTAGAGTTTTCTTTTAGAGGGATGTAATTTTTTTTTTATCACCACGATTATACGAGGGGGTAAGAAAATTGAGCACAAAAATTGGCTCTGGAGAACTTTTACGTGATTTTTGGGAAAATTTGAATTAAATTTCCTTTTCTACTTTTCGAATTATTTATTTATTTATTTATCTATTTTATTTTATTTTTTTTTAGATTGTTTTAAGTTTACTCCTTTTTTCGAATCTCAGAATGATCTTCAGAACTGATTTATTTTACGTATTCTGAAGACTTTTGTCTATTTTTCGTGATATTTAAGGACTTCGATGAGCGGTTGTCTTGGAAAAACTGTTGCGAATGGACACTTTCCGAGGGCAACGTCCGCGGTAAACAGCAGAATAAGGATAGTATTGTATATCGCTGGAATGATGAAAACCATAAATGCCTGAAAGCCCGTCTGTTGGTATTTTTTGAAATATCCGATGAGAGAGAGAGAGAGAGAGGGAAGGAGAGCGATCGGAGACTTCTTCGTTCAAGCATTTTCGCAACTGGCGCACGTAAACACAGACACACTTTTCCACAAACTTCATACTCGTGAACTATCTTGGCAGATCTAAATCCCTTCCTTTACCTATTCACCCTTACGTCGAACCTCCAGAAAGAGAGAGAGAGAGAGAAGTGCCATTCGCTGATGGTGGTACTTTTTTCCTCTCTCTCTCATTCTCTCGCTCACCCCTCCACCCTCTCTTCTCTTTCCCTTTTCCTTTCGCATTCTCTTTTTTTCTCTCCCTCCCCCATCCTCTCTCCCTTTCTCTCTCTGACATTATTGCACCCGTGAGCGTTAGATCGAATCCATTCGGCAAAAAGCACTCCATTGTAAATTGATAGTGTGTACGACGGGGCATGCTGAGAATGCGATATGCAGGACTGTGAGGGATGAAAAAAAAGGAAGCGAACATATCGTAGAAAGATATGGAGTATCCTGCGTAAATTTGCCCGCAAATTTTTCACTCCTTCTTCGGCAGGAAGAGCCAAAGGCTCTTAGACGAGAAGATGCAATCGAATTTTTTTGCAATAACAATCAATTATTTTTTTTTTAGCATCGTGATATATTTTTTTTCTTTTAATACTTTGATGGAATTAGTTTTTGCTCATTTTTTTAATTTCATTGTTAGAAGCAATTTAAATGTCGATCTTCGACGAAAAATCATGACTAATTTCTAGCATGATGCGTCGTGTACAATTTTTTTTTCTATGTTACAGCAGAAATCGTTCGATAAAAAATGATACAAACTAATTATTCAGCGTTTGTTTCTTCAGAGACAATTCATTGACACGTTTTTATAGTTTTTCATCTCGTTCTAATACTGTTCAGAGTATTTTTTCACTTTAAAAGAAACGCAATGTACAAAGCCATGCGTTCAACATTGTCTATTTAGTTTTCTTTCTTATTTTGATTAGTTCTAACGTGTGTTTTGGACTTTTGGGATGCTAGATCCTTGACGGAGATTTCTAAAAATGATTGCTTTTACCCTCTGAAAACTCATCCTCGGGGGCAATAAATTTAGAAATAAAAATATTTTCTTTGAATTTCAACGATGCAACATTCAGTATCATAATTTTGGATGTGATAGAATTTTTTTAAAGAGAACAGTCCGTCTTTGTAACTCGAGTGACGATCGACGACTGTGATTTAATCCAGGAGATTTCGGTGGCTTCAGGTTTATTTTCGAAACCGGTTTTACAGTGTTGAGCGACGCCTTTGTTACAATTACATTAGAAAATTTAATATCGTTCATTACAAAATAATAATAATAATAATAATAATAATAATAATAATAATAATAATATAATAATAATAATAATAATAATAATAATAATAATAATAATAATAATAATAATAATAATAATAATAATAATAATAATAATAATAATAATAATAATAATAATTGAAAATGATAACGATCTCCTTATTTCAATTTTCTGAAAAATTGTCGAAAATTCATTTGCAAATAAAATGGCTACAAAAAAAAATGTCCACGCAAACTTTTTTTTAATATTTTTGTTTCCATGTATTATTTTCCGTATTTTTTTCAATACGTCAAGCGATTTACAATTTGTTTGTCAGTATTCACGGGGGAATTGTTGGTAAAAATGTTCTATCAGCAAAAGTGATAATACCCGTGTGACGGTGTGGAGTCTCGAATAAACAGCGACGTTTTATAGTTTACGAATATACATTATACATGTGTGTGTGTGTGTGTTTGTGTATCCTGTTTATATACAATACAATAGCACCCTTTTGCCCCTTTTTACCCCTCGTCGGTGTAAACCCGGAGAAGACTTTACCTGGTTATATTTGTCGTTGAAACCTCCGGGGGTGAGATAGTCCTTCCGGGGATGGCAATCGTCTCGATATTGAATACGTGGGTCACCACTCGATATAATATTACACGCGGATGTATATCCTTTGTGTATATATATATGTATATATTTTTATACACGTGAGCTTATACGTTTTGTAATATAACGCAAACCGCGGTATCGTATATCGCATTATTGCGCGGTATGAAAAGGCCAAGGGAGTCAGAAAAAAGTGAAAAAAAATATGGCGTCTCACTCGTGAGCCTCGAGATACATTTTCATCTCCTTCGAGGTATGATTTCTTCATGTGCTTTTTTTCCCCCAGGAACGTTTTTTTTTTATCAATCACGTTTCTCTTCGATCAAATGAATTTTTCATTCATACGAATCGTTGAAAAAAAAGAAGTAATTTTGATTGAATGATATTGTAATATATCATCAATATCTCTTGTGCAAAAAAAATCTGATATAATTTTGCAATGCACATTCAAAAAATGATAAATAAATTGTGGTCAATAATTTTGTATCGGTATAAAAAATTATTTATTAATTTGTAAAAGGAGGAAATACCGGGATTTTAATTTTGACCTGTTAATATTGTAAAAAGTTTTTTTAATTTATTGGTTAATGAGAATTTTGATGAATTGAGGCTTTTAAATGTAATGGGATGGGAGAAGAATACAAATTTTAGTCGAATAAATTGTTATTTGGGATAATTGTTACGTGAAACTAAATTTATCGTCTCTCACTAAACGTTTAATATCGTGAGCCATTTTGTTTCGTGGTTTTTCGATCCTTCCATCAGCCCCATCGTTCGATATATCTCTCGGGCCCATTAACAACGATTCTTCTTTCTCTCTTTCTCTCTCTCTCTCTCTCTCTCTGTCTCTCTCTCCCTCTCTCCCTCTCTCTCTCTCTCTCTCTCTCTCTCTCTCGCACTCTCGTGGCTCTTCTCGCGTTCCTTGGAACGCGGAAGAACTCGCATTAATTGCCAACGCTCACGACATGGTCTCCATTACTCAAACCGCATTGTTCGCCATTAACGTTACACTGTTCAGTGTGCATCGCGTCGTACGACGAAGAAAGGAGCTTTTTCGTGGAGGAGAGGAGCAAAGAGATAAATATATATGAGGGAAAGTGGGGCAACATGGAGGGTGAGACGACCCTCCAAAATCATTGAAAAGCATTGAAAATTTAAAAAATCTGAACAATGAGGGTTTTATTGTTATGACGAGCATAAATATTCCAACAAAGACGTTAAGTTAGATCTGGATAATGACATTTTAAGAATAATTGTCCATCAAGAGTTGGAAACATTTTTAAAAAATGTCATTTATCGGATTAAAAAACGAAATACCTCTAAAATACTCTACCAGTATTGTGGTAACTCATTTTGCAAAGCGAGGCATAAAGAATCCTCAAAAATAATTTGAATGATATGTTACAGCCATTTTAAAAAGCATTTTTTTGTATTTAAACGTATTCTTACCATTCCATAATTTTTTGATATCTCCAAAAAAATCTCGAGGAAATTTTTCACCCATCAATTACAACAATGAAACCTCGTTTGGTCGTCGACAAATTTTTTTGTTCTCTCAAGCTTCTCCGATCGATCTTTGCAATAAAGTTTGTGCCGGGCAATTGGGTAACCGGAAGACCCGATAGAAACACCGGATGCGAAACTTAACGAACTCTCGACGATTGATTAATTCCCTTCTCGGATTCAACGTCGGAGGAGTTATATTATCGCAAAGGAGAGAGAGAGAGAAAGAGAGAGAGAGAGAGAGAGAGAGAGAGAGAGAGAGAGAGAGAGAGAGAGAGAGAGAGAGAAGGCACAACGGAAAGATGAGCGGGATCGAAAGGGATAGGGCAAAACTTTACTTAAACTTTTACCAAGCCCAGAGTAATTTATTACTCGTCTCTCATGATATCTCTCTTTCTTCTCTTTTACTTTCCACGAAAATACATATATACAGGCTCGCACTACTCGGTGCCATATCGGCCGAATTGCAATCGCCCGAGTCGAGAGAGTAAATAAAAAATATTTTTTAAACGCCTTCACGCGAATATCCCCAACTTCGTCTTTATATTCGAAAGTTCATCTTGATTTTAATGGAAAAAAAGGATTTAAATATTTATTCGAAAGAGATGGCTCATTCGAATATTTGGGAAATTTGATTCATTGATTCATTTTAATTATTTGATTAATTTAATTATTAATTTTGATTAATTAAAAGATTGTCATTGTTTGAGAATATTTTTCACAAAAGGTTTTTCGAAAAATGTTATTCAAAATCAATTTTAGGAAGGACAAGCTTATAAACAATTTTCGTATCTTATTTTCTTCTTTCTTCCTTATTTTAATAAATAATATGAATAATTATAGAAAAATAATTATATTTGCCATAAATAATTTTAATCACTTTTTTGAGTTGATGCCATTTGAGAATTAAAAAAAAACAAGAGCTTTGGTATTTTTAACAGGTTTCCCCCCGAAAATAAGATAAATTTTGTTTAAATATCGATATTCTAATAAATAAGAAAAAAAATTTTAACTGAATTCTTTTTCTCGGTGTGTGTTCTTGAATTTTCGATTTTTTTTTGGTTACAGTTTTATCAGCTGTTGGAGGCCAGTCAAGTTGCCAATAATATACTGGGTTACAGGCACGTTACTGTATTTGCACCGACAAATCGAGCCTTTCAAAAACCGATGGCTCCTGGCGAGGATCTCAAGGATTTGGTTCTCTATCATATGTGTAAGTCAAATAAATTCATCAATTAAAATGGAAATTGTGCATGTTAATAAATTTAAATGCCATAATAATTCATAGGAGAAAATTATATTTGATGAAAATTGTTTAAAAATTGTTTTTGCCAAAAAAAAAATTGTTATTCTGATAAATCAATTTTTTTATTGTTAATTATTCAATCAGGGCGATTGATTAATTTACAATCGCGTTTTGCAGATTAACTCTGCAAAGGTTAGGTTTCTTTTCCGATGGATTTGTCATTCGACTAATTACCATGGGACTTTTGTTCGTCCCCTTCGTTCCCCTCTCCTTCATTCCTCTTCTTTACTATGAAATTTCACGTATTTATCGCGGTATCTATGGCGCTTTGACGCTCGCTCGTGTGTGAAAAATTCAGGGCTCGATGCGTGGGGGCTAATTTCGATTAGAGAATCGATTACCAGGGTTTGCGGGGGTGGAGGGAAGGAGGCTGATCGTCCCCTGATGAAACGATTCACGTGACGCACACGTTCGATGGAAACCTGCGTGGAAAAAGGGGCTATTTGTTCGGGGGTGTCGCTTGCAGCCCCTCACACACGCAAAAAGGATTTATCGATACTCCCATGATACAGGGTGGCGAATAAAAAAGTTTTTATGAGATAGGGTTTTCAATGGAGCAGAAATTCGACATTTTTTGTAATTCAAAGAATTTGCTTTAAAAATAAATAATTTTAAAAACGATGCTTTGGCGTTTCAATTTTTTAAACAAATGTACCTAATGATGGAGACCATTGGTATCGAATTAAAAAAAAATTAAAATTAATTAATCAATAGAATAAATCGTAAAAATTTTAAATTAGTAGATTTCAATATTTATTGAATTAAAATTAAAATAAAAACCTATATTCAAACTCAATTTAAATATGTGGACTCTTGATTAAGCGGAAGTTCAACATTTTTTATTTATTCCAGAAGTTCAATTGAAAAATAATGATTTACAAAAAATGCTTGTAAACGTTCAAAATTTTTTAACTTCACAACTATTAAGCCTGAATTTTTTCTACAAATGCGCCAAATGATACAGACTGTTGGTATCAAATTAAAAAAAAAATGAAAATTAATTAATTAATTAAATTAATTAAATAAATAGTGGAAAGAGAAATTTAAACAACAAAAATAATAATAATAACAGAAAGTGAGGTTTTACCCGACTTTAATTTTAATTTTACCAATTTCTTTTTCTTCAAATCGTCACCCTGTAGATTTCAAAATGAATCGGTGATTGTATATGTATTAGGCGCGTGTACGTCGTCGTTCGACGTTTTCATATATATATATACACACATGAGTATATGGTTGAGGCTACAGTATGAGAGGCCTCGAGGGGATTTCAGATAGAAGCCGCAATTCGACGTGAATTACTAGGGGCGCGCGACAGAGCGAGAGGGGGGTTGACGCGGAGAATTTAATCGTCCTGCGGTGATGATCCTCCCCGCATTGACCGCCTCAACCCTTCTTCGACGTTCACTTATATGTATATGTATATATATACATACCTATATGCATACGAATATATATATGTATATGTGACACGAGCCCTTGGTCAACCATCGCCGCTCGAGGATCGTCTAATTGACCACGATCGATCGGCCTCAATGATCGAGAACACTCGATCGGCTGTCTCGAACCTGGACATCGAGACACCCACCACGAACGGACGTTAGAATACCTCGTATTTCACCGATAAATTCTCGTTCATTACTATTTTTACAATTTTTCGTACCAATGAGACACGTAAAAAAAGTTAAATTTAAATATCAAAGGATGAGAAAAAAATTAACACATTTAAGTAAAAAATGGCTGATTTCATTCTGAAATTTTGGATTTTAGTTGGAGTTGAAAATAAAATCGCAAGGGTTGTTTTTTATCCGCTGCGGAAAACAAAAAAAATCGCAATCCCTGAATTATTAAATAATTGAACAAATATTTATAACAAAAAGTTCAAGAATTTTTGAAGATTTTATTTCGCCCTCAACTCTGGCGAATTGTCGCGGATCATTGAATTCATCCCCCAAATTCGACACAGAGGGTGGCGAATGATTTTTCAATCTCCCGGATGTTTTGGGCAAGGATCATTAGAGATCGTGTACAAAGATTCCAGGGGGGTGAGTTCCTCGAGGACTTCAAAAAGATCGTTCATCTCGATTCCACCTCGTCATCCCTTCATTTGTCCGGGGCTTGTCTGCAACGTGATATTACGATGAAATATCAGAGAGGTTGACGCGTGCTTATCAATGCGTATTTTTCTTTTTTACCCACCCTTTTCCCTCCCCCGGGGAATTCGGTATATCGTTGCGGGGGTGACGTTCAAGCCTCGAGGGGGATGACGATAAGGCGATAGAGCTCCATCGCACAGTTCATTAGTGACCTTTTTCATATTTAATCCACCCTGAATACACCTTCAACCCTCTCATGACCTGCCGAGGGATTTACCATTCAAAAACAACCCCCTGAACACATCGACCGGATCTTTGATGTTTTCAAGTGTCTGCGATCATCAAAAATTGTATTGAATAATTCAATTATCAAGAAATTACTAAAATATGTTATTTATTCTTAATTCAAATGACTTTCCGGCTAAAAAAATAATTAAAAGTAGAAAAAATTTGGTTTACAATTAGATAAAAAACATTGAGCACTGAATATTCAATTAAAGGTGCAGAAAATAATTGCACCCCTATCGAAGGCTTGGTAAACGAATGAAAAAATATAATTCATTATTTATAATATAATTTGTTATTTAATAATTATCTTTTAAATTTTCTACTTTGTGAATAAAAATACCAAACAAATTATCAATATATTTTTGCTTGCCCCGGTAATATATACAAGAAAAAAAATAAAGATGGCAGGTTATTATCGATCTAAAAAAATCGAGTTTTTCTTGCACCCTTGGCACGCTGATAAAATCTTGCTCGTAACTCTTTTTCTCTTCTCTTTCTCGCTTTCCTTCTCTCTGCGGTTTTCGCGAGAGGGAGAAGAAAAATGAGCGTAAGAAAAAAAAATTCTTAAAGCCCCGTAAGTACTGCCTAATTATGCCGGTGCCCTCGCGAAGGTCGTTAAAGCTCGGTGGTTGCCGAGCCGAGTATATAAGTTGCGCTTTCCAGAAGCACGATGTTGCGTTCCTGCGGGCCATTCGTGGTCACTCTCTCTCTCTCTCTCTCTCTCTCTCTCGACGATAAAAGCCACTGTGGCTAATCGCGAAATTTCTAAAATTGGTAATTACCACTTAAATCGAGTCCGAACTACGAAAATTCTCTCGGTTCAAGTAAAACACTCTCAATTTGGGGAAAGGGGTTGAAAAATGATTCCCTTGCGAAAAAAAATGCTTTTTTAATATGAAGAATCAAGATCTATTTTTTTTTTCATCAATATATAATAAAAGCTTGGTTAATTAATTAATACTTTTACGGTCCTGATAAGTATTTCAACTTTTAATTTTTAATGTTCTTTTTAACTTTCACAAAAGAATCATTTTGTACAGACGTATGGACAAAATGATCCCTATGAGGTAAAATGATCCCTTATGAGGTAAAATAATCTCCATGAGGTAAAATGATCCCACATGCGGTAAAATGATCCCCATGAGGTAAAACGATAAAATGTTTTTATTTATTGTTTTAATAAAAAAATAGAGTCTTCATGCTTATATGAGCTCAAAGTCTTGTTTAAGCCCACAAAATTGGTTTTCCGTAATCCTTAGCCCTCAAAAAGCTCACGGATCATATTGGGGCCCTATATTTCCAAATCCAGTTTTTTTCCCTCTCCCAACCCTCACCAGATTTTTGTCAATCTCAATTGAAGATTACGATATAAAGTTTCATCTTTTGAAAAAAAAAGAGTCATCTCTGGACTGGAAAAGAATTGAATGTTAAAAATCTTATCGCCCAGTGGTAATTCTCGCTCAGTTCGCCTTTTGGCTTCGTCCTATATCCGCACGTTCGGACTTTCTGCAAAACTTTGCCGACTGTCATATCGGTTCCACGAGTTCGGATATCCCCGAAATTTCGTGGCATAGTCCGCCTATATGTGCGCTTTTCTCATGCACGAAGCTTCCGACTGGAAATGTTGGCATACGCGACCGCGCTAACCACATTTCGAGGAATACATGCTAAGAGACCTGTACGAGATTCTCAAATTTGTATTATATCTACTATATAGGGGTGGGAAATTCAACGGGCCAGAAATCTGTCAAAAGCAGTGTGGCAAACTGTTCGCAAAGACAAACCTAAAGCTTTTGGGACTGGCCCAGCATCGCGCATATATATATATAAACATTTTGGACACACAGATATCACGCTTGCTTGAACTTTGGCCTATCCACGACCCCGACGAATCCATGAGGGTTAATTTTGATTTTGAGAATCTCGAGTTAAAAAAATGAAGAGATATTTGGAAAACGAAAAATTGTAACCCTGAACATTTTATTAATATTATATTTTATTTTTAACAAGATAAAGAAAACCGGAAAATTTGAGTGTTGATACTGAAGACAATAAAAATGCACCGAGAAGATAAATAAATAAATAAATAAATGAATAAATTAAAAAAAAAAAAAACAAAAAATATAACATCCCAGGTGGGATTGGCCAGAGCTTGTCACATGGCCCAGCATTGGCCCAACGCAGTGTGCCGATGCAGGCATTGTAACCTCGGGCCAAATCTGGCCAACCTTTGAAGCCAACGTCGGGCCACGCTGAAACTGAGCGTCGGGCCGACAATGGCATAACGGCTGGCCCAGCACTGGGCCAGTCGCTATGCCAGTGCTGGGCCAGCCGTTATGCCAGTGCTGGGCCAGCCGTTATGCCAGTGCTGGGCCAGGCCCGGTTATCCCGTACACTCGGTATGTTTAGGAGGTTATGTTCGCACACGTAGATGTCATTCGATCATCGTAAAAAATGTTGAAACCACGTTCCAGTATTTCGAGAGTGAAAAAATACCGTTTTTTTTTAAATTGCGTCCCGAAAATAATCAGTGAGGAAGATATAGAACAACCGGCGAAAAAGCAAAAAAAAATGATCGCGATTTGATGGATCCGATTGTAACGATTCAATTTTCTAACCTTGAAAATTCGCATTTCATTGTCGAAGATGACAACGATGACATCGAGGATGAAGTAGTTTCTTCATCACTTGACGAATCGCCAAATGACGAATCACTTAATCAAGACGTCAATTAATTGTTTTTTTTCCTTACTTCAGAAATACGTTTGTTGAATATTAAATAAATATTTCTATAATCATTTTTATATAATCTGGTCTGAGTTTGAAAATTATTTCTTAATGCGATCCGCATTAACATTTATTTATATCCACCTATTTATATCCAGTACTATGCCATGATTGAATGCCAGCGTCGGGCCAGCATCGGATGCCAGTACAGGGCCGTCATTAAATGCTAACGCCGGGCCACGATTTGATGCCAGCGCTGGGCCAGCAGTGTATGCCAGCCCTGGGCCGGCGTTGTATGCCAGCGCTGGGCCGCCATGTAATACCAGTATTGGGCCGACATTGCATGCCAGAGTTGGGCCGAGGTTAACAAACCAGTACCGGCATAATGCTGGCCCGATACTGGGAGTCAGCTTTGGGCCAAGCCTGTACACCTGGCATTTAGTACTGGCCCAACGTCGGGCCATTTGTTAAATCCCACCTGGGATAATAAGAAATAAACAAAGATGTATTTTCCATTTAAAAAGCTTCGAGACGACGGAATTAAAATTTTCCGTAAAGTTTCTATCGATGAAATTT
Organism: Alloplasta piceator; assembly: GCA_946863875.1. Taxonomy (NCBI): domain Eukaryota; kingdom Metazoa; phylum Arthropoda; class Insecta; order Hymenoptera; family Ichneumonidae; genus Alloplasta; species Alloplasta piceator. The sequence goes on from OX333073.1 coordinate 456,024, forward strand.
TTTTTGGGAAAAGTTTTCGAATTCCAGTGTCGAACAAAATTCGATGGCGGGAAGAAGAAGAAAGTGAGGTGCGAAATTAAGAGTAGAGGTGGAGTAAGGAAAGTCCTTTGTGGATGGAAACACAAAGGAAAGTCGCAGAACGAGAAATTCGCCCGTAGGGCAAAAGCAAAGGGGAAACCTTTGTCGCTCTCGGCTTTTGTAATCTCTACATCGCAGCTTCAGCAACTTTATTTTTCGACTGCTCGTTGGATAAATTGGCTGACGGCAAATGAAGCAAAACATTGCGATCCGTTAATGGGATTTTTTTTTATACCGCGAACATTCCTCTCTGCAACCCTTTGCAAAAGATATCTTTTAGAAATGATTATAAATTCTGATATTCATCCCTTTTTTTCAACTCCACGTTAATCCCAGATGAATTTTTTTTTTCATTTACAAAATCAAATGTACCCTTCGAGTATTCCATAAATTTAATTTGACATTTTTTCAAACATCAAATGTATTTTTTCCACTGAATATGAAACTACCAACGAATTTTCATAAAAAAGACGTTTTTTAAATATTTTCTTTGCTTTTTCTCATGAATAAATTTGTTTTCGACGAAACTCTGCTTGATTTGCAATGAGCGGTACATTTCCCATTGAGATAAGGTTTAAAAACGATAAAAACAGAAGAAATTTTTAAAAATCATTTTTGGGCAACTTTTCAGAAACATCACAATAGTGAAATTTCAAGCGCTCATAACTTTGTTATCGTTTGACCGATTTTAAAATCTCTTCTTCAAACGCAAACGTGACTAAACTTAGAGAATGCCGTTTGGTGCATTCGGATAAGTAAATTTTTTTAGAAATGAGAGTAGTTTGAAAATCGCAAAAAAAAACAGAAAGGGATATCCTTGAAAAATTTGCAAAAATCGATGGCCGAATTTTAAAAATCTACCAAAAATCGAAACATTATTGGAATTGGATCGGCATTTTGAAGCTTCAACGATTACGAAGGGCTATTGGCGAAGTCGAAATCTGTATAGAAAATAAATTACAGTCATTTTAGTGAACCGATTCAATTTTGGCCAAAGTGCAAAAAGAAAATTCTTTTAATTTTTTTTTTTCAAACTTTATATCGATGTATTTTTCCTTCCTGAACACGAATCTACCAATAGTTTTCTCAAAAAATCCAAATTTAAAAAAAAATTTATCAAACACATTCTTGGCGAGAAATTGGTCCCACATTCGAAAACCTCAAAATAGCGAAATTTTAAGCGCACGGTTAAAATCGAAAATGCAGATCCAGAAATCTCGAGGGTCGTACAATTTTATTTTCAAAAATATTTTCTTAACATAGAGAAAATTATGTGGAAAAATTGAAAAAATAAAAAGCACAAAAAATAGAAAGGTTGGAGAAAATATGTTTATGGATATGTACAGAGATACGAGATTCTATTGTTTCGAACGAATCTCATTTGCGCTTTTATTACTCCCCAAAAAGCTATTTTATCTGACCATTGCCATCTTCCGGTGTCTACTGGCCCTTTCTCCACTTTGTCTCCCTCCTCATCATCGTGTGCCCACTGTGCAAATGCTTCTCCGAGTCGGTCCCTTCTTCTCCCCACCCCTCTCCGCCGCCTCATCTCGTTCTCCGCAATTTTGTATATCGCCAAAAGTTTCACAATTAGTCTGGAAACTTTCATAATCTCGCGGCCTGTTTTGCGGTCGAGCTTGCTCCCTCCAATTTATCATAGCGTCTCTCTCTCTCCCGCGTCCTTTTTTATTTAACCAACATTCTCCCCTCGATGCTCCTCTCTGTCGCTTTTCATTTGGACGATGATGAACGATTCTAAATCCCACAGCGAACGATTTAAAAGTCGTGAAGCCTGAAAAAACATCACCCCCATATTCATAATTCCAAGCAATTTCTTCTTGAGCGTCTCTTTGAGATTTACCTCAATTTTTTGGCTTTCTCATAAGAAAAGCTCGGATGATTTTGTTCATTTTGCTATTTTTATCACGAATCTTCGACGGAGACACATTTTGCCACCCCCCAGGAGCGTGCAAAACGACCGGGGGTGCACCAAGAGGAAGGATCAATGGAGAAAAAAAAATACTGAAATCTGAAGAATGACCATTGACCAGGGAGCAGAAAGAGGAGATATCTGGGGATGCTCCGGACAACCCTTGACCCCAAAAGATCCTTTTTTTTCACCCTTCCGGCGGGAAGCTCCGCTTCTCGTCTTCCGGCTCAATTGAAAGTGTCACCGTGTGGGGGATCTTCTCGCCAGAGGGTCTTTCCTTTTATCGAAACGTAGGTTCGATTTATCAGAACTCAGTCAGCCGAAGTTATTCTCTCTCGCGCATTCTCCATCGACGAATCCTCTCGAGAAATCGTTTCTTCCTCAACGATGAGAGAACCGAGAATTTTTAACCCTCTGTTCCATGATCAACGTTCGCTTCCCACGATTCTCCGCCTCTTTCTTAAGTCAAAGCGAAAGAAAAATTGTCAATTTCGACAAAAAAAATTGATCAGTGTCGATATTTCTATCAGAAATGGCAAAGTAGTTTATCTATTTTAGGATTTTATATATTTATTTTAGCATTTTATTTATTTTTATACATTTTTTTTAGCAAAAGCTTGAAATTATCGAATCTTTTTTCAACCCTCTATTCCGCGATCGAAGTTTACTCCGCGTGATTTGTCTCAGGATTTGAAAAAATGGTCAATTTTGACAAACAATGACCCGTGTCAATATTTCTATCAGAATTGGCAAACATTTCATTTACTACAGCATTTTGTTTATTTATTTATTTATTTTACCAAATGCTCGAAGTTATCAAAACATTTTTTCTAACTCGATCATCTGAATTATTTTTTACTTTCTCAAATTGTAAAAAATGTGGATGCCAAAAAAAAAAGTTAATTTTACCACAATTGATCTGCCATCGAATCGCAATTTATCGCAAAAACGGTGAGAATTTTCATTTTCACCCCTATATGAAAAATCTCTTGGAGCAACTTTGTCGAACTTTGGTCGCAGAAATCTAAATACCCCAACTTACGTAAAAAATGTCCCTGTGTGGAAATTTGCAAAACACCCCCAAGATCGAAAACGCATTTTTTTAAACAACGATGAGGTCGAAATTTTTTTTTTATGGATCTTGAAAATGGAATGGGATTTTGAAATGAGATACTTTTGGAAATACCCATCTCCAGTGGTTGAGGAAAATTAATGGGATCTTATGGGTTCCTCTGGCGTCCCTCCAGAGGGTAAAATCTTCCCACACATTCCCGATGTATACGTGCAATATATCGTGATGCCGTTGGAGTTTACGACAGCGAACGGATGAGCCACGGTAGAGGTCCAACGCTATCATCCCCTTTCCCACATCCCTCTCACTTTCCCTCCCTTCCTCTTCCTCCACAAACATATATAATATCCTCCTCTCTCTCTGTGTACGACACACTGTACACGTCTCCGCATCCCAACGGTTATATCGCTATTATAACTTTACGGTAGTTCGATGCAACCCTTGGCGCAGGGGTGCGCGAACACACCCCTAAATTCGCTGTACGAGGGAGCAGCATCAAAATTTTCCAGGCAAATGTGACACACACGTGTAGCTTAAGGGTTGCACCAAGAGAGGACGGTATTTTGGGCTGGATGCGACGAGACTTCCGGCATTCGTGTTTCACGGAGTTAACCCCATTCCCGATAAGGACAGGAGGAGGAGAGGGGGGGGGGGCAAAATGAACCCCACAAGAAGATAATGCAGCTTAGGATGCGGCGCACAGTGTAGATTTGCTGCTTTTCATCGTCAAATAACGTTTTTATCGATTGGATCGGGCGTTGAGAAAAAAAAACTTCTCAGAGGCAAAATGCAAACCACCGTGGAATTTGTTTTTTTTCCGAAAATTAAAGTGAATGAGGGAAAACATTGGAAAAACGATTTCTGAATGACGAAAGACGTCCACGATACTTGTCCCAAGTTGCCAGACGTATATTTGCAAATTTATTTGCGTAATTCAATTTTAATCGTAGTTACACTGTCTAATATTTTTTAAATGATTGTGGGGGTGGCCGTTTTGCCATTTTTAGTAATCTACTATCAAAGTATTTAAAGTTTTTTAAATCGATCGTAATGACAATTTTTTTTTTTCAACTCTTGATAGGCAATTGTTACGAAAATGTCGAAATACAGATCTGATTTTAGCTAGTTGAGTTTATTTACGTACATCAACGTTAATCATTATAATAAGTCCCCAATTTTATAATTTTTTGAGATTTTATCTTTTTAATAATTTTTAGTGGTGTCCATTTTGCCTCCAGTGTTGAAATCTAGAAAATATCAAATCTAGATCTGACTTTGCATGGGTGAGTATATTTAGGTATATTGCCGCCAATTACATTAATCATTCCACCATTAAATTTTTTTTATTAATTTTCAATGTTTTTCTTGATTAAACTGCAGCTGCATTGAAGGACCAACAAAAACTATAAACAAGGAAACGATCCATTTGGATCGGATGATCTACTCGAGATTTCGACTCTATTTTCCAAGTTAGTTTCATCATACTTTGTCTCAGCGTTATGGGGTCCTGCCGGTGCGTGTCGCTGAGGATTCCTCCTTGGGTATCCCTGACGAGAGTGATTTAATAATTGAATCCATCTAACGCCTCGTTGGGCTTGTCTGCGCTTGTGATATCTTCGTGGCAGACGTAGAACACACACACACACACACCCACACACACACACATATATATATATGTATAAATCTTGGGAGAGATTTTGCACCGTCTCGTGTGTCGGATCGTCGGGAATTTCCAGGACGAATGGAACGTCGGGCTGGAGTGAAGGACATTTCCCGAGGGACACGAAAGCATCAGCCTCGCGTTCACTCGTCTTTGCCTTGTTCCAATTTCTGAAGTCGCTTCCTCCAAAGATATAGCTCTCTCTTTCGCTTCTCTTCCTTCCTCTCAACTCTCTCTATCTTTCTCGATGTGACACTATCTCACTCCCGAGTGAAACTGTTACAGGACGCGCGTCCTACCACTACGTGAAAATCAATCTCGGTCCTGTATATCCCAATGGCGGTTACTCCTCCATCAGTCTGGCTCTATGGCGCACCTGAAGATTCAATATCTCGCATCGGTTCATGAATCATCCTCGATTTTCCATCAACGACTCACTGAGCCTTCGAAAAAAAAGTTATCACGAGGAAAAGATTGCTGCGAACTTTCCCGAAGCGCACGTCGATTGCGCGTTACACATCTTTCCTAATCCGGGCAAATAACGGTTTATGCGGTTTTTTTCGCGGATATCACGATTATCCTTGAGCCTGCGATATCACGATTATCCTTGTAATTATACGGAGAAATCAGAGGGTGCGTTCCGTGCCGGATACGAGCAAATATCGTTCACCGAGAATCGATGTGACGCAAGGAAAACGGAAAACAGAGAGAGAGAGAGAGATAGGAGGAACAAAGGATAGGGATGTGCGTTGAGCTTTAAGGGGATGAGCATGACCAAGGAGCTCGGAGAAGCTTAAATCCCGGGCTTGGGTAACCGGAGCCTCTCCTATCGGCGAGGAAAACGTTAACCTTTGCCATGACCCGATGGAGAAAATCCTCAAGCTAGCTTTGAACCGAGATTGGGCGTCGATTGACCGAAAGCTCAGCGACGAGCTCGAACACAAGAGAATAAGGGTTGAAAAAATAAAATAAAAATTTCAAGCTCCCACAATGCCGTTGAAACGAAAATATTAATCACATTCATTAACGAATGTTGAAAAAAATATTTCTCAGTTATTTAAACTTCGGTATCAATAAAACGGCTGCGCGCACCGCCATTTTTTTTTTGCGGATTCCTCGCGACAAAGAATAACGGCGGACGCCAAATTTTCATTTAACACAGTTCGTCCAAACTTTTTGTTGGACAAAGAATTTTCAATCAACAGTTGAAAATTCAGGCAATAAATGAGAAATGACTGTATCCGGAAAAAACGTTTCAACGTGAAAAAGCTCTTATAGTAGGTATATGCGGAAAAAGCTTTTATATGACATACAAATGGGGCTTTCCATCGTACTTTCGATAGGTTTTCACGCAGAGTCTCTGATCGTGGACGTTGATCGATGTCGTTCATGAAAACACGCCACGATCCCTCGGGCCACTAGTCACTGTAGCTTCCGGTTTACAATGTATACATAAGCTCGGTAAAAGCTCGAGTGGTTTCGCTCCACCGCGCTCAAAACGGAAGGAAACTCTTCGTTCCGGCTCATGTAAAATCTGTATCAACGTCACCCAATCTCATATTTTATCGCTCTCGCGAATAGAACGATGAGACGATGTTCGAAGATAAACGGGTGAAAGAAAGTCATATATTTACATCTCTACCTGTCGCAACTTTCGCTCGAAAGATTCTATCAAGATACAACTCTACCACTTTGTAACTTCCCCGAATAATCTCCCTCCGAATCTCTGCCTGATGTAAAAAGATCTCTACCAGAAAACAAACCCCGCTAAAAGAAACTGTATCGAATAACACTTCTGGGCGTACTTTGTATCAAATTTCGGGAGTTTCATCTCTACCGGAAAACACTCTCCTATCTGTTATTACAACTTCGCCGAATAATCTCTCGCGAATCTTTACCCAATTTTAAAAAAACCATCTCTACAAGAAAGCAAACCTCAGTAAAAAAAACTATACCGGATAACACTCTCCGGAATACATATTGTTATTATAACTTTTCCAAATAATTCTGCTCGAACCTCTACCCAATGAAAAAACTGTACCGACACTTCCGAGCGCACTTTGTCTCAAATCTCTCTCAAATCTTTATCCAATTAAAAAAACATCTTTCAGACAAATTTCAACTCCAACGAAAAATACTCTTCGAAATATTTCGGATATACATCTTACGATATATTCAATTGAATTATATTGAAAAAGGACTAATGTTTCTTGATCAAAACATTAGTTAAATTCGACAAAAATCACTTTTTCGTGGAAAAGCTTGCATACAAAGATCTTTATCGACGGACACATGTCTACTATCATTTCGTGGTCTCGAAAGCCCGAGGTACAATTTAGACGTTGGAAAACGCGAGCAATCAGTTTTGGTTCCAATCGCCAAGGGGTTTGAAGAAAGAGAGAGAGCGAGAAATAGAGAGACGAGACTCGAAAACCTTGAAGATCGGCGAATGAAATACTCCATCTCGACCTGGGAGAGGGATTCTCGTTTATCGTTTATCGAATCGTCGCTTTTCTCTCTTTCTTTCTCTTCCTCCGACGTCTAATGTGAACGAGAACGATATAACAATTTCGTGAAAAGTGGGAATCGTTCATCTTCGGCGGCCGAATGATCGTTTACCGGATAAACACACACACACACACACATTCGTCCAGCGCAATAGCGATCGATTTATTTCACATGAAATCGTGTACCTCGAGCATAATTTTTTTTTTCTATTTTAAATATCCAGAGTCGAAATTCATGGATGGGATGTGCATTGAAAATTACTGGCCCACAAATTTACCGCTTAATTTATGTAATAATAAATAAATAATTAATTGATTTATCGTAGAGGTTAATTAATAATTGCGATATCAATTTTTTTTCACTGTCAATAAGGTCAATTACATTTTTTTTATAATTACAAATTTTGAAAAAGGACTGATAATACTCTCAAAAGAGGAGAATTGCTGAACTTTCTTATGATTTTCACAATTTTTAGGATTTTTAAAAATATTTCAATCATGAATTTCGTTCATTTCAGCCAAATCAATTTTATCCTCCATATTAATGTCAATTACCGATTAAGAATAATGAATATGAACAAATGTCGATCAACGAAATGATAAATTTTCCATTTTGTATTTTTTGCGTTAGAGCGAATTATATTCGTAGTTAATTTATGGTCTAATTGATAATTATCAATCAGCATGCAAAATGGTCCTCGCATAATTTCGCCACAGTCGAAATAGCTTTCGGGATACTTTGGAAAATGAATTATTTCAATTTCTCCTCTCTCGCTATCTCTCTCTTTATGCATATCTCGTTTATGTGAAATTCCGGAGGACGAATTTTGGTATACAGTCAAAATTAACGTTTCGCATCGTCGATCCATCCAATTACCAATTATAATGGATACACGTTTAATTGACAAACCGTAGTAATAACGGCGTACATCGATCATCGGTACAGTCCGTATAATTTTCCCTTTCACATCTAATTTCATCGTCAGTCACTCGACGAACAGCGATTTCATTGTTCGTGGAAAATTCATCGATGATCCTGAAATAAAATAAGGAGATGAAAAAATTTTTGCTGAAGAAAAAAACCATGTTTTTTGCAACAATTATAAATCAATTTTGAATAACAAAATATCAGTAAATAGAATTAATTTCAGTGTCGATAAATTCGTTGAATAATTCACCGTCAGGGAATAAAATAAAATCGGGCAATATTGGATTCTCTTCACTCTTGAATTTCGCGAAGCTCAGCCGAGAAATAATTGGTCATTCCATGAATTTTTTCTTTGTCAAACCTCGTCGAGGAGAAAGCCACGATGATGAAAAATAGATTAACGCGAGAAGGGACGATTAATTGGCGAATGAAAGTCGCGAACCCATGAAAATACCAAGGAGGTGACGGAGCAAAACTTTTTACACGATTTTACCAATTTCCAAACGAAATTCCTCAACCGCGACGAAATTCAATTAAACGCTCTCATTAACCGCTCATTAACGTGATCGCGCCAACGAGCACGCTGCGATTAGGGCCAATGAAAAAAAGGGAGAAAAAATAAAAATAAAAGTTCGTTCGATTGCGAAATTCCGAGATAATTGATTTTTTTTCTGCACGAATCTCGATATTTCATTGAGATTCTTTTTTCAATTCCAAATTTCATTCCCAAGTTTCTACTCACTCCAATTGAATACAAAATCTTAGAAATTATGTCAAATTTGTTCACTCGCGTAAACAAACTTTACTTATTTTTTTTTTTAAATACATTTTAAATATGCACGGAGATAAACATTTTTCTTCGCAAGAGTTTTTTTTATGAGGAATTAAAGTTGGGAAAAAATTGCCGGTGAAGATGAGTCACCGGAAGATTGTCAAATTGGTATTCCATTGTCGAGTCCTAGGAGTGCAAATTTCTTTCATGTTTTTTTTTCACCACACGTCATCAATATGCATCCCTGAGAGCGTTGAATTATTCTCGCATGGCTCGTCACCCTTTCAATTCTACTTTCCTCCCTCTCTCTCTCCTTGGCCAACCAACGATCTTCGTTTACTTTTTTTCCGCGTCGTCTTCCATCCGGCTTGCTGGCATATTTTCTTTCTCCCGTTCCGTTTCGAATCTGAATCCCATATTCGCTTCGCAGAATTGGCAAAATTTCGACGTGAAAAATCTCGAATCAGTCGCGATTCAAGGCGACCGAAGAAACGTAGAAAAAAAAATGAGAACGGAATTTATGAAATATTTATCGAAGCTCAATTTTCGATGGAAATCAAGGCGAAAAATTAGCACCTTTGAAAATAAGAAAATTTAAATTTTCTCAGTAAATACAAGCATCAGAAAAAAGTAACAAAAAAATGAAACGATCTGTCGCCACGTTTTTTTTCTCGAAAAATAAAGTTGATGAAATTTCTTTTTTTTTCTAGTTCCGCATGCTTCGACACTTTAATGACAATAATTTAAGCGTCACTCTGCTGCGAGTTGAAAGTAACGAGAGAGAAAATTGCCGCGCTCAACGAGAACGATACCAAGGAAATAAGAAATCTTTCCTCAATCGTCAAGTATATGGAAAAATTTGACAAATCGGAAGACACTGATGAGAAGTTTTGGGAACTCGTTGCTAATATATTGTCGCAATTTCACAAGTCGATGAAAAATTTTCTAGTTCCAGTGAAGTGCCTTCATAGTCCGAGCTGGGATTTACCAGGAAAAATGCTGGGTACACCGGTGAGATAATTATTTTCCTTTCTTGAAACCATTTTTTTTCCGACAGAAATTTCTATTTTGAGTTAATCGTCCGTACGAGATATGCAAAAAACCTCGATAAATCATACAATGAAATTTGATACACAGGTCGAGCACCAAATTCCGCCTTCTCGAAAAAAATAATAATAATTGATATTAAATTAGTCATCAATATCAAAAAATAAAATAAAGCATTCGCAAATTTCTAATTTCACGATTTAAAAAAAAATTGTTTTCTCCCTAATTTTCGTCGAGAATTAGGGAGAATTACGAGAAGGCGTCAGAACGAAAAAAAAGAGCTGAATATATCAAATATTTCAAATTTCAATTTCAAAATGAGAAAATTCAAATTTTATCAGAAAATAAAAGTATAAAAAAATATATATGTGTATATGACACTCGTGAGATCGAAAATGATGAAAATTAATCAATTAATATCGCGATTAAGTGAGACGTTTGACGTGATCGGTCTTTCTTCTCGACGTTTTGATGAAACCAAGACATTCCAGCTCCGCAACCGCTTGAGTGAAACGAACTCTGCAAAAAAACAAAAAAAAACATTTAAATTATAAAGAAATAGAAAAAAATGAAAATAGAATTCAAATCCCGAAAAAAATGGGAGAACTCATGAGAAAGCTTACTGCATTTCGGGATCGATGTCTCTCTGCTCATCGCCCTCCTCGCTCGGATCAACGATCGTCAGGAATGCCTTGGAACAAAAAAAAATCACCCCCGAGATATAAATCGAGCTTGATGAAGAAAAAAAAAAGAAAAAAAAGATCGATAAACGAGCCAATCCGTTTAGCACTAACGAGGAAAAGATTCGGGTTGCGATAAGCCCTCGCTCGATCTTCCCGATCCTCGTTCGTATATTTTCCACGAACGAGAATGTATACGAGCTTTTCCATGCGTTTTCGAACATTCGAACGGTCAAAAGAAAAAATTAGAGCCTCACGGAAACGAACGATCCCTAAAATTCCGCAAAAATTGATTTCCTCCCAATAATGTTTCCTCGTGACGGAGTTATGATTATTTTAGGTCCCATTTTTGTTTCAATCCGATTAAAATCGACTCGAATGCCTCGTACGCGCACATTTTCCTGTTCACACAGGGCGAAGGCTTATTAAACACATTTTGCACCCCCCGTGCGGCGCTTCGGATAATCGCCGGTAAGTAACGACGTGAAACCCTCGCATGAATCATGAATAATTTGCTCGTCGGCAGCCGAACGATTTGAATCGAGCGCCGAAGCTTCTCGTGGGATTTTCCTCGTTATCGCCATTGCGCGATGATAAATATAAAACGCGCGATAAATGCGTGAACCTCGTGAATTTTGTGCGCGCAAAAAACTCACAAAATTTCGGGAGCATCGAAAGAACATTTTTGAAAATTAATTTTTTCAAAAATAAACAGAAAAAAAATGAATTTTCTTTTCACCTGCAACCAATCGTACATGTTGATCAATTTTCTCGACTCCGAATGCAGTTTATAAATAATACTGATGTCCGGCAGTGACCCTTGGATAGTCTGTTCATTTTCCAATTTGCAACATTCGCACTGAAATAATAAAATAAAATATTTTACCAGCGTTATTTATGGTCAGAATAATAAATTTGCAATTTGAGTTTAGAAAAGGTTTATATTTGATTTCTCTTTTGAATATTATAAATTTTGTATTTTACAATCTCCACAATTTTTACGTATTCAAAAAAATTCCTCCACGAGGAAGCCTAGGAAAATTAGGGAAGCTATTCGGCCTTTCAATTTTTCAAATTGTACTTGTATGATATACATCCGATATATTCAATATTTTTGATATTATATATATATATATATTAAATATATTTTAATGTTCAATGTATATTTAAATAATTTTTTTGTTCTCACCTCGAGATAAACATGAGGATTCATGAGTGCGGTTTGAATAGCCGCTCTCAACGATCCTCTTATCGGATGTTTCGCCGCATTAGCGTCGCTGAAACAGAATATCTCGTTTCCTGTCAGGCGACTTGGATTCTTAAGATGTACGCCGAAAACATCACGATCGAGATACTCGAGCAATGACATTTGCGCCTCTTTGAACGGAGATTTGGAATTTTGCTTCGACATGGTTAATAATTTCTGCAAAATTCGAAAAAAAAATCAATATACAAAAAACTCAACGATTGGAAAACTTTTTTACTTAATCTTGCGAAAAAAATGGCTCACTTCTTTCAGTTCAGCGCGACTCAAATTTTCGTTCAAATTGACATTTTCCGTTGATGTTTCTGGAATTTCGAGGCTCGCGTTTTTCAATGTAATCAAGTGTCTCGACAGATTAACCGCCACGCCGTGTAATTCGCGATTATTTGAATTTTTCACAATCTCCAGAACCGCCTTGATTTTTTCAACAAGCTCTTCTTTCGTCAAAAATCTAAGGAAAACCATCGAATGCTTGTAATCCTGAGTCTCGGTGATATCGGATATTACAGCTGTGCCGTAAACTTCACGCAGCTGAAAATTTTATTTAACCATTATAAACATCAATAAACCTTTAATTTTACGGATCAGAGAAGGAATTCAACTTCCAAGAGAAAAACAATTTTTTTTAAATGGTGAAATTCGAAATTTGCGAATTCTTTATTTTATTTTTGAATATTGACGATTAATATAATATAAATTATTAATATTTTTTTCCAGAAAGCGGAATTTGGTACTCGACCGGTGTATCAAATTTTATAGTATGATTTATCGAGGTTTTTTGCGTATCTAGAACGGACGATGAACTCGAAATAAAAATTTCTGTCGGAAAAAAAAATGGTTTCAAAAAAGCAAAATAATTATCTCACCTGTGTACCCAGCATTCTTCCTGGTGAATCCCAGCACAGACAGTGAAGGCACTTCACTATGACGAGAAAATTTTTCATCGACGTGTGAAATTGCAACAATATATTGGCAACGAGTTCCTTAAACTTCTCATCACTGTCTTCCGATTTGTCAAATTCTTCCATATACTTGACGATTGAGGGAAGATTTCTCATTTCCTTGATATCGTTCTCGTTGAGCGCGGCAACTTTCTCCCTCGTGTCTTTCAACTCGCAGCAAAGTGACGCTAAATTATTGTCATAAAAGTGTTGAAGCATGCAGAGCTGAAAAAACAAAGAAATTGTACCAACTTTATTTTTCGAGAAAAAAAAACGTGGCGACAGATCGTTTTCCGCGTTTTATTTTGTCTATAGCGGGGTAAATTAAATTCGCTTTGGCCAAATGTGTCACGTGTAACGTAGAAAATTTCTACGCTCATATATATATATCTGTAATTGAGTATCTACCTTGTATCCCTGAAGAAAGCCGTGTACAGAAAAGTCGTAAAAGAGAAAGATATCGATGAGCAGTTGAAACGCCCTTCCGGTCAACTTAAATGGAGTTTTTCCAGAGAAAACCGTACCCTCGAACACATCCGACAAACTTTCTACTTGAGTCTGCGTGTGGAATACCTGCAAACGATGAAGTAAAAAAAAAATGAAGTAAAAGAGAAGAGCCTGAAAAGAAAACGTTGCGATACAGGCAGAACCAAGAGGACTTCTTTCTGGTTAATTTTCTTTTTTTTTCTCCTCTCCTTTTTTTCGTGTGTTTTCCTTTCATTTGAATATTCCAATTAAGAAGGTAATTTGCCCGGACGAACGTGGACGCTCTTGCTCGGTTTATTAGCAAGTCAAATTTAAGAGAAAAGGTCAACCCTCGTATTAAAATTTAGAAAAAAAAGAAAATTTTTCAAAATTGCATATAAATAAATTTAAGAAAAGAGGGGATGAGAAAAAATCATTTTCGACTCGCCTGAACGCGGAGCTTCGACGTTACGTCGTATGAGAAAGATCTGTGAACGGCGTGAAGTGTCGTCGCGACGCCGAAAATGAGAACGAATTTCATCGATTTCGTGTATACACTGAAAAAACATTGTTTTTCGAATTTTAGTAATTTTACTTGTATTAATTTTAGTTTAATTTCCATTATTTTTCAAATTCTTTATATTCGTCAAGCGAGTGAAAAATTGATTGAAAATCGTTTTGTAAAATATAATATTCTTTTAGGTAGGAAATATTTCATTTCGAGCATTCGTAATTTTTCTAAATATATTAAATTGCACAGCGATATCTATGGCTCAATTATTCGTTGCAATATTCTAGATTATTTAAAAAATGTTTAGTAAATTCTTTAAAATTATTTTTCATTAGTCTTCAATTCGTAATAATGCAATCTTTTTTTATAATTTTTCGACTGTACTTTAATAATAATTAAATTATGCTTTTAATATCGTTTACCTCAGTATGACAATGAAATCTCGTAAAACGCTCGGCGTGAAAGTCTCAAAATCCGGCACAATGATAATGAGCGGATCGTCGCGTTCGCAATTTTCGCTGTGCCAAGCCTCGAGAATCCTCAGGCTGCATAGATTCTTGCGAATATCCGGTTTGCCATCCTGCGATAAAATTTGCAAATTTTTTCATGCAAGAATATAGTTTTTTTTCTTTTTGCAATAATTGATAAAAATGCTCACACAATTCTGCCCGTTGATCAATTGAAAAACCGTTTCCTCAACGAGATTCTTCAAATTTCCTGAATCTCGAGATCGAACGACGGCGATGCGCTTGGTAATCTCTGCAAATTCTTTGGACAAATTTTTGAAGAGCACATCGTGATCCGGAAGATTCACGCCTGAAAGAAGAATGCATTTTATATTTCTATGATAACTTGCGAAAGAAAAAAAGATTAGAAAATTAATAATTCGTCACCGGTGAGCAAAATTGCCGTTGGGATTTCTTTGGAATAATTTTCCAATGAGCTTTTTTTTATATTTTTTACGTAAAACTTCAATTCTTCGAGAATCTGCTTAAACATGCCGGCGCTTATTTCCTGAAAGGGAAAAAAAAATTCTAGTTCCAGTTCGTGTTCTCTAGACTTTTGATCGTTCAATTTTTTTCATTAGATAATGGATACGCACATCGGCTGCATTTTGCACTATGGACCAAGCTTCGTTGTAGGCTTTATACCAGGGCTCATTGAAATCGGCGTGTCTCTGGATTTGTTCCTTCGTTTCGCCGATCTTGTAGCTGCCTTTATGCGCAAAAACACCCTGAAATATCCAGGCAAGCTTTAGACAAATTCTGAGCGATTTGCAAATCTTTTTGATTCAAAATATTGTAAACATTTCGCTAAGGTTCGATCTATTCGCGCACCGAGCGCAGCGAGGGAATTTCAAATGGACTATGAAGAGGGAAATCTCAGTGCCACGGCGATGATATAATGTAAAATGTTAAAATGATATTGAAATGTTGCATAAAAACTTTGAAAATTTTATATTCGCCACCGAGCCAGTGAAAAAGATCCAATCAGCGGCTACACGATTGTTTCTTATATGCTGGCGAGTTAGATCGTTTTCCCTGATAAGAATTTCAGAGAAAAATTATTTTTCGAAATATTGACACTGTGCACGCTCTCAAAAAAAAATAAAAGTCAGCAATGACTAAGAGCAAGAAAATTTTTCCCCATTGTCCAAGTAAAATCAAATCATGGTATCACGAGAAATATTTTCTAAATCGACATTTCAATCGTCCGTGACACGAGTAGCGTGTATTTGTAGTGAGATATACGTTCGTAAAATATTTTGCTTTTGAGGTTATGTGTCGTGTTTATTCGCCGTGCGTGTGCGACGACGCCGAATCAACAGGTTGCAGCATCATAAGTAAACAGTAAACATATTTTTACCCACGTACCTTCGACACGGACACGCTGTCCATCGTTTTCCAAGTTTTTTTATTCTCTCACGAATACTTCGAAGAACATGAAGAAATAGCAGAGAAACTACGTCGCGAAAGTTTGGTCTCGTACAGTCGTACGTTCGACTCCGAACGACCTACGTACATTGTGCGAGAGACTGAGAGAGGGGAGTGAGTGAAGGGACCAAGGAATAGAATAAGGATTCATCGTTTTCATTTTTTTTGTGAACACGAACGCGTGTGTGCGTGTTAACATTTTGGACGCTGGAAAGGGAAACAGAATAGCCGTCGCCCTGTCGCGCCTCTCGCAGCCGGCATTCTCGCCGGCCGGCGATCCCCACCCCTCCCCCCTCGCTATTGTAGCTGGAGTGGGGAGAGGCTCTGTACATGAGAACCACGAGTCGTCGCGAGTGAATGTGAGAGTAAAAATTCGACTGCCGCTCGACGAGACTGACGACTCAGAAAGGTTCGGTCGACGCTCCCGGCTCCCCACTGCTTCCCCTCTCCCTCATCTTCGCAGCATCGAAATGACGATTAATTCTGGAAAACGCCGTTGTCGCCGCGCTGTAAGCTATTTTATAGAGGTAACTTAAAACAGCAATTATTTTTTTTCACTTATCCGTCAATTGTTATTGATTTTGAATTTGTTCAGACATTTATTCGAGTTTTTTTTTCTTTCTCTCGAGCGTCTCAGCCGCTCGTTTTTTCACCTAACATTTCGACATTTTCCGAACGTATGAAAAGAAAATGGCCGCTGTTCGCGATCCATTTTTGATCGCGTTCGTGAATTATTTTTCACAATATCGCGGAGTTGGATCATTTTAATTCAATTTTTGTTTCAAACACGGAATATCAATCTTCGATACTATAAATGGTTGCGTATCAATTTGGTATTTATATTCAAACTTTGCGCTTCTATCGAGCCGATGCGCGCGTTATTATATGCATTGGTTGGGAAAAAGCTTCGGAAATATCGGATATAGATGCGTCACGACGATGGTAGAAATGTTTTGCCGGGGGAATCACTACGGTGACTGAAAATGGTTCCACGGTGAATTTGAATGGCAAATTTCGCCAAATCAACGTGCAAACAATCGCCCCGTACGAAAATTCTGGGAAAGGCGAAATCGTTCGTATACATTGATTCTCCCTACCCAACGGCGGTCATGTTATCTCCGTGTAACATATACATATATCTTTGTGTATATTGGGCGTTCAAGGCCAAATAGGAAAATCAGCCCTCAATATTTTGTTTCTCTTCTATGATTATATGTATATGTATGGGATATTCCATACTGAATTTTAAAAAAATTTACAACGCTTGTGATATACAGGTACATCATGTATGGGGTATTCCAGGCCAAATGAACATTTTTTGAAACCCTTACAATCATTTTTTTCGACTTTGCATACATGTACATACGCATATGGGGCATTTCAGGTTCAATAAAAATATCACAATCCTTCGAATAATTTTTTTTAAATTTAAATCCGAATTTTATTATCGTGGAAAAAATATTTTTGTTGATCATTTGGAAAGGTTTTGGGAAATTGGTAATCCATGAAATAATGAAAAATAAAGGAAAAGCTTTGGCGTTTATTTTTTTGCCTCAAATGCCTTATATAAGCGTACAAGCGTTATTGTACATGTATTTAAAGGAGGATGGCAAGATCGAGCGCGAGTGAATCGTAGGGAAAGGGCGAATTTGAGAGAGAGAGAGAGAGAGAGAGAGAGAGAGAGAGAGAGAGAGAACAAGTAACGAGACACTTGTACAAGCAGATGTTGTGTTTCCGAAGGCCCTGGGACTTTCGTCGAGTGTACGATGCCGAAGCATCTCGATGAAGTTTCTCATTGCACCGATACACGTCCCCCCCACCCCACCTCTTATCCCCAGAACTATCACGGACAGGTTAATTTTCATTTCGAGATGTCTTAACAGGATGTTTCACTGTTACTTCGATGTTACATTGTAACTTCAGATCCCTCGACGCCACCTTGTTTCCGGTTCGAAATCGATTTCGACCTGCACGCAGTGCCAATTTACTGAAAATTTACAGTGATTCAAAAGTTATATATTTCTAAAGGATTACATTTTTTTTAAATAAACAAATTTCTCCTCCTAAATATTTGTCGATTTTTGAATGCACATTTGAAAATTGAATAATAAAAAAAAGTCGAGACACGAAAATTTTATCCAGGATTCTTTCAATTTTATTAAATTTAGCTCTTTGATTCCAAATCAACGAATATTTGGTAGAAACAATTTTGAAAATCCTCTAAAAAATTTTAAACTTTGGAAAACTTGGAAAAATTCATTTCAATTTAAAATTAGTGATTTGTTTAATACGAAGTAGCCCTGAGTGAGTAAATTGATGAAAATAGTCAAAAATCTCTCAAATTTTAATTTCCCTGCAACTAATATGTAATTAGTTTTTTTTATTATTCAATCTCGTAGTAAATAGATTTCGACTAATTTACAAATTTTGCAATGACTTTTGTTCTTGAATCGACGAAAAACTAAATTCAAAATTCACACGACGGACAGTTTGTTTTTAAACAAAAATTAGGCCGAGAAATTACATTTTTGGTTCTCGGAAAGCCAGAAATAGATGCAAATTTCCATTCTCGAAGATTCTTTAAAACTGATATATTTTTCTGATGAGAGAAGTGCGAGGTGAAATTTTCTCTCTTTTCGGGAAATTATATTTACGTCGTATTCGCGTTTCTGTACCGATGAATAACGATGGAGCGAGGATAACATGAAAGTTGAATATATATATCTTTATTTCACTTTGGCCACGACGCTTTGACGCGAGAAATGGGCGGAAAATGTTCCAGCGACTTCAATTTTGTATCGTTAAAGGAAAAAAAGTAACATTGCTTGCATAAATATATATAGATATATGTGGGTGTATAAAACGTATTACTGCAATCGGGAAAACGGTAGACAAGAGGAAAACATGAACCTCGTACCGTGTATCGTGGCTTTGCGCCAGATTCGTGTGTTTCCGGTTTTCATTTTAGCCCATCTGTGACTGTCTTCCGGGTTTACGGGAGAATGAGAAATATGGATGTCGAAAATCCCAGGCGTTCGGAAACATTGAGATATTCGAGTCGTTGAAAATGACAATAATAATAATCATAAATATTCTGTCTTGTATATTATTATATAACAAATCTATAGACATATTTTAGTCGCTAAAGTTTACGTTGGAAAAACCATTTGAAATCGATCAAGTCGATGTGAAATCTCTGAAAATGTTCATATTTTGAAGTTTGGAAAAAATGAACAAAAAATAGAGGAACAAAATTTATCGAAGAGAAAGAGCAAAAAAGATAATTTGAAAAAAAAAGGTTTTTTCAATTTATTATCAAATTTACTCATTAATTTATAATATTTAGTAATCATTTTCCAATAAATTGTAATTAATGAATTTACTTATTTATTATATCAAAATCTTTATTAAATTATTAAATCATTTATCAATGACAATATGGAATAATATATTTTTTGACGTCAAGGATATTTCGAAAATTTAGAACGTCTTAAATTTCCATTCATTTTCAATAAATACACTATTAAATAATATAATTTAATATTGCAATATTGCAATATTGCAATATTGAGCGTTTCGCTAAAATTCCACTGTTTTTACGTTTCTTATACATCCATGTTAGTTATTGTTTATTCATGCAAAAGATGCTAAGAAACATGCTCATTGGACTCTTGAATTGTCCGTATTTTCTCTCGTACTAATAACGAAAGAAATTTCGACACTGATGAAAGAAAAAGTAAAAAATAAAAAATACACCTCCAGGAGACGAATCTGAAAACTCGCATCTACCACGCGATAATTTACATACAAATTTCCGTGCTCAACCAGGTATTTTCTCTTCCCCGTCTATATATACACATCCAGATAAGCTACCTACAACATTTTCTACAATCTATCCTATCTCTCTCTCTCTCTCTTCCCCACTCTCTCTCGCATGCTAAATACGGCAGTATTTATTTTTGCGTTGTTTTTTCCGCGGCATGATTAGACCGCAGCTTATCCTCAAAGACTCCCGAGCTCAACGTTCTTTAGCTAAAACAACGAAATATCTCCAGTGCCGTCTCATAATGTTCTGTAATAATTTTTTACGAAGCAAGATATGAAAAATGAAAAATAATTAGCAACGTATTAGGATATCGTTTCAATGAAAATATTGTAGTTCTTTTTTGCGTTGATATTTTAATTGAAAAAGGAATTTCATTTGTCATCTTACATGCGTTGAAATAATTCACGAGTCATTTTAGCGAAAACTGAAAAAAACGGAGAATAAATCAGGAATCGTCGGTTTCAAAGTTTTTTTAAATGTTTTCAACTACATTTTTTTTTAGGAAGCGTATCGTAGATTTCTTAAAAGATTTTTCGTGCTTTTTTCAAGTAAATAAATTTTGATTCGACCAAAAATCTGCATAATTTGCAATCAGCGGTGAATTTCCCATTGAGATGTGGTTGTGAAAATGATGAAATTTAATTTTTTTAATTTTTGGGCAACTTTTCAGAAACCTCGGGATAGCGGAATTTCAAGCGCTCATAACTTTCCTATTATTGTGACTGAACTCAAAGAATGCCATTTGGTTCATTCGGATAAGTAAATTTTTGTAAAAATGGGAGCAGTTTGAAAATCGCCGTAAATAATGGAAAGGGAAAAACTTTGCTAAAATCGATGGTCGAACTTTAAAAATCTACCAATAATCGAAACATGATCGGAATTGGATTAACAAAGCGGCATTTTGAAGCTTCAACGATTACGAAGGGAATGAGCTTTCAGCGAAGTCGAAATTCTGTCTAGAAAATAAATTACAGTCATTTTAGTGAACAGGATCAATTTTTCCCAAAATGCGGAACAAAAAAATTTTTTAATTATTTTTTTCAAACCTCAGATCGATGTATTTTTTCCCCCAAAGACGAATCTACCAATAGCTTTCTCAAAAAATCGAGATTTGTATTCATCAAAAATACTTTTGGCTCTATTTTGGCCCCATTTTGAAAAACCTCGGAATAATGAAATTTCAAGTGGTCGTAACTTCGCTTTTCGTCAATCGTTTTTCTCCCCCGACTTTCAATTTCTACCGATTCAAAATCTCTATGGAAAATTTTTGCTCCCGTGCGCTCGTATCACGTTTCTCTTTCATTGAGTGTGAAAATGGTCGTTGGTGCGGATAGGATAAAAGTTTTTCGTAGACAATAAAAGTAACTTCGATTACGAGAATAACCGTAGAGAGGGAGGGGGGGAGAGATATGATCACCGGGACGAGATTGCGGGGATCCTTGAAATGACTGTGGGAAATAACGTCGTTGTCGTTTGGCGAAAAAGAGCTTTAAGGGGCGGCAGGGAGGTTTGTATTATTGCCCGGACAATCGTTCGGTAACAACGACACCAACAAGCGTCGTTCACCGTCTATTATACCATATATATATTGCATATATACAGCGATAGAGCGGCGTCCCGACGCATTCGAGAATAAAGTGAGAATTTTCATCGCTACTTTCATTCGTTTTTTTTCTCTCTCCTTCATTCATCTCGTCTTTTCATCACGACTCTTCAACTCGGGAAACGAATACACGTCTCCGAATAAAATGCAACTTTAGAAAATTTCGCATCCTCGAACATTTGAACGAAAATATTTTTATGGAAACGCAAGAAAAATATTTATCATTCCTCCTGAAGCATCAGAAATTCCTCTCGAAATGGTAAAGAAGCGTGAAAAAAAATTCAAACCTCGATGAGGAAAGAATTAAGTTTGAAATAAATATTCGTGAAATTTTCGCAATCTCTGAAAATGATAGGACTTTGGTATTTAATTTTGAGCAAGTTTCGAATCTTGAATTTAGAAAGAATGACCTGAGATAATCAGATTTTAGAAAATTAAAAAAAATCTTCAAAATATTTTGCGAATGAGAAATTTAAACGTATAGCTTTTTTTCCAAACTTTCATTTTTATTTTAACCCTCCGCGGTCACTCTGGGGTCCGAATTACCCCAGACCCCATATTACGATTAGGACGTGTGACCATGGAGGGTTAACAATGATATTTCTTCTTTAACACGTAGCAATTATAATAAACATACATTTTTTGAGATAATTTTTAGAAACATGAAAAGTTCATTGATTTTATACTTTTCAGTGCATTATTTTAAAAATGAATATTGAATTGTTTATTTTCATTTAAATAATCATTATTTGTTTTCAACACTAAAAGTATAATAAACATATTTTGGGATAATTTTTAGCAACCTTAAAAAGTCGATCGATTTCAACTTTTAAAAAACACATCCACGAATATTCAAGAGAGAGTGGGAAGGATTGTGCGAATGGAAAAATCGTGTGAAGCGTGAAAGATTGGGGGGGGGAGAAGAGACTGGACGATCCTTCGAGCCTGTAATGAGTACCATTGTGAAGCACTTCCTTCCGCTACTGAGTTTTCGCTCTTAACCACACTCATGTATAAAGCGAAAGGTATACATATAACGAATAGGTGTGGGAGAGGGTAAAAAAAGCGAGAGAAATATTGCACCGAGGATACATATACTGTATATAGTTTCGCCCTTTTCTCGCGAAGAGCGTGGGGGAATGTCAAACCCCCCTCCCCAGCCTCGACGAATCTCTTTATTCAGCACCGACTGAGATAAAGAGCGAGAGGGGGGGAGGGGGTGGGAGCTTTGGGATTACCCGACGAGAGAAAACTGGCATCCCAGTTACAAGTTCCATATCCAAGCCGCAGAAAGTTGTGCCAAGGGACAGAAATGTATAAGGGTCATTCCATGTCAAATCGACCAATAGTTGGAATCGAGCCCTTTCAATTTCGATGAAATTTGGGCGGAAGTTTTCTTTTCTCATAAAACGAAGTTCCATTCAAGGGAAAAAATTTATTTCGATAATTCAAAATTTCACTATTTTTTCAATTTTTTAAGTTTATTTATTAAACATCTCGAAAACTATTATAGTTACGGAAAAATCGTTCTGAGAAAAAGAAATTTTTAGTTCAATTTTTTTAAATATAATCCCTAATACTGATCTCAAAAGATGAGCAATATCGTGTAATTTTTACTGCTCAAAATTACATGATTGCTCAACTTAACTTAGAGGTGAAAAAAAAATTCAAAAATTCGACAATTCATATTTTTGAAGAAAAAAAAGAAACGCAATTCTGAAAATTTTAGGATCTTTAAGATCAGTGCGAGGTATTATTTTGAAAAAATTGGATCAAAACTTTAATGACGATCGGGGATTTTAACGATTTTTGAAAATTCAAAATTCTCAAAATTCATCATTTTTCAAAAAAGATTTTGGAATATTTTTTTTTCGTAGTCCCAAGTCTTTAAGACGAAGCCAGAACGATTTTTTCGTAACTATAATAGTTTTCGAGATATGAAAATAATAAACTTAAAAAATTGAGAAAATGGTGAAATTTTGAATTTTGCATAACTTTCAAAAAACATTTAAACATTTTTTTCCTTTGGTAGAACTTTGTTCTATGATAAAAGAAAACTTCCGACCAAATTTCATCGAAATTGAAAGGGGTCCATTCCAACTATTGGTCGATTTGACATGGAATGACCCATATATATATATATATATATATATATACATATATGTGTGCAGAGGGAGGGGGTGGAAAAATTCGGAATAACGGAGTAAAAGTAACAAGAAAATAAAGTGACGAGCTTCGTAGCCACTACTCACTCCCCTTGACTCTTTTACATGGAATTATATACTTATTATATATATATATATTTTTTTTTAATTCTCCTTCCTATGCTTCGCCTCCACGTTTTCCATGTCAATTTTAATTTTTGTGAACAATACAATTTGACGTTTACTCATGATTATTTATCGGATTAAAAAGGGTAATTGATTGAGAACCATTTGATTGATTCATTATTGATCGTAGAATTTCTGCAGAGAGCTTTTCTTTAGGCAGAAATTTGATTCTAATTTCATTAAAAATGTATCAAAATACTTGTATAAATTTTATTTACATGAAGTTAAACGTTAATTTAAATCTTTATAATTATTTATAGAATTTTTTTAGAGGGCTGCCTCCTTTTTTTCTGGACGAAAATTTGATTTCGATCGGTATGAGAAATTTTCTCTTCGGTAAAATAATGTGGAAATATTATTGTTCTTGTTTCAGCAAATTTACCAAAAACAACGGAGGATCTCAGAGATTCTATATTATCGGAACTCGAGGGAAATCCGCCGCTTTGGGTCACGAGGAAACACGTGAATTATCATGACGAGATATACATAAACAATGCCAAGATAATCAACGGGAGCAACTTTAAATCGACGATCAAATTGCCTTCCGGTGATGTCAAGACACAGGTGAGTGGATTTTTTGTTTCTCAACGATTCATTTCAATTATTCGACGAATTTTTTTCATAATATAAATTCTGAATCTTCCAATGAGGAATCACAAAAAAAATAACAAATTGATTATAAAAAATGTTTGTTATTTTTGTTGCTACTTTGATTTAAAGGTTTCTGTACGATTCTGTTCTGTGCAATTTTCGTCGATTTATTTTTTATTTTTCATCGTTATTAGGATTTTATTAATTTATTTTTATCTATTTTCCACAATCATTCAACATTCCTTGCAGTTAATTTATAATTATGCTTTAACGAGCCATCGGGCATTCGATTATTCCATGCATTCTATATGTCGATCCACGGATAACGAAACTAAATTACTAATTTAACAACCATTAGCGTCGTTACCTCAAATTTCACGACCAAACGGAATCTGTTATCGATAATTACGCCGAAAATATGTAATTCCCCTTCGTCGTGAAATTTAAGCTCGTAAATTATGAAACTTGAAATCAATTTAACATTTTAACGATTTTGTATAATTGAAATGAAAAAAAAAAAATTATTTATTCAAATTTCGAAACAAAAATGGCATTCGACTAAGAAATCATTTTCCGAGCAATTTCACAATAATTAAGATTTTTTTTTTAAATATTGTACAATCGTGTTCTTTCTAAATATCGTTTTCAAAATTGTGGAATCTTTTTTAAAGATCTCTTGAAAATATTTTTGAAAAGATTATTTATTTAAAATTTAAATTAAAAATGCCATTTTAATGAAAAAATATTTTTTCAGTGATTTCACAATGATTGATTTTTTTTCTTTATTCCAAAATCGTGCTTTTGTCATTAAAATCCCACTTTCGAGATCGTGCATTTTTTTTTCGAAGATCCTTGGAAAATATTTATTCAAGGGACGACACGAAAAAATCCCGCGGGAACCTCGACGGTAGCCCATGGGGTAATTATTCCCTGGAGCTTACCATCGAGGCGAATGAAGAATTTTTCTTTCTCAAGATTATCGCAAAACGAGGATACGCTTCTCTCGTTCCGGTAGAAAAAAAATAAGACGAAAAAACAACGGGTAAAATGGATAAAAACTGTAGGAGCTTTCCCGTTTATCGTTCGGTGGAATGAACATTCCGCACCCTCTTCTCTCAGAAGCTTTTTTTGTCTCAGGTTATAATGAGATATTATACTACACCGTTATAAAAGTACAGCGCGATTTTCTCCTTTCTTTTTCGAGATTAAAAGCACCGAGGATCGTATACCGGGTTGAAAGAAAAAAAAATCTGTTTTTTTTTCTAACACTTTGTCCTGTTTCTCACTCATCATATTTTTCGAGGTCCAACCCTCGTAATTCCTCGCGCTGTTTATTAAGGCGCATTTATAGTAACTGTACCATTTATTTCTCTATCAGAATAAATCTCCGCCAAATAATAACTCTCTCAAATAACATCTCTATCAAAAGATCTCTCCACGATTTGACATGTCCCATTTTACAAGTCTACCAGATTGCAAGTCCTCGTGATCTTTATTTCTACGATCCCTTTCTTACCGACCGCCGGGAAACTGTGTTGGCAGGGTTGCCAGTGAGTCACTGTTGTCACTATTTTTAACTATTTTAAAATCGTGTCACTTATCTCACTATTTTCGAAATTCGGCCACTATTGTCACTATTGCAGAGCTCAGAAGTGGTTGGAATAGAGGTGCCGGTTAGAATAGGGGACAAATTTGTACCTCGACTCGCTCACTACGATGAACTCGCGTGGGGGGCCAATTTGCCCCGCGCGAAATCACTTTCGATACACCGTGTTCTGTTTGATATGCCTTTTTTTAAGAAGTGGTTTTACCTGAAATTTCAGAATCGGCCAATCTGAAGAGTAAAGTTACGAGCATTTGAATTGTCGCGATTCGCAGGTGTTCGAAAATTGGGCAAAAATTGAACGAACAAGGTTTATGATGAAATTTCTTGGAAATTTTGATTTTTTGGGAAAACTATTGGTAAATTCGAATTCAGGAGGAAAAAATACATCGATATGAGGTTTAAGAAGAAAAACATTGAAATTTTTTTTTTCTCACTTTGGCCAATACTAGATCTGTTCACTAAAATAGCTGTAGCTTTTTTTCTAGATGAAATTCCTGTTTCGACTTGAACTCATTCTTTTCGGGATCGTTGAAGCTCCGAAATGCCGCTTGGTTCCTCCGATTCGGATAATTTTTTAATTTTTGGCAGATTTTTAAAGTTTGCTCATCGATTTTTACAAATTTTTTAAGGCATACCCCTTTCCATTTTTTTCGGCGATTTTCAAAGTGCCCTCATTTCCACAAAAATTAAGTTATCGGGATGAACCAAACGCCATTCTCTAAGTTCAGTGACAGCCTTTAAGTACGAAAAAGAAATTTTGGAATAGGTTGAATCGAAGTAAAGTTATGAGCACTTGAAATTTCGCGATTTCGAGGTTTTTGAGAATGGGGCTCAAAATAAAGAAACATGTTTTGATGAAAATTTTGATTTTTTAAGAAAACTATTGGTAGATTCATGTTCGGGGGAACAAAATTCATCGGTATAGGGCCCGAAATTTTTTTTTTTTTTTTTCGCATTTAGGTCAAAATTGAATCGGTTCACTAAAATGACTGTAATTTATTTTCTAGATAGGATTTTGGGTTCTACATGCGCTCATTCTCTTCGGGATCGTTTGAGCTTCAAAATGCCGCTTTGTTCATATAATTCGGATAATTTTTCGATTTTTCGCAGATTTTTTAAGTTCGACCATCGATTTTTGCTAATTTTTGCATGCATACCCCTTTCCATTTTTTTTGACGATTTTCAAAGTGCTCTCATTTCTACAAAAATTAAGTTATCGAAATGAACCGAACGCTATTCTCTAAGTTTAGTGACAGCCTTTTAGTACGAAAAAAAATTTTTGGAATAGGTTGAATCGAAGTAAAGTTATGAGCACTTGAAATTTCGCGATTTCGAGGTTTTTGAGAATGGGGCTCAAAATAAAGAAACATGTTTTGATGAAAATTTTGATTTTTTGAGAAAACTATTGGTAGATTCATGTTCAGGGGAACAAAATTCATCGGTATAGGGCCCGAAAAAAAATAAATTTTTTTTTTTTCGCATTTAGGTCAAAATTGAATCGGTTCACTAAAATGACTGTAATTTATTTTCTAGATAGAATTTTGGGTTCTACATGCGCTCATTCTCTTCGGGATCGTTTGAGCTTCAAAATGCCGCTTTGTTCATATAATTCGGATAATTTTTCGATTTTTCGCAGATTTTTTAAGTTCGACCATCGATTTTTGCTAATTTTTGCATGCATACCCCTTTCCATTTTTTTTGACGATTTTCAAAGTGCTCTCATTTCTACAAAAATTAAGTTATCGGAATGAACCGAACGCTATTCTCTAAGTTTAGTGACAGCCTTTTAGTACGAAAAAAAATTTTTGGAATAGGTTGAATCGAAGTAAAGTTATGAGCACTTGAAATTTCGCGATTTCGAGGTTTTTGAGAATGGGGCTCAAAATAAAGAAACATGTTTTGATGAAAATTTTGATTTTTTGAGAAAACTATTGGTAGATTCATGTTCAGGGGAACAAAATTCATCGGTATAGGGCCCGAAAAAAAATAAATTTTTTTTTTTTCGCATTTGGGTCAAAATTGAATCGGTTCACTAAAATGACTGTAATTTATTTTCTAGATAGGATTTTGGGTTCTACATGCGCTCATTCTCTTCGGGATCGTTTGAGCTTCAAAATGCCGCTTTGTTCATATAATTCGGATAATTTTTCGATTTTTCGCAGATTTTTTAAGTTCGACCATCGATTTTTGCTAATTTTTGCATGCATACCCCTTTCCATTTTTTTTGACGATTTTCAAAGTGCTCTCATTTCTACAAAAATTAAGTTATCGGAATGAACCGAACGCTATTCTCTAAGTTTAGTGACAGCCTTTTAGTACGAAAAAAAATTTTTGGAATAGGTTGAATCGAAGTAAAGTTATGAGCACTTGAAATTTCGCGATTTCGAGGTTTTTGAGAATGGGGCTCAAAATAAAGAAACATGTTTTGATGAAAATTTTGATTTTTTGAGAAAACTATTGGTAGATTCATGTTCAGGGGAACAAAATTCATCGGTATAGGGCCCGAAAAAAAATAAATTTTTTTTTTTTCGCATTTAGGTCAAAATTGAATCGGTTCACTAAAATGACTGTAATTTATTTTCTAGATAGAATTTTGGGTTCTACATGCGCTCATTCTCTTCGGGATCGTTTGAGCTTCAAAATGCCGCTTTGTTCATATAATTCGGATAATTTTTCGATTTTTCGCAGATTTTTTAAGTTCGACCATCGATTTTTGCTAATTTTTGCATGCATACCCCTTTCCATTTTTCTTGACGATTTTCAAAGTGCTCTCATTTCTACAAAAATTAAGTTATCGGAATGAACCGAACGCTATTCTCTAAGTTTAGTAACAGCCTTTTAGTACGAAAAAAATTTTTTGGAATCGGTCAAACTGAAGTAAAGTTATGAGCACTTGAAATTTCGCTATTTTGAGGTTTTTGAAAAAAGAGCCAAAATTGAGCAAAAAAAATTATTTTTATTTTTATCGTCTTCAAACGTTATTTCGATGGGAAATTCACCGCTGATTGCGAATCACGCAGAGTTTTTGTTGAAAAAAAATATATTCATGAGAAAAAGCAAGGAAAAACTTTTAAAAAATATATTTCAATACAATACTTTTTGACACGCCTTTTTTAAAGAGGTGGTTCTACCCATCAGTACAAACAACCATGGGGACTTCTCTGAAAACGTGAAAAAAATTTCAGCTGTTTCATACTAAATATGATAACTACTCGATCCAAAATGTATGGATCAGCTGAAATTTTTTTCACGGTTTCAGAGGAGTCCTCATAGAAAAAGTTATTCGTATTGATGGGTAGAACCACCTCTTTAAAAAAGGCCTTAGATTGTCATAAAACTATGGTAAGCGTGTAATAAATTTTCTTTCATATGGTATCATTAAAACGACAAATTCGAAGGAAAAAGAAAAAAAAAGTCACTTTCAAGTTTGTCTTGTTTCGTCCTTCATTTACTTCCCATATCCTACAAATTTCTCATGAAATACAAAATAACTCTGAAATGATGAAAAAAATACGACTAGCTTTTACAAAAGTTCCTAAATTGGTAGGGAAAATGTCACTATTTTGTCACTATTTAAAAGAAAAAGTCACTATATTATGTCACTATTTCTGTGAAAGTAAGTAACTATTCTACTATTTTTGACCCTCTAAAGTGCTGGCAACCCTGTGTGTTGGCCCACTCGGGCGAGTCGGTAAGTTACCGGTCGAGTTGACAAGTCGGAGACTCGCAATCTGTTGGTTGTCCGTAGGGTGATAATTTTTTCCCTTCTTTTTCATTCTCAATGGGGAGAGGGAGAGAATCGGCGCTGAAAGAGAATGGAAAAATTAAAATCGGGAGACGACAGTGAAGGAGGCTTTCTCCGGGGAGAAAAATAGAGAGTTGCGAAAGCAAGGAGAAAGAAAGTTTTCGTCTCGCGCGCTTCGTGAATTATTCCACGACGATCTCTACATCAAAATTCACAAAAACTTTCTCAAAGTCTCGTGGAACGACGAGTGACCAAAAAATATTCTCATTTGATCATTTTCTTTGCTTCTCAGTTTCATGAGAATATTTTGTTATTCCCTTATTTCTCATTTCATGAGATTTTTTCACTCGTTAAATGTCCTGGGAAAGATTCGAGATTCTAAAAATAGAACTCATTCGCTTTTTTTAATTATGGTACTAAAATTAAATTTCATGAGATTCGAATCATTTATTTAAATTAACCAAATTGTTAAATTAAAATTTATAAATATATAAATATTTGCATTTGCAGTATTGCCATCTCCGAAAATATTTAAAGAATCTAAAAAAGATTTTAGAAACATCGGTTTTATGAGAAAATAAAATAGTGCAAAATAAAACAGTGTTAACAAATTTCCAGGAATTTTCAAAATCGTATCAAATTTAATTTAATTAAAAATTGCTTTGACATTTTTATGGAAATAATTTTTTTTTTCACTTGAATTTTGACAACAACTAAGTTTTAGGGGTGGCGTCCATTTTGCCCTTATTTCCCCTATATTGTAAATATCTATGTATATATTATGAAGACCATGTGGATAAGGTTGAGTTCGTATACCAAGACGAGAAGATCTGTTCCACGTTCCAGGGTTTGAACGTCTCGATGGGATTTTCCCCGGTATAGTTTGAAAACGCCCTGTGTTTACCCTCGGAATTCGGTAGTTCCTTGCCGTTTCTCGACCTCTATATACTCCTTAATATCGTCGAGTTATATCGTACGCTTTCACTATATTCACGGTACTTACCTTCGTCTTGGGCGCAAACTTTAACGGGTCTATAGTTATATCATCAGTTGATAAACAAAAGGGCGCGATTCCCAACGAAAATGACACTTTTTTCGCAACCTTTTCACAATTGATGTACAAACTGGTTTCTTGGATCTGAGACTCTTCTTTTTAAACCTCGATAGACGTTCCGGAATTTTTAAAATTTTTACCATTATCAGGCATAAATTGATGGATTCTCTGCAAACTATTTCTAATCTTTTTTTATTTAGGATTTTTAGAAACATTTCATTTTCATTATAAGTCATTGGGATTCTTGAAATTATTGCTTTGGACGATTCACAATTCTGACGAGTAATTTTTACAACTTTAGGCAATTTTTTTAAATATTATTTTTAATCTCGATTATTGTGGATTAGAAAAAAAAATATTTTTTGAAAATTTTACATCGCCTACGATTCTGTGGGTTTTGGGCTGAAAATTTTTTAATCGAAATTTCGAAATGAAAACTTATCGTTCCCTGAAGGAAAAAAGAAAATCTTGAAAACGATTGGGTGAAAAAAATTCATCAAAATTTTTTAAAACTTTTAGTGTTTCCAAAATTTGTACTCGTAGAGTTTTCAACAATTTTTTTTCGCATTGGAAAAAAAACGTTCGAAGAATTCTTTCAAACGATTTAAATTTCCATGATTTCGATGAATATTTACAATTTTCGCCAATTTTTAAAAACTTTTCTTTTCCATCCGATTCTCGTGGATTCCGAAAATATATTTTTGAAAATTCTCTATCGTGAAATTGTAATAGAAATTTTGAAATGAAAATTTATGGAAATGAAAACGAAAAGTAATATAAGTTTTCCCTTAAGAAAAATGTAAACTCTTGCAAGCGAATACGTAACAAAAAATGAAATATGCTTCATGAATAATTTTGAAAAATGTTTCCACGTATGTACATGTAGAGTTTTGAGGAAATTTTTGTGGCATTGGAAAATAAAAAAGGGTAAACATTTACGGAGAATGCTTCGTATGTAATATCTTATGTTAGGAGAAAATTGCTCCTATAGACGACTATTTCTACTTTGGAGCTGACGCTTATCGTCCTGTTACTTCATTCATATAACTTATATGGTCCTGTATGTTTGCTCCACTGCTGTTTACCGTACGTACAATAGAGCCTCGTGTTCGGCTCAATGGATTCGTGGAGAGTCGAATATACCACAAGATGCATGTATGTTTAACATTGTACTCGGGGATATTGGGGCAAAATGGACTGGTCTGAGCTGCTGCACAATATTTCTGATCAAATGTTGACTGTTTAATTTCCAACGATGTTGAAGTTTGTTGCAATGCATCGAAAATAAATTACAAAATTCATTTCCAATTATATTAACCCTTTGCTCGAAGATTTAGCATCCCCAAGACATTAATAAAGACCCCAAAATACATTTAAAGGATTTTTCACTTTGGACAATTCTTGGGAAAAATGAATTTGAAAGAAGAATGAATTGACAAAATTTCGTCCGATTCATTTTCCACCCGCGTTTAAAGCCCCATTGTTAACGGACGGTCTCGTCTTTCCTCGATCGATAATTTAATTTTCTCTATTCCACGACCCCCGCGTGGATAAAGAACCATTTTACAAACCGATTAAATCAAGCATGAGACATTGACATTTATTATGCATAAATGCTCGTGTAACTGATGAATCGACGAGACGAGACGTCCTTTGAAGTCTGCGGATCTATATACAATATACATATATATGGGACTAGGGGCAACATGGACCCCACAAGAAGATAAGTCAGCTAGAAGGCTACCCATATAGTAGCTTACAATTAGTGGTAGTTATACACGTTGCTTATCATCTGAAAATACCGTTTCAATCGATTAGATTGCCCGTCGAAGAAAAGAACCTCTGAAGGGTAAAATGAACTACCCTAAAAGTTTTTTTCGAAAATTCAATCAAACGAGAAAAAACATTCAAAAGAACGATTTCCCTCGCTTTTCACGTCGCTTTAATATCCAATTAAGATACTTGAATCAAGCTGCTTTGTCTTTTTTTCAATTACATTTTTTGCGGAATTCAATTCTAACCGTCGTTGCGTTATTGGTATATCAACCCCAATTACAATGATAATTCCCTCATCTTTGAATTTTTTGAATTTTAATTTTTTTAAACTAATTTTTGATAGTGTCTATTTTGCCCCCCCCCCCCCCCCCCATAGATATATTTTGTGATTTAATAATTGATTCTCGTCTCGTCAAATATCTCCATCCAAATCTACGGGAGTCTCGTCAAGATTTTTCCTCTCCCCGTTTCACTCACTCCATCATAAATATATATGACTCTATAAACCGATCATCGATGTTTCTAGCCTCGATAAATTTTTTTTCAGAGGTGAAGCAGAAATTGCCTGAGAAAGACTAATATGCAATTTCGCGATGATAAAATTCTCCGAATCACGCTTAAAAATGGCGAAAATGAGTTTCGTTCGATTTTACGAATTTTTTATTTGTAGAAGGAATTTATTTTTCATTTTTAGAGCGCACGATTATTTGCAGGATGGTACAAGATTCATCCAGATATCTTAATTTTTGGCGGACCCAAAGAAGATTTAAAGTATTCAAAAATCAATAAAAAATTTCGCAATCTAAATTTTTACAACCAAAACCGTAGGGAAATGCAAGAGTCCATTAAAAAAACTCTATTTCGAATTCGCTAATTGAGGGATGAATTTTTTTTTCCTCTCACAAAAATGCTACGAAAATTGACGAAATTCCTTTAAGCGCTTGACCATTTTGCCCCGCCCTTCTTTGTTTCTCGGATTTGAATTTCTACGATTTATCTATCGAAACTTTTTTGTTTCCTATTGTTTATTTTTGAATAATAAACGTGACGATATGAAACTTTGAGAAATTTCACAGGTCTCAATTCCGATGGAAATTTCAAATTTCCGGGAGAATAGTTAGAAAATTGCCGGGATGAAAAAAAAAGAACGGGCGGAATTACAGAATAAAGCGTCGTAGAGAAAATCCATGATTTCATCGGACGAAAGATAGAGAAGGAGAAAGAGAGAGAGAGAGAGTGCCGGAGAGCACGATTCAACGAATTCAAAAATAGCGTACAAAGGGGGTTGATTTTTTGGTATGCAAGCTCCGGGAGTTCCGGTAATGCGTCCGAAAGCTCCCTTTACTGGAATTTTCTCCCTTTCACGCTCTCCCACGTTTTCTCTCCGTACAGCAAACGTCGAGAGAAAATCAAGTTTTTAATAGCTTTTCTCGCAATTTTCCCTGCACTCGGTTCAGCATTTCTTCCACTCAATTTTTCCTCTTCTTTTTTTAAAATAAATATTTAAAGAAGCCGGGTACCCTGCACACTCGCTCAAAACAAGCGACTGACATCAGCAAGGCCATTAAGGGGGTAAAAAAAGCTTCATAATACACATGGGGTATTTCGGGTCAACTCAATCAACGTTTGATTTTCATCCCCTCAGATTTTGTTGCTAATTTTTTCAGACGCTTAGTCGAAAGTTCGTTTCGACTCGGAATACCCCATATAAATAAATTAAATGGTCCGGATAAAAGGGTCGATTTTTGTTGCCGAAAATATTCTCCGGTTTATATAATTAAAATTTGCATTACATTTTTCACCCTCTGGAAATTTCACCGGAGAGCTTTTTTTCCTGTAAACAGCGATCACAATTTTAAGGGTTGCAAATTAATCGAGCATGGAGATGGCCAACATGGAAGAGCCCATATTGTGAAAATGTGCGTTGGACTCTCTAATCGAATTCCCTGGATAGCGATTTCAATTTTTTTTATCTCTTCATCCCCCTGATGGTTCATTCTCCCCTTTCCCAACTACGCCCTCCCTTCCAACCCTTATCCAGTGGGCGGGAATTTTACACGTACATGTTTCATTATTTTTTATCACGATTTTTTCATCACTCTCTCGCGCCCTCTCTTCACTCTTTCTCTCTCTTTTTTGCTGTTTCGTTTCATCGGTGGCGTTTGAAGGGTGGATTTTTAGGGGTTGTGAGTATGTCGATGCAACATGAATTTTTCAAACCGTTGTAATTTATACAGTGCCCACATTTTTCTTCCACATGCTCCATTCCCATTTTTGTCTATATTTTTATTTAGGGGAAATGGGGTAAAATAACCACCATGAGAATTTGTTGCTTTTGATTGAAAAATATTGTTTTTATTCATTTTATTGCGCGTCGAAAAAAAGATTGTCTGGGGCAAAACGACCACCACTCTTAATTTTTTTTTCGAAAAGTTCTCGGATTATCCGAGTTTTTTACCAAAAATGCGTTACCACACTACTATTAGAGTATGGGGGTGGTTTTTTTAAAATGCGATCAGGATGACGTTTTTATTTTTATTTTTTAAACTCTTGATAAGCAATTGTCGCCACAATGTCCTTATCTAGATCCAATTAAGTGTGGGGAGCCTATTTTGAAATATTTACCCCCATTACAATAATAATTCCTTCCTTTTCCAGATTTTTCAATTTCCATTCAATGATTTTCGATCATTTTCGAGGATGCTCTTTTTGCCCCCCAGTGATCATTTTACCCCCGACACATCATTTTGCGTCAAATTATCCGAGTATTTTATTAAAAATGAGTTACCAAAATACTATTAGAATATGTTGGGGGTGGTTTTTTTTTTAATTCGATCAGAATTATAATTTCTGCTAATTTTTTCAACTCTCGACTGTCTTGAAAATGTCGTTATCAAGATCCGATTAAGCGCGGAGAGACTATTTCAGAAAATTTAATGAATTTTCAATGTTTTTCAATTATTTTGGAGGATGACCATTTTGCCCCGCATTCCCCTGTACGTTTCGTGACCTCGTAAAAAAAAGCTTTTTTCGAAGCTTTTTCATGTCACGTTTCTATGCATTTATATATATGTGAAGAGAAAATATTGTCCATAGATCGGAATCATAAAAAAAAGAAATTTTAACGAGAGGCAAACGGTTTAGCAGTCCCGTATATTTCGAGCAACTAATTTCAAACGCACACGGAAAGAGAGTAAACGAGGGGATGAAGAAGGCCTCGTGCGTGGTCCGTGCATCGAGGGATTATCGCACCGGCCATTAGTACTCGTTACACCTGGCAAATGAAACCGTTTTATGGTGTACAAACTATTTTTCTTTTTTTTTCACACTATATTTGACGTTACACCCCCTCTTTCATTTTTACGATGATTAGTATCTCGTTTTTTAAGGGGTTGAGCAGAGTTGACTATTGGGAAAAACATCGGAATATTCGGGAATTTTTTGTCAGGAAACTCGTGAAGCTTTCTTTTG
This sequence comes from Alloplasta piceator, assembly GCA_946863875.1. Lineage (NCBI taxonomy): Eukaryota > Metazoa > Arthropoda > Insecta > Hymenoptera > Ichneumonidae > Alloplasta > Alloplasta piceator. Next base: position 491,815 of record OX333073.1, read on the forward strand.
CATTTTTTTGGATTCCGAGAAGCATGTTCTCGAGTATTTTAGGATTTTTTTTTGGCAAAAAAATTCTCAAATTATTCCCTAAAATAATTCACTTTGTTATCGACCGGAATTGTCAGGAAGTGAAATTATCGATTAAAAAATAATTCCGTACAGTTTGGCCGACGAATTTACAAATATCGCAAATATTACAAATATTGCTAACATTATAAACATTGCTATTAATTACAAGTATTACAAATATTCACCGACGTGGAAAAATATTTTTCAACATTTTTTTCGTTGGCATGAAGATGGAACAATCGAGAGAGAGAGAGAGAGAGAGAGAGAGAGAGAGAGAGAGAGAGAGAGAGAGAGAGAGAGAGAGAGAGAGAGAGAGAGAGAGAGATAGAGAGAGAGAGAGGAAGGGAAAAAAGTAACGTTGAGAAATTGAATTGGTAATTTATATCTTGGTTTCTCGACGAATTTGGTTATGACGTTAATGCATAGAAAACAGAAATGTTACCGAAAACGTGATGTTCATTCAAAATTGTGATACCGGAAAGACGAGAAGACTGATTTTTTTTCTCTCTCTTGATATTTTACAAACTCTTTCTCAATCGAAAAATATGTCCCTCTCTCTCTCTCATCCTTTATGTATTATCCATGCAGACGCTCTCCCCCTTCTTTTCCGGCAGTGTTTTGTGAATTGCAAATTCTTCGTCTTAATGGAAATTAACGGAGACTCCGGACGTTTCCCGCGAAACTAGTGAAAACTCTCTACCCTTGTATGTATAGATGTATATGTAAAAGTCAGTGGGTAAGATGGAACAAGATTGTATGGTGGAGAAAAGTGTGAAAAGAGGAAGAAGAGAAAATGTCGAGATTCCGACTAACGTCGGCGAAATAGGGCGCCATGGCGTCGCGACGCCACACCCTGCAGCCTCTCTTCTCTCTCTCTCTCTCTCTCTCTCTCTCTTTCGTTCTCTCCTTTTTTTTCTTCTTTCTCAATGAGCGTGCAAACTTTTCATCACACTAAAATGGAGGAGGCTACAGGAAAAAAATCATTCATTAACAATTTTTCCATTTCATTCAATTCAATTTCATCAAAATTTGCATCAATAGAAGAGTAATTAATGCTCCCAAGTGCATGTACCAAATTTCGACTTAATCGCTCAAAAAGTTCTTCAGATACAACCACTTTTTAATTTTTAGCAAGGTCCGCAAAGCCTCCCAAAAATGATATATCTGGATACATTTTCGATACATAATATAATATTATAATATTATAACATAAATATTATTACTTAATATATTGTTATATAATATAATAATATTATAAATATACATATAATATATTAATATATCGAATATCTCGAAAGGCTCTATTGCGATATATCATGATATATGAGAGGAAAAAATAAGAAAAAAATTTAGCAATAAATTGGGAATGAAAATTACTCCCTCTCCCTTTTAATCTCTCTATACTAGCAAGCCCCATAAAAATATTATACATCTTGATATATTTTTGATATATAGGATATATAACCTTAAATGTATGTACATATGCAGAGACGTTAATCTTTATACCACATCTGCCGGATATACCAAAAAAGATATAACTATAATCTATATATTGTGGATTTTAAATATTCGCACTCTTCATCGTCTGAAAGCTTTTTTCCTACAAGGGTAGCAAAAAAAGGAGGGAAAAAAATGTGCACAATAAATTGGGAATAAAAATCTCTCGATCCCTCTCTCGCCCTCATCCCTGAAATCGTTTCGTTCGGGGCCAAATATATCCCATAATGGGACGTCAAACTTCTCATCCACTGAGCACACAGTAACATAAGGTTTAAGTACCGGCGACGCGTTATCGTTCGCCCCGTCTCGTCTTCTTCATTGTCATAGACGTCGGCGTCGTCTATGTAGAGACGCTCTCGTTTCTCGTCCTCTCTCTCTCTCTCTCTCTCTCTCTCTCTCTCTCTCTCTCTCGGTACGTCAGAACTAACGCAGTTTACGTCATTACACGAGACCGTCGGTGGAACGAGATGGCAGTAAATTAACGTGACAGTGGCTCTCATACTGCCTCTATTTTACGACCCTTATATACGGAGTAGTTCCCTTATTTCGGCAATTTCTTTCCTTCTTTCCTTTTCATTACCCCTCAATTTTTTTTAAATTTTCAGCATTCAACGATGAAGCCTTCTTTATTTTTTTAGACTCTGAATTCCAATTATTTTGGATTTACTTTTTTATTTATATTTTTATTATATATATCATATTATATTTTTTGTTATATATTTTTTTTAGTAAATTTTATTATATATTTAATTTACCTTTTTATATTATATTTATATATTTTTTTAATAATACTAAAAGACAGAAATTATTATTCGAGGTAAAAAACGCTGGGTGTGTGGGGTTGAAACTTTTTTAAAATTATTATCAGAATTTGAGAGATTTTAGAAAACGCAGAAAAAATTGAATGAAATAAGTGCTGGAGAATACTGGATATATGTAAATATAGCGTACAATTTAATCTGTCGTCGTTATCGATCTTTTTCTCGTGACCCAATTTTCTAACGTGCAAAATTAATTTCAACTCTCACGATAATTGATTTATCAGCTATTTCAGTATTCTGGAGAAACGTTCACGGAGAAATCTCATTATTTGACATTGTTTATGAAATGATAAATTTGATCAAACGTTAATGACACAAAATTTAAGTTAGAGAATTTTTATAAATACAATTTAATTAATTTTAATAAGGGAAAATCGTGAATTTGACAGCGGCATCGTTATTTATAATCGGTTCTTCCTTTTCAATAAATTAATCGAACATCCCTGTTTGGTATAAAAAATATGTTATGGAATAAAAAATATTTGCACCTCGTTAATTATTGACAGCTGTCAATTTGAGATAGAGTTAAATATTTTTCCTGATTCTTTTGAGATTTTAATTTTATATTTTCTAAAATGGCGACGGAGGCAGAGACATGGTAAACCCTTTGAAGCTCCATTCAAAATCATGACGATTTGACGTGGTAAATCTTATATTTTTTAACATACAAAATTTATTTCAACTCTCACGATAATTAACCGTAATTCAAAATTTGATAATTTTTGCAATTGAAAAAAAAATCCGATTAAAACGTCACTCGATGATCGAGAGATATTTTCACAAATTTTTCTACGTTTAGAAATTAAATATCTAATTAGAAAATTAATTTAACAGTGAATTCATTTTCTAGCAACAAAATTTGGCAAAATGAAGAAAAATCCAATAACTCATTCAGTTGAAAATTTTTTTGAGCCGATTAAAAATGCTAAAGACTTGGAAAAAAAATTTCCCCTATCTAAATATTTTTCTTCGACCATTAAATTTGAAAGAAGTTGATCGTTGCTCAGAGCAAATTTTTGGGACGAAAGAAATGTTCGGAATTCACGGAGAAAGAGAGAGTGAGAGAGCTTTTTGTCAGAGACGATTTTATCATTCGGGGGGGTTAATTTAAAAGATAAGAAGGGGTGCCTTTCAAGGGAGAGAAGAAAATGGAAAATTTGTGCGCGACCGCGAACACGGGTCTGACAATATCGCCATCTAAAGATTGTGTATACACTATTCTATAGAACATGACAAACAATCCGATCTTGTCAAAGTGATGGAAAAGTCAGTTATACGCATTTCATCCCCCATCCCTTAAAGAAGTCGTGCAAACGCTTGCATAATTGAAAAGTACCGAGGCCGACGTTTGTTTTCTCCTTTCTTCGGCTTCGCTCAACTTTCATTTTACAAATTTTTCCCTTCTTCGTTTTCAACCCCGTTTACATCCCCCTACCCCATTCTCATTTTGCTCCTATTTTAACCCGACAAACGTCACCTTCGGACATAACGATTCTTCAGAGATAACGTTACAAAGATTTTTACATTAACAGTGAAATTCGTTAATTAAATATTTTCATTTCAAATGTTTAAACAAATATTTGTTTCAATGATTCACGAAGAGAAGAGAGGGTTGTTGAAGGAAATTGAAAGAAAAAAGGTTGAACGTTTGAAAGCTCAAAGGGAGAGTGAAATTGTAGAAAAATTTCATCAATTGAAAAATGGAAAATAAATTAAATAATGAAATTTCTTAAATTTTAATAATTTTTATAGTTTATTAGCTTTAAATCATCAGAATCCGACTTTTAATTGTTTGTGCAATAAATATTTACGGGGACGTTCCAGAAGTCGAATAAAAAAAAAATGTACTTCTTGCTCTGGTCCAATTTATTTTTCGCTCAGCTTTTCCTGGTGAAAACTTTTTCCGGGAATATGGATATAAAAATATATTATTTATTGCACTCTGGATACGCGAATTCGTCAGATTTTTAGGTACGAAAAATTACAGGGGTACTTTTTCACTTGTCGTAAATAAATATCGCTGAAATTTTCGCAGACAGAAAAAGATAACGTTGAAAAGAGTTTTATACGATATACGACTGGTATATGTTTTTGTTCGATATAAATTTATTACCATGAGGAATGGAGATCAGGGTAAAATGGTCCACCTACATAATTGGCGTAAAAATTGAAGAATACAAAAATCAGGAATCATATCAAAGATGGTTCTAATTATCAATGACCCACGAGATTTCCGCATCTGCATTTTTCGATGTTGGCTCAGCATAACTTCTCAACTATCGCGCGGAAAAAAAACCCTGTTAATATTTTTTGTCCCTCATTCAGTTCTCTGACGGCCAATTGGTTCTAAAAAAAATCGCACATACGATTGAGGTTGTTTCAAGCAATTGGAACATTTGGAACACTGCATGATCCTAGCGGGCAATCGGGGAACTAAAAGTTCGAGACTTTCTTTCTCGCTCAATTTTTTAGTGCCCGATATTTTTAGAAAATTTTTCAATTTCAAATTAAGAATGCTTTTTTCGTATAAAAGATTCGTTAAATTATCACTTCGAAACTGTAATACGGATTTGTTGTTAATGAGCTTTTTTATTAATTTTGTTCAGTTTCCATTTTTCCCTGCTCTCTCATGCGCACAAAGAAACATGATGTATCAAAGATATATATAAATATATTGACGTATACAGATGTGTAGGAATTCCGGTGACGTTTCTCCCAAAACTCCCTCATCGTGAGACACCATACATATATATTAAATATATAATATATATATCCATACATCCCTTCTCGCGGGGGCTTTGCGATCGTATCCGGTGCCCGATGCGGCGGTTTCCGCCGGAAATGCCATCGGGTTGGCCGAGTGGTCCACCATGACCCATTCGACTCACACACACACACACACACACACACACACACACACACATATATATATATATGGGGCATTCCATCTCAAATCGGACAGTTTGAAAAACTTTTTTTTTTTTATTTCCTCAATTTTTTTATATTTTTGAGTATCCATCAAAAGACCCTTCCTGTTAAATTTTGAGATTTTTTTTATTACCCGTTCAAAATATATAGAATTAACAAAAAAACCGCTCTTTTTTGGGTTATTCTTTAATAATGGTCCAAATTGAAAGTTTTTTTTTCAAAATTTTTGTTTTTTATGGCCTTTTCAGAAAAAAATACAACAAAAATATTCTACTTGTTTTTGAATGAGTTTTTTGAGTTTTAAACGTTAAATCGCGTTTTTAAAAGTGAATGACATTTTGTATTTATTTTTTTATTTTTTGTTTCAAACATCTATCTATTCAACAATTTTTAAGATTAATCCAATCGTGGGATCTCAATAACTACTATTTTTTCTCGACTTTTGAAAATTAAAAATTTTTTTAAAATAAATTATTATGAATACCAATTTTTGTTACTGTATAGTATTTCTTTCAATATTTATAATTTATTTTGACACTTCTTTATTGTTAACAGGTTCTTAAAATTAATAATTAATCATTAAGTCTGTTTATGAACAATAATAACAACAGGTTTTATTTATTCACGTATTTTTTTGAAAACCTTACATATACGATTATTTCCTGAATTAGAATATTCCTTTGTCAATACGTTTCCGTTGCTCATTGGGATAATTGTATGAAATTTTTGTGTCCCCCTGTGATTGACTTCGCAGTATTTTATCGCAAATAAAATCTTTCTTTTGCATCTGAATAATGTTTTTCATGTAAAAATTTGGCAGCAATATTCGGTAGACTATCAAGGTTCAATGCCCAATTGTACAATTCTTGAACTGTTGTTATTTGCTCATCGATTAATTATTAATTTTAAAAATCTGTTAACAATGAAAAAGTGTACAAATTTATTTAAAATTATTAAAAGAAATACTATACAGTAACAAAAATTGGTATTCATAATAATTCATTAAATTTCTTTTTTCTTAATTTTCAAAAATCGAAAAAAATAATAGTTATTGAGATCCCACGATCGGACTAGTCTTAGAAATTGTTGAATAGACAGATGTTCGAAACAAAAAATTTACAAACAAATATAAAAAATGACATTCACTTTTAAAAACGCGGTTTAACGTTTAAAACTCAAAAAACTCATTCAAAAACACGTCGAATATTTTTGGTGTATTTTTTTCTGAAAAGGCCATGAAAAAACAAAAACTTTGAAAAAAAAACTTTTAATTTGGACCATTATTAAAGAAGTTATTACCAAAATACCAAAAAAAGAGCAGTTTTTTTGTTAATTTAATACCTTTTGAACGGGTAATTAAAAAAATCTCAAAATTTAACAGCAAGGGTCTTTTGATGGGTAATCAAAAATGTAAAAAAATTGAGGAAAAAAAAGTTTTTCAAACTGTCCGATTTGGGATGGAATGCCCCATATATATATATATATATATATATATATATATATATATATGAATACCTTCCATATATTATTTATATATATATATATATATTTATATCCCATGTATAACGAGAAATACTAGACTCGAATGGAAGTGGAGGTATATATTTGTCGTGTATAGTCGACTTGGTCGTTATTCAAACGACTCTTGTAGCGAGAGAAGTCATCTCTCTCTCTCTTTACCCAGTGGATAACGACTCATCCTAGTGACTCGTTTGACTCACCCCTCAACTCTAGTCAACTCGCGTATATCGAGTCTCTCGCAGAGAGATATATATATATATATATATATAGTATAACCCGTGACGCTTGACGAGAGTTTACAAAATTTGTATTCGACACTGTCAACAATCGTTTTGTTACCCACTTCTATCGCTTCGTCTTCGTGCTCGCCATTTTCCCCCGAGGAGGAAACCATTTCTCCGACGTTGAAACGCTTTTACGGCTATCCTAGCTGTGTTCGTGGGTCTGCTTTATTATCGCGTTGTTTTTATTTTTAAAAAATACCAATAATTTGCGATACGGCAATGAAAGACAAAAGTTAAGCGCGGAAAATCAGCCAGGATTGAGTAGGACTCGCGTAATTAGGGTTTTGTTCCAATAACAGAGGATACCTGATTTTATTTAAAAAAAAAATTTTAACAGCTATTACATTGTCGAAAAATGCCACTGTTTACCGGTAATCTGTAACTCAATATCTACTAAACCTGCTGAAATATAAATTTTAGTTCTGGAAGGCCAAGACCAAACTCACCCCCTATTTTGATCTCAAATAATTCTTTCACGAATATCCAGATTAAAAAATGAGCCAGCGAACCCTCTAACTTTCCCTCGAGTTCCGATGATTAAAAACTCTGAAATATCGCCCGGTTGGAATATTTCTTTTTTAACAACAGTCGATAAAACAGTTTGAAATGTGGTACCTCGCTCGCTGGATCCTTGTATCCGTTCCGCGAGCTTTTTGGACAAATTTGATGGTCGCCCGGGCAACTTTGAACGAGACAAATAGCCCTTGGGACAGGTTTCGGGCGAGGCAAGAAGACAGGGGGATTAAGGCGGGTCACGCGGTACGGGCGCGGACTGCATTGTCGGTGAAACAAACGCCTCGTGTCCGTCTGTGACATTCCCAGTGGCATTCTCGAAATGGCGTGAGTCGAGAGAGGGCATGTGTGAATAGAAACTCGAGGATCCCGAGGCCCCGCTAACGCGCGGAGAAAGGAATAGGGGATGGCAGAGATAAAGAGAGAGAGAGAAAATGGTACTACGAGGTCATGCGAGGCTTTACAATGGAAACCCCGGCAAGTTTTATCTCAAACTATGCCTTTGTCACTCTTCGCTGTTCATAACCTCATTTAAACCTTCTAAAAACCGTGCTATTAAGCACCCCCTAAGGCTCTTTTCAAAATGGCCGCGATTTGAGGTACAAAATTCATTGCTCCAATAACCGTCTTTCAATGACAAAGGATTTCCATTAATGATGAATTGAAGTGTCAACCCTTTGAATTTATAAAAATAAAAAAGGTAAAGAAAAAAATTATCTGATTTCAACCCTTCGACGAGATTATGCCGAAAGGGTTGCAGTCCTGAATAGTAAGTCAAAAATAGCCTCTATAAAAAACAAGTGCAAATTGACGTGATATGGGAATATCTGGTCAAAAATATTTTTAAACGATTATTATTATAATTTTTAAACAATTATAATTTATGAACGATTATTTTAATTAAATTATCACAAATTATTTGTGAATCATCATCAAAAAGCTAGATTAAATTGAAATGAATAAACTGGAATTTTATCCTTGCAATTCTTATGTGACGATTTTTCAAGAAAAAGATTAACTTATTATTTTCATTATTATTATTATTATTATTATTATTATTATTATTATTATTATTATTATTATTATTATTATTATTATTATTATTATTATTATTATTATTTTATATTTTCAGTCAGATATTATTTATAAAATATTTTTGTATATTATATTTTATATAGTCAATTACTTTTTCGTGCTATCAAGTTATTTCAAGTTATGGATATTTTTGGTTTGGGATATTGCAATAACTGCAATAACTGCAATAACCGCAGAAAGTGCCAATTTTTCGAATTTCAGGATCTCAAAAATAGTTTCAAAGATTTTTATCTCTGGTCATCAAAATTCCGTCGCTAAAGCTTCGAAATTACAAAATTTGAAGCTTTATCAAGCGTATCTGGCAAATTCAAAAATTCTGCAGCACCCCTTTCGCGATTCTTATCCCAATCAGCATAAACTACATACCCTTATGGAATTACCCTCAAACCCTCTCAGAGAGACAACGATCTTGACCAATAAATCTTGGCAATAAAATACTCCATTTACAAATAGAAATGATCGAAATTAAAAAAACCCCTTCGAATTGACATAAAATCAACTTTGTCTCCTCTGACATAATTAAAAATCGTGAATAACTGTCTCGGGACTCGCGGAGGATTAATAATCTGCAACCTCGACGATATCAACCCTTTGAGTAACCTTCCGGAGTACCAACTCTTTGGAAAAAAAGGGAAAAAATCACCTTTAGAGTCAATCCTCGACTCTGGGAGATTCTATCCGATTATGCGTCACCGACTCCGATGTTTCAAAAGAAAAAAAGGAGAGAAAAAAGTGAAAAAAAACAATCTCCGTTGCTCTGTACGATAGGGAAAACCTCTGTGTGCCATTCCCTCTGAAAGTTGTTATTTTCCTTTTTTTTTGCCCCATTCTTTTCCATTCGTTCCTCCATTCCTCCGGCTGTTTCCACCGTATATACTCTTTCTCTCTCCTCTCTCTTCGGGCTAAAGCTCTTGAGGGTTGGCACGGATAAATGGGACACACCCTCGCTTCGTCTGGACAATCCGACAAGGGCTTCGGGGCTCTTTTCTCTCCACCTTTCTCTTTGCTAGACCAGTGACTATCGCGAAATAAAAGACTTCTGACTTTAGTTACACACAATGTTAAAATTATATATATACATATATATATATTTTCTTTACTGTGAATACTGCTCTGCATACGTACGTTACAGCACACCCGGGGAAATGGATAAATAGTCGAGGTACCTTGTACGTTTCAGTAGCAGGCTCTTTTCACTTCGTTTTTTTTTCTTTTTTTCCTCAACCTCCCTCCCTCCTTCTCACATTTGTATATAAATCGAGCTGCAGTTCCTTGTACTCTAAACACACGCAAACAAGACTCTTTATTCCAAGTCCCTTCCCCGCCTCTCGTTCTGTTAGCTCTCCACACTTTTTTTCACGTTGATTTTTACTCGAGCTTCTCGAATAGGCAATTCAAGAAAGAGAAAAAGAGGGCGGGAAGAAGAGTCGAAAAAGCTCGAAAAAGGACTTATTTTGATACAGCGAAGAAATTATGGATGCAACATTTTTATTAGTATTTTTGTGGATCAGATCTTTAATTTTATCATCTATTTTTGCTCCCATGGTGATTGGAGATTCTTAAGTTAAAAAAAACAGTTTTTGTAGTTTTTTTCTTCAAACTCAGGGATTATTGCTTGAATTATTATTTTGTTAATGTTTTGATTGCAGGTCCTCCACATTATAAATGAAGTCCTCGAACCCGTCGTCTCGATCGCAACGGCAGATCCGATCTACAATCCGAATGCCTTTGTTTTTCTCAATCAGAGTGATAATTTGAATCTCGGAGACATGAGAGTTCGGTAAGTTAAAAAAATGTTCCTCGATGTCATCCTTTTTTTCTTCTTTTAATTCGATTAAAATATATTTCAATATATTCTTATCACAGTTAGAGTTGGGATTATTTATTGAAATATATCTAAAATCATTTTAATAATTTAATAGTAATTCAATCCAAATATATTAAAATATATTTTAATCGTATTTGGATTATTCATTTAATATCCATGTCTAACAAATCAATGTCAATTTGTTAAAGCTTAACAAAATTAACGAACGATGATTTGTTTTTTCCTTCGAAACGAAAACTTTCGCTCGAATTCCATTTTCAATTTACGAATCTAAATAACAAGCTTTCCTTTTTTCATCCGCTTGGAGAACTTTGCTAATTTCGAAAGTAAACGAACTTGGAGTTTTTTTTCTTGCCGAGCAATGAATGCTTGTTGAGTCGAAACAGACTCGGTTAATGTTGTATAGATGTATATATATATATATATATATACGTATGGATGTATTTTGGGTTTGAATGATAAAGTTTCAATCGAATTATTACACTCGATTAGAGGCAACGGAAAGTCGTGTTAGGGGTTGTCGATACTTGCTAGGGAAACTACCCCTTTGCTCTCTCTCTCTCTCTTTTTACTTTGCTTTGCTTTGCTTCCAAAGTCTCACTCTGTTATACATCGGGGGAGATGAAAAACGTTGGGAAAAACTTTTACCCTTGCTTTTTCTCTCGACTCACTTCGTGCAGCACGAATAAACTCGCGAACGTTTGAAACTTTTTTTACTTTTTATTTTTTTCAATGCCTTTACACTCCAAAACGACTCTGTGGTTCGATGTATACACGCAATTTGTAAAACACGACGTTTTTATATTATTCTCGAAAAAACACACCCTCTGATGACGGAAAAATAGAAAACAAAAAAGTTTGAAAAGAAATTTTCGAAATTCTCCAACGCCGCAAAAAGTTGCGATGTCGGTATAAATTTTTCGCGGTTTTCTACATTATTGACTCGCTGTGTCAGTAAAGTAGAAATCTCCGATTCGGACAAAGAAAATCAGAGTTATTGGCCCTGAAAATATCGATTTTTTATTTTTTCAAAAGTCTTTTTCGATCTATTCATCCATAAAACTTTATCAGATTCATTTCAGTGGCTTTTCCACCCCCCTATTTTCCTTCTTCGACAGAAACCACCCCGTGAAAGCGTAAAAGGACTTTGAAGAAAAAACCTGAGAAAAAAAATGCGAGCTTCCAAAGATTCAACGACAGGAACCCTCGAAGTGACGCTCGGTTTGCGCGAGTCAACTGTTTTATTTTTATTTTTTTTCCTCCTCTTTCCAAATCGCTTCACGCGAATTCGGTCGCACGTGACTCGCACCCCCGAGTGAGAGTCCGATCGGTGGAAGCCCGAGGCGTTGGATGGAGAGGGGGTGGAAAATGGGAGCTCGAGTCAACGAGTACGTCGACGTCGACCTGGAAATCGTCTTTAAGTGAATTTCGTTGAGTCCCCGGGGCTTTTCGGACGTCGATGTGGGTGACTAACTTCGTTCGACGTACCAGTGGAAAACTTGGACGTCCTTTCTTGGCATTCCCCCCTTCCCTTGGTGAAACCGTCGACGTCGTCGTTCTTCTCGTCCTTAAGATCCCACAGTGAATATCCTCCCTCCATTTTCTTTCTCCAACCTCCACAAACTACCCCTTTCAACCCCTCATTCCACTTTCCAACCCAATATCTCGTTTCCCAGAACTCTTTCCTCCCCAGGAAGTAGCAGATTGCGAAATAACATGGAAATGATTGTTTTTTATTTTTTATAATTATTTATTAGAATCTGGTTACATCTATTCTATTGTATCTGCTATAATTATTTATCAGAATCCGAAGTACACACGCGACTGAGTAATCAAGAAATTGACATATTTGAGTTAATGATGGTTAATAAATGGAGAAAGCTAGCCGCGGCATTTTCGTAAGCCGATTACTTCGGTTCGCAATTTTTTGGGACTTGAAATTTTGCAATATAATGAATATATGTTCCTAGAATACATATCAACCATAGCAGAGTCGATTAAATAATTATTAACGATCGGTCGGTGTCAAAAGTAAAAATATTAGAAATATGAAAAATTCGAATATCAGGAAAATCCTTAAAATTGCGTATTTGCCATTTTTGTCCTCCGCTATTTGATAAAAATTACCAAACGTAATCCGAAAAAGTGCACATTTGATAAAATGGGATCGCATTACGATGAATTAAAAATAAAGTGCCGTGCGCACTATGTTTATTACAGTTACATAGCTATCTTGGGGTGGATTTTGGTGTGCCGTGTAATGGAAAACTTGGGCTCGTAAATATATCCTCGTAGACGCGATTGGGGCCAAGTAGAACGAACTCTTGGCTCTGCATACACGAACACAAACCCACATGAGGAGCTCGAGTTTAAGGAAATTACGAAAAGCTCTCGCGGTCCTCTCTTATATCCTGGCGCCACCGCTTTGGAATCCCTCTTGCAAGCTCGCAAGCTTGATCTCCTTTTTTTCCCTCTCTTCCTCCCTTTTCTCCAACCGACCCGAGCGAGTCTGTCTATGCAAAGGCAATTTTCTAGCTCAAGGAAAAATGCGAGGTTACAAAGAGAGGTCCCACCTGGCGTGTGCGACTCCATTTTTTCGTTTCACCGACAACCATGAAGAAAAAGCTGCCTCGAGCTTTTTGACGTTATTTCACACACTCGTGAGAAATAAATTACTTCTAAATAAGTGGATAATACAATTTTGAGGTCAGAATACGGTTGACAATCTGCGAGAAATAATTGAGGGTTGCTGGCAAATCGCTGGAAAATTCGATGCAATTTCAGAAGGCGTAAGAAATAAATTATAAATGATGATTAAAATCTTTTTATTTAATAATAATAATAATAATAATAATATAAATAAATTATAAATTATGAAACCAAAAGAAAATATAATTTTAATCTCGAAACTCGTTGATTTTGTTGCAAAAATTTCTAAATTCATTTTTACTTCTCAAAGGATTTATTTGTTTATCCCAAAAATTACTCGAAATTAATTGAAACGGTATTGATACAAAATTTCCAACAATTAATTATTGGAAAAATATTTTCACCAGTTTTTTATTCATTTTTCAATTTTTTTTTCAGAACTTTCCGTCAACGAATGACGCTCAATCACAAGGAGGATGTCTTCAAGGCGGAGGGACGTTACACCTTTTTCATCCCCGTTGACGAGGGCTTCAAGGTAAATACTGACAAAGATTTTCACACAATTTTTTGAATTTTTTTTCCATCCTATGGAAAAAATTGATAATTTTTTCCGTTTGATGCGAATATTATTATTGCAATGTATATTTTTTTTTGGCCCGGTAATTCCAAAGAATAAAATCATGCATACCTACATATATGATTTTATTCTTTGTGAATACGTCACGAGGATTTTCATCGTAATGTTCTTGTTGTTTGGGGCAAAATTCAACACAAGCCGTTCCAACGTAAATATCAGAAACAGCGAGAGAGACGGCTCGACGAAAATCCTTCGGTACATCGGACCGAAGCCGATTACGCGAGTTTCCGTCTCGCTACAATCCCATTTGGATCGTTCATCCCTTATTCTACATACCCCTCTCCCTCGCCCCGCGCTCTTTGAAATTACCTTCGATCGACGTGACGACAAATTCACGCGAATCCTTTGTCACGGAACACAACGACGTATCCTCCATTTTTTAGGTCCCCCCAATACGACAAATCAAGGAGGTAAGCCATTGTAAGGGATGAAAAAATTGTCAACGTTTGAGAATTTTTTTTTTAACGGTAATAAGTAATTATCATAGAATCGGGTTATCGTTATTTTATTGGAAAATCTTAAAAATTAACGGAAATATTGATACCTTAATGACAAAAAAAAATCGTACTACACATTGTTCCATTGATATATCGGTAAATGGTATTCTGAAAAATAAAAAATTATTTCAAAAATGGTGACGAATTGAAATTCTTTCATTCCAAAGGCACTTTTTTCTTATTTCAGGAGGTTTCAAAAACAGTAGTTATTGAAATTTTTTAAACGTGAGAGCTAAATATCCAAAATTTGCTTAAATTTATTTCTTCAATTCATCCAATCGTTCTTCCACCCAAAATTAGCAGGGAAAATCAATAAGAGGATATATATTGTCAAAAATATTGTCAACATTTATTTATTTATTTTGGGACTAGATTCAACCCCTGAAAGATGGATTTTTCAACTTTTCCGATCAGACATTACCCTTTAAAAAGAATACGCCAAAATAGCGCGCGACGAAATTTGCATTAATTTTTGCGAGCCCGTTAAGAACGGGGGAAAAGAAAATAAAAATATCCGACGTGCCGGAAATGTCATTACTCGCGTGAAAATGCTCTCCATGCGGAGGCGCTTCTCGAATTTCACGAGCTTGCATCTCGAAGCGTGAGAGCAAGAAATGTAAAGAACGATCTCTCGGCGATACAAAAATGTCAAAGTCACGTTTTTTTTCCTATCCCTCCAGCGTGATCCTTGAATATCTCAAGGAGGAGGGCGGGGGGAGTGACGAAGGTAAAATAAAAATGATAGAAGAGTCTCGTCGTCCGTCGTTCGCGGACGATTTTCTCTCAGCTCGATAAAAGCACGTGACGAGAAGCTTCAAATTTCATTTCGCTTACGCAGTTCGTGAGCAAAATCAATTTTTTTTATTCGTTTTTCACAAGAAAAAATTCTCCCCCGATTTGAATTATTCTTTTTTCGTTTATTCGAATGGGAAAAAAAAATCATTCCAAAATTCAATTTCAAAATTATTAATTATGATTTATAAAGTTATTAATTAATAATTTATAAATATTTTTTTCCAAAAGAGTAAAGTTTTTGCTCATATGCAAACGCCTTCAAAATGCTTAAAATTGTCCTTCACCTTTATTCACATTTGACAATGAACTCTCGTCACTCCCTTCTTGTTGCACACTCATGAGTTCAGACACCCCTTAACCTTTTGCCAGACGGGTCGCATTCGTCCGCCGACGCGGGGTCTTTACGCCGCGTTGAGCTTGACCCTCGCTCAAAGAGCGAAGGAAATATTATGACGAGATGCTCGTTGGCGCATAATCGACTGAAGAAAAAAGAAAGGGGGGTTAGGGGCTAAGGGTGGCTCGTTTTTACATCTCCCTGCGTCTCGTTGCGAGAGCACGCACAAGTGAATCGTTGCACGCACATCGACATAAGGTCCTGAAAAAATAAATGAATTTTTTTTTTGCATTTTGGTCAAAATTGAATCTCTTTACTTGGAATGACTTTTTTTTCTAGAAAAGATTTCGATTTCAACTTGAGCTCGTTCTCTTATCGCTCAAGCTTTAAAACCTCGTTTGGTCCATCCGATTCCGATCATTTTTCAATTTTTTGCATATTTTTAGATCGCGACCATCGATTCATGCAAATGTTTCAAAACGATTTTCCAGCTGGTCCCATTTCAACGGATGAACCAAACGGCATTCTCCAAGTTCAGTGCCCACCCTTAAGTACGACGTAGATATTTTGGGATCGGTCAAACTGAAGTCAAGTTACGCGAGTACAAAAATGAGCAAAAAGAATTTTTTTTTTTTAAATCGTTTTCAAACATAATTCCGATGGGAAATGCACCGCTGATTGCGAATCAAGCAGAGTTTTTCTCGAAAAAAATGTACTCGTTAGAAAAAGTAAGGAAAATCTAAGGAAAACATTTTTTTTAAATGAATTTGGAAGTTCATGAACTTTTTGCGAATTCGATTTTCTTCAGCATTGATATATTTATATTTTTTTTTACTTCATATACAGCCATAATAGTTCTTGTGGTGAGTCTGACACGAACCTTCATCGCTTTTACGTGACCAACGTGCATCAACTCTCGAGTTTAAATCCAACGAGCTTGAACACGGACGAAAAAGCTCCGTAGAGCAATATATATATATATATGTATACATTGTAGAGAGTGAGTTTAGGTGGTCGAATGCGGAAGGAAGCAACGACGCACGAACGAGCCGGGGTGTAATTAATGGAGGGAAACGAGTGCCTATTTCGTTGTGTGTGCTTTTCTCTCTATTCCGTCTATCCTTCCTCCTTCCTCCCGTTGTCCACGTGAGCTAATTAAACGTTTGCCATTTTGCGTATGCTCGACAACAACCGCAAAGTCTTCCCTCGAACATCGCGCCCTTTGGCCTCCCTCTGAGGGATTATCCGAAGCATTTTATGCACATTGCCAGCGTGTTTATCCTCGTGGGGATGCAGATTTGAACGTTTGTTTTTTCAATTCATCAACAAGCTCAAAAGCCCGAGGTCAAGTTGTATTTTGTTAAAATTCTTCAATTTGCTTTAAGGCGGTATTCTGGTCAAGAATTTTTCAATGTACAACTCTCTGTCGCCCCCACCACTTTTGCATCAAAATTATTTTGTTTACTATTGTAAACAAATTTAAAACTATGAAAAAAACAGTCGAAAAATGCCTTTTTTAGTTACACAGCCGCCGTTTTGCGATTTTTTTCCGGTTTTCTCTCAGGTAGGGGCAATTACCACATTCTTTCCAATTGAGAATCTTGTTTTTTAATTTTGTATCAAATGACTAGAAGGGTTGCAATCGTGTTAGCCAGCACACCCCCTTTTTTAGCCCCAACTTTACCAGCTTGTAACTCATTTTGTTTCCATTTTTTTTTCTCAAACATTTTTTTGTTCATTGTAAAAGTATTAATACGTATGTTGTAAAAAAAAATAGTAAAAATGTTTTTTGTTTTTTTTTTTATCGAGCTCGAAAAAAACGCTCAAAATGTATATGTTTAGACCAGACTACCGTCTTGACGCTGCTGGAGTCCATTGGCATAATTTATTAATCTAAACAAAAATTTAGTAGATCAACAATTTTCGAAGTTGAGAACAAGCGCGAAAAATCACAATTTTTACCACTTCCGGGATTTTTAAAATTACTTTTTGATTCAATTGTTTTGTTTTTTTCTTTCAGCCAAATCTTCGACCTAACAAAGTGGATGGTCAGGTCATCGATGGTCACATCATACCCGGTCAAGTTCTATTTACAGCCCCGACACCCCGCGACAAGGCCTACAATACTCTTGCGTCCTCTGACAATCTAAAGGTCACCGTGAGCTTTGTGGCTCAACAGAACAAAAGTATGTATCGATGATGAATTTTCCAACAAAAATTTAATGGATTGTGTTTCTACATTTGTAAATACAATTTAGTGTAGAAAAATACTTCTGGATGTTTGAAAATTATTAATAAATAATTTGAATTTTATTATTATGTTATTGTTAATATCATATCGACAATATTATAAATTATTAATAAAATTAAATCCATAATTTGTGGGGAGGGAAAATGATAAAAGGGTGTGTGATATTGATCGATGAATAATTTTTAAAAATAATTTTTAGTTTATGCAAAATCGAACACCCTCGCTGGTCCACCGAATTATCCAACCGGAGCCGTCATGGCGGAGATCCTGAAGGCGAATATTCCAGTACAAAATGGCGTGGTGCATCTCATTCAACGACCCCTGATTGTCGTCGACACGACGGTTCAACAATTTCTCGAGGTCAGTTTTGCAATAACATTTTTCGTTTTTTTTCAAATTCCAAAAAAATTGCCACGAAAAATTTTCAGCGATCAACGAAATTCTACAGTGACAAAAATATTCTGAAAATGAAGGATCGAAGAGCCTTCGCGACGACGTAGGATTTCAAGGATCATTTTTCTTTGTTGTCATTGGAAAAAAAATCGAAAATTAGTTTTCAAGCTGATTTTTTTTTGTGAGTTTGCCCTCTATAAGGGATGATATTTTCTTGCAAAGTTTCGATTGTACTTCTTGGATGAGATGAAAAATTATCACGCAGGATGAAAAATGGAAAGAACAGTTGACTTTTCTTTTTACATTTATTATGCGGTGTAGCTTCGGCCAGTTGCAGAAAAAACCTCTCGAGATTTTTGAGTCTCGACGGTCGGCCATTGGCACTCTGTCGAATCGAAGTGTAATTGCACTCGAATCGTAACTTCCAGTAGTTTCGCTATATTCGACGACACTCGTGGACTTCTTCGTCTCGGGTGAGTCATTCGAGATAAATTCCTTCGACGTTAATTTTACTCTCAAGTGGATACACTCTTGCTATGAGCGATCGCTCTTGAACGGCTCCTTGAAAATGACTCTCCAAAACGTTTCAGGCTTGTCCAGCGTACGACAAACTTTCGTTGCATTTGTGAATCGAGGACAAAAAATGGAGAACCACCAAAAATTGAGAATCTTAAATCTAATTTTTGGATTTTTCCATTTATATTGAATATTCTTGGCCCAAATTTGAAAATAGGAAAGAAGCAAAAAAATTAAGGATCAAAAGACGGATTGGGAGCAATTATTGGCATACATGAAATTATTTTTTTTAATTTTACATTATTTTTCAAAATTGCTCAAACGAATCATGGGAAAAATCGTAAGGGATGAAAATTTGATATTGGCTGAATTGGCCGTATTTTTTTTTTTAATCCTTTCCACTCGATCAAACTGAAATAGCTCGAAAAATTTAATTTCATCCCTCTTTCGCGCTGTTTTTTTTCTCTCTTTGCTCGATCACGCTCGATCAATTTTATCAACAGATTTTTTTTCCATTCGGAAAATTATCCACATCTCAATGGTTTATCCGCCGTACATCACACTCCGTGCGTGTGAAATTTAATTTCTCTCTGTCCGTTGAGCTTAACCACCCCTTTTGCACCCTCCAACCCCCAATTTTCATCCCTCCTTTCTCTCTCTCTCTCTCTCTCTCTCTCTCTCTCTCTCTCTCTCTCTCTCTCTCTCTCTTTCTCTCTCTCTCGCGAAGCTTGGAAATTCATAATGACAAACGAATATATTGCTGACGAGAGTTTGGTGATACATGCCCCAATCCCCGACACCCCCTCGGGCCATCTCCTACCCCCGTATTCCCGAAACACGGTGATTACATTTCTGCATCACGTCAAAACAACGTCATGCCCTTTGACACCGTCACGCTCCATTACGTGTGTCACGTCGAGGCTGGAAACAGCCGACATGACAGCCCTCTCTTTGCCCCCTACCCACCCCCAGCCCCCGACGCTTCCCCGTGCCCCACTGACTCTTGGCTCGATGCTTGATATCGGATTTTCCCACCCCGAATACTAATTCCACCCTGTAATGCGTTTCATGACGCGAATTCATAATTCACATCTTCCCGTACAAAATCGTCGCGCAATCCTTCCAATCGTTGTCCGTTGTCTCCTCGTTACGTTTATATTATTCTGATCGATATTTTACTGGAGGAACGGAAATAGCACCCCCCCCCCCCCCCCTTACGATACAATTTTTACGTAAACTCAAGAGAAATTGTTAAACATGTTTTAGTTTGAAAACAAAAATATTTTTCGTTGTGGTTTGGGTTTGAGTATCGATTAATTGGGGAACAAAGATCTCGTGCGGTTTTTTTATTTTGTTAATTTTGTTTGATTATACGCGGAAATATATAATTGGAGTTCCGAATTGAAATTTCGTGATAAAATATATTTTTTTAATAATACATAAATTTCAAAATTGACAAATAAATGAATTTCTTTGAATTGAAATAAATTGAGTTGAAAATAATTGAAATAAATCAAATAAAAAATAATGGAAATTCATTACATAGGATTAGAATGAATTGAGAATTTCTTAAAAATTAATTCAACAAATTCTACTGAAAAGTATGGACCGCGATATTTTTAAAGTTTTAAGTTCGATAACGACAATTTTTATCTCATTTTTCACTGATAATCGTTTAAATCCCAAAAAACTACAATGAAAAAAATATTTTTGTCATTAGAGTTTTTTCGAGGTTTTAAATAATTGAGTAAAGTTTTTTAAAATGGAATTTATAAAAAAGCTTCCCTCCCGCCGTTCTTTGTTGTAAAAATCAATGGACAAATATTAATTAGTTGAATTGAAAGTAATTAAAATTCATTAATTAGAATAAATTTTCTAAAATTATTTAAACAATTTCTATCGATAATGACCGGGATTGTCTCATTATCTTTCACTAATAATTATGTAACCAGGAAAATTTTAATGATCCGGAATAGTT
Source organism: Alloplasta piceator (assembly GCA_946863875.1). Taxonomy (NCBI): domain Eukaryota; kingdom Metazoa; phylum Arthropoda; class Insecta; order Hymenoptera; family Ichneumonidae; genus Alloplasta; species Alloplasta piceator. The sequence goes on from OX333073.1 coordinate 512,415, forward strand.
CGAGAGTTTCATACCCTCAACCTTCGTTCGCCAATTTCGCGTGTTCGTAAAACTACGAACGCATAAACTCGTTATTATAGAATACAAAAGCATTCTCGGTTATACGCTTTATAATGATGCGCATGTCGGTTAATAACCTTCATGAAAGTTGATGGCCCCGCGGGCAATTAAAGAAAAATATTGCAAATTAGACTTGTAAAGAGAATGGAGTGGGGGGTTGAGGACAAGGGTGCAAGAGGGAGAAGAAACGGGGGTAAAAGATGTACTCGTATTGAGCGGCTAAAAGCTTTGGTACGCGCTCGTAGGCTCCTCGTAATTATTTTTCATTGAAACGAGTCGAAAGTTGCGAATATATATATTTTTAATTTTTTTTCATCAACGTGGAAGATTGTACTCATCTGACAATCGTTTCGATAACGAAGAAAATTATAATTGAATTTCGCGCTCGATACAAATGATATCCATAATTAATTCGTAAATTTAATTAATAAATTTAATCAATAATTAATAACCGTTCAAACATGCCAAAAAATATTAACGATTCAACGTATTAACAAATATATTAATTACGTCGCTAATAATAATAATAATAATAATAATAATAATAATAATAATCATAATCATAATCATAATCATAATTCCCTGGAAGTTGATGCGACGTTAAATAAAAATTTGAAATATATATATCGAAATAACTCATTGATTTAAAAAATAATTACTTAAATTTTTTAAAAATATTTTCTTAAATTAATTAATTTCTTTTATCTTTTATCATCGCGCATATTTCTCTGTGCTTTTATCTTTTCCTTTCGCGCAGCCAGTGAACATCACCAATTCTCATTATCCTGCATCCGTTGCGTATTAACGAGGGGCTTTTTTCTCTCCCGTTTTTCCGTTCGGTAAAAAGGACTTTGCGACGCTCAACACGGACGGCAAGCCACGGTCCGTGTCCCTCTTTTTTCTCTTGCTTTCTGTGTCGCGTCGTCGGGCTTCTCTTACGACGCGATCTATATGTATGTGTGTGTTATAGACGAGAAGGTAGCAGAGAGAGGTCCGATCGCGTTCGTAAATCGGATTTTGCGGGTATTCCCGTATCGCCGTACTGTGTCTCGCAGCACACGGATCGCGAAAAAGCTCGCCTTCTAAAAGCGCGTCCTCTCTCTCTCTCTCTCTCCGTCTCTTTCTCTTTCACTCTTTCGCGACTCCCTTTTTTTCCACTTTCTCGACAAATCCTCATCCCTCCGGGCACCGTGTCCCCTCGTACGTTTCACGGAAAAGTTGCACGCCGATTTATTCCAAAATCCCTCTGGAGCTTCCACGACCGCATTGTCGTAACTACTGGAACACGACTGACCATTACCGACCGTAACTACTGGCGCGTTGACTTTTTTCTCTCTTCCTTCTCCCTTTGCTTGTTCTCCTCTTGTTTCTTTCGCGTTAACGTTCGACTCGGATGAACAGATGTCACGTTTGATGTTGCTCGAAATTTCGCGCTGTACCGATTGAAAATCGACCATTGGTCCTGGACAAAGGGTTTTTTGCAATTCGGACGATTTATAACGAGTTGAAACGATCTCTGCTATTTACGATGACTCGGGAAAATGCTCGGGAGTCTTTTTTCATTGCCGCCATCGATTTTCCAGTAATTATCAGAAAGCTTCGTTGGATGGAGTATGAAATACAGTTTGCGGGTGACTATTCACGATCTTGACTACCGCGACGATTATTTTCTTTGTTCTCTGCCGGTTTATCCAAGTTTTTATTTTTTTCTGCGCTATATTTCGTCGTGGTTATGCGAGTATCTTCTCGCTTAACGTGTTACGAAACTTCGGTAATATTCATTGACCGAAAAAGAATCGTTGGTCGAGGACAAAGAGTTTTTTTCAATTTTTTTAATCATTGGGACTTTCAAGTTGAAAAAAAAATTTCTCTGCGATCGATGAAGCAAATTGCTTAAAAGTATTTTTTGGATAACTTCCTTCAAATTCTCCAGTGATTTTGCGAATCTTCATATATCCCGGACTGAATTGCAGGCCATGGCTGACCATTGACGATATTCGCTACTGCAACGATTATTTTTCCTGCTCTTTACCAATTTATCTACTCTTTCGTTCTTTTTTTGCGCTGCATTTCGTCGCGGGTATGCGAGCATCGTTCCGTTTAACGTTTTACGAAACTCTATTAAGGTCCATTGGGCGAAAATCAATTGTCAGTCGAGGACAAAGGGTTTTTTTCCAATTATTTCAATTACGACTACGTTTAAGTTTTTTCTTGAATTATTTCTCTTTACGATCGAACGTGAAAATTGCTTGAAAGCACTTTTTGCATTCTCTCTGTAGATTCACCAGGGATTTTACGAACCTTCGTATGTTCGAGAACTGACAATGAATAACAGGCCATGGCTGACTTTTAACGACTCGTACTACTGCGACGAATTTTTGTCCTCTTCTTCTCTTCCCTTTTTCCGATTTTTCTCCGACTCGATCGAGCCAAATGTCACGTCCAATGTGTCTCGACATTCGTCATGTCCATTATGCATTAACGGCCGTCGTTGAAGGTCGATTATTAGTCTGGAACAATGAGTCGTGTTTTTTTCCCTCGCGATGGCGAGCTATTTTCGTCGTGATTTTTTTTTCTTTCTCATTTCATCGATCAATGTGAAAAAGCGCCTGGATGGATTTTCCAAGTTTTCTCATCACTGTTCACGATTCGTGGATGATTCGACGACGCCTGATACAAAACGGAGACTGAATTATCGAAGAAGGCTGACCTTCGATGACCTCTGCTACTAGATTTTTTCTTTGGGTCTTTGGGGCTCTTGCTTCTCGATTAAACGAATCGGGCGCAATTTTCTATCATTCAATCAAGAACCACAAATGATTTTTCTCGAAGAATCATTATTTACAATCGAAACTTTGCAACAATATCACGATAATTATATCGCTATAGTGAGATTAATATTTTCGAGATATTTCGTCATTTTCACGTGGAAAAAAATTTCCTCTGACTTTGAGAATCACAATTTTCCTTCACTCAATAATTCACGCATTTACACTGTGAATAGGATATCACAAAGATGAGATTCCTATGAAAATACGAATATTATACGACGACTCATCCTACTTTCTCACTGAGGAAATACAATACCGTACAATGTATATATATTTTTTTTCAGCAATTTTTTTTACAGCAACTCGTAATACGCGGGCACGTGTCGCCTACTGTTAGCACCTGTGCCTCACCTAGCGATTATCATGAACGTTGTTTTTTGTCAAAGAGTTTCGAGAAATAAGAAAAAATGAGGTTTGAGGTAGACCAATGCTGGACACCCTGTCTATCTTTTTTTCAGCTCTGTCTTAATGTTATGCATAAACACGATGTTTAAATATGCTCGCATGATACATCACCGTCTCACGAATTTTCCTTACAGACTTGTGACAAAAATTTTCGCACGTGGAACTACCGAAGACCAATTTTTTTATCTTTACAAAATTATTCATCGAATTTGACTCCAATCGTTGAGCAAGAATCGAATCTGTTTATTTTTTCAATGCAATGTGTTCATTCGTGGAAAATGGAAAAACTCTTTGATGAAAATCACGTTTTGAACGTTGAACGTCGTCAATCACGTTCGTGTTGTGTGGTATTTACAAGAAAGAGCACAATTTCATCGATTCGATCGCAGAATTTCCAACGAGAATATCCTTTGAATTTTAATGTTGAAAATTTTTATAGAGAATTTATGACTATTAAATTTATTAAAAATTTATTACTAATTTATCACTTATTAAATAACTAAATAAAAAATTATTTTGAAATTCGATTAAAATAGACGAATTGGGGCATTCTCATTGAAAATCCTCGATCGACTTCGTATTTATTCGCATACTAATTAATTCCTTGCAGGTTATCTCTCGTCGGCACTGATCGATATTACCGAAAGAGCCGTTATCGCAATCGAGACAAATCGACGAACCCGTAAGAGTACGAGAAAAAAAAACCTCGCGTAGAAATTTTTATTTCATTGAAAATGAAAAAAAAAATGAAAATGTGCGCTGTTTGAGTATTTTTAGGGCAGCACGGAACGTGTTCTGCCGTTACACTGCACCGCCTATTGTGCCTCACGTTTCGCCGATATATATATATATATATATTTATTTATTTATTCATACATTTAATATATATATGGGATATTCCACTGGTCAATGAGCCTCTAAATCGCATCGAACTTGCTTCACGAGTTTTCTTACGATTCTAATGAAGCTAATGCACATTTCCAATTTTAAAAATATTTTTCAATCAACCCTTATTAAAAAAAATTACCTACAAAAACTTATCATTAAAATTCTCTTATTTAAAAATAAAATATCTGCATCAGTCTCATGACTTATTATTATTATTATTATTATTATTATTATTATTATTATTATTATTATTATTATTATTATATAAAATAATAAATTTCATTATATAAAATTGCCAATAGTAAGAATTCTTTTAGATCTTGAAGTTTGGACATTTTTACCGTCCCAGAATTTTTTTTTTGTAAGAGTTCATGAGAAAATTTTTTTTAAAAATTCTGAAATGTTCATTGACACGAGTACAATTGTAAAAAAAATCATTAACGAGATCCGCATCAAATTGACATGGAATACCTCATATATAATCATGTAAGCATTCGACCACAAAAAGCCCCTTCTCTTTCCACATAAAATCTGTACTCCGTTTCTCACCTTGAAAAAAAATTTCTTCAATTTATCTCTCATTTCAAATTTCAATTACGATGACGAAATCCTCCGATTCGCCGAAAATACATTTTTCATGAATAATTTTTATCGCCGAAATAGGAAATTCAATTAAATTCTTCAATTCTTCAATTATACACTCGACATTTTTACACTTGTAAATAATTTTTGGGAAGAAGAAAACGTTGCTACTCACGGTTAATAATTCATACTCATTGCTAGTGATTATTCGTATTTAAAAAAAAAATCGGATTTCAATTATCAATCAATATTTGCGAGTAATTTGCCCCCCGTAAATGAGCATCCCTGTATATATATCATATATATGTGCCCATGGCTCAATTAAAATTGCTCAATGAAAATAACCGCAATCATTTGAATGATCAATGCATATAATTTTTTTTTTCTCCTGGAGTAAAACAAAATCTCACTGCATCATTCATAACTCTGTAACAATTATTTATAATGTATATAATTATAAATATTTATATATACATTAACACTTTGACGTGCATCGATTTGAGAGAGTCACTCTTAAGGGTTGTTTTTTTGTCAACGTCATACAAACTCCATCGTTGCAAAAAAACACGATTTTCAACTGGAATAAAATATTTTTTACAGTCTCAAAAGCAAAAAAGCTCGAAGTCACGAGAAATATCGAAGGTTGCCAATTTCCCGCAGGATGACCCAATTCTTTTTTTTTCACCCCCGACGACTCTCACCCTGTCGCAAGGCGCACATTCAACGATTTTCCTCGCCAGAGAATCACCGCCCCTTATCTAACTACTTACCAAAGTCCGGAGTTTACTTGAAAGAAGAAGAATAAAAAAGCTCCACGTCTTTAAGGAGAACAGCGAGAATATATTTCATCTACTCTCTGGAGACTTTACGTCTTTCGGCGCCTCCCAAGTGCATTTTAATGTCATTATGACGGGACGAAAAAAAAAGTTTATTAAAAATAGTGGTCTTTATTTGACCACTACTTTATTTAAGTGGTCATTATTTTTAGAAAAAAAATGCTCATACAATATTAATTTTTTTTCATTCAAATAAATTCACGCGAATTTTAAAAAGTATAAAATAAATGATATGTAATTTGAGGCGATAATTTCTATATCTCAGATAAATCTGATAATGATCGGACATATCGAATAATGAAAAGAGAGGTAAGATATGTTTGGAGCATGCTGAAAAAAAAATTACAAAATAGCGCGAATTCGTATGGATGGAGAAGCGCGACTGTGCGAAGCTCGAAATTTCTTTGCCAGCGTACGCCGAATTCTCAGAATATTTCTTCAAAGAGTTTGCCCTCTGCGAATACCTCAACCCTCACCCCTTATCCACCCCTCTTCGTCTCCTCGTCATTCCTCAAGGATCTCGTTGTTGCCCATTTTCCGCTCACTTTTCCACGCGCTTCTTCCGAATATTCTTCCAGAAATAAGCCACGTTTTTTCGTGCATCAGATCCATCAAACCCAGAGGAGCGTTGTAGCGTGTGAAGTTATTCCCGGATCGTTGAATATTCACGCATCGTGAATTTAAAAAAAAAACACATTTCATTCATCAGTTTTTTTTTTGCGAACCAAAGAGAACGTATCATCAATTGAGTACTTTTTTCTACTTTTGTCTTTTTTTTTATTGCTCAGAGAAAAAAAACGTGGGGCAACATGGACCTTTTGAGTAATTAAGGGGTATTTAACAATCATCCAAGCGTTTTTTGTATTTTTGAAATGTGAATAACAAAATGAAGCTACAAATCCCTTGGCTTGTTCATTAATTCAATTTTCACCTTGCCTCTCGATTTACGATTGAAAAGTCAACCCCCAAATGACGAAAATCGAATTTCAAGTCGATTTTAAAAATTCTTCAAGCTCGTCGCCCTGAAAAGATTCAAATTTCGGTTTGTTTTGTTTTTCGGCTATTTCGATTGCTTCTAACTTCGACAATCCACCCTAATTGGGGTTCCGAATCGATGATTCGCGGTTTCCACCGTATGACTGATAGACCGCGTTCTCATGTACGCGATTTCTCGTACATTTCACTTCATTAATCCCCGTCCGATACGAATTTATGCATATGAAATATCCAACTGTATAAATGTTTGTCATGTATGAATAATATGTGTATGCCGAATTGGTAAATGGCTCGTTGGGTTAATCACGCGGGGCAGGGGGGGGGGGGGGTAAATTCATAGCATCGTGCACGAGGTAATAGCTCGTGCAACACAAACCGATGCTGTCGCACGCACGATTGATTCATAAATATTCATCGTCAGAAAGTAGCCCCCCCCCCCTCCTCGCGCCCCTCTCTCCGCCGAATTGTTATCGAGTCTGTTCGACAAACAATCATGAAAAACCCCCCAAAATCGAGGCTTTATTTCAGCCACATTGAAATGTTGAAAAACGTTCGAAAATCCATGAAATTCCATTAATTTATGCGATTTTCATCCCTCTCCGGATCTTTGAAGTTTTTAAAGAGTCGTCGAACACATCGGGGGTTAAAATTGAATCCAGCAGCCTCTTTCCCCTTAATTGTCATTGCGAAAATTTTTGGCAAGTTAATTTATGATCGCTTTGCATTCGAAATAATAATTACACTTTTAAGGACTCGTTCATCATCTCGGGAGTTAAAATTCAATCCAGCAACCCCTTTTTCCCTTAATTTTTATTGTGAAAATTTTGGCAAATCACTTCATGATATAGTTTTGCATTTGAAATAAATGAAAATTAATCTCTCTCGAATCGAGTACATCAAACATCTCTCGAATAATTTTAACACTATTTTTGCATACGATTACGAACATTACAATATTTCCAGACAACTCGGGGCTGGAAATTGATTAATCGAAAGAACAATGCAATTTTTTCGGTACGATTTGAGGATGATTATGATCTTTGATTGCAGAATTTTTCGACTAAATAATGAAGTAAGGTGTCGAGTTGTCTGGCATTTTCACGAAGACGTCGAATCCATTTTTTTTTTGGCTCTTTTTTGGGGGTGAAATTTTCATATTCACCCTTGAATCGAAGGTTATTTTAATATATGTGATATTTATGCGTGTAGACAGGATGAAAAAAAACCGGTCGAAAATTCGATACGGAAAGTTGAAAGAAAAAAAGTATAAAAAAAATCACGACAGTTTTGTCGGAATTTCATGAATTTATATTAAAACGATATTAAGCTCTCTTGCTAGCTTCACTCGCCCTCTTTCTCGTGAGATTGGCGAAACTTTAAACGCGGAAGGGTGAAAAGTAAGCGCGCTCATGTATAATATCACTCCCCGACTGAATGAGTCATTGTTTTTCCGTGGATTTTGCAAACAATGAATAAATTTCCATCGTCCAAACATTTTCGATTATACATAGAAATACGGGCCATTCCACATCGCTTAACTGAACCGAAATAATCCACGAACTTCCGTATCAATCACAGAATTCCAAAAAATTCGACGTTTGGTCGGTAAACATTATTTAATTCTTTAAAAAAAATTAAATTCCAACTTGATGAAAACTATTTAATTTTTTTAGTAATTTCTATTTCAATAACGAAAAAAATAATACTAAAATGGATTGCCAATTTTTTTAAACTTCAGGATCATAAAAATACCGATGCCTTTCTTAATTTATAATTTCGAGTTTGATTATATTTGATTTCCAATTATATTATAATTTGTTTCTTGCAAAATACAACAATAGTAATCAACTTTTTTATTTTTGAAATTTCTAAAAAATCTTTCGAGCAAAAAAAAACCATGGATTCTGCGTCAATGTTAATTATAAATAATATGAACACACATATATGTATATATATACTTGTTTATAAACACGTTACACTTGCAGCATCCAACGATCGCAAATCGTGATGTTGAGACAAATTTGTTTCTCTCCTCACCAACGAAGAATTTTTTTTTTTTTAAGACACACGAAAAAAAATGTTGTGCAAAGCAATTTCTATATCTACATCAAAATCTCACTCTTCAGCACCGGATATCTCATCGTCCAATTGGGGAAAAAAAACCACTCGCTGCACAGAATCGCTTCCTTTCAGGATCTTCCTTCGTTTTCTTCGTCTTTTTGGCTCGTTCATTGCAGTTGATACAGATAGTCGTACGCTTTTTCTTCATTATCTTCGCATTCGTTCATCATCGACGAGAGGAAACTGGAAAACGAAGGAAGATTGAAAGGGGGAAAGGAGGCGGCAGAGACCATGAAGAGAAAGTGAAACCAAATTGAATCGAACGAAGCGAAACGGATTTAATATTTTAAAAAAAAGAAAGAAACGACAAAACAAAAAAGTTCACGATTTTTTCTGTTTTCTGTTCGCTTTCTTATGTTACACACGGACCAACCCCCTGGTTTCTGGTTTCTCTGTGCAGTCCTTCCAGGTAATTCACCCCCTCGTTTTTTCTCTCTCTATATATATATCTATGACACTGTTTTTCTTTTTTTTTATTTATCTACTTTTTCAATTTCTCTACTTTCACATCTCATCGGTCGTCATAATTTCCTCTATCAACTTTCATTTAATTTTATAAGGATACTCGAGGATTTTGTTTTAAATTTCGTTTCCATATTAATAGTGCCACTAATCACGATCGATCATTATTGTTTTTTCTCTTCAATCGTTCATTTTACGCTCAATCGTCCGTCGTCGTAATTGACAGTCATCGTAGATTATTAAAAAAATACCACCACATTTTCTCGCTCACATTTACGATCCTCATTGCCACTGGAGCATCGATTGATCGATCTTATCACGACTAGCAGAAAAAATAAATCTGTACATTTATAGCTCAACCATTTATTCTGTGCCAGAAATATATCTCTATCACGATAAAACACGATCGTTATATCACCAACAATTAACAAGTCTACCAGAATAAATCTCTTTTTGTCTTTATTGGGACGGGCTAGAACGTCGGTAAGTTACCGGCCGAGATCATTTGGTGGAGATTTATTCTGATAGGCTTATTAATTGGTACTGATATTCCGGTAGAGTTTAATCGCGATAGAAATGTATTTCTGGTACTGAAATAATTGGTACAACTGTAAATCCGCCAAAAATTCATATGCTCGCGAAATTTTGCACACTTTCGCTCTATTCTTGTCATTGGCAACGCTTTTAAATCGTGAATGTCTCAAACGCAGTAGTGGAAAAAATCAGAAAAATAGTCAGAAAATTAGAAATTCATCAATCGAGAAGGGGAACAAAAATTTCTACACTAATTATAGCGCATAGAGCAAGTGAGATTGTCCTTTTTTTCGTGCGTCCGTTTTTCTCTGCATCTCGCTTGCTTTTTTCTCACGGTGTGCATCCTTTGTATACTCGAATTTTGTCTGTCCATGAATATTGTTATAAATAATATGTGTTTAGTGAGTGTTTTTTGGGCTTACGCTTTTTCTCGCCTGTTTTCACATACTTTCTCATTTTTGGTTATCGCGAAATCTTTGAATTTTCTCCTTTTTTCAATTTTTTAATTCAAGCAACAAACGCGCATGTTTTTGAATATTTTTTCTCAGGGAATTGATTCAACGATTGAGGAAATTTGCACGTTTTGAATTTTGTGAAATTACGATGATAATGATGTATGAAGGAATATGAATATTTTGTGGTTATTTTTCGAAAAATTTTTAGATACAATTTGAGACAAATTTTACAGCCGAATGCGTAATCGATATCTCGCCATTGACGATAAATTTTACGATTTATCGAGGTATTTTTACAGCCACGACGATGTATATACTTTTTTTTATATTTTTCTTCTCATTTGACCGTAAAAATTGTTTCGCAAATCCTGCAATTTATAGGAAAACTATGATATTTAATATATTTCTCTCGATGGTTCTCTTGCGTTTTTCGCGACGATATCTTTATTGAACCAATTCGCCGTGCTTAATTAATGTATCAATCGTGGGAAAAAATCCATATTACGACACCACTTTAACGACTCAATTACTCGGCGAATGAAACTCGAGTGTGAGAACTGGAGGAATGAAACACTGGAATCAAAAGTTTACAAAACGTTATTTGGGCAATTTAATCAATTTTTTTTCACCTAGACAGCAAAATTTTTCTCAAAAATATTACAGATGCCTTTGAGGATGAAGGATTTTTCTCAGATCATTCCTAAATTTAAGAAAATTGATTTTTTATGAATTTTTGAAAATCGCATTTTTTGTTCGATTTCAGTAATTCCAGATTAATTTTTCGTTAATATTCCAGATCAACCAATCATTGAAATAATTTCTTACAATTCACTTTAAAATATTAGGAAAGTGTAGTATTACGGATTTATTTTTAATGAGCTTTTTTCTCCATTTCGTTCGATTTTTTACATGAGAATTCGTTGTAAAATTTTTTTTTTTAACATTGATTAAATAGTAAACCGCATCTGTCGAACTATGAACTCTGAGAGATGAATATTCATGAACCTCTAAATTCTTAAAAAAAAATATTTTCGTTAGTTTTTCCTTGATTTTTCTCACGAATAAACTTTTTTCGACAAAAACTCTGCGTGATTTACAATCAGCGATGAGATTCCCATCGAAATCATATCTGAAAATGATGAAACTAAATTTTGTTTTCGCTTTGCTTATTTTTGAGCAACTTTTCGGAAATCTCAAAATAGCGAAATTTCAAACTCTCATACCTTTACTATCGGTCGACCGATTCAGAATCTTCTTATGTACGCATTTGCAAAAATCGATGTTCTGACTTTAAAAATCTGCCAATTTACCCCCACACTTCCACCCCTTTCCAATCTATATATACGCGTGTGCGCAACGTCGAATCATCCGCAAAGTCATAAAACTCAGGGTGGTAGTAAAGTGTACTCGGACCGTGTACGACGTCCAAGTTAACAGCGAAGAAAACGCGGTGCACACCTACATATATATATAGATAGAAAGAGAGAAACCTTTCGAAAGAGGGATGAAAGAGTACAGAAGGGAGGATAGAAGGTCGCAATAAAAAATTGTCCTGTCTCCATTGAAAAAGCCATGTTGTCACGGAGTAAGGGACTCGCGAGTTTTTTTCTCTTTTTTTTTCTCATTTCATCCCTCTTTTCCATTCGTGTGTACAACCCTCATACGTGTATTCACCAATACCGCACGAAGGTTGCACAAAAGCGCACAGGAGACTCTCTTTCTCTCTCCACCGACCAAACAAGGGTCGTAAATTTTCGTTGCACACTTCACCCCCCCCCCCTGTCACCCCCAACCCCTCGATGTACAGTCTAAATCATGCGATGACAAACAAAAGGGCGTAACCGGAGCCTTTCAGCGTCAAGTTTTTCGCGATTGACGCCATTTTGTTTTGTAAAAGTCGATATGAGTTATATAGGGTGGAAAAAATGGTAGCCAAAGTCAGGGTGAGAGAAAGAACACTTTTGCTCTGTCTCTCGCTCTTTAGGGGTGTTTTTTTTTGCTCCCTACATTCTCGTTTCTTTCGCCTTTTCCCTCTTTCTCTTCGTCGTTTCTGCCACACCGTATTATTCTTCGGAGTCACGAGTAACACACGACGCGAAAAACCCCTTTTTTTTACCCTTCAACCCTCATAGTCAGCGCTCGCTTACAAGCCCCCTGAGAAAGAGAGAGTGAGAGACAGAGACTCCATAATTCACGAGGTGCGAGAAAGCGACGTTATTTTTTACGAGGATCGCTTGAAAAAAAGAACCTTCTTCTCTACTCACCAATCTTTCACATTCTTTCATATCGAGTGGAGCGAATTGTTTTAAGTAATTTCGCTGGGCGATTTCAAATTTTTTTTTTTTCTTTTGAGGAGAATTATATATTTTTCACGATTATCGTTTCAATTCGAGAATAAATAAATTTATAAATCGCTTGATTTTGCTCAAAGTTGAAAAAACTAAAATTGAGAACCGGAAGTTCGATATTCGAAGAAATTACAACCCTTATGTTAAAATCATTGAAGGACGCCGATTTTCGATGTAATTAAATTTTTTTCATAGCTCCTCGATGTTAATTAAAATATTTATTTCGTCAATTATGCATTCAATAAAATATAATTTTTTTTTTAATTTGAATTTTTAGCAGAGTTATATAAAAAAACAGTACAATGTTTGGTACATTTTGTACTAAACTGTAAAATTAGTTCTAAAATCGTAATTGTAATTCGGAATTGTAAAATTTTGATTGGACATTTTTCGTGGATAATGAAGAGCCACCTTTTTCGAATAATATAAATGAAAAATTAATCGTCTCTTTGTTATTTTAAATTCAGCTTTGCGAGGGAATTTAGAAGCTTCATTCTCGCTCTGAACGTTGAATAAACGTTTGAAAAAATTGAGAAGAAACATGGTGGTTGCGAAAGAGAGAGAAACGACAGGAGGTCAGAGAAATAATTAAAAGAGGAAATGAGAATAAGAGTATACGCGTTTCGTAAACAGATATATTTTATATACGTAGGATACGTAGGTTGCATAATAACGGCCGGGATTCATTGAGAAAGAAGGGTAAAAAAGTGCGATTAAGTTTACCCATGATGGAGCCAGAGAAACGTAAACTCTCTCTCTCTCTCTCTCTCTCTCCCACTCCTTCGGGCAATGGAAACTAATTCCGGGTTGAACTTGCTGAAAAAACAGCGCATATCCTTTCTGCCTTTTACTCGATACACAAACCGGCAAAAAACACACACCAGGAGTATACAAGAGTAAATATTTCGTTGTTTGGCCATTCTTCCTTCCCCCTTCGCTCCTTCGCCTTCCAATTAACGCAAAAACCGACAGAAGTGTATTTCGAAAATGGCTCTTTGGTCGCAGCTTTTTTTCCTCTCGTTCCCTCTCTTGTTTCTCTTTCTGTCTGCGACTACGAACTCGAATTAACGTAAACTACGTGGTATTATCGGGAAATAACCCCAAAATCGTTACTCTGACCTGGGAAATTGAAACAAAATGGCAGCTGTTCGAAGTGGGAGTCTTAATTTGTACCAATAATTGGTATTTTTTTTCAATCAATCAATTCGAATATAGAAATTGAAAAGAAAATTGCTGGGTAACGTAAAATAAATTGCATAAATGTTGAACGAAAAGCATCGTAAAAATAGAGGATGATTTTTTGAAAAGGGGAATTCGAGGTAAATTTAGTTGTTTTTACGATGATTTATATTTTATTTTTTGTAATCGCTAGTAAATTCAATCGTGGTATTTATTTATTATTTATTTTTTATATGATTATAAAAGTATTACGGGAAAGTCATTGAAAGCAGCACCGCGCACGATGGATCGTAAATTCGTGGATTGCCGATCTTATACTTGGATCTTCCTTCAATACTATTCCTCTCTCCCTTTTTCTCACAATTTATATACCAATCATCCATAATCCACATTATACGAAGGCGTGAATCGTCGACGTTAATCGATCCCGTTGCAACCCCCACGTAGACCGTAAATAGGCAGCGAAATTGGTTTTTCTCGCAAAGTACGAAATAATGTCGACCGAATGAAACGATCTCTTAAAAAAAAAGAAAAAAACCGATATTAAATCGTGAAACGATACAAGAATGTTTCAATCGATTTTTCGACCGATAAAACGAGTAAAACTATAAACGGACATCGAATTGAAAAAAAAGTCCTTTAAGGCAGTAGGGGCGAGACTTCAAACAATTTAAACACAATTTACTGTACCAAATATTTCAATCGAACATTTTGATTGCTAATCTTGGACTTCTAATAAAAATCTTTTGGAAATAATTAAGAATATTATCGATTAAATAAAAACGTACGTTCTGGGGTTTACGATTGAGGATAGAGAAAAAAAACCTCATTTCCAGGCAGCTAAAAGTTTGATGTCTCTTCCACGATCGTTAACATCCCTGTTGACTTGATAAAATAGGGGCGGTGCTATTAAATAGTCACCGCTCTCTCACTCTCTCTCTCTCTTGAGTAACTAACCAAACTATGGCATTTGTCTTTGCGAGCAAATGAAAAAAGCCGCTAGTTTCGATCTCATTTGATATTCGAACGACCCGAGATACAAAGAAAATCAAGAGGAGATGGAAAAAGGCCAGAGGGGGTTGATTGAAAAAAAAGAACAAAAATCAATTGGAAAAAATCCTTCTCTCATGCAAATTCGCGAGTCAACGAGAGATATTTTGTTTCTCGCTCCGTGAGAAGAGTCTCGTAAATCGCGTTTAAAGCAAAAGTATCGGAGGGGGGCAAAAAAAAGAAGGGGTGAAACATATGAAATGAATAATGAAGCGAGAAAAACAGGCCCGGAGTTGAACAATAAGGGTGGAAGTTTCAAGAGCTCGGAGGTTGTTGAAAAAATAAGTCCAACCGGTCGAAAAACGCCACCTAGCTTTGCTATTCACACGATGGAAAAAAGAGGCATCGAGAGAGGAAGAGAGAGAGAGAGAAGATAGAGGGATGGAAGAGGATCGTTGATTAAAAATCGGATGGCAAGCTTTTTCCATGCAAATTGTTTCAAGGGAAAACAGAGAAAGCCCTCTGCTCGCGGCGGGGAGGATCCTGATGAAAGCTTTCGCCAATCGCGCGCGAATGATGAAAAAAAAAACACTATCGGCAATAGCAGTCAAATGAAAAACAAAAAAAGAAAATTGAAATAAAAAGTTACAGAGTGGAGAAAAAAGTTTGTAGAAGGAGAAAAAGCTCGATGAATTTTATTCCGACTTGAAGCCATGTTGTCACGGAGTAAGGGACTCGCGAGTTTTTTTCTCTTTTTTTTGAAATATTGAAAAATATTGAATATTGAAATTGAAATATTGAAAAAAAATCATTAGGAAAAGTTGAGGGAAACAAAGAAAAGTCTTTTGCAAAAACGAAGAACGTTAAAAATGTTTGTTTCTTTTTTTTATTCTTTATTTTTATTTTCAAAATGACAATTCGCTCAATGTCGTCGCGAGTTTTCCACAGCAATTTTGCTGAGATGGTGAGGGAAAAAAAAGGTGGAAAATTGTTACGATGTACTTCCGCGTAAACGAAAGCTCACAGAGCATCGAGAAAAATGCGAAATTTTACGAGAAGGCAGAGTTTAAAACCGTACTTCATGAGATAGAGAGAGAGAGAGAGAGAGAGAGAGAGAGAGAGAGAGAGAGAGAGAGAGAGAGGGATGAGAGTACCACGAAAGGAAAAAGGTTTTTTGTATGACCGAATATAGCTCGGGTCATATCCATCGTGTATGGGAAACTCTCACGTTTTATATGGTAGACGTAACCAGAAAAACCATGAGAATAGGCAACCCTTCCCGATGACATGCCGCGCATTTAACTGCGCGAGCGGACGATACGATTTTACTCCGGCGAATGCGATATCGCTCCCTTTTTTTTCTCCTTTCACGTTCCTCTATTTGTTCGGGAATGTCGGTGCATCTCGGCCGAACGAACGAACCAAGGATATGGGACACACGTTTGTGTATAAAACCTCGAGAATCGGGCCATATAAAGCATTCAATGGAGTTACGATTACTCGCTGCATATGTACACATTCACATCTCTACCGGTTAAAAGTACCTCGTTAAAAAAATAACAAAATACAGACTTGCTCAAAACCCGAACCCTTTATAACTCCACTTTTAATAATCCGTCCTGAATATATGGAAAATTCTCTCTACCTAAAAAAAACTAACCCCGCGGAACCAACACTACCGGATAAAACGCCCCATTCAAAAAAAAAAATATAGCCTTGCCCCTGAAACTCTAGCATTTCATAATTTTCCAATTACTAATCGGTTCAAATATTTAAAATATTATATCTACAAAAATAAAATTAAGCTCGCACTACCAATTCTACCGAAAAACCGACCCTAAAAATCATACGGTGTAAAGCTCTCGATACGCTTGAATTTTCAATTCTAATTTTCGCATTTTCGTACAATTTTTGATTCTTCGAGTCTTTACAAAATTTTATCGTCATTCTCGAATGTGGATTTTTTCGGTTTTTATTTCCAGCGAGGAGATAAAACGAGGACGATTCGACGAGATTATTCGGTCAGAAAAATTTTCCTTTTTTTCCGCGTTAATTACGTTGAGAGCTTTTTTGTTATAAGCGCACAATCGCTGACGAAACGGAATTTAAAAAATATATCTCTGTGTTCAATTCGTTTTTTTGCCGCAAAAAAATTAACGGAGGCTGCATTTTTTGTGAATGAGAATATTGGAAATACGAGACTGCATGACAATAAATACCGAGCATTCGCTGAATGGACAATGTTTCGTTGTAAATGAGAGGAATTTTCGCAGTTTCACGCATTTCGTTGAATGTTCACCGATGCACGCTTCGGGCTGATGCGTTTGTGATAAGTTACGTATTAATTATATTCCGGCATCGATTGCAACACGAATGTCGCATGATTATTGATATAAAAGTTTGAAAAGATAAGTATGGAAGGCACCGTACACGATCGATCGAAAACACGAAGAAAAACTTCCTTTCTAGCGAATGAAAAAAAACCCATCATTATTATCACTTTGACACTAAAAATTCATGGGACAATTTCATACCTACGATAATGACGATATTTACATCTATGAAAATCAGTGCATTCGATCATTGACGCTTTAACCATTTGTCCATTTTACTCTTTGAATCATCGTCACGTCATGTTGTATTTTTTATTACACGATTACTCAAACGTCATAATTTTTAGTGGATAAAATGTTGATTACAATTTTTTTTCAACCATTTTGAAGAAAACGTTGAGCATAAAAAAAGTAGATTTCAGTCCTTAGAAATTCGAGGTGTGCGGATTTTATCGCAGGCAACGCGACGACGATTGACCTGATGATTGAAACAAAATTTTGCCATTTTTTCTTATTCCCTTGAAAAAAAAAATCGTCGCGTAAAGCCTTTTGTGAAAATTCGATAATTACTCGTTCCACCTCGTTATAATTTAGATCAAAAGAGACATTTATTTCATAGGATATCGATGTGGATTTTTTATAAATTTATATGTTTTTTTTTTTTCAATCGGTTCGATTCGATTTTTTCAATCGATGCGAGAACCTTCTCCCTCTGTTTGCTGTTCGAAATTGTAGAAAAATGATGCATCGATGTATTTGAAACGCGTGTTTAATCACGCCGAAAGCCTCGATTCACGTTCCGATTGCATTTCAACTGTTCAAAGGCTCGTGAAAACATGTGTCGTAATATTGTATATTGATATTTAAATTCGAGCTTGAAACGCGAAATTGCGTCGATTGAAACGAATTTCGGTAAATCACATATTTGTGATCAAAATAATTGTTGATCGTACGATTAGTGCGACTGATTGAACTGAAAATAATGGAAAGTAAAGGGGTCGGCTTGAGGTTTAAAAAACTCAAAATTTTCTACTTCATGGAACACGATAAATAATAATGGGTAAATACATTTTCTTTTGCAATAACGCACGAGATTTGCGAGGAAATTAAGTGAAAAGAAGCTGAATAGTCAGCCATCGCTGATCGTTGAGTGATAAAAAGTGAAATAGTCAGACATCGGTGATTGTCGAGTGATACAAAGCGATAGAGTCAAAAATCACTGATCGTCAAGTGATAAAAAGCCAAATAGTCCGACATTGCTGATTTGCAAGTGATTAAAGGCGAAATAGTCAGACATCGCTGATCGTCGAGTGATAAAAAACGAAATAGTCAGACATCACTGATTGTCAAGTGATGCAAAGCGAAATAGTCAGACGTTCATGATCAAAGTTTAAAGCGGGTAGGAAAAGGGTCCTTGACTTTTTTTTTACGAAAGAAAGACGGAAGGATCGAGAGATTCCTCGTTCCGATAATTGTGACGATTAATCAAATATATAAATATATATATATATACATTAATATATATTTATGTTGCCTTTATTAATTATCGTCTATATGTGGTTAACCTTTATATTTACTCAATGATGTTATTCTGTGGTGCTTTGCATGTCTCTATTGGACTCTGCATGTCGTGTAGGACATCGTAAGTACTTGCTCGAACAAATTTAAAAAAAAAAAAATCGTGGTGGCGATGGTGGGAAAAGATAGAAAATTAAGCTCAAAACATACAAGAAGAGAAAAAGTATTTTTTTTCTACACAAATACGGACACGTCTTTAAATTGTCAGACGCGTGATGAACAATCTTATTCGAACAAATATTCGTGTGTTTTGATTTAAATTTTGACGTAGTGAGAAAAAGAAATTTTCAACGGTGATAATTAGCGCTGCAATCCAGTTTAATACAATGAAAATGATCTTTTTACTTTTTCTCTCGCGTTTTTTTGTTTTTCCTCCACTCGGACTTTGCTTCGTTCAACTATTTTCACCCTCTCAACTCTCCTCGCGGAATTCCCCGAAGGCTCGCGATGTTTTCTTTTTTGTTCCTACTTTTCTCTGGTTCTTCATTTTTAAAAATTTTTTTATTTCTTCATCGGAGCTCACAACGATCAATCCTATACGGTAACTGGAGAACCCCTTCTGGCTCGAAGCTGCGGCATCTCACAGCGAAAAAGCACGCTCGAGAGCGAGGGAGAAGATTAACGAGAGAGAGTTCAGAAGCGAGTTTTCCGTGTAATCGGTCGGGAGTAAAAATAAGCCGGATCGTGAAAACGATCATCGCGATAACATTCTCAAACTTGGCGAGCTATATGTTTGCTTTGAACTTTTTTTTCATCCCTCCCTCTCTCACTCTCGCTCTCTTTTTACATCCCTTTCGCTTTTTCTTTCTCCTTTCAACGTGTTTTCGCTGTGCCAGAGAGGCACATTTTTTTTCAATTTCATTCGGCAACGCCATTAACTCGCGACAAAAACTGCTCCCTCGCTAATCTTCAATACTAATGCATCTGCGGGGGATGCTGATGAAATTCTCATTGCAAGCCTCTCGTTTATCATTCTCGTTAACGCGTTCTTTTAATTCCACTTTATTGTCACGATGATTAATCCTTTCGGAGAAATTTGGTTTGGTAAAAATGATCCATAAAAACTGATATTCTGTTTCTCTCGTCCAAAATTCGCGCTGGCCATGACGGGGTAAATCCTCCCCCCCCCCCCAAAAAAATTTGGAAAAAAAATTGCAATTCAAACTCTATCGCTTAGTTATTTTTTTCTCGATTTTTCCGCGAATCTCCAAATTTTCCTACCGACTTTATTTTTCAAATGATGCATAAAAGCTGATATTTAGTTTTTGCATAGGATAATAATTTATCGTTGAAAAAAAAAATTCTTCCACATAAATTTCTTCCTACAAAATTATCTCTAACCACAAGACGGTTGAATCAACCCCCTGAAAGCTTGAAAGCAAAATTGTAACCCATCGAACTCTGTCGCTTGAACTTTGTGACTTTTTTTTCCAATTTTTCCCCCCTTATTTTCCGCGAATCTCCGAATTTTCCTACTGGCTTTTGAGTTTTTTTTTACACCTATAATTTCGATTAATATTCCAATAATCACGTAGCGATAATGAATTAACGATGATTAATGATTGAGTGGAAGGAAAAACGAAATTTATATGGAAATGTTCGATCAGGATAAGGAAGACGGACCGGTGTACAAATTTTACGAGGTCATCAGGGATCTTGGCGATGGATTTATGCAAACTCTGACGAATCTACGTGGAATAACGCTTTTTGCACCGAGCAACGCAGCCTGGGAGGAGCCCGGCGTTCGCCATATTCTTCAGGACAAAAAACATCTCAGGGAAATATTGAATCTTCATTACGTCAGAGAAGCGCTCCCCCTGGAAAAGATCAAGCAGAAGAGCGTCAGCCAGGTCAGTAAAATTTTTCCTGCAACATTTTTCTCTCTCGAAATTTACCAAAATTTCCAAAATATCAACAAACTCGCGTCTATTTGCGATTATGACAATAAAAAAAAAGAATAACTCGAGTCATTCGACCCCTAAATATTTGATTTAATTATAAATAAAAGGTCCGTTGATAATGAACATTTTTGAATAATTAATCGACAATTCTCAAGTAAACCGATCATCACAGAAAGTCTTTTTCTATTTCTCACTCAAAGATGCCGTCGACCGGAAAGGGCCAATACGGGGTAATTAAAACACAAAAAACAAAGCGAATTCTCCACGCAGCTTTCGATATTTAAAATAATAAATATTAAATGATTTTTGCTCGAAAAAAGAGAACGAAGAATCGGAAATTCATTTTAATGTTTTGTCTCTTTTGACGATATGAATATATATTTTATGCATCTTTTGCATCCACGCTGATCATGATTTTTTACGTTTTTGTGTCAAATGACGAGAAGAAAAAAAATAAAGCCAAACACGAAACCTCGAATCGAAATAATCGAAACAAAATATTAATTTTCTATTGATGATATTTAAAAAATCATAAATTATTATAATTATTGTATAATTAAAATTAAGTTGGAATTGAAACATCCATGCTCAAAAATCGCTGTGATGAGAAAGAAATTTCACCAAAAAATGTTTCCCTCTAAGAATGACCATTTTACGAGTTCAAAAAAATCTGTTATCGCACAGAGAAACGTGTATTCGAAAAAAAACCGATAATTCAGACCTTCCGTTTGAGTCGACGCGCCGAAAGAAACAGATGAGAAGATAATCCGGACCAGCTGGTCGTCGATAACCATTTCGATCGTTCATATTCGCCCTGCATCCCATTTTTTGCACCACTCCACCCCTCCTGTAACCCGTGCAATAATATGCTTCGCCAAAATCCGATAAATTTCATCTATGTTGCACGAAAGCTTGCATATAACCGATACCCATTGATTTTTCAGCGGGAAAAGTTTATTTTCAACCCTCCTGTATTTTTCGTGAATACCCCTTGCACTTATTTAGGAATTGTTCTTCAGGGAGCAAGTCACTTTTTTCAATTCAAGAATATTTCAAATGCAATACTGGAATGTAAAATCCGAACGTAAAAAATTAATTAACGAGTGAAGCGGAAAAAAGTTTCTGAAAAAAACGCCATTTTTTATTTAACATTTTTATTTATGTATTTATTTTTAAATGTCGATTTAATTTCGATTTTTTTTAAATTTTAAATTCAACGTTAACGTTCAAAATAGGTCGAATTTGGAAAAACTTTCTCAAGGGCTTTGTACTGAATAACTTCTTATTTTTATTAATAAATATTGAATGAAATCTTATTCCGAGTGAGAAACACCGTTGGTTTTTAATTCGATAAAAATTCAAAGAATAATTCGACAGATTTAGTAGAATACAAAATTTTTTGAAAATTGATGAAACATCGCCCAAATTCCAAAGTTGCTCATAGCTTATTTTCTCTATTGTTCGCCAAGCCTTTACAATTATTCACGATTTTTTTTTGCAATATTTGACACAAAAAAAAACAAAGGAAAAACTTTCGAGGCATAGATTCTCCACTCGATAAAGAATCATTTTTACATCAATGACACATGAGCTTTGAATGCATTCGAATTTTTTTTTTCAAATTCGCTGTTGTCGAATTTCACGGTCATCCCTGTGTCCGTGCAATACGAAATTTATAGAGGGTTTTGATTTCAACGAATATGGCACAAAAATCCGTTCAATGAAAATAAAACGAGACCGCAAAACTCTCTCGTTGTAGAGATGTATTCTTGATATTACGATCCAACACGCCATCCTTGAGAATTAAATATTTCAATATTTTTTTCGTCCAATCAAAAAAATTGCCATGAAAAAATAAACTAAAGTAATCGATAATAATTCCGTATGAAATTTTATTGTGTCGATGATTTGATTTTTTTGCTTATCGAAACAAAAATTCTTTTACTTCAAAAATTCAATAAATTCAACTTTGTCCAAAAATATAATACCAATAAAAAAGTTTATGAGGTAGTAATTATTATTGATATTATTATTATACAATCTAATAATATTAATAAAAAAATAAATATTCATTGATTATTAATATTAAAAAATCAATAACAATTTTGAAATCTTGATTTATAGGCCGCGTTAAATTATTAAGTGGAATACGCAGACTCCTAATGAAGCTTTGATGAAATTTGCAAATTGTTATTGAATCGATATTGAAATTAAATTTTCATTAACATCAACGGCATATTGTAAATGTTCGACGAAGCCATCTCATTTCGCATGAATTATCTCGTTTCCAACCCTTAATGGAGCAAATTACCCTTTCGATTCGTTATTAAAAAAAAAAAAAAAAGAAATTAATTTACGTTTTGGAGTGGAAAATCATGTAATTCTCTCGTGTGCTAGTGGCAATATCATTAATACGATGATTAGAACAATTTGGCTCTGGTGTTTACGATAATTCATGCTTCTCCCATGATAGTCTCCACTACAAACGTGGAAACTACCCGGAATGGAGTCGCGTGTAAATATTTCCCATCACGATTGTGTTATACGAGGCCGATCGTATTGATTGTTCTACGCCAGATGGAACGAGAAATCTATGCATTGCATATTTCAATATTATCCATATGGGACGTTCAATGGAAAATCCGCTCTTATCTTGAAAAAATGTCATCCCCTTAAAATAAATTTTCAATCGCACTTCAGATCCAAATAATTTTTTTATTCTTATTACTTCAACTTTTGTTTGGCAATTAAATTTGGACGATTTTTCAAAATCATTTCTCGAAAAATTCGAATTTTATTAACCGCGAATACCGTGGATCAAATTTTATAAAATTTCGAATAAAAAATTTTCTCCCCCTACAATAATTTTGTAAAAAAAAAAAATGTTTACAAAATTAAACTTTTGTTCTGAGAAGGGAAAACCATTATTGCCATCGATTTTCATGCAGAATGATTGTTTCAGGAAAATTTTGAATATTTTTGTTTTATCGCTGATTTATGAAATTTGCGATTTTTTTTCTTGAAACGCCCCATACAGGGTTATCATTGAGATATGTTGGATAAAACGCAACTGTGCGAAGGCGAAGTTTGATACGGGGAATTCAGAGAGGATCGTTCAGAGAGGTTGTTACCCGTCCGCGGATATTGTCCATAACGATCGTTGGTAATTAGCAAATCGGCATTAGCACACCTGTACCGGATTTTATGATAATCCGTTCGTAAATTAATTAATGACCGCGCGGCCACTCGAGCGTACACGGAGAATAGGCGACCGATATACATACCGGAGCATATTTAAATACAGGGCCTTTCAGGTTAAATAGACAAGAGTCCGGTTCAAAAAATATCCACCATCTCTACCGTATAAAACTCTCCTCTCGAAAAATTTTACGAAAACATAACTCCATCCCCAAAACTCTACCATTTTATACCTCACCGAATAGTAATCTCAAATAATTGAAAAAAAAAATCATCTCTACCGAAAAAAACGAACCTCTAGGAAAAAAACTAGCAAAAAACAAATTTATCCCGAGAAGTACTATTTAGAAAAGTTTTGCAATGGTACAGATTTATCGATAGTTGTATTATCATAGTTGTTCAACATAGATAAAAATGGGCCCTTTCAGGTAAAATAGAGGGGTTAACATCTCTACCGTTTAAGACGCTCCCATCGACAAATTCTACCAAAATACAATCCCACCCCTAAAACTTTACCATTTTACAGCTCCTCGAAAAATATATTCTTATAATTGAAAAAATAATCTCTAACGAAAAAAAGCCTCCGGGAAATAACTCTACCGAAAAACGAGCCCATCGAGAGAATTTCCTAGGAGAGTTTCAAGATACTGGAGATTTATCGGTAATTTTATATTTTTACTGGAATCATCCGGCGGTGACGTTATAACCGGTAGAGATGCTAACCTTCCAAAAGTTCTTAAATTCTTGTTAATTTGTTTATTTCATGTCCGTGTGTCGCTGTATTCGTGAAGCGAAAGGCTCTCCACGCGTTAATCAGACCTCGAACTAATTTGACTGAATTCGGCGCATGTGTGTCTAGCCGAATAATTTCCAAATGAGCCAACATTGAGTCGATCATTCCTCTCAACATCCCCGCCAGCTAGACGGAACTAATTCCAATGCTCCAGTTTAAATTCATTGAAAAATATACCCAGTATTTATAAAAGAACGATTTTTTATCAAAAAAGTATTTTAGTTGCTTCCCATTATTTTTTTTTAAATTCAATATTAATTTTTTACAATTTAGAATAAAATGAATTAGCAAACCAATCTCAACGCCGCTTCGCAATTTATGAACGTATTCACTCATTCTTACTATTTTTATGAAATTCGGTCTAGTTCGTTGCGACTTTCCATTTTTTCGATAGATTTTCAAATTCCACTTATTTTCAACCCTTCCTGTCACCTTTAGGAATGTATTTTTTTCAAATTCTCATTGTTGCATGAATAACGATATATTTCTAAAAATTTTGAGAATGAATATGGCGATTGAGGCAATTTGCCGGATATTGAAATAGAGGCTCGTCTCGTGTCGGACAATTACGCCACTGACACGGAAAATCCCTCTGAATTCATTGTGACATCTACACAGATAATAGTACCAGACAGATGGTCAAGTATATATACCGAAATACAGGAAATGGGTCTGTGAGGGGTAAAATGGTCACCATAAAGAGATAACGCAGCTGGACGTCTCGCATACATAGTTTGGGACATTTACAGCACTACCGTTTATTTCTCTACGAGAAATATATCTCTACCACAAAATCTCATAACATTTTTTATTTCATTCGCTAATTTTAGGGGGTGGCTGTTTTGTTTCCTGTGATCATTTTGCCCCACTCTACATACAAATCCATTCCCGTTTGTTCGTCCGTTTGTACGTGAACCGCTGCTTGTTACTTATTACGCGCGTTCAATCGACCACCGAATGAGCACAATTCAGTGAATCCGAAACCCGCATAAATCGACGACGCACGAACGGTTTTAGATTGGACGAAAATTATTCGAGCAAAAGAGAATCCTCGATCAATTGAACTGTTTCGCATAATTGTTTATAGTCAAATGACGTCCTTCTCGTAGATTTCAAATTTTTTTGACGAAATTGATCATCCCTCTGAACAAAATTTCTTATTTCAAAGTGTGAAAATAGTGAAAATAAAAAGCGAGTATGACAATCTTTTTAGAAGTTGGGAGTGACTCACTGATCAGAACAGAAATCGAATAATAGTTCAATGACGGTGGAACTTCAAACTCAAAATATCGAGCAATTTTGAACTAGCACAATTTTTTGAAAAATCATTGTTCCGAAAATTAATTTTTTTTATCTGAGCCTTTTGAGCGATTTTTGCCAATTTCTTACTCGCCATTATTATTGTTGACGCCAGAGAATTTTGAAAATCAGGAAATTCGCCAACAATTCAACTCACATCTTGATTTTTTTTTTCTAAAAAATAAAGAATTCAACTGTCGATGGGTCATCCGAATTCTTCTAATTTCCCCGTCATGGATTTTCATAGTTGCAAAAAAATAGGAGGGTAACGTTTCTCGTGAAAAAAAAGAACGAAAAATTCATGAATCATGCGCGAAGAGATAAAAATTATCCGGCAAGCTTCCGTTGGTATTTTTTCGAAAAATATTTCATAGCTCTGTCCCACGCTGTATTTTTTTTGTCGTTTTTTCCACTCGTTCTATACTTCTTTTTTTATTTTTTCGTCAATTTTTTTTTCACAGGACACCGGAGACTCTTGTTCCCGGACAGAGATAGCGTTGTGTATGTATAAACGGGTGGATAAACGAACCAGGAAGTGCAGAAAAACGTGCATCTCGCTATGCAGACGTTTTGCCATCCTCTCGCTCTTACTCGCGGAAAAATATGTGTGTATGTGTGTGTAGAAAACGGAGCAATTTTTTTCCCCTGAAACAGCATAAACCGAGGCAACGAGCATCGCTCCTGCTCCGGCTAATTTGCATTAGCTCGATTTAAACCAGTCCCGTCGCTTCTTCTAATTATTTTCTTTTGTTTTCTTCTCGAATTTATGCTAATTTTTTTTTCCACAAAAAAATAATCCATACATGAATTTATCCACTCGGAATGATTGGAAAAAAATGACACAAATTTTAGAATCATATATTTTATTTATAAATAAATAAAAAATTTCATATCTCGGTCAAAATTTAACTGGTTCATTAAAATGACGGTAATTTTTTTCCAAGTGAAATTTCTACTTTGCTCGAAGCTGATTTTCTTTGGGATCGTTGAAGATCCAAAACCCCGCTTCCGAGACCGATCGTTTTTCAATTTTGGAGAGATTTTTAAATTATGACCATCGATTTTTGCAAATTTTTGAAGGTTTCCGAAAAGTCGTCCAAAAAGAAAAAAAAATCATTTTTATTGTTCTTAAACGTTATTTCAGTGGAAAATTCACCGTCGATTGCAAATCGAGCAAAGTTTTTGTCGAAAAAAAATTCATTAATGAGAAAAAACAAGGAAAGTCTAAAAAAATGTCTTGTTTTATGAAAATTCATAAAAAATTTTAGTTTTCGGAGAAATCATTGGTAGTTTCATATTGAGCGGAAAAAATACATTCATTTGAGGTTTGAAAAAAAGTGACATTTTTTTTTAATTTTCGAAGGTTTTAAATTGTTCAAAAAAGCTCAAAACAAATCCGTAATACAATAGTTTGGAAATGATATTCTCACGAATCTTTTAAACGATAAAACCACTCTTAATATCAACATACGATAATAATTACGAAAGTCATGAAACGTTGTGAAAAATATTGTTTCAGTTATTTTTCAATTTTGTTTCTAGTATTTTCTTGCACGAGTATCTTAGGCTTTTTTCAACGATACCAAAAATTCGATATATGCTTGTAAATATAGATGAGCTTCCGGGTCGTCATTATTTTCAAGTGGAAAGCAAGTTTCCCTTTAAACGTACATTTTCCACAAGATTTTCCTCAAGCTCACTTGACTCCGCAATAGATCCTCGATCATTATCCTGTACCGATCTGATTATCATACTCGAGGAGTTTTCTCGTGATTCCGATCGCGAATTTTTATTTATTCACTTTTTTAATCCTCGCTCTAGGAAAATGGGACAATTATGTAGAAATTTCTTAAGGGATGGTTGGATGGCGGGGAGAAGGGCTTTTTCGCGATTTTCCTTCTTGCTCGTAATTTTTAAGATTTATGTATTTATTCTTTATACAATCTTTCAATAATACCTAAAAAAAATGAAACATTTCACGAATAAGAAATGTACGTGTCGAGGATATTTTTATTTCCCGGCGAATTAAATAGCAGCCTAAAAAAAATAGAATAAACACCGGAGGAATTTCTTTCGTTATGCGCATTTTGAGCATCGATGAACATAATATCTTAATAAAAGAAAAAAATCAATAAGAGGAAAAAAAGAATCCCCAATGTTCGAATTACTCGTGTGTGGCGTCATTTTTTTTCTCTTCTCTGCTCACCATATTTGTTATTCCGTCTCGTAAAATGATTTTTCATGCACGTTACATTTTTGTCGTTTATTTAAATTGAATATTTCAGCGCATTGAAACGAGTCTCCTCGAAATATTGAGAAATCTCGTTCATCGTAATACAATCGGCAAATGCTCGTTCTTTTTTTTTCTCTCAAGTTCCACTTTTGTGTCTAGAATAGATTCCAAAAACTAGGAATGCTGAAAGTGCAATGTTCATTTTTTTTCACCATTTCAATTTTGATTTTGTCGTTTTTCGGCCTGTCGCACTATTCTCGTCCTCTTGATGTTTGTAGCACTTTTTTTGTATTTTTTTTTTTTTACTCCTTTCTTACGTCTAATTCATTCAAACTGCGAATGAAAGAAAGAGGAAGACGAGAAAAAAAAGAAAAAAAACCAGCCGGTTCTCCGATTATCCCGAGTCGGATGCTTCGTCACGTTGATTGGAGCGTTTGTCGTTAACGTTTACTGCTTCAATTTTCCAGGTACCGACCGCCGCAGACTGGAAGAGCCTCTTCTTCAACGTAATAACCGGCTCGAATGGCAGTCAGACCGTGACAGTGGAGGGAGGCGGTGTTAACGCGACTGTCATAACGGCCAACATCGCCGCTACCAACGGAATTATCCACATAATTGACCGAGTCCTCGGTGTACCTTACACGACCGTTCTCGACAAATTGAGAACCGATCCGATGATGAAGTTAGTCGAAGAGAATATTATCCAAAAATTATAATTATTTTTTTCGATCGTTTGGCAAATTTCCTTTGAGCGCGATCAAAAGTAATTTCAAAACAATATATATTTTGTTGCTTTCAAACGTGGCTCGAAAACACTGTGAAAATTCGGATGATGAGCCGTTCAATCAGGGATCCTCATTAAAGAATCTCAATGAAAAATGGAAATAAATTAGGAAGCATTCACAAGTTTAAAAAAATTGTAACTCTCGACCGTTTATTTAAAAATACAATGCTAATCATACTTTCTGCATTTGCGTGACGCAAAATTGAGTTCGATAATCCCAAAATTACTGAAGTATAACTTAGTATCCATCACGAGTAATGTTTGGCATTAACGAACATTAAAATTAATCGGAGCTTTAACCAAATAGTGACCAAATGTTCGTTGATTGAATTGCACTCAAACCTCGTCCTTCGATCGCTAGAGTCTGTCTCTTTATTAATATTAATTGAATTCTGCAATATTCGCAACTGCGTGGATCAATTAATAATTTTACGAATAATATATTCCTTTCGATAAATACTTTACTTGCAAGGTATGGAAGGGAGGCAGACAGAGATTGATAGAGAGATAAATGGATAGATAGTTAGACGTAAAAAGAGATCGAGAAAGAGAAAAAAGAGAGAGAGAGAGAGAGAGAGAGAGAGAGAGAGATTCGATATATGAACTAACGTCGTAAGAAATATCTCCATCGCTGAGGGGCGCATCGATAATTGAATCTCCTCGTAATCCGATTCACGCTCTATGGCAAATGGGTACCGCCGCATTCACGACACTCTATACACGAACACACGAATTCGTCTACGAGTATTTGCATCTCGCATGCGCATTCATCCATTAGATATGTCGACGCGTACCGCTGATTCTTCGAAATACCATCAAACGTATAAAACCTCAAAATAATCCCTAAAACGTAATAATGCCTTTTAGCAGTTACGAAGACTGAATATATTTTTTTTGTCAGCCAAGAATGATGAATATGACAATATAAAAAAATATTTCGCGTAAAAACTCCTCAACGTTGCGATAAAAATATGTTGAAGATTGTGAGGAATTAAGAAAAGAAATTAAAGATTAAAAACATTGGTTTGCACGGTCTCTCAGCTATATTTTTTTTTTTTAGAGGCTTTTTGAGATTTCGGGGAGGCTGAAAATATTTTTATTACAAAGTTCAGGGCTTCTGACACGACAAAGTATTTTTTTGTCACATTCATTATTTTTAGCTTGTGAAAAAAATTATTGAATCTTTGAAACGAAAAAAAACTTTATTACTACGTTTTAAGGACTATTTTGAGGGAAACTTCCACGCTGATACTCCAAAGAATTGATCGTATGTGTGCATATATATATATAATATATATGTCTCATGTCTGAGCAACGTTTTTCTTTTTTTCCAGTAGAAATCTTATTCTCCTCGAGAACGACTTCACATTTCACTCTCTCGCTCTCTTCGTATCGTGGATTTTTTCCTCCCCCTTTTTTTTATAGTATCATAGAGTACTCGACTTCTCGGTTACCCGTGGCAGACTCACCGTGAGCTCGTTCAAATTTCATTAAAATAACGCCCACACAAATTTTCATTTCAATTACCTTCCTTACACTGGCAAAGCCTCTCTCTCCCTCTCCCCCTCCCTCTCTCTATGTTTCTCTCCTTCTCTCCCTTCGTCTCTTCTTTTCATACGAGATAAATCTTCTTTGATGATAAAAGGCAAGTGCGGAATGCAAAAAAAAAAATGAAAACCGTAACAACCAATGCAACGCATGGAAAAGAGAATTTTCCCGTTTGGGCTCATCCGCGGGAGAAAAATGATTTTTTTTCCGTTGAAACGTACGACGAAAAAATGAAAAACGGCCTCCGGAGATTGAGCGAAAAATATGACCATTCTCGTTTGACCCCTCGTTATTTCTTCTTTGTGCTGGTGTTTTCTTTTAAGACGGATTTTGCATGAGGTAGTTGTTTTTTTAAAATCAATTATTCCATTATAATGAACTTTGATGGTTAGAGTTATTGCTTTATGCAGGAATGAAAATGAATGCGATTAAACTACTTAACGAAAATGACAAAAATATATCAAATAACCAATCGTAATTACTCGATAGAGAAATATTTCAAAAAAATATTTTTCTCATGTTTATCTTTTTTTAAGCTTGGGAAATGCATCTTAGAATTTTCGTGAACGCTCTTTTTTTAATTTGTCATTGGTTCGCTCATTAATCTCGTGTAAAGTTTCAATTAAATTTTTTGTAAATATCCGCGTATGTGTGCGCATAATTTCCGAGTACGAGAGCGACGCGATGCAAGAAAAACGTCGTATGCAAATTACCAATTTCCCATTGTGGTTAATCCTGTCCACGCGTTAGCCAAAAGCTAGAGAGACCGAGAACTTTTAACTTTTATCCCGACTGCACATTTTCGCGCAGCGATATATATAGAAGAAATAACGGGGGTAAAAGGGACACTGGGGCAAAACGACCACTCGAAAGTAACTAGAAAAAACAAAAAACAATATTTTTTTCAATTTATTTATTCAGGACGTTATATCCGTGTAATTTTTTCATCCAAGCTCAAATCTGCCCCGATTTTTACAAAAATTTGAATTATAAATTCTCATGGAATGAAATTCTTAAAGTCTTTGTCCTGTTTCCTCTCGTGAATAAATTTCACACAAAAATCTAGCACATTTACAGCTCTACAATTTTCACTCTCTAGGGAAGCGGGCCGTTTTGATTCACATTTTTTTTTTATGCCAAATAGAACCAATGAAAATTTTGGTTTTACAAAAACTGTATTAGTTGAGCTTTTTTTCTCAGGAGGTCCATTTTAGCCCGCCATTCGCTATATTTACATATCGAGGGACAACCGAGAGCAAAGTTAAAACGCGTCGCGCGTTTCGCGTTCAATTACCGTTCTCGCTCCGTTTAAATAGCATCTCGTTCGTTTTCAACGTTTCATCCCTCTTAACTGAGGAACTCGTGGTGAAAATACAAAAAATCGCTCTAACAATTGCTTTTGCATTTGCAATGGAGAACCTAATTTTTTGTCTCTCCATCACGATCACTTTTACACACGATCGTCGAATGAAAGTAAATTTCTCATGCCAGGAAATTTTTCCTCCGCTATTTTATTATCCTCATTTGAGAAATTCATCCATCTCATTTGAATCTCATCTGAAGCTTTATTTTTTTTCCTAGCGCGACGTACTATCTGGGAACGCAACGAGGATTCAACAACCAGCTGGACGACACGAAGAAAAGATTCACTTATTTCGTGCCACGTGATTCAGCGTGGGAAACAGCGAAGATCCGAATTCCATCGACCTACAAAAAATTGTTTATGCCACAATTCAATTATCACGTGAGTCTCGTTTGCAAAAAAAATGTACCAATTTTTTTTTAACCATAAGAAAATGTTCAATCCGCAAATATGATGTTTTTCCTTCATTGAACATTTTTTTCTCATTTTTACAGACGAAACAAATTTTGGAGAGACATCTGGTGATCGATAGCCAAGCTTACACGATGTCGCAATTAAAGAAAATATCCATTAACGGTACGGTTATGCTTAAATCGGCCAGAGACACCTTGAAGCTTCGCGTCAGAGAGAACGGCGACAGTAAGTTATTCCTTCTTGATGAAATACTTTCTTTTTCTTAAAAAAAAAAAATAACTTTAAAAATACCAATTCACTGGGATGAGAGTATGTTTTTTGAAAAATAACCAAGAGTTTTTGAGTTACCGGAAAAGATGAAATAATGTATTTCCTTCAATATAAAAACACTCAAAAATTCTACTTCACTGAAAGTAAAATTGTGAAAAATAACCACGAGATTTTGAGATATCTAAGAATTTTAAATAATTATTTTTTTAATTTGTTTTTTTTTTTTTCATTCTCATGGTATATATGATACTGTATTTCATTACAAACCAGACGAGAAGTACGACGAAAATGCAATCCACCCTCGTGACCATTTCGGTGAGTCACACAGTCTCAGTCTGCACTTGAAGCCATTTTTTATTTTCAAATTTTGTAATCTCCTCTCTTTGTCTTTTTCGTTTAATTTATCTTCATGAACGAGAAAATTGCTTTGACATAGAAAATACATTCGTGCCTTTTGTTTACATTAGATTATCGAGAAACGTGCTTCACACTTTGACGCAAAAAATGTATGCTACTTTTTTTTAGAATGGAATCGGGCTTTTTTGTAGAATTATCCATTAATGCTCGCAGGCATGAGTGTGAAACCACGATTGTTCGATTTTGGAGTCGAACTTGATTATATTTCGATAATTAATTTCTTTGCACTATCGGAGCATTGAAAAAAATGGATTGGAAAATTAGACATTTCTACTGGGATTCCTGATTTGTCCTCCAACAATTATAAATTCCGATAGAGGTCATTTTTTTCTCATCAATTACTAACAAATAGAACTTTTTGTTCAACCAATTACTGATTTTTTTTTAATATGAATTTTTTTGTTAACGATTCCTAATCTGTCTGAAAATGGTAATTTAATTTATAAAAAATTACACAATTCGATGGCTTCTCGTGAACTGTATTGAAATCAATTGGACGACGAGAAATTGGGAATTTTCTGGAATTCAATTACAATTTAATCGCAATTTAATTACCGACCGTATTTGCAGCGATAATGAAAAAATAATTATACAAGCAGAAAAATAGTATTAAATTTTTTTTTTGTGTAAGGGACTGGAGAGAAGTCGGAAAAAAATCGTGTCAAACGTGACGAATTTTTTAATCTCAAATGCTTTTATGCGCTGTGATGCTTTTTTTCCTCATTGCTCCAGCCTTGAATCGTCATTATAAGCACGCACTGGCTTCTCTGAATTTGTTCTGCTTCCTCGCGGTTATACATGTCTGTATCGTGCATAGCAATATTGAGAGAAAATTGTGCACTCTCCACGTCATGTTTCAAACGATCTCTCATATATCCCGTATTTTTGCATTCGCGGATTCCGTCGCTTGAATTCCTAGAGCATTTTTTTTCCTCCATTTTCTACCCAATCTGCCTTTATGAATCACCGAGCCTGCATCATATTTTCCATATTGTGTTTAAAGTTTCAACCCCTTGTACGGGGCCTTCCGAACGAAGGGGATGATTTTCTTATTTTACAAAAACACGTTTTTTTTCCAAATACGCGATATTTTGCATCTTGAACATAACAGTACATAAATATAAATATTTATATTCTCACAATGGCGAAAAGATTGATTTAAGAAAATTTGAAAACGAGATATTTCAAATTTTTGTTCCTCAAACAATCGTTTAGAGGTTTAAATGGCTTTTACATGTTCCCTCGCTCTTGTAAAATAATTCATCTCTTGGTAAAAATTGTCCGTGTAATCTTTGTATGACATTTCGACGTTTCTTTAATCTCGTTTCTTTTATTCGTTTCTTTCTCATTCTTGGGCCCGAGTCCCTCTTTCCATTTCCCTGCAGTTTCGTGAAAACCGGCTTCCATATTACGAACCAACGTACCATAGTACGATTTATTATGCACCTTTCGACCGCCATTTAAATGCAAATTCCTTGATTACCCCGCAGGCGCTAATTGCCATGTGCATCCTCTCTCACTCTATTTCTCTCTTCAATATCCGAGCTTACCAGAGCTCCCTCCTTGTACCCTCCACGAGGTTGTTTCACCTCTGAACCCCCAGCGTTCCTCCATCCCTCCTCGATCAACCACTTCAATTCCGTATAATTGGGAAAGCTTAATTTTGCCATTCTCGTTTCGACAAAAAAAGCCCAACATTTCGTTACGCGACGCGAATTCCGCGAGCTCAATTCTTATACCCCGTTTTTTAACGCCTTTTTTTTGAAATTCTAATTTTTATCATTTTTTTTTCATTTCCACCTCCCTTCGCGCGTCTCGTATTCCGGGAATGTTCTTTTCAATTCTCGAGCAAACGAGACCCCGGGGAATATAAAGAACGACGATTTTCAACCATCCACATGTGTGCACGTTCGAATAGTTTCGCAACGTTGGAATAGATGAAATTGAAATCCAGGAGAAAAATCGAACATCGAGTCGCACGAGGTCTTCCGTGCTAAACTCGTCGCGGATTTGAATTGTCGTTTTTTCTTTTTTTACGATTTTACCGAGGCTCACAAACATTCCCAAATTTTTTCGAATTTTTAAAAATCAATTTTGTATAGAATTCCAACTACTAGAAAATTTGTCAACCATTCAAATTTTGATGTTTTTGTTTTACCATTTTTTTCGATAAGGGCTGGTGGGAAAACATTTTTTAAGATTGAGAGTCCTTATCGCCAGTATCGCTTTGGTCAAATAAAAAAAAATCGTGGACCAAATTTGAGATCAATAGTCTCGGATTCGGGTCATAATTACATTCTCTACGATTTTACTGAGGCTCACGAGCATTCCCAATTTTTCCAGAATTTTGTATCAGTTTTGTAACCAATTCCAATCCCCATAAATATTTTCAACCCTTCAAATTTTCGTGTCTCTGTTTTACAATTTTATTTTCGATCACCGCTGATGGTATGGGTTTTAAAAAAATTGAGAACTCAGATCAGCTAGAGTCCAATCGAGAAAATAAATCGTGAACGAAATCTGAGATTGAGTAGAAAAATTGGATAAATTTACATGAGAAAGCCCCATAGATGTATCCCTTACGGACAACCGTTTATAGACACGCACCTATATTCTCAACAGGCTTTTTTTCAACCACGTTTTTGTATCAAAAGTTCTCGAGCATACGATAAAGAGAGAAAAGGAGAGAGAGAGGAAGACAGATATGACGACGACGATAAATATTCAAAAGGCGATTCTACAGCCATGCTCGATCTGTACTGTTCCGTTGCCTCGAGCTTTCACATGGGACGTACAAGTTCATGAAAACCCCATCCTTAATATCTACGCCGATGCTACATGTACTTTCTCCCTCTCTCTCTCTTTATATCCTGAAAAGTAGAATGGAAAATGCGAGAGAAAATCCTCCGGCAGTCAGACACACCGTCAGAAGGAGCTTTTGGATTTGACTCTTTCCTGGTAAAGGGGGCAAGTTTCTTTTTTCTCCTCTTTTTTTCCCCGACGAAACTTTTGGCACCGTTACCACAGACCCGAATCGACAATTTCGAAAGTTATGGACTCCCCGTGGCATTGGAAAAGATTCGCAAAGAAAAATTCAGTTGGAAATCGTCGATCGGAATTTTCCGTACCGTGAAATTTTTAAATCTTTCGATAAACTGAAAAAAAAACTAATAATTCTCCAGTCACGAATTGCCGGGTGAAGATATAAAAAAAAATTGGTTTTCACATCATTGTAGAAATTTAAAATCTTTCGAAGACAGTATATTTAGTCCTGTAGACGAATTTTTAGATTTTTTTTGCAAGCTGGAAAAAAAGATTTTTTGAAATCCATTTTTTTCGTTCGTCAGCGAGCGTCGAATTAGAGCTTTCACCGCTGCTTTGAAATACTCTTGGAGAAACGAAACGGGAAATTCACTCTGGAGAAGAAAAAAGCAAATTTTTAGTTTCATAGCGTTTTATTAATTTTCCTTTTTTTTTTTTTTGCATTTTCTTTACAGGCTACCAGATCGAGTGGATGGGAACATGGATTCAGGTTTACCGTCCTGATGTACCGTGCACCAATGGAATTATTCACGTCATCGACGAGGCATTCGTTACCCCGGACGACGTTCAGGTCACCGCCGACGGTGCGT
The DNA here is from genome assembly GCA_946863875.1 of Alloplasta piceator. Classification (NCBI taxonomy): domain Eukaryota; kingdom Metazoa; phylum Arthropoda; class Insecta; order Hymenoptera; family Ichneumonidae; genus Alloplasta; species Alloplasta piceator. Next base: position 548,865 of record OX333073.1, read on the forward strand.
CAATGACGAGCTTAGCACCTCACCTATTCATGATTCTCATCGCCAAGTGGTTCCTCTAAAGGAAATTCCTATGAAACGACGTAAAAACGCGATTTTTTCGTTTCGCGTTGAACTAAAAACAAAACAAAAAGAAGACAAAAAAACCTAGTTTCTGCGTGTAAGGAATTTTTGTGACTTGAGGCCGCGTTGATCGCGATATTTTTCTTTTTTCCTCCATCTTTCTCTATTTTCTTTTCTCGTCGTTTTTTGTTTTTTTTTACATCCGGGAGGAAACTCCAGGGCGGATGTGACAATCGTTGAAGGGTGAAAAAAAACGACCACGAGAGATGAAAACGTTCGCGAAACATTATTGAAAAACAATCTGAAATATTGAGAGAGATTGGCGGCAATTTTTTTTTCAAACCAAAATAACGCGTTCAAAACGGTCGAACGGTCTCAAGCGACGGTATTAGCCTCAGGTTGGCAATATTTTGACTTTATTTTTGAATTTTCCATCTTGTTCAAAAAATATTTTCATTCCGATGAGAAAATGAAATCTTCGGAGCGACGATTTTTTTTCAAATATTTTTATTTTTTTTATTCCGCGATTTTTTCTCTGCAGAATTGATAAATGTGGGTTAAAATTGAAAGATATATATCGTATTAACGTTGAATAGTCGTTCATTCGGAAGAGAAAATTACTCGGTCCGGATTGAGAAAATTTGTTTTTCGACTGGACGTCCATTTGACGTTAAAATTTTGTTCTCGCCTACATTGATCGATTTGACGTACGGAAAAATCGAACAACGGAAAAACCCGTAGGTTTTGAACGCTCGCGAGGATTTTTTCTCCATCAAGGAAAATAAATTTTCGAGCCGAGACTGGGAATAAAAAAAAATGAAGCTCCAAATATTGCCACCCCAGTATAGCCTATTATTTATTAATGTCCGATTTTTTCGAGAGTGAATTTAACGGACCGGAAGGCGGTGTGAACCAAATAAATTAAAGTAATAAAACGTGAGAGATAAGAATTGAAGATTTAAAAGATAAAATAAAACACAGAACGGAGGTGAAAAAGCCGAAATCGCGAAATGTTGGACGGAGTACTGAGCTATATTATATTTAAAAGTATAAAAAAAACCGCGTCGCTGACGAAATGATAAATATTTGTAATCGTTATCTCGATCGAACAACCAAAAGTGTCGGGTCTTTGAGAAAAAACTAGAAAAAAACCGAGGCCTCGTCATTTTTATCTCTCGTTAAGGAGAAATAATTTAAAAAAAAAATATCGATTTTACGGCTACACGAGCATTCGGAATCATCTTCGTGTGCAATAAAAATAAAAACCATCTCAGACTCATCATTTAGAGAAGAAATAGTAAAAAAATAGTACGAAAAACTTTGCCATGAGACACCAATGAGTAATATTGAAAATATTTTTCAGCAGGTATTACCAAACGCTAGGTATGTATTAATTATTATTATTATTATTATTATTATTATTATTATCGTTAGTTTGTAACAGTGTAGATGATTCCGAATGTCACGATGACTCTGTACTATACATTGAAGAAGAAAAAAACATGCATTAATATTAATAATATTGATAAATAGTATCTAAAAAACAACTAAAAAATTGAAAACAAATACTTATCGATAATACTGCCACGAGGATATCGTAAGGAGGGGCAGGAACGAGTTTTTGTACATTCGCGAATTAACCGAAAAGTGGTGAAGCGAGGGACGAGGCAGTGAATCATGAAAGACGTTTTCTTTTCCCTTCTCTCAGATTGTTTAATGACGCGAATCAATCGAGAGACGCCATTTTCGCGCGACCCGTATTACTATTAATTTGTTTTCGACCGGCTATCAGCGAAATACTCATTTTTTTAAATCTCACGTCGAGTTCGTATTTCCGTTTTTCTTCAGTCGAACGTCTGAAATTTATTTTTTTTTCGTCCGGCAAATCTCGATCAACGATGAGAAAAAAATATTTAAAAAAGAGACAAAATTGAAAGGAAAAGCATGTGGCTTTTTGGCGTTGAAAAAAAATCTAATTGAAGAAAAATAAATAAATAAAACTATACTGCGTGTTGATATCATTTTGTGCGTGTATAACGATAGCTAAAAAAAGTTACACATCCACAAACACACGAAAAAATAGAATACATATATATATATATATGTGTGTATATATATATATGACGAATACAGAGATATATGAAACGAGAGTGTGAATGAAAAAATTTCATATTGAAGAACGGCGACGATATACGCGAGAATAATCGTGAGCCCAAAAATTAAACGTTTTACGATGAAAAAAAAATGAAAGAGTAATGTCTAAAGATAAACGATAACCTACACTTGTTGTTGCGATTAATAATATTGATATATATAATATACATAAACTTTTAGCTAAAAAAAATGTTCGTCAGACGAACGAGAGAAACGAAAAAAAAATATAAAGAAATTAAAAATCATTGCTCTGTCTCTTCGTATACGAGTGTCCTGAATGTTCAGCTCTGCTGCGTATATCCTATGAGGATTTTGTCGCCTATTTTTTTTATTTTTTTTTTGAAAAATAAGAAATGCCATTGCCAAACTAACGCGCAATAATGCAAGTTGATTTAGACGCGAATGATTATCGGAAGATAAAATAAAATAATTTATGAAAAAAATTATTATTTCGTTTCGGATCAAAATTGCCCGTATATCGCACGATCTCAAATGCATTGTTATTGGTAATTCCCTCGTGTCCACGAGCCATTTCGTCCGGGTAAAGGAAAAATAAAAAAAAAAAATGTAACGAGCCTTTTTCTTTTACTTAGTAGTCACGACTCAACGCTCCGAGTTATTCATCGTTTAACGCTCACACCGACCGTGATTATTCATCGCTGTAATTATAGGACAAGGCGACTATCGCGAGATTGGCACTTGACAAGAAAAAAAAAACAAAAAAAATTCAATTCGACGTTTTTTTTTTCATTCCAAATAAAATGGAATTCCAAACAGAGTCTAGGTTTTCGGGATTTTCTCAATATTTTTTCTTTTGGTCACATTTAAAATTCTCTCGTGGTAAATTTAATTTCGAAATCATGAAGAATCTCGAAAAAAACGTTATTCGCGCCAACGCAGCTTTTTTACGAGAAAGCAACAAGGTGAATTCAAAGTTGGAATGCAAAATTTTCAATATCGATTAAAATTCAATAGAGCATCCTCTTCAAAGCCATTATTTGTACATTTTGTAGATATATTAACGATATATCGCAAACCGCGAGTCACCAGAAACTAATAATAAAATAATAAATAATATCGTACTCGAATGATTAGGAAAACGAAGCTCTCTAACGACATGTTGTATCGTGTGTGATACATCGTGTCTGCTCGTAGACGTCGAAATATTATTGAAAAAATGTTACATTAAAAAAAGAAAAAAAAATGATCCGCAGCGCGTCGGCCGAAGTCGCACGAGGGTCACGGAATTCGTACGAAGACGCACGCAAACAAACGTTTAATTGACGAAATAGACATTAAGTGGGGAAACTCCGAGTATACGCTCTGTGAAACGCTTGTTTATTATTCATTAACGACGTGGCCTCTCTTGTACGAGAAATCCTCGACGTTGGATCTGCAAACGTCTGCGATTAGAAATAAATTAACGAGAGAATACTTGAGCAAAAAAAACAAAAACAGAAATTCGCTTGTTGGCGAGTAAAATTTTTTAACAGTTAAAAAAAAAGGAATATAAAAATTACAATTCACGGACATAAACGAGGCAAAACGATGAAATCGATAACCACGAGATAGGACTAAAAACATGGAAAAACATCGTAGTTTAAGACGCCAGGGTGTTAGTGTAAGCGAAAATAAATGAATTTGTCAAACGAAATCATCAATTATACTAACGATGTGTGTCTAGAGAATAAGAAAAAAAAACGAAATTTCATCGAATTTCGTTTACAGCTATCGCGAAGAGCCTTGAATCATTTTCCCTCTCATAATTCAGTCATTAGCGTTTTGATATTTAATGATTATTTGTAATAGGCTAAATGTAACGTTAATGGATAAATAAGATATTTGATAAATATTTAAAAAAATAATAATCGTCCGATTGCGTGTCCACCTCGCTATCTTGTTGGCTATTATGATTTTTAACGCACGACTCGGGTGCGATCTAGCGAAGATAAAAAATAAATGACGGATAAAAGGAAGAGAGAAACAAATTTCACGTTTATCAGGGGGATACGTACACTTTTTTATAATAAAAATTGGATGAAATTAACAAATTATTTTCCTTCTAAATACAAAATGCATATGAATTTCAAAGTATTTATCTCGATGTTATTATATCGACAACTTTACTTAAAATATCTCTTCAAAATTAAAAATGAATTTCATCAATCTTGCCAATTTTTCACAATAAAAGAATCACAAAGTTTTGTTCAAGTATAGTATGATAAAAAAAAGATATTTTTGAAGAATCCACTTTTTTGACCAAGGTGTATGTAATTCCTAAAACGCGAATGACGATTTAAAATTAAAGGAAAAACGGAATTGCGAGGACTCATTCGGAGTGAAAAGTGTGAATGTGAATTAAAATTTTTTTAATCGATGTAAGTTTACCAAGCGAGCAAGTGCACCGATTGAGAAGAGGAGAAATTAATTTTCAATCCAAATTTTTTTTTATGTTAGCCTTTTTTTTAATCCAATATTTTTGTGGAATAAAGTGCAGCATCGAAAAACTTATCGTACGTTCGATCAACGAGCGTACAATTTTTAATAATTGTGCTATTCGATCATTTCGATCGTGCAAATTATAATTCGCTTTCTCGTTCGTTTTAGCTACTGACTAATATATATACGAAGAAGAAGGAAGACGAAGGATTATCGCAATACTAATAAGGTACAAAGTACTGAGGCTTTGAACGATTTTTGTACGATCCGAGATCTCGATGAAAGTCACCAGGAATTGTTGAGCAGACTTTGCGAATTTGAAGTAATCAGATTTTCACGAGAAACGAAAAAGAAAAATAAGAAGTCCACCATCCCCCTTACACATGAACATACACGATAAATACAGACACGCACGCAGACAAATTTTAACGAATCATTAACGGATAAGTATATATAAATAGGATTTAAAAGAAAAAGAAAAAAAAGTAATAATGACAGCGTGACTCGTTTTTAAATTCTGATCGAACGTTATCCCTTAAACAATTTGATATTGTACGAGTTGGAATGTGCACTGACGAATCCACGAAAATTTATTAGGAAAAAAAACCTTGCGAGGTTTATTTATTAGCTCTATGTATATCAATTGCTGAGAGTCACAAAGACGCAACCGAAGGACTCGTCTTGCGAGCCTTGGCAGTCGATATACATGAAATATAAATATATATATTATACTATATATAGTGTACTGTAGTAGGAAAATCAAATTTACGTACCTCAGAGCTATTTGTATAAACTGCATTTAATTTCAATCGTAATAATATACGCTCAGTATGTAAACTCCTCGATATTTCTTTTTCCCATTAATTTAAATGTACTTTTCATACGACTAATATTGTGTATTCGATTGCTATATATTTTTAGATATAATTATATTATTACGGCAGATTCTAGTTTTATTATATAGAATAAGCATAATTATCATAACAGTGAGTCTAATCTTTTTTGTTTTTTTTTTTTTAAATTACGTAAACAAAAAAAGAAATGAGAAATTGCTCGAGCAGCCAGTCAAACATTTTATTTCTTCGTGTAAATCTTATTTTCGATCTTCATTTCTGTCCCATAGGGAAATTAAAAAAAAAATCCTTAAAGTTACTCTATTATTGTTAATGTGAGACATACAATGCCACTTGCAAAGCAAGCATCAATCCTAGGAACGGCCGGAATGTGTGATAGAATAGGGCAAATCTTTTCGTTTTTTTTTCGTCATTTCCTACCGTTTCCACGCGCCGTTCATGGACCAAATTTAATTGAGATCATGAGTTGCGCTGCTTGTACAAAAAAAAAAAAAGAAATAAGAAATATATGTCACACGTTTCTACCGTTTTCTTACACATACGCGCTCTCGAGAAAGATTAAAAGCAGAACTCAGAACGCTTTAACTGTATGATTTTATGCAAAAATAAAGAACACTTGCAACCGAAGTCTTCAGCTATTTTTATATTTAGAGATTACCACGAATTGGTGCTCAGTGGGCGATTTCCAATAGACGTGGTACTTGAAGTTTGTAGTACATGGTCTAATTGTAAGATCTTGCACCTTCACCATCCAGCGCCATGTTCACCGCTCCCCGTCATACACCGAAGTCGTCATGGTGCAACTGCGCAACTGCCAAACCGACCTTTCAGAATCTACCATACCACGCGAGCAAGATGCATGCGAATCCACCCCCACTATACTAATCCCCCTCCATCGTAGATGCACCCCCGGTGTACTTATCGTAGTTCTGGCCTCTGGGCGCTCTCTCCTCCGGCTCCGGATAGAAAGAGATTTTTTCATGTGTATTATATTGGTTATAAAAGGAGAGAGGATATTTGCTCGTATCCTCGGCAACGCGATTTTATATCATCGTTTAATTCGTGTCAATAATCTTGTTACCGGTCTATTTAAAGTCGAAAGATACATCTCGTCATGTGCGCGATTTATTTCTCGTTTATTCTCCAAATAATAGAAGACGCGAGATATATTTAATTCCATCGAAAATCTTGCTTCGAAGGACCTCTCACCGCTATACACAAAAATGTCCCAGGACGATGATGTCGGATTTTTGTACAAAACAATGAGTGAGTATACGGCTTAATTACAAAGAATAAAAATATGTCCCCTTCAAAACCTGCATTTTCAAATATTCAAAGTTATACGATTGTTTATGAATTCAGTGTAAATTTCTCGATACACGAGAAAGACGAAGACATTAATTATTTTATCTCGCTTAAAATTGCAATATTTTTATAATCTCTTCATCAAGGTTTTGATAATCGTCGCTCGAATGACTTGAAAAAGAAGAATAATAATACATATACGATCAATCGGAGCCGCGAAACATAAATTTTTTCGGTGAACTATCTTCACGTGTATGGGAAACGAATTTTTTTACGCGTTCGGTCACAATGCAAACACGTGCGTTATCTTTACTCGCGGTTGCAGTAAAAGAATTTACGCCGACGAAGGCGCATTTTTCCGCGAGACTTTTGGAATGTAAATTTCATCGCGACTTTAATGACCATTTAACAAAAAATTGGACGCGTTACAGGATACGGGATTCAATTGTAAGTTGTGGTATTTCAGTTGTCACACGGACACGATACTCCGTCGATAAGGAAGAAATTTTCTTTGATGAAAATTCGGAGCATCGCGAAATGCGTGTGAAATATGGGCGATTGTTTTTTCAGCACACGCGCGATTGCCGTGTGAAACGATGATATTTATAGATGCCGGCTTATTTAGCATTCTCTAGAAATATCGCGCTGGTGTAAATAATCGATAGAACAATCTCGTGAAAAAAGTATAATAAGCAAGCGTCGGAGTGAACAAAAAAAAACGTTGTGGAAAATCGTGAAATTCTAGGCGTCCGAAAAAAAAAAAATGAACAATTCGTGTATGTATTTACGATCTTTCATGCTTTACTTCGCATATTGGAGGAAAGAAGAACAAAGTTCTTACCAAACTTCTTGAAAATGCGTGTGCGCAATGTTTTCCTTTTTTTTTTTTTCCTTTCAGTCGAGAGAGATCCCAAGAAACGAAGAGTGAAACCTGTGGAATCGGCTCATCAGTCACTGCTGGATTTTGATCTTGGCGAAAGTTCCGATGACAGTGATTTCAGGATCGAAGATCACTGCGAAGAGTCCGACGATGATTCGGTGGACTCGAATGACGCAGAAAAAGGTAGAGTTTCGTCAACTCGTCTTTGGGTCTATGTTGAATTACTTCGATTCTTTATACTTCATTTTTCGCGAATGAAAAACTTTTTCAGAGGAAGACGATTCGGGCGAGTCGGACGATTCCCTGGAGGATCCGCTCATCTCTGGAAAAAACAATGCCGGCATGACGGTCGGCGATGTTATAGAACAAGCGAGACAGCAGGCCTCCATGGGAGCTCGACTCGACGAAAAAATCTCCAAGATGCTCATTTGCTGCGGCTGCCTCGGCGACAGAAGCGACGGATATAATGAAATTATCGAGTGCGACGGTTGCGGAGTGTCCGTACACGAAGGTGAAAAACCAGATTATTCGTCCCGCTAATTTTTTGTTTTCAATTTCTCCCCCAAGATTCCTATGTTTTCGTTTCTTCGATTCAAAATCTCGAAATCCGAAACCCCTTTCGAGGAACCCCTCTTCGTCCAGAGTATTCGTCGATGATTGAATTTTGACAATTTTTTTTCCCAGGTTGTTACGGCGTATCGGACGTCGAGAGTTTCTCGAGCACCGATTCACTGTGCGAATCGGCGCCTTGGTTCTGCGAAGCCTGCAGCGCAGGCATCGAGGATCCCACCTGTGAATTGTGCCCCAACAAAGGTGGAATATTCAAGGAAACCGATGTTGGAAAGTGGGTTCACCTTGTATGCGCGTTATACGTGCCGGGTGTCGCATTCGGAGAGGTATGAATTTTTGCAAAAAACAAAAAATAGGAATTACTATGATCAATGTATATTTTTGTATATCAGATGTAATACAATTCGTATAAAAATAATTTATATCGCAGAAAAAAAATGGAACTTAATTTTGTAAAATATTTCTCAGGTCGATCGTTTGGCGAGCGTAACGTTATTCGAAATGGCCTACAGCAAATGGGGCTCCAAGCAATGTTCACTTTGCGAAGATTCTCGTTACGCTCGCACCGGCGTTTGCATCGAGTGCGATGCCGGAATGTGCCACACGTATTTTCACGTTACTTGGTGAGTCTCAATGAGCATGAACAAAGACGATTTTTTTAGGGATATTAATTGAACAAAGATTGAACTAAAAATCAAATACTTCCATTGTTAAACAGCGCACAGCGCGAAGGATTATTGTCCGAGGCTCACAGCGAGGAGGTCGATCAGGCCGATCCTTTTTACGCTCATTGCAAGTTACATTCTGACAAGACTCTCGTGCGTCGACGAAGACGCAATTGGCTGGCACTTCAGATACGAGCGCAGTATCGTCAACAATTGTTGAAACAACCGGATCATGTTGATACCGAGGAGCAACGAAGAATTCAGAGAAAACTCGCCAAGCATCGTCACAAATATCTCGCCCATAAAGCATCTCGGCCATCACCATGGGGTATGTATTTATTATTTATTTATTTTGTTTTTATATTTCATATTTTATTGTATTAATACTAAAAAACATATTCGCAGTACCGACACAAAAAATGCCACGTTTGTTGACGACCTCCGCCTCGGCGTGTCGACAATTGGCGAAAAAGGCCGAACTTATGGGCATCGATACGGCGGCACTCGAGGCTCAAGAGGCTCAATTGGTCGCTCTCGTGGATGTTAGAAAAAAATGGCACATACCACCGGCATTCAGCGTCGAATTTATCGGTTATTATTTGGATCGCAATCTTCGCGTAACGTCGATGAAACGAAGACTCCAAGAGCTCCTCGACATTAATTCGCAATTGTTGAACGAACAGCAGAGACTTGATCGTCGTTACGACGAAGTTATGAAGGACAATGAGGAACAGATAAGGGTCAATGTAACGCTCAAGGAAAAAATTGAGATGTATCATCAGGTGCTGAGGGCATCGGGTTACGTTAAACCATTGCCGATGATCGGTGATCTCGCGAAACCGAGAACCGCCCCTACTCTAGGTATGTAATTTCGTTTTCTTTTCGTTTCCAATATTTTTATATTTTCCGTTTTCCCGTTATTACGAAAATTTCGCGCATAAGATGAAGAATTCTTTTGTTCGTTAGTTTTTTTATATTTTTCTCACTGTGCTAATTTTTGATCTTCTACTTACAGGAACTGGACTCGGAGTACCAACTGCGGCGGCATTGAAAATGGGCGTTGGTTTTCCATTGCCAGTCGCGAAAGGTGGAGAGGGAGCGCGCGAAGGACGCGTACTCAGTAGTCAGGCACAGGATCAAAATCACAAGGGCGAATTGACGCTGAGACATCAGTGCGGTATTTGCAGAAGAGCCACGAATCAGCACTTGCTGGCTAAATGCGACACGTGCCATCTGCATTATCATCTATCGTGTCTGAGCCCGCCGTTGTCGCGTATGCCAAAAAAAACCAAACTCATGGGATGGTGAGGGAAATGTTTCTTCAGCACATTTGGAAAAAAGTCGAATTGCTTCGTTCTTACTCATTACAATTTTCCTAGTTCTTTCACAGTGAAGAAGCTTCGTTTACGATCAAGTTTCTCTGTTTCGAGATATTAATCGAAACATAATAATTACATTTTTATATTATAATTACATATTTTTGTACCCTTTTCTTCTAAAAAATTGTCATTCCATTTGTATTCAGGCAATGTTCCGAGTGTGACAAAGAGTCATCGGGCTCCGAAGTCGAGCACGTCGATACATCAGCGCCGCGTAAACTTCGACATTGCAAAGATGAGGCTAATTTGACACCGACGCCGCTACAGGATATCCAACAGATACCGACAGCACCGAGTACACCAACGACACCGAAAAGTTCTTCGGTCTGCAGCTCAGCGAATGTCACGACCTCGGAAACACCGACGACTCCAAAAGTAAATATATATATTTTTTATTACATGTTTCAGATGCATCACATTTCAGCGATGATTTTTTTCTAAATCGGTTTGTATTTGCACAGCTTACTTTCAAACCAATGGAACCCCAACCGTCGATTCCCGAGCCTATGCAGGTTGTCGATTTTTCGTACAATCAACAAACTTCGAACAACTTATCGATCACACCCAGAGAGGGATCACCCGAGTACATGGTAGCATCGGCGGATGGTACGGAATCCGTGTCTCAGCGTAGCGCGAAGAAACGTCGAAGGTTCGTCATAAAAATTTGTGAACTTCTTTCAAAAAAATTCATAGTTATAAGTGAAATCGGGTCAATTACAATTTTATTGCACATTTTTTAAATTCAATAAGGATTGAAAATCGATATAATTTAATCGAGGTAATAGAATCAATTTAATAAATTAATGAGAATTTTTTATTTTATTATTCAGAGAGAAGCACAAAAGATACACGCCCGATCCGATAACCGGCGTTAAACAGAGAAAACGCAAACACAAGAGAAAGAGCATGGATATCGAGAATCCTGATATGCAGGGACAACCGGAAGTTCACAGAAGAATCACCATTAAGGTTTGCACATTCAGCAGAATTTATATAATATTGGACGGATTCAAAATTTCTTCCTTGGAATTTAGTTTTATCGTTGGACATGTATTTTTTTCAATGATTCAGACAATGTTACCGGAATTTGGTGTTGTTTTTCATTTCTTTTATTCTCGCAGATAAAACCGATTCCACGTCCGGAGGGTGATATTGCTTCGAGTCCTCAGATGTTCGTGGCGACTTCAACGAGCACGGAAATAACATCGCCACCGCCGACACCGATATTTCCGGTTCCGCTTCCACCTCCGCCGCCTTCAACGAGCAGCACACCCGTGACACCGGCAAACACATCTGGCAACAGCAGCTACAACAGCCGATTATCGTCCGGCAATCCTCGTAAGAGCAAAGACTCGGAATTATTGACGCAGTGCAAAGTTTGCGAGACACCCGGAACAACCCAGAATCTTGTCATGTATGATTTTTCGTTTAATTCGTCAAGGTAGTCCTTGATAAATTGTTTCGATCCTCATTCAACTTCTCTTCAGAATTTTATTACAAATCTAAATTATCGTTATTTTATTCGTTGAGATTTTATTCTTAGCGATGAATCTTTGGAATTTATAGCTAATGCTTGGATTGATCGACAATAATTTGATTATTCAGATTTGGTCGACTTTTTTCGTTTTTGCAAAGACTTGCAAATATGTACAGCAAGGACTACCTCAAACAATAATTATCGATTATCCTTTCAAATCGATTTATTTCGTGCTTGCTTTTTTTTAAAGGTGCGACGAGTGCAAAAAGTGTTACCACTTTACCTGTCTGGATCCGCCCGTAAAAAAATCACCTAAGAGACGAGGCTACTCTTGGCACTGCGCAGACTGTGATCCTAGTGTGAGTCGATATTAATTAATTCGTAAAAAACTTATTCCGGCTAGATCAAGGTCAAGAAGAATCTGGGGATGTCGAGGAATTGAAAATTGGCCAAGAAAATCGGGGAAATTAAGAGGAATTTTTTTGCACTTTAAGAAAAATGAATGATTTTAAATGAGAAAATACAATAATTGCCAAAATACCAACGATATTTTAATAATGAAAATTTTTTTTTTTTCAGGCCTCTGAATCCGAGAATTAATTTCTCTGTCAATTGCAAAACACGAACAACGATACTGCGTTGATTAAGATATTACATGAGACAATCGCGGTTGTCTCGAAGTCTTGAATTATTGACAGAATTAAAAAAAATTTCTTCGTTTCGATTTGGATATACGAAAAAAAGAATCGAGTAACGCGGAATACGATCTGCGATACTCGGCAATTTTTAAATTTGAAAAGTTCATTAAAAACTAACAAGCTAAAAACTTTCAAGAAGAATTACGAATCGTCGGGTTCGCTTCGACATTGCAAGGTAAAAAAAAAGAAATTTATCAGCGTCTATCGATTATTCAGTTGATGTATGTTTTTCGGATCGATATTCTTGGAATATGTTATTCGATCTTTTTCTTTTCAGTATAGAATCGATTAAAAATTGTACATTCTACCGAATGCTTAGATTTTGATTAACAATTAATTCCAGTTCGAGAGCGGAATTGTTCATCGAGAATACATCAATAAATAGTATGATTTTTTTTTCATCCAATTTAACGTTAGGTAATTTACAATAATAATAAGGCAAAAAACCGAATGAATGTGAAGAGTGGAAAAATAAAGACATTTTAACGAAAATCAATTTTATTCTTCTTCGAGGAAAAATAAAACGAGAAAATAATCCAGGGATAAAATATCTTTTTTTCACGATATTGCACATCTGTGTTTTTTTTTTTAATTAAAAAACAAATTCAGACATTTTTTCAATAAATAATCTGGAAGTGTAGCTTTTTTCATTTTCAAACCCTACAATTTTATTTGTACAAATGTACGACTTACGACTTTACTGAAACATTATCGATGATAGTTTCTGCTTCGAGATAAAACCGTTTTTAAAGTCTCGCGCGGACATTGGTCTGTGACCTGGTATGATTACTTGATCAATGGATATCCAACTTTCGTCTTTGCACTTTGCCAAGAGAACATTTTGTCGCTTGTCATAAAGCGCGCATCCTGCAGTAAGAAAATATTATTATTATTTTAATCATTTCATATGACGTGTTTTCCGAACATTTTAGGCGAAACTACAAAGCATTACATTTCGTTTCCATCTGCTGTGATTTTATTTTTGAACCGACGAAAACAAAATAATAACGGTTCACGGAAAATAATGGATAAAAATTGGGAGCGCTTTGAGCTTTGCTACAATTGTAGAAAATGTAATTTTTTTCCTATTGCAGTGTGTTGAATTTAGTTTTCTAAAATTTTGTATGTTCATATTGATAAAAACAAATATTCTTTAAATATTTAATAAACGTAAATACTCTAAAAATCGTTAAACCTGGTTTCTTGTCCGTTAGATTTTCAAGTGATCCTTTGAAAATACGAATTCCGAGGAGTTTTATCGTTTGATCCTCGAACTTTGTAATGGGCGTGTGAATTCCTGTGAGAGCGCGTTGTATATCGTAAACATTCTTAGCGCTCATCTCGTTCCACCTTATAATCGATGATTTTGACGTTATTTTCCTAGCTGGAAATTTTTTTTTTTTCTTTAAAATATTAACGCGATAATTCGGAGGACAAGAATTTCTTTGCATCGTTTACCGTAAGACGCTTCGGCATCGCATTGTTTTCGTCCCTGGGACAAAATGCTTGGTAATTTATTCACTGTTTTCATTAATAAATCGGCACCGAGCTTAGCCAACTTAACGTACAATTCGGGCATCGTCTCGTCAGGATGTATAATCGTTCCTTCCTGTATCAATATTTCGCCAACATCGAATCTAACGAACATAGACCATTTTTAACTTCTTTTGTATCGGGGAAAATTCGTTTAAAAAATCTTTGATTTTTTTCTTCGTTCGCGATTAAATACCTACTTGTCCGGCATTATTTTCATTATTGTTACTCCGGTGTAATCATCGCCTCTCATCAACGCGTGTATAATAGGTGCCGCGCCCCTTAATTTTGGCAACAAGCTTGCATGCACGTTCAACATACCCCTGATATAAAAATGAAAAATTTACAAAACAATCTTTCGAGATTAATAGACAAATCTAGGAAGCGAGACTCACATTGGGAATGATTGTATCATATTCGCAGGTATCATGTGACCGAACGAAACGACAAGACCTATGTCGAATTCGTGCGGCGGTATCGTCGGAGGCCAAGAGTGCACGATTATTCCATTTTCATTGGCATAACGAATGACGGCGTTCTCCTTGCCTTTGTAAGCTGTAACGACTTCCAGACGTTCGATGAGTCGTTGCAATTGGCTGAGAAAAATTTTGTATGGTTATTTCTAAAATAATATCGGTAACGAATTAAGCATCGCAAAATCAATGCTGTCGTAAAAAATGATTGTGTATAATTTTCAAATTTTCAGAGACTAACTATTGTTCGTTGAGGAATTTAAAGCTGTGGAGAGCAAATTCATCGGTGCCGAAAAAGAGTATTCTCCAGGGTGGAGAGCGTAACGTTGCGCTAGCCGGGCTCAGTTTTGTCGACGTTTCGCAACGATGAAATAAACATTTTTCGTGTCTCGAAACGACGAGCGAACTCCCCGATACGGTGAGATGATTCCAAACTCTTCGTCTAATAACTCCCAACACCATATTACAGGTATATATGATGCATTGATCCCGCAAAGCTTTACAGCTTTACCGGCACTCTCGATGAGGAATCCGACATAACCTCTATTAACATTTTTCAAATTTCGTTTTTCCAGCAGATTGAATGTAACTCGAGGGATCAATCATTTTCCATGGTATTAAAATGTTGCGATTTTTTTTATCACTTAATCCTTGAATGATGATCTTTTTAATGCGAAAACGGAGTGATGGTTAGATCATAAGTAGCATAACCGCAATCAACCCGCAATTCAACAACACAAGAGCAAGAGTGAGCAAGAGAATAGCATGAACAGCTGATCACAGCTGATCGGGCTTGGCCAGGGGGGGAAGGGGATAAGACGAAAATGTTTATAGTGATTTATGGCATTCTCAGACACGAATATCGATAATCATAGTGAACATTTTATTGTTTTCCACTCAGCGGTGTCTGAAAAAATGTAAATGACTTTTTGGGGTTTCGACTAGTTCACGTGCCCCGAGTTTATACTATACCGATCTCTTTCCAAGTCGGTAAGATAGGCATTTTTTTCACTTAGCTTTTTCTCCAAAGTCGTTGATTTTCCGCCACACGCGAAATAGTTTTTGTACCCACTATGAATGGACGCGTGTAAAAACCTAATTAACTGTTTACCCATAAGTTAATAACTAGTTTTGTAAAGATAAATAGGGAGTTCCGACTTTGTTAGGACCAATCAATTCACATTCAAGACCAAAAATTTAGTCTATTTAATGTATAAATATTATTATAATGTATATAATATTTATATAAATAATTTTAAAAAAAATGCCAAGAGGAAAACTGAATATTTAATCATTTACGCTTCTTATAAGAATAGAAAGTTCAAGGAATATTGTTCAGAAAAATAATTTTTGACATACATTTTTTTATCATAATCATATAGTTTATCAATTTATCTAAATTTTGTGAATCTTTGAAAGAATTTTCTCATATCATTGATTCTTAATTTGGAGTCAAGGCTGAATCTATTTTATCTCATAGCCTTCACTTATCTCTTTGAAATATTTTGCATACTCAATTATTACTGTGGATCTCATAGAAGTAATTGGATATATAGAATATTGCAAGTCAAAATAACCAACGTTTTAGCCTTACCCTCTTAAAATTCGACTTATGATTTTTTTTCCACTATTGACTGCACTGAAGTTAAAAAGAATTTGATATTAAAATTTTTGTTTTTTACTTATAACAAAACAAATCGGAAAGATCGAGGATCATTCGTTGTTTTAGTTGACTCGGAATTCCCCGTATATGGTAATTTATGAAGTAGCAGAATATATATGCGGTGGAAGCTAGAATGTCAGACGCCACTTAATCAAATAGGTAACTGATAAATACGTGGTGAATACGTTCTCGCTACTTCAAACATTTTACGGAAGGAATTTTCAATTTTTTTCAATAAATTTACCCACTTCTCTTCCGCCCTTCCGGATTATCGCGTAAAATAGTGGATACGTTTTTTTGTAAATATTATTTCGCAATTAATAATTAGATAAATCGCATTTGTTTATCTCCCTCGTATTCTGGTCTAGAATTTCGAAAAAAATCATTTTTTTTTTGCATATTCTTAAATTTTATACCTTTAAGAATATATCCTAGAAAGAAATTTTTTTAATTTCAATAGTTTATGGAGTTATAGCTATTTTAGTGACGCAGCAACCGTCATGTCGGGGCAAATCGGGCTATAGACGTTTTTCTCAAAACTATACTTTTCTCAACACCGCTGTCGTGATATCTCAAGTTCTACTCAAACGATTTACTTCAAATTTTTTACCAATCTTTATCGCTGCTACCACTTTTGTATCAAAGTTATTTTTTTGTACCATTGTAATAAAATTATGAATTATGAAAAAAAGAGTTGAAAAACGCCTTTTTTGTTCAGACAGCCGCCATTTTGCGATTTTTTTCTGTTTTTTCTGAGATATGGGGTACAACGACATCCTTACTGATCAAGAAACTTTTTTAAAATTTGGTATCGATTGACTAGAAAGGTTGCCATCGTGTCAGCCAGCACACCGCCTTGTTTAGCTCCAACTTTACCAGCTTATAACTTATTTAATTGTCATTTTTTCTCATTTTTTTTTAAATTGTCAAAATATTAATAAAAATGTTGTAAAAAAAAAGAATGGTAAAAATATTTTTTTTGATTGCGCTCGACAAAACCTCGACTAAGATACCGCATTAATCGGTTTTTTTCCTGAAAGATTTTAACGAATTCAAACAATGTTTAGTAGGATCCTCAATTGGTGTGTTTACAATCTGCCCACGTTTACTGCGACGGAAATATGTTGGAGATCGTTTGTGGGGTGAGTTTTGATTATTCAGTGCAAGAAGAAGGGATATTAAAAATTACAATTCCAAAAAATGATCGGAGGTATATTTTTGAATTTTTTTTTTGCATTCGAATTAAACATTTCATTGTGTTGCATGAATATTTGTTTATCGGTGTAACAGCGTCGGAAGTATTGCGAAAGACGACGACGTTTCTTTGGCTGTGAGGAGGGTCCAAACATTTATTGCAGTTTCCGAGTGACGAGAGCCGCAATTAATATAAATATTGACAAGTTTCTTCAATATTATAATTATTGATGTGTAGTATTATGATTATGATGTAAAATCTTGATGAAATTGGGATGAAGTAACTATTGAATTAATGAATAATATTTTTATTTTATTTCATGAACAGAAAACGGAATTCTGCTCAACTTACTTCTGGTAATTTGGATGAAAATGTGAAAGAATTCAACGGATATTAGAAAAATGCTCAACGATTAAATGATTATGTATTATTATTTTATTATCTTGAATTGTATCCGCATAAATAAACAAAGTTATTTGTAGATTGCATTTCTTGTTTTTTCATTATTTATTTTTATTTGTTTATATTAATTTCATTGATTTTCCTTGGTTATCCAATCATTTCGGTCCGACGAAAATTTTGTTGTTGTGTTAAGAAAATTCCTCGAACAACCCTTGAGCTATAACTCAAAATTAATACACATTAGTGATACGCGGTCTTATAAATAGAAATCCCACTTTATTAAAACAAAAATATTTCATTTGGGGGAGAAAGATGAATAAGGATCTGTCAAATTTTTTCTTCGAGTCTCTCTATGTTTTCCATCCAAATATACAATGTCCGCTCTTTTTTTTTACCCCCACAATTTTAATTAGACTTTAATCCCCCCTAAAAACCTCCAAAGATTTTTTTTTTATTATGTTGCTCTCTTTTTGCAAAGATACAAAATGAATGCAATTGTGGTTGATGAATTCATTCATGCGAGATTTGCTGGGAAAATCCTCTTGTTTCTATCAGAGGGATAAAAGGGTTCACGCATGTGGATTTCGCACGGGCTTTCGGAGTTTTCCATGTAAACATCACATCATGGAGGAATGCCCATTGGAATCGTCAGTCGGCGTTCTGCTGTTGGAGAACGCGGTTCTACCCTCATGGATCGATTCTCAAAGCCTCCACTTCTTCCTTTTCAATTTTTTTTCCATCAAATTATTCACAATGAATTGTGCAATGTCAGTGAAATCGTGCGATTGTGAGAAACATAAATTCATCGTCTTAACGTTAGGGTGCGTGCATTATTAAAAAAACGGGGGTTGAATCCAATAGGTGTGACCAGAGCAAAGATTTTAAAAACGAAGATCTTTTGAACCGACAATATTAATTGTATTAAAATTGAATATT
The DNA here is from genome assembly GCA_946863875.1 of Alloplasta piceator. Lineage (NCBI taxonomy): Eukaryota > Metazoa > Arthropoda > Insecta > Hymenoptera > Ichneumonidae > Alloplasta > Alloplasta piceator. The sequence continues at coordinate 567,548 of OX333073.1, forward strand.
ATTAAATATAATTTAATATAATAAAATTAAAAATATTTAATTATATAAAATATTATTGAATACATTAAATTTTACAAAACCTCGAAATTAAGTAATTAATTAAAGGACGCTTCGATTGTACAAAAATTTAGTCCAGCTTGGGTAAATTCAATAATGGTTGCAAGATTCATTGATATTAAATTTGGAATTCTTTTTTTTCGATTAAAATTTTTTTGATAATCATTGTGATAGCTCTAACTTCTATCATTTTGCTGCTATCGAGCTTAAATTCTTCGCCCAATGTAATACATATTTAGGGTAATTGATATCGGATTCGAACGGATTTTTAAGATTCCGACTTATTTCTTTCATTCGTTGAGCCACCTTTATGAGGAGCCACAATTATCAATCAAAGAGGCATCTCTCACAATGAAGGCATTGTTGACCAATGGAGGAACATGTAGGAAGAGGAATTTTCTAATTTGCACGATTTATTTGCATATATTTGTAGGAGGGTGGAAATAAATGAAGAAAAGGTGAAAATGGGTGAGGAGGATCTTGATGCTTTCTCGGAGCATTATTTGGAAACTCTGATGAATATAATCATGGCAGCGGACAACGACACCGTCGAGGATGTAACGACACCGCGAATTCGGCCAACCGTGATGGGGATTTATCCTTTATTTATATTTATGTACGTCGTGCTCGTCCTTCTCGGTACTTTCATGAATTTCGGTATGATTTTTCACATTATACGTGATAAACTCTACGAGGATCCAACCTATGCTTATCTCATCAATATCGCAATATCGGATATCATCAAATGTCTGTTCGTTCTTCCGATGACACTCGCTGTATTGCTGATTGAAAATTGGATATACGGCCAATTTATGTGCTACTTCACGCCGATACTTCAGGTAAATGAAATGGAATAATTGATAAACGCAAAACCTGGCAAGATCTTGTCGAATAACAAATGAATGCTTTGATGCAAAAATGCATCGAATTGCGTGAAAGCGTTTCCAGTCTATTTCAGATTAATTTTACGCTTCGTATAAACGTTAAAAGGGAAATAAGGGCAATGTGCCACAGGAATGGATTAAATTCATAGAAAAATTGAGGAAGACGATAAAAAACGATTTTTTAAGAATTTTTCCTGGGCAAACATTTTAATTTTGCAATGCAAAAATTTAGACTTGAGATTATCCGGAAGGTTCGAATGACAAAAATCCAGGAAGTTGCTGATGATAACAAGCCTTTTCGAAGACTCTCTCCTTCTGGACTTTCACTCCGAATCACTTGAAACTTGAAGAAAATATTCCAGACATATTGTACTGTTACATTGAAAGATTATAAATGTTCATTTTTCGAAATTTCCAGACCCACGTAACCCTTAACCTCGATATATAAACATTTTATCGTCCAAACATTTGTTCATCGGATAACAGGATATGCCAATTCACGTTTCAATGATGACCTATTTGCTGATCGTCGGTGATCGATACAGACTAATCAGTGATCCTCGGAGACCACGGATACCGGCATTTATGTGCACAATCGGTTGTTGGTTTTTCGCTGTTTGTATTATTCTGCCTCATCCGATCTTTACGACATATGTGGATCTCTCGGTGAGTGAACGGGTTATACGCAGTCAGGATGTCGAAAAAACAACAATTTTTTTGTAACTTTTAACTCTATTTTGAAATTTTGATGTTTTAAAAATGATGATTCTCGATGCCGCTGTAGCCAATTTTTGGGAGGTCCTCGGAAAAAAGGCGTCTTGCGGCGAGCACGATATCTCTGGATTGGATCGTCCACAATAAAAAAAATAAAAAAGATTTCATTAATACAAAGTATAATATAGTATTCTATCGAAGGAATAAGCAAAATATTTATTTTTAACAAAATGGCGGCATTTTGAAGAAAAAAAATCGATTTTAGATGAAAATTTTTTCCTTAAATTGTTTGTCAAATGGAAAATATTTATCGGTAAAAAAAACCTTCGATTAATTACTGAAAAATATATTTATGGAGCTTGTGTAAACATTTGAGACTGATCGGTTATGCCGTTTATGAGAAATCTTACTGACCGACTTTAAAAACACAGTTTTGAGAAAAGTGCGTTCAAAGTTTCAAAAGTACTTTACACATATTAATTACGGGTTTACAAATATGCCTATGACTTGGAAAGTATGTGTCGGATTGACATGAAATTTTCAGTGTATATAATGAAATATCTGTACATTGAATTCTTGCAGGTTTATCAAGAGAAGCATTTCCGTGGTCTTGGCTTGTGCATTGTGAATCTCAGCGACAATATCGACAGATACATTAGAGGGTTGTTCGTCATGACGTGAGTAAACGATTGTTTTTGTATGAAATCAAACTTTAAAAGTGGGAAAAAAATCATTAATTTGCACACAGTTTATTTATTATTTCATAATTCAATGAGCATCTTTCATAAGCAATTTCTTGAGTTCCTCGATCATGAGCAGTTCAATTAGAGTTTACGAATGATTTTTCCTATGACAAAGACTCAATCTTCATTTCAAGGGAACAATGATATAGCGTCACTAAGATCGATGGTATATCAATCGAGGGAACTGACTGAAGCCCAATCAGTTCTATTATCCTAATGGAGACCAATTCCCATTAGGGGTTGCGAGTGAATTTCATCGAAATGAGGATTATTCGTAGACGCAACTAGATATGTAAACTCATGTGGAATTTGCTGGTATACTTTCAAAATGATGAGCTTTACAGGAAACAAATACGTTCCTTCATTCCATAAACCGATTTATTCCGCAGTACCGATGGCTTTGCAGTGATCGGCACTTGAATTTTTTTCAATTAAAGATTTTTATTGAAACACTAATCAACGTCCGTTACTGTGAATGAAAAATTAACAAGAATGCTCGATTTCTTCTATTTATTCATTTTTATGATTCTTTCTATTTATAATATCTTTTTTAAGCTTCCAATAGTCTCTTTGAATCTTTGAACCATTTTTTAAATGAGTAAACAAATTCGATTCGATAATTTGTCTCTTTATCGCACAAACTACAAGCTTAGAAAAATATAAACCAAGTATCACTTGACAGTCGAAATTAGATCCACTTAGAATTTTTTTTAAAAAGCGATGCTTGTAATTTTTTAAAAATTTCATTCAAAAAATGGCATTCATATAAGCTTTCATCCTGGAAGCAGAAAATTCTGAAATAGAAAAATATACAAACATATTTATAAAAGGAATATTTAAGAAAATATGCAGGATTTTCATGTAAAATATAAATTTATTTCTTTCCCCCGTTCACCAGATTCTCTCTCGTCTTTTTCTTCCATGTTTGAATTGTCATGCATTTCTTTTTTTTCAAATTTTATTTTTAGCTACATCGCACCGTTGACGATAATCTTGTACATTTACGTAAAGTCGACCAGAGAACTGGAAACGCTGAAGGAATCAGCAACGATTCCCACGGACGAAGTACCATCCAGAGACAGACGATCGAGACCTAAAAATAGCGTCAGCGATGACGATCCGTGAGTAATTAATAATTAATTAGTAATTAATCACAATTCGCATTATCGACATGTTCTGAATAATAATTTAGTTTTGCCGCATTATTTTTTTTCCACCCTCCAGGATCGAAAAACGACGCAATATTATTTTTACGATTTTAATTTCATAGAATTTTTTCAAGCGTGATTTCATTCAATGCTGACGCGAATTTTTTTATCTCTGTATACAGTCATTATGTTTTCGGACCTTTCAGCTTCGATGGCCCGAGTCTGGACGAAAATCCAGCACGGATTTTAATTAATTCGCTCGCTTGTTTTTCAGCGTGTGGTAAAGGGATTCCAAAACAAATATGAAAGTATATTTGAAAGTTTATTCGAATGAAAAAAGGCAAAAGCGTAACTTCTGTTCGGAGCCGAAAAATATTTTCATTGTTTGATTTTTTCTCGCAGATCATTTTTTTCACGTGTCTCGTTGAAAAATCTCGCTTTGAGATCTAGCATGGGATGGGATTTGATGTTGATTTAAAATGGTGATTTTTTTTGTTGGCTCTCGAATCAAAACAATTTGAAGGGGAAAACGTGGGAATGAAAGTGCGAGTACGAGCACAGCTGGATCATCCGAGGAATTACCACCCCTTGATCTTTATCACGTGGAATTGGACGTTCTCAAAGAAAAACGTACGCAGAAGTATCTCATCTCCATAGTTTCCGCATTCGCCGTATTATTCTGTCCGTTGATGATCCTGAAGTAAGTGCGCCATTTTTTATTCGTCAATGGAAGAAATTCCAATTTCGAAAGATTCGGATCAAGGATCGTTCAAGATTCCTGAATTTTTGTTTTACTCTTGATTCGATTTCGCCCGGGTTTGTTTGACTTACCCCGTTTCTAGCCTATTTTGGATTTTTTTTACCTGGATCAAGGTGCTTTTGGGCAATTTTTTCGATCAAATGTTCTGCGAAATTCAATTTTTATCGTAGTCGCGTTATGTTATATCCTTTTTATGATGATGGGGGTGACCTGTTTCCATGAAAATGTCTTTATCCAGATCTAATTTAGCGTAGGAAGTCTATTTTCTAATAATCATTGTGATAATAATTTCCTTATTCTCTAGATTTTTCAATTTTCAATGTTATTCGATAATTTTGAAGGGTGTCCATTTTACCCCACCATCCCTTATCAAAATCAAGCCATATATGACCCAGAGGTAATAAGGTGATGTAGGATCGTATGGTATATCACATATCATATTCTATCGATAATAGGTTATTGGAGAGTAAATGGAGGAAGTCTGAAGGTAGTGAACTTTGTGCTGTCAGAGGTGATTTCTTGATCGATACATCGCCTCTTTATCAAACAAATCAATAAGTTTAATATCCGTTGAGTCACGAAAATAAACATGGCGCAGTGCAATGACAACATGTTCTCGAGATGCCGATGAATGAAAATACGACCTCGATAACAACGAACTGATGTATATTCATGTATATTCCGATGTAGGTATATTCAAAGAGGGTGCTCAAAATGTTACAGTGCTGGCAGTCATGCCCATTCAAATATCGATTTTTCAACGTTTTTCAAAACTCTGTACAATCTGATCAAAATGGGTTTTTGGTATTTTAAGCATGATCATTGAGGTATCGGATTACTGGATTGTAGCGTCATATTTCTTTTGAGGTGGGATTAAAAATGCTTGAAATAAAAAATGACGTGGTAAATAATCAAATGCAATATATTGATTTTTTTCGCAGGTTGCTTATTCAGTAGTAACCGTCACTCTGCGGTCAGTCAGTTAATATTTTTTTGTGAAGGAACGTTGAAATTTACGCTGATTAAGTGCAATAATGTTCACCTTGTGAATATTCAGGCGTAATTATACATTTTTAATTCGAAATTTAAATCAAATTTCAAATTAATTTAATTAAATTAATTGAAATAATAACATCAAGGAAATTAATTAAATTGAAGATCAAATTAAATAAGAATTAAAGAACCGAAAGTTTGGTGAAAAAGGAGCTCTGTTCTCTTCGATTGGTCTTCGAACTTTACAGTTTTTTCCTCAGCATTCTCAATCTCTCAATCTTTTCCTCTATACCCATGATTCTTGTTTTTCCCCAACTTTGTCGAGCTCTTTGTGATCGCAGATTGGCGAAGCTCTCGGTGAAGGAAACTTATGAAAATACCGGGATACTGGACATCACTTACACAATTTTTGTTTGGTTGGCTTTTACATCGACAGTCACGACACCCGGATTCTATATAGCCTGGCAAATGAGCAGGTATTACAAATTACATACAACTCTGTCGATGCATTTTAATGCTAGTGAATAATGTCAAACATTCATTTGCCTCAACATCTGTTTTACTAAGTTTCCAAACTTTGAATTAAAAATATCAAATTATTATTAAAAATATTAAATTGAATGGAATTAAATGCTGTAATGAAATAAAATATTCAATAACTTCTTTCAAGTATAATCTAATAAATTAATTTTTCCATACTGTCTATATCTATATAAATGTAAATTATATTGAACTCTAAGCTTAATCATGAATAATAATAATAATAATAATAATAATAAATTAAATAATAATTTATTCAAATTAATTTTAGGGTTAGAAAGAAGAGTCAAGTGTTAATCGAGAGGCAATTAATTTTAAGTAATCTTAATTGATTTTAATTTAATTTTCTCTGGATTCACTCTGAATTGACACTCGACTTTTCAACTCTCATCTTGGAGATTAGATCGAGGCTCGAATAATCAAAGTTCTGAATTGATAGTTTTTTAATTTTCATGAAAACTCAAAAATTTCTCTAATAATTCTCCTTGTCAATTATTCTTATTCATAGCACATTCATAGCACAATCGTTCAGTCATTTTACAAATATTTTATCATGGAAAAGCGAGTTTTTACCCTTGAAAGAATAATTTGACTGTCGTTGTCATTACAGAAATATTAGTATGAATTTTCATTTTTTAGAACAACAAAGAAGCGTCTGCGTGACAAATATTTGTGCTGTAATCGTCGTTATTCCGGAAAATCGCTGAACGAAATGGAAATGACGACGCTCAATTCGATGAATGACAATATTGCCTCTAATGTCGCTTGCAGTATTGATTTGCAAACTCGTAGCCTGGAATTGAGCAACAATCTTGACTATCCAGAGAGGATCATTTGAGCTTAAAATCGAGAAGCTTTTTTTCACAGCCTCCCCGATATTTAAGCGAGTATTCTCGTCTAGAATTTGGAAAAAAATCATTTTTTTTGCATGTTTTAGACCTTTAAGAATATATCCAGGGAAGGAAATTTTATCGCTATTTTAGTGACGCAACGTTGCGACTTCGCCCATCGCGTCCGGAACAAATTGGATTATAGATGTTTTTCTCAAAACGTACCTTTCCCAACACGGCTGATATAATATTTCAAGGTCTACTCAATCGATTAACTTAAAATTTTTTACCAATTTTCAATATGTTATAACTCTCTATCGCCCCTACCACGTTCGTATCGAAATTATTTTTTTACTATTGTAAAAAAATTAAATAATATGAAAAAAAGAGTCGCAAACCGTCTTTTTTTTTGTTCAGACCGCCGCCATGTTGCGATTTTTTTTGTCCGTTTTCTCTGAGGTAGGGGTTACAACAACATTCTTACTAATTAGGAATATTTTTTTAAATTTTGTATCGGATGACTAGAAAGGTTGCAATCGTATCAGTCTATACACCCCTTTTTCGCCCCAACTTACCAGCTTATAATTTATTTAATTTTCATTATTTTTTCTCGAAAATATTCTCAAAATATTAATAAATATGTCGTAAAAAAATGGTAAAAATATTGTTTTTTTTTTATCGAGGTCGATAAAACGTTTAAAAATAGTATCTCTCTAGACCAGAATACCACCTTAAATCGACGTAGCTCGTATCTATATCGGAGTTGGTGCCCTCAATTGTACGGCAATAAATGCCCATATTATCTATATCGAAAATTGTGGAGAGGGCTACTTCTGTGGATTTATCAACGAATGGAGGCAAACGCACTGGTTTGCGATTTTCGCATCGTTAAATATTCTCAATTGTGCATCGTAATTCAATGTCCACGGTGCTTCAACATTCACCCATTACTTCACACAAGAAGTAATGATTTCAGTAAGGAGTATGAAAATGGCAAAAACGAAAAATTTGTTCACTAAAATCATTTTGTCAAAATAATAAATGGATTCGAAGAGCGGGAAAAATCGATGGATTCTTCCAAATGCTTTTCTGCGAGCTCATTAGTTGTCAATTAAAACTTTAAGATTGTTGGGAAATGTCTTAAGACTTTTAGTACTCATTAAGGCAAGTGAAGTGGCTCTTATTACTGCTGGATGTCTAAAGAAAATGTTTAATGTCAAGACGTCGATAATGAGCGCGGATTTTCATCCGTGATGCGAGTATCAATTACGTTCTCAATGGAATGTTAAATAAATAATTATTTTTTCGAAAAAGGATAAATTAATTTTTATCAAATAAATGTTTATAAGTATAATACATCCAATCAATGTGATAAGCTGAGGGTGTCGTAATTAATTGATTAAAAGTGATTTATTTATTGATTTATTCTTTCCCTCATCTCGTGCTGCAGTTTGACAGATTGCCCTATTTTTATATAATTTCTATATTGTACATTATTTTGTTCATTCGCAAATAATATTCATGAGTACAAAATTATGTGCAAGAAAAAGTCTGTGCCAACGCTCACCAAATGACAAATCTGGCGTATTTCATACATATATAATAATAATAAATAAACAAACAAATGGATATAATATATTATAAATAATGTTATATTATATTGAAAATAAATTTCATTAAGCCGATATTGAAATAAATCGGAAAAAATTATTTGAATCTAGTAAATCTTTCTTCGGAGTGTCTGTAAATCACGGTTCATCGATTACCGATAGATTTGAACGGCATTTAACAACGCGCCTCAGTTATAAATGTCAATTTGATTTTACGAACCGACTGTAATTTATTTTCAAGTTCCTCGCTATTATCCGAATATGCCGTCAGGATTAGATATCATGCTGCAATAGAATAGGCGAATTTGGGGCATAATGGACCAGTTGACTAATTTTGAGGAACTCAATGGATTTTCGACAGCATATTCGAACAATTTTTTAGACAAAAATGCATCTTTATACACTTATTGGAACATGTTTGAAGAAGCATTTGAATAATAGTATTAATAATAATATTATTAGTGATAGCATTAATAAAAAATTACCAACGAAATCTTTTTTTTTTTACATTGTCGATGATTTAATTTCGAACGTTATTAATCACAGCAAAAACCTCTTCAAATAGTTAATTCCACTGCAACTCAGTTATAAGCATATATTTTATATTTTTGCACACAAAAATTACCGAATGCTCCTTAAATATTGCTCTTTGAAGTACCGAAAATTCTATACAAATTCTATAATTACAATTTTGAAAAAAATTCTAAAAGTCCTTTATTTTGGTTAGATCGGTTTTTTACCATTTTTGACTGAGCATTTTCGCACCAACCAGTTCATTTTGCCCCACATTTCACTGGACAGTCACAAGATATACGGCAACTTCGATAGTGCGGCATGACAATAATAATAATCCACACTGAAAGCGCTCTCACCGTCTGTATTTAAATTGGCGAGATTTTCCCATTTGTCACAGACAACGTGGGAAGAGCAGACGAGCTTCGTGGGTTTTCCACAATCATTGCTAATCCTCCGGCACAGTTTTCACGCGATTTCCTTAAAAATCCGCAATTGTTTGATCTAAACGAGCAAGAGCTCATTTAATTTTCTGTTCGTTTTCATTATTTGTTTATTAACGTAATTTTTTATAAGAAAGCGCAGAACTACAACGTCAAGCGATGGTGAAAATAACTATGTTTGTTCTGCTAATTATCGGTACGTACGAGCACCAAAGAACTAATTATCCCTTTTCACAATGATTGATTAAAGTTAAAAACAAAGCTTTTCCTCTATGAGGAAGCAAAATTTGTTCTAAATATTTTTTGATAGTATGGAATATCTTGTAGCAGAATGAAAAAATGTGCTCATTGGAATGCAATATTTCAGGGCTTGTCTTCTCATCCGTTCGAGCCAATAATTTTGGACCAGAAAATTTAATGGGCAACGGTTCGCGTCGAGTTATCGATGGCTTTTTAATCGATATAAAATCCGTGCCTTACTACGTTTATTTATCGTTCGAGAATAAAGACGGGAGTGCTTTCAGTTGCGGAGGCAGCATCATTTCAGCTAATTGGATCGTCACTGCGGCTCACTGTCTTTTCAGCAAGTGAGTTTATTCAGACTATTGAATGGAAAAAAGAGAGAAAAAGAGGAGAGGGAATAAATTTTCTGTGTACATACTTAAATATATGTACATTACGAAAATGAAATTAAAAAAATCGATTTTTTGAAAATCCCCACTCCGTATGATCCCTTAATTCGAAATGGATTATCCAAAGGGAATATAATAATCATTGGAATAAATGAATTAATATTAATAACATTAATCAATTCGTTATTCATCATTGAATATTATTTAATATATTATCATATTATTTATTTAATATATCATATTCTATATTCATAATTCAATATAAATAATAGAGATTGATTGAATTGTACACTTAATTTTTGTTTAGCAATGGACCTGCATCTCCCAAGGATTTGACGTTATATGCAGGCACAAGCAACAGTGAGGTTTTCAGCAAAACGGTGCAGAAGAGGCACGTTGCAGTCATCAAGCCTCATAAAGAATGGTTAAATTTATCCAAAAAACCCATTGTCGGACATGATATTGCTCTACTTAAGGTATACATTTTTCTAATTTAAAAAATCATATATAATGGAAAAGTGTTCAAAATTATCCCCTGTAGGGTAAAATGATCCCTCTATTGGGTGAAATGATTCCCGAGTACCCAATATTGAGTTGAAATTATTTAATATATTGTCACGTTATTTTATTATAAAAAGTACAGTCTTAAATGTAAACATTGAATTATTTTATTTAATCGACGCGATCGAGGGGAAGATAAATTATTGTTATTTCAACAATAACTTTGTTCATAATGACAATATTAATTGAAACAAAATTCCACTATACCGTTGATTATATTGGTTAAGAAAACAAATAGTCAATATTTATGTAATGGTTATTAGTGTGCAATATTTTTAAAAAAATTTAATATCGTTCCACAGACTTCCATACCTTTTGAATTCAACAAAAAGGTACAGGCAATCGCTCTGATTTCATCAAACCGAGAATTTCCCGATGGAACTGAGGCTCTTGCCTGCGGTTTTGGCGACAGAAACGTAGGAATTAAAAAAAATTATGTTAAACATGATTTTTATATAAAAATCATTTTTATTTTTAGCATTATTATTATATAATTTTATAGATATTATTTTATTTTATCTTTATTATTCATTCTTTTTTTTATTATTCATTATTCATTATTTAATCTCGCATTAAATTTCCATTAAAACAAAAATGCATAAATTATTTAGTTTATCGTTTTCAATCGATTTGTTTTAACAAATTGAATTAAATAACTCATTTGTCATTTCACAGAAATCGGCATTTCCTGGACCAAAGTCTGAAAATTTGTACGCCGTCAGATTGAGAAAACGAAAATGTCAGTCTTCTGCTGTCAAAACGGTATTCTGCTTCGAGGGGATCGATACACTGGCCTCAGGAATTTGCCACGTAAGCTAATAACTTCATTTTCTCTCAATCAACCCCTTTTTTCTCTAATTTCCTACTATACTATTAATTCAATGAGCAATTGCAATTTTCTCTGAAAAATTACAATATGACTTCAATTGAGTTAACTCCTATTTTGATAATTTTTTTTTTAATGAAATTTTTTTAAAAAGTTTATATACTGATATTTAATCATTTTTTCAGGGCGACTCGGGCGGACCTTTGGTCTATCTTGAAAATAACTTTCCAATTCTCATTGGAGTTACATCGGGCACGACCTGCAAAACTTCTAACCATGGGGGTGGAATATTTACGAAATTGTCCCTTTATCGAGATTGGATACGTTCGATAACGGGGCTGTAAAGTTGTGGAAAATCTGGAATGAAAAGTCTCATCAAAACCACGTTAATCCAGCAAGATTGCTGGAATTAATGCAATTATCTTTTAATCGAAAAGAAACAAAAATTAATACTACAAATCAGTGGCTATTAAAATATACGATGTTAAAAAATGTACCTGTAATGAAGAGGTTACTTAAAAAATAAAAAATCTAAAATGCTGAGCGACTGTCAAAGGCTTTTTGATAAAATTAGACTTTCCAATTGAGAAGTTAACTAACTACGCGTGCAATATCAAACGCAATATATATCCAGCGTTTAAGCCCTTTGTAACAATTTCCATCATTCCATGTCGCCATAGTTGGTCTTTTTGAACGACGTTTGCAATTACACGACATATATGAAATCGTTTCGGAATAATTTTCCCTTTCTACGAGTTTCATAGTTGAGGACACATTTTCATGATGTGAAGTGGAAAATTTAAAGCACTCATACCTACATCAATGGGAGGTTAAAATGGCTTATTTGATGCGCGGCAGAATTCACTGAGAAAACAATATGTGCAGTCTATGTACCAGGATTTGTTAACTGTTAACACATGTAAAGTTGGATAGTGCGAAAAAAAAATTTATCAACAGTTAATAAATTATTTTGACACAATTATGAAATTTTGTCATGAGAACACGAATATTTCTTAACGACTAACAAATTTTGCAACAATTGAGGAATATTTAAATAAAAGTGCTAACTAAATATATTTCTTTACTACAAATAAACTGTTTTCTCAGTGTACGTCAGCCAAGCCCTCAGTGAATCGCCAATCAACCCCTTTGAGTGTGTGAATTTATTTCGAAAATCATTTTCACGAATATTGTGATTCTCTGTATCATTATTTTCAAAAGGAATTGTTTTTCATCTCCATAATTCAACAAAACGTCTCGATGATTTAGCGGAACATTTATTTTTCCACTATTTTATTATTTCTGCTTAAAATCGTTGGCCAAAAAGGAAAATGTCTTCAATTATTTTGTGTAATAATAATAATAATTAAAAACAATTTTTATCATCTTTTATATTAAATGATTATAATTTTCACGCCAGTTCGATGCTCGGCAGTCAACTTTTTTTTATTAAGAAATGCAAAGTACATCGGGATTGCAAATTAAATATGAAAATTTCCTCATTAGAATTTACGTGTCGCTTAACTGGATAAAACAAACAAAAATTCTACTGTTGCATTCAATGATAAATTAGACTGCCGAAAAAGTATAATTTTCAGGATTTTTTTTCCTTCGATAAGAGGAATTGTTTGAAACTTCTGGACAGATTTTAGCAGAGATTTTAATATTGGGAAATTTTTAAATATGAAATAATGTGAAGTGAAAAAATTAACGGCGTACAAATCAACAATTTTCGATTAGTTGAACTTTATTTTCGAACAATAGTTTGATTTTTTCTTTTTCCGCTCTAATTATCATTGCGGCGACGAATTTTCAGCCAAATTCCCGATTTGCTAGTCAGAATATTGGCAGTCTGATCGTATTCGAGTGGCTCGTGGGTCTTTGTACTCGGCTCGACTTTGTAATCCGACAATAGCGCGACGAGTCCGGCTTTTGTCTGCGTAAAAGCGAATCTCGTACCTAAAATGAATAAATATTCATATATGCACAACGATTAAAATTATATTTAATTTTACTGAAATTAATCGAAATTTCACTTAGACTAAATAAACTAATAACTAATACATTATTAAACTTGGTTTAATAATGTAATAAATTTACTTGAAATAAACAATATTTTATTCAAATACATATCAGCTCAGCAGGTTATTTATTGGGCCTATATTGAAAGAAATCAAAAAAATCATTTCAATCGAATAAACATTTTTTTCTCTGGCTGTAAGGGTGGCGTTTTAGCAATTCTATTTTATTAGACTTTAAGGGATCATTCTGGTCGAGAATTTTGATAAAATCAATTTTTTTTGCATATTCTTAAAGTTTAATGTTTTAAAAATATATCCTCGAAAGCAAAGTTTTAAATTCCAATCATTTACGGAGTTATATCGATTTTAGTGACGCCCATCACGTATCGGACTGTAGACGTTTTTTTCAAAGCTACTTTCCTCAACTACTTTTTTTTAGTCCCACCTTCACCAGCTCATAACTTATTTAATTTTTTTTCTCGAAAATTTGTTCGATTATTGTCAAAATATTAATAAAAATGTTGTACAAAAATAATGGTAAAAATATATATATTTTTTTTATCGAGATGGACAAAAAGCTCAAAATGTATGTCTTAGACCAGAATACCGCCTGAACCCCGAGTCTTCTCCGACCTACCTATGCAGATTCGAGGTCCCTCGCCGAATGGCAAAAACGTACAATTTTCTCGCAACTTTTTCTTCTCGTCGAGGAAACGTTCGGGATCAAATTTCCATGGTTCAGGATAATATCGAGGATCATGATGTATCGCGTGAATGGGAATGATCACTTTTATTCCTTTTTCGATCGTTACATCGGTCCCGGGAATTTTGTACGTTTTGTTGCAGAGGCGAGGCACCATGCCGACCGGAGGATGTTTTCTCAGGGTTTCTGGATAAATAAACACAACGAATATAATATTCGTATCAGCAGAATTCCCCGCAATACTCGCTGTTTTTTTAAATATTGCAGTTTGCACAATTATCACAGCTACATTGGTATAAATATTGATATATTGTATTTTTATTTTCCAAGACATCAATCGGACAATGGAAAGTTTTTTTTTGTTATGAAAAATGTCTGTATCTCGGTTAATGTTTGAGATTTTTTAATAAAAATTGCTATGGAGCCAGTTGAATATATTCTTAATAAAATAACAATAACCCCATCCTTCAATAATTAATTATGTCTGTGAAAAGTTTTCAAACATTGACAATTTTCGAACCCTTCATGATGACTTCCCTCTTCATAATATATAAACTCACCGCGAATGACGCGGTCCAGAAGTTCCATTTCCGAAATAGCTTCGTACGTGAGAATACGATTGTGTTTTTTTAGGACCGTCTCGATCTCCTTGTAGAGCTTTTCCTGTACATCGGGATTCGATGCAAGCTCGTACATGGCAAAACTCATTGTCGTCGATGAAGTCTCAAAACCGGCGAGAAAAAATATGTACGCTTGGGCCGCAATCGCGTTATCATTGATCACTGGGAAAAATAAAAGGGTAACAAAAATTGCACAATTATCGCATAACACTCGAACAAACGGTTGCTCATTGCTTATGCTATTTAATAATATTTAATGCTAATAATAATGAACCGTATGCAATTTTTGGGCAAACCTATATCGGAGATTTTTTGCAATGTCGAGCTTCCTCCATTTACCCTGTCGTTGTCAGATTTGTCATTGCGGACGTAATCCCGGGCTACTTCCGTTTCTCGCTCTTCCTGCTCAACGTTAATCTTATCGACGTTTTTCAATTGCATCAAAAGCTGCATCATATCGTGCCTCGACAAATTATTCACCTCCCTGTATTTGATAATGTCTCTCACCACCCGCATAAAGTATAGGCTCACCTGAACAAGCATGGAATTTTTTTTATTTTATTTCATATTTACTTTTTTTTTTACATCTCGTTAATCGTCATTAAAAAAATTAATGTTTTTTCGACGTATTTGTCCCTCTAATGGGAATTATTTTAATTCTACTCAAAATTCTGCGTTATATTTAAATTGGGTATCTAGAATATTGAGACGATGTGAAATGTGTTTACTTGAATTTTGAAATAAATATCAGTTTTTTAGGGTGGTCCATTTAGCCTCTTCTCCCCTAATTATTAGTGATTAGTATTAATAATTATAAAGTAGCGTAGTGCAATTGATGATGATGATCATAACGATTAAAAATGGCGGAATAGTGACAAAATTATAAAAATCTCGTTTTTAGGTGAGAGACCGTTGAATGAGTAAATCGAGTTAAATTAAAGTCTACTTGCCCTTGCAAGTGCATTATTACCTCACGTGGAGTTAGACTTATTCTGAAGAGTTTGAAGATACCGGGCAGATAAGCTCTCACGATCCTCTTAAGGCTTATCACCAATGACGGATCCAATACTTTTCTGCACATTGAGCGAAATTCCGAATCCTTGTCCTGTATGGAATTCGTTTCAAGACCGAAGCAACAGGTGCTTATCACCTCGGTCGTAAATTTTGCCGCTAAATCGCGAAACTCAACGATGTCCTCGTTCTCGGCGTGCCTTCGCACGAATTCCTATCGATGCGGAAACGCGCAATTGTGAAATGCAAAACATGGTGTGATTTACGCAAACACTCGGTTAATTCGTAATTCTCTGCGCCGATGATATATTGCACGAATTTTACCTTGTACTTGACGGATGATTCTGCGATAAGAGGAAACATCTGACGTATCTTAACAGCGGTGAAGGCGGGTGATAATTTCGTTCTCAGTATTCTCCATCTGGGACCCGATAAATTGATCAAATTGGCGCAAAGGGGATCGGCACTCTCGTTCATTACTATTCCACGACCTGGGGGACAATTTTGACGGTTTAATTTATTTTCTACATTTAGAGAAAGAAAAAAAAGGAGAATATCGTTGGCGAGCTTCTTGCACCTTCAAAATGATGAAAATCTTTGATCAGAATAAGTTTTACGAGTCGTGGATCTCGCAGCAAGAGGGCGGGTGCCCTCAGTTCGTATATTCCAACGTAATCGAGTCCCTCGTACATTCGATAAATCCTCTCGAGACTCTCTCCCACCGTAGTTCTTAGTAATGTCACGTCCATCGTATTGCCGAATATTATACTGGGTTTTGGGCCCGAAACTTTGCGGATTCGCCAGTAATTGTAGTTTCTTATTAGATAGTAATAAGCGGATAATATCACGGCGATCGCGAGCAGTATTGATGGAAACATTTTTCGCCTTTTGCGGGTTAATCGGAGACAATTAATTGGAGATAAGTTTTTAGAAGATCAAAATGTTATCTCAACGAGGTTAACTATTCGTACGTGCGAACGACAATTGTTTTATCTGCGAAAAAACGACGAAAAAACCGAATTTTGAAATGAACTGCACGGGCGAATCGAGATGGACGTACACGCGTGCGCTATAGATCGTCGAGACTGCGCGCGTCTACGATTCATCTCAGTAGATCGCGCGATCTTGTCCATGCTCCGCACTTTCTCCTTTTGCCGCGGTATTATAACACGTTCGGTTAAACTTGCTGTACTATAATGATTAGGAATAAGCGCGTACTTTCTTTTTACTTTCACGTTCTCGCGAAAGTCCCCGATATAACTATCTTACGCTGCATGAACGACATATACGCAATTAAACATGCAAGTGTGATTAATTATAACGGCGCAACAGATCATTAAATTCTTTCCTGATTTAATTGTAATTTTTGTTTTTGTCAAATTGACATCAGAGTATTGGTGTTTTATTAAGATTTTTGTGCGCTCGAATTTCATTCTCTGATGTAAGTGCCTTTGTCGTGAGTTTTTTGAGGGAAAGAGCAACTGTAAGAATTGGAAACATTTTGTTTGCTTTTATTTAAAGTATGTAGTTTCGTAAATATGGAGGGAAAGTTTTGAGTTTAAATTGTGGAAATTGACTGAGATATTGTCATTTTAGTGATTGGAACTGAAACTGCCGATGCCTACACGAATATGGCCCATTAAAAAAATCAAAAAAGACAAAGACGACACTGGAGATGCCGAGGACGAACCTCCGTGTGGCTCAGGACTAGATAGTTTAATGTAAGTATGAATATTTTAGAAAATACATAACTTCAAAGAAAAACGCAGCGAAAACTTCAAACGTGAGTTTCTTAAACCTTCTCTCAGCAAATATTCGACAACTCATGAGCCGATTTTCAATTTGTTTTATTTCAAATATTTATAATCGCAGTGGCTAGGTCTGTGCTTAGCCGATTTCAAAATTTTTGATAAATACTATTTTTAGTATCTGCTTGAATAAAAAAACAGGGCCTTGAAAATAAAAAATTGGAACTCGATGCCATCTTTTAAATACTTAAAAAAAATAAAGATCGCAATACACAGCGATAGATAAATTCGTGTAGATATTGATAATGTATTTTTTTTTCAGATAACCGTTTACCAAGATATCAATGGAACGATGGAGAGGACATTTTTTCATCATTTAGATAACAACTACTTCTGTTTCGCTAAATATTTTTAATTCTCTTAATTTTGTATATTTTTCAATCAAAATTGTTATGAAACGAGTTAAATATATACTTAATAAAATAACCATAACCCGATCCTTTAATGCCTGTGAAAAAAATTATCAAAGATTGACGATTTTTTTCACCCCATACAGTGGCTTCCTCTTTAATTTATTTTCAAGATCATCATCATTATTATTATTATTATTATTCTTATTATTATTATTATTATTATTATTATTATTATTATTATTATATAAGAATTGAATTGAGTTAAATAAATGAACTAATAATATAATATAATATTAAAAAAAAACAAAGACAAAAAAGACGAATAAGACGCCGATAAGACTGCGCGTTTTCGAGTAATTCCGTTGTTTCATATATTGAACGACAGTGCGATCTTATCGCACTGATATTCATTTTTTTCGTCCATCGTCTGTGCAAGCGATTGTCATCTCGCGTATATATATAATAAAAGGTTGAGGAAGAATCACTTTAGTGAAGATTGGGAATTCCGGGAGAGTGCGCGAGCCCGAAGGCGGTGTTTAATCATGCGCGTTCCAAACATTCTTCTATTTCTCACGTTGTTGGTTCTCATAGTGTCGGATTCAATGCAGCAGCAGCAGCTATTGCAACCACAGTCTTATCGTCCATTCGTCGATGCTTATGCACAGCAGGAAAATTTCGATGGACGGAAATTTACAAGTGACATCGAGAAGGTTCTGCAATCGGTTTATCCTGTCAATATATTTGAAACATTGACAAATTTGTCGGCTTATAATGATGACAGTGATGCTGAAATTACAACGACGACAATGAGGAGTGCAAGTTCCGCGAAATGTTACGATCAAGTGAATCTTTTGCTCGGAGAGGATGGATTAAAAAATGGCTCGATGTGGGCGTTAAAAAGTAAACTTTATGCAGATCCAATTTTTTCTGCCGATTGCAATTTAATGCGATATATTTATATTAAGGGGTTCCATGGGTTTCGAAGATTTAAAAAAAAACATAATGTCTCGTTTTTTTTCAATATGATAAATAAATAATTTTATTCAAAATTTTGAGCATATAAAGAAGCAACATTTAAACAATTGATTTTTTCAAGATTCGACACCAGAATACCGTCTTAATTGACAAAAAATTAATCTTGCGTTGTTTCAGTGTTGGACGCCTCGTCGAAGATTCCATCGGGCATTCTGATGGGCAATCGCATCGATCTGGGAATGTACGACGAGTGCATTGGCATTGCCGAGACGGTGAAAAACGAGGACATCCAAGGTCGTCATTGCATGTACAAGGTTCAAGCGTCATTGGGCAACGTCGGGACGGAAATGAGCCTCTCAATTTGTCTGCCGTCCTCCTGCGAGCCCAAAGACATTGAAGAGATGTTGGCTCTGGCACTAGAAAAAGTCGGGGATCTACTTCCGGTCGATAGTTTGCCGATCAATATCACCGGCGCCACGTGCTCGTCGATCATTTCCCCAGATTGGACCATCGGTGGTATTATTACTCTGTTGGTGTTTTTCTTCTCGCCCTGCTCTTTAATTTTTTCCTCTCTGCATCTACGTAGATCGCGCAGAATATAATTATCCCATTCTCGTCCTTTCAGTTTGGGATTCAGTCTCCTCCTGCTGTTTCTCGTTTTTTGCACGATTCTCGATATCTTTCTCATTTACACGAGAAAACTGGACGCATCGTCGAGCAAGATGAGCTCACTACTGGGCTTGTTGATAAAATTCTCAATTTTCAACAATGCCCTTCGTATACTCGATACGAAAATCAGCCCCACCACTCTTCCAGCTCTTCAGGGCATCCGTTTCTTTAGCATGTGCTGGGTCATCTTTGGTCACGAGTACTTCATGTCCCTGATGGCCGCAACTGTAAATCCCATCGATTTCCTCAAGGTTTGTCCTTTTTTCGGTCATAGCCGATCGATGTACGAAAAAAATGGAAGGAAAAATAATGTCTATATCGGCTAATTTCTGTGGAAACAATATCTTTTGGGATTCGCGGTGGTCCAAAGTTCAAATTCACTGAAAAACATTTTGAAGTATCAACTTTTTTTCTCAAATTTAAATATCAAGAATTTTGAAAGGTACAAAATATGACTCTCAACCATTTTCTTCTCAGAATGGTAATTTATCGGTTGTTGAGGTTTAAAAAAAAAATAAGGATACAGGAATCTCGGAAAATCTTGATCGATAAGCGAGCCCGAGAGATTAAAACTTTGACAGAGTCTCGATAAACGTCGAACAACCTTTTTTTTTCATTTGACAAGTTACACGCGTATCGCTCGATTAGATTGATAAAGATTTGGTCTATCATCGCGCGCAAAGTTCAACATTCGTTCGTCATATTCGTCATGATAAAAATCGATTGTTTCTTGAGATGGAAGAAGCAAGGCAAGGTGAGGCAAAATGAACACCATAATACGATAAAACTGCTGATTCACGCGTAAATTAAACTCATCGTTGATCAGAATCTCAAAATACCATTATTCTCGATTTTATTTTGAGTCGAAAAAAAAATTATACGGGGACAAAAAGGCCATCGATCCAAAATTTTAGTTTTTTTGAAAATTTAAGTATTTGAGTGAAAATACGTTATCTACTATGGAATATTTAATATAATAATAATAATAAATAATAATAATAATGTATAACATATATACAATATTTATTAATATAATAATTATTATTTTATTAATAATAATAATAATTCCCTCGTTTTCTAGATATTTCAATTTCCAATCTTTGCCCCGATGGCCATTTTACCCCACCTTTCTCTATACATACATATGTTTTTTTTCAAATCGAGTACATCGATCTTTTCTAATCGTTTTCTCATGATTATATTTCGTATTTGGTGCACGCATGTAATTTATCTTTGCAGTGGGTCTCCTCTTGGAGTGCTCTTTACATCCTAATCGCCCCATTTGCGGTTGACACATTTTTCACCCTCAGTGGATTTCTAATGGGTTATCTATTTCTAAGAGAAATGTCCGGTGGCCGAAGATTCAATTTATTCGCGTATTACATTCATCGCTATCTTAGGTGGGTATGTAAAAAAATGCACAATATTACCTGAATTTACAGATATTTAATTTCTAATTGTCACCATCGTCATCCGCAGATTGACACCCGCCCTCGTGGCTCTTATTCTCATAACGATATTCGTCGTTCCCCGGATCGGTTCCGGGGCCGTTTGGGAACAAAGCACCGGTCTATTGGAAAAAAATTGCCGACAGAATTGGTGGCCACTGATGCTCTATATCCAAAATTACGTTGACAAGAAACATCTTGTAAGTTTTTTTTTGTAAACAAATTAAACTGCGATATTACGGCCCTCAAAGTGTCCACATAAAATTGCGGGCTAAATACAAAAAATATATTTATTTCATTCAGATTAATTTTTTGGATTCACAAAATTATGGCCCTGATAAATAACCAATTGGACCCATATAAGAATAAATTTTTTAAACTCTTAACATAATTCATTAAAATTTTTAAATTAATTCAGATCAATGTACTTTAATTAATTAATTAATTAAATTTAATTCATTAATTAAAAGTAATTTATTTATTTATTCATTTAAATTTAGTAAAATTTTCATTTATGACAAATAAATTTTATTTTAACTAATTGAATCATTGCTTTTGGTATGTTTGAATGACTTTCGCGGATTGACAATGACAACGATGGGGACAGTGGTGTCTCGCTCACACGTGGTATTTGGCAGTGGAGATGCATTACTTTTGGATCTCACCGCTGATACTTTATCCTCTCGCGAGAAAACCAAAAATTGGACTCGTTATTTTGGCCATTGCATTCGTCGCTTCGATCGCGATACCCACCGTGACGTCTTATCAGAATAAATACTCCTCATTTTTATTTGTGAATGCCCGGTGAGTTTATGGTTGATAACGAAGCATCATCGTGGGAGGAAAAACGTGGAAAGAGAAATTAATTCCGTCAATCTATTCGTTTTATCTTCAGAATGGGCCTGGAACCGCTTCAAACGTTCTACATGGATTCTCGTAACAGAGCTGCACCCTGGCTCATTGGAATATTCGTTGGTTATTTGGTCTTTGTCCAAAGAGGATCTACGAGAAAAGTATGTAAAACAACAACAAGAAAGGGCCTGTTTTTTTCGTACAACAACTAGAAAGGGGTTGTTTTTTTTATTTGTTCGGGATAATGAATTCTGCAAGACTATTTCATCCTACACCTCTGAATAATTACTTTTGTTATTTAAATTTTTATTATCGTTATCAATAATTTGCCACTTCCCAACAGATGATCAGGTGGATCGGATGGCTCTCCACGATCGTGGCATTTTTATACTGTTTCTTCAGTATGAGAACGTTTCAAGCTAAGGACTACGAGTACAATGTACCTTGGGAAATGTTTAATATGATTGTGATGAAGCCTCTCTGGTCGGGTGGTGTAGGCTGGATCATTTACGCATCCATAAATGGTTTTGGAGGTAAGAAAATAGTTATACTCGCAGAGATTCTATTTTTTCCCTCCACGCTCAATCGAAATACCAAGAATAAAGATTTATTCAGTTCAAACAAATTTATTCGAAACAAAAAATTCAAATATTCAAATTTTTGCCTAATTAACTATTTTAGCCGATATTAATGAATCGGAAAAACTTGCTTGAATCAAATAATTTTTTTTCTGGTTGCATTATTTTCTGTAGAATAGTATAAAATTATTATTTATAACTAATTATTTGAGAGAAAAAAATGCGAATTTCGTTTAAATTTTTGCGCAGGACCAATCGGGACGTTCCTGTCGTTGCCAATATTTCATCCATTCAGTCGAATATCATATTCCATGTATCTAGTTCATTTTATGATTCAATTAATGAAAATCAGCGCTTCTCGGACTCCTCGTTACTTCAGTCAATTCAGTCTTGTGAGTACAAACACGTTGATGCATAAACTAATCAAAGATATCGAGCACGAGTGCTCTCTCCGTTTATGATGAATCAAGAAATTTCCCTGATGGTGAATTATCAAATGCCAATGGATTTTATCAATTTTACAGTTCAACGAATTTCTCAGTGACTTTATACTGTGCGTCGTTGTCGGACTCATCTTCACCCTAATTTTCGAATCCCCAATTTTGATATTGGAGAAAATAATCACGAAGCGTGATAGTGGTAGACGAAGATTGAACGGATCGAAGCAGCAACTTAACAATGAAAAATTCATCACCGGAGGCATTGACAATCCCGGTGCCATTGTCACCCCCTGATTACACCCCAAAATTGTCAAATTAACCGAGAAAAATCATTTATTTAGTTTAAATAATTTTTTTTTATATAAAAAAATTCGATTCAAATATGGACCTAATGGGCTGTTTATTGGGCTCGAAATCAATTAAATCGGACTAATTTATTTCAATTAAACAAATTTGTTTCTGGGTGTTCTCTTGTGTATACAGTGTATACAGTGTATTTTAGTAAGAATTTAAACCAAATTTAAGCTGTAAAATTTAGCGGTTTTTTTTATGAAACACACGCGGAAAAATAAGACGAAATAAGAAGAAAAAAAAACTTCCGACACCGGGAATCGAACCCGGGCCTCCTGGGTGAGAGCCAGGTATCCTAGCCACTAGACAATGCCGGATTTGATATTCAGCAACGTAGTTGAAAGGTATTTGTACAATGTAAATGAAAATCAACATACTCAATAGCGACATGTTCAAGCGCGGAGATGTTTTTTTTTTCGAATTGAAAACATTTCGTTCGTAGCGTATGCATATATCTGCCAAAATAAGTGAATAAAGTATCTTAAGTCTGATAATGGCTTCTCAGCAGTATGTCATTGCTGCTCATTCGGTATGTCACTTTGTATATATTTGTCCGATTACTCACAGTCGGTAAGTTAAATTCCTAAGAAATTCATGGCATATGAAACTAGCGCCATCTCTCGGATTTTTGTACTTTTGAGCGACGACAGCGCCGTGGCAGCTGTTTTGAGGCGGCGATGGCGACAAACGTCAAGTGCGAGGAAATTGCTCGACTGGGTGACGTGGTGCACGATCTGCTCGTCATCAACGACGACCACGTATATCGCGTTCGATTTTGGGATTTTCACAGAAGAATCGCGCCCATTAGCGCGGAGAAGTATAATAATTGTGTGCACCGTGAAAAAAACAAGAAGCAAAGGAGAGTGAAACAAGAAGAACGAAGATGATTGCGAAACAACTTTCTTGCATCCTGGTCGTTCTGCTCGGGATTGTATCACGATGCGCTACCGGCCTGTACTTTCATATTGGTGATACCGAAAGAAAATGTTTCATCGAAGAAATTCCGGACGATACGACGGTTTTGGGTAAATTCGACAATTATTTATTTCCAACAATCATTTGCTTTTTGAAGGATAAACCCGCCCAAGTTTGCGGTCCACTCTCGATTAATCCTTTATCGCCGGAATTTGTTGATTAAAATCTTACCTCATTGCGTTTGGAAATTGTAATATGGTCCATTCGACGCGTGTCCAAGTTTTGTTTTTTTCGATTTCATATATTTATTGTCTCAGTTTGTCAAGCTGTGAGCCTGTGATCGCCCAATTCGTATTTTAATGATTGCGAGTATTAATGCGAGTTTGTTTGTTTCCTTCGATCGACACAGTGAATTACAAAGTGGAGCTCTTCGATCCGCGCAGCGGCGGTTTCATGCCCAGCAGTCCGGGCATCGGAATGCACGTGGAGGTCAGAGATCCTGATGACAAGACACTCCTCTCGAGAGTTTACAGTTCCGAAGGTCGTATATCTTTCACCTCTCAATCGCACGGAGAACACACGATCTGCCTGTACTCGAACAGCACAGCCTGGTTCAGCGGTACTCAATTGGTAATAATCCTACACTATTTACGGTACTTTGACCAAAAGCTTATTAAGGGCTTATACACAGTCAGGAGGTCGAAAGAAAGCGATTTTTCAAGAATTTATACTGGAAAGGCATTTTAATTTATTAACCTAAACATTTATATACATATTTTTGTAACTTTTAACTTTAGTTCGAAATTTTTTTTAAAAATAATGCTCGATGCCACTCACCTACCTCCAAGTGGTCCTCTCTGGATTGGTTCATCCAAAAGTAAAAAAATAAAAAAGACTCAGTTGATATAAGATATAATCTAGTATTTGATCGAAGTGATAAGCAAAATATCTATTTTTAACAAACTGGTGGCTTCTCAAACAAAATTCAATTTTTGATGAAAATTTTTGTCTCAAATTGTTTATAAAATAGAAAATATTTATCGGGAAACAGAAAGCTTCGAATAATTGCTAAAAAATATATTTATACAGCGCGTGTAAAAATTTGTTACTTATCGGTTATGCCATTTTTTAGAAATTTTGCTTACCGACTGTAAGTACACAGTTTCGAAAAAACCGCGTTCAAGGTTTCAAAAGTACTTTATACATAGTAATTACAAGTTCACCAATATGAAACCAATAGGATTTACATGAGATTTTCCACGTACATACTTCAATACATGAACATTACGAAAATGCGATTAAAAAGTAAATTTTCGAAAATCCTGACTACGTATAACCCCTTTAAATGAAACTTCGAATATCCATCCGGTATCTTTTCCCAGAGGGTTCACCTTGACATACAAGCCGGAGATCACACCGTTGATTACGCCAATTTGGCACAACAGGAAAAATTGTCGAAGCTGCAATTGCGAATTCGCCAACTTTTGGATCAAGTTGCTCAAATAACGAAGGAGCAGAGCTATCAAAGGGTTAGTTCGAATTCTCTCTTTTGCTCGGCGATTATTAAATTATGTCATTGTTGATTATATTGTGTTTTTTAAATCCAGTATCGGGAAGAAAGATTCAGACAGACGTCGGAGAGTACCAATCGTCGTGTTTTGTGGTGGTCTCTCGCACAAACTGCTATTCTATTGATCATGGGAGCATGGCAGATGCGTCATCTGAAGAGTTTCTTCGAGGCTAAGAAACTCGTGTGAACGCTGATTCAGTGGGAATTCGAAAAATACGTTATGCGACATTTGAATTTCTTATTTACCTGAGAGTCAGTTGTGTACAAACTCTGTGTCTCTGCGATTGACAAATTATCGCGAGTAAAGACCGTCGATCTTGCAGTCGTTGCAGCCGAGCAACGCGCCATTGTTGGAATAAATTAAATTTCACGTCATTCTCTTCTCAGCGTTCAACGTCTTGTAACTCGTTGCGATTTCAATTTATTCCCGCGTTTATGTATAATCATCAGATAAATGTAAGGAAATAAAGTGTTTTTGATGAAAATTTAAAAAATCTATCGAGCGCCAACAAATTTCTGCTTCCTTTTATCGTGTCTTCGCTTGTAGAACATCTGCCCTGTCACGGTTATGGTTTTCGTAATTCTAAATTGTCGACAAAAATTGATTCCGTTTTTCTACGTTTTTTTACAGTTACGGCTGCCCAAACATTTTTTTTCGGCTTACCCCCTTAAGGATTCCGAAAAAAATAAAACTAAAATAAAGCACAGAGAGAATTTGAAAACGAAGAAAATGGCCCCTGAAAGGAGTCTACGATAAAAAACACGGGAGTTATGGCCGTTCAAAAATTATTTTCTGCGCACCCTCTTAAGGTGTTCGAAAAAAAACTAAAAAAAAGGGTACCTGAAATGTATTTTAAATTTCCCGCGCTACGAGTACGCACACCGTGACAACCGTGATAATCAGCGTGTCAATATAGCGTCAGTTTACAATTGTCTGTAAGCAAAAGTAAATAATTCAGACAATAATTTTTCGATTCAGCATCGTTGTTAATATTGTTGATACAGTAACAACAACCCAAGGCTATATAATTGATTATTCGGTTTTTTTCTTTTGCGAAGAGAAAAGACGGATGGTCAGACATAACCTCAATTTTTGTACCGGAAATTCACTCGCCGACGAGGCAGTTCCTAAATATCAGTATTATTATAATAATCATGCCCACAATACGCGATTTATTTTGATGAAAGCTTCATCGAGATTCAACCGATCTCGCCATGACTCGTAAAACTGCTCACGATTTAACGGCCGAGAAAGCTCGCACGAGAGACATTGAGATCGACGAGGATGTAACGTTTTTTCAAATGGGCCTTTCCCAGCGTGTTCTCGATGGTTTGGCGAATAGCGGCTTCGAGAAACCCTCGCCGATTCAATTAAAGGCGATACCACCGGGTCGATGCGGATCGGGCAAGTCGTAACTCTAAATATTAAGGTCTTAGAACACTATGGGCCAAGAAAGGACATATTTTGTGTAATTATTGTGTAATTATATTTTCATGGCGATATATGTCAAAATGGTGATTATGCAGAATTTTTTCGATGATTCCTTTATTTCTGGAAAGTCAACGACCGGACCGATAGCTACTATAATTTTTGAGTTACGACGAAACACCAAAGTTTTTTCGATTATATATAAGAATAGCTATAAAGCTACGTTGCATTTTTTTGATATGTTGTTTTGTGTAAAAATGTCGCATTTCTAAATGAAAAACTATAAAATGCCATGAGAAAATCATCAGGAAATTGTTTATAAAAAAGGAACTATGCGATATAATAAAAAAATTCTACAATGCCTTTGAAAACGTAATTCTAAATGTCAAATGAATCAGTTGAAATTTGTTTGAATTATGAGTTCAGCCAGCTTGAAAAATGTAGTTTTGAACGCGTAAATACGCTTAAAGTTTGTAGAAAGTCGGAACATGAATCAAGAGAGGTTGCGAAAAAATCGATTTTTTGAAAATCCTAGAGTGGTCTAAAGCTTTAATAGTTCGACACTTCGGTCTCGCACGAATATCTAATATTCTTATTTTAAACTGCAGATATCATAGTGAGAGCAAAATCTGGCACTGGAAAGACAATCGTATTTGCAACGATAGCTCTGGAAATGATAGATACAAGGATTTTACAGCCTCAGGTTCTCATACTAGCGCCGACGCGTGAAATAGCCATCCAGATTACCGAGGTCATTCGTTCGGTCGGTTCGGAATTCAACGGTAATCGAGCGCTATACAGGGGCAAAAGGGCACGTTTATGGGAGATTCTGAGAAAAATAATCCTGCAACTTTCAGG
This sequence comes from Alloplasta piceator, assembly GCA_946863875.1. Taxonomy (NCBI): domain Eukaryota; kingdom Metazoa; phylum Arthropoda; class Insecta; order Hymenoptera; family Ichneumonidae; genus Alloplasta; species Alloplasta piceator. Next base: position 595,403 of record OX333073.1, read on the forward strand.
ACTCAGAGTCAAATGCTTTATCGGCGGAACGGCATTGGATGAACGGAAAAACGAAAGTTGTCACATAGCCGTAGGAGCGCCCGGACGAGTCAAGCATCTCGTAGATCGGGGACTGCTGAAAGTGGAAGGCATCAGATTGTTCGTTCTGGATGAAGCGGACAAACTAACGGATACCAGTTTTCGGAAGGATATCGAGTGAGTGACGCAGTATCGTTTTTACTATTTCTACTTATTATTTTCTCATAATTGTATTATATAATTATATAGGGTTTCATGTCATAGGCAATGTCATTACCTACATTTGATTTAGCATGTGATTCTATTTTTCTAAATTTAAACCTATTATAATATTAATTCCCCAATTTTCTATTTGTTTTTGCTAATTTTGGAGGATGGCTGTTTTCCCCCCAAAAATTATATTAATATTATTAATGTCATTTTTGTGAATTGCCGGAACATCCCAATCGTTCGGTTCCCTATCCCAACAGCTATATATTCGCTAAACTACCGGATAACAAGCAAGTTATATCGTCGAGTGCGACTTATCCGGGAGATCTTCAAACCTTTTTGGCAACTTACATGAGATCGCCGATCATCTCGAGTACCGAGAGTGACGGACCCGTTCTCGTTGGAATCGGACAATTTGTCGCGATCGTTCCTCATCATCCAAATGCCATGAAACAGGTAATAATTAGGGACGAACCTTCCTGTATCATAATATACGAAGTTTTTGTCGTATGGCGCGTGGGTTTTTTGAAAAGACGATTTTACTGGCATATAAATAAATAAAAAAATTATCACGTAAAAAGGATTCCTTTAAGAGGAAGCGAAATAAAATACTTGAATGTTTCTAATGTCGATGAACAGGTGGGGATAAAGGTGGATCGACTGTCGAAAATTTTGGCAAAAATTCCGTTCAAACAGTGTCTCGTATTCTCGAATTATCAGTCCAGGTAAATATATATATGGGGCATTCCATCCCAAATCGGACAGTTTGAAAAACTTTTTTTTTTATTTCCTCAATTTTTTAATATTTTTGAGTACCCATCGAAAGACCCTTCCTGTTAAATTTTGAGATTTTTTTAATTACCCGTTCCAAAAATATTAAATTAACAAAAAAACCGCTCTTTTTTTGGTATTTTGGTCATAACTTCTTTAATAATGGTCCAAATTGAAAGTTTTTTTTTTCAAAATTTTTGTTTTTTATGGCCTTTTCAGAAAAAAAGACAACAAAAATATTCGGCGGGTTTTTGAATGAGTTTTTTGAGTTTTAAACGTTAAATCGCGTTTTTAAAAGTGAATGTCATTTTTGATTTTTTTTTTTTTAATTTTTTGTTTCAAACATTTATCTATTCAACAATTTCTAAGACTAGTCCGATCGGAGAATCTCAATAACTACTATTATTTCGATTTTTGAAAATTAAACGCGATTTAACGTTTAAAACTCAAAAAACTCATTCAAAAACAAGTCGAATATTTTTGTTGTATTTTTTTCTGAAAAGGTCATAAAAAAGCAAAAATTTTGAAAAAAAAACTTTCAATTCGGATTATTATTAAAGAAGTTATGACCAAAATACCAAAAAAAGGGCAGTTTTTTTTGTTAATTTAATATCTTTTGAACGGGTAACCAAAAAAATCTCCAAATTTAACAGGAAGGGTCTTTTGATGGGTAATCAAAAATATAAAAAAATTGAGGAAATAAAAAAAAAAGTTTTTCAAACTGTCCGATTTCGGATGGAATGCCCCGTATATACGTAGTTAACACAATTTGTCGTCATTTTTCAAAAGCAATGTGCGTTTGAAACGTCTATTTTTTTTCCAGAGCCCAATCGGTGTGCAATCGACTGAATACGATGGGTCTACCGACGATCTACATAGCTGGAAATCAGGATATGGCGAGGAGAATCGACGTTATGAATAAATTGAAGAATTTCAAGTGTCGAATATTGCTCAGCACGGATCTTACGGCACGCGGTATCGACGCGGAAAATGTTGATTTGGTCGTTAATCTCGATGTGCCGAACGACGTTTGGACGTATTTGCACAGAATCGGTCGAGCCGGTCGTTACGGATCGCACGGTATATCAATAACGATCGTAACCGACGAGGAACTCTGGAATTTTCGAAAAATGACTCTCTCGATCAACGCCGAGAAGAATATCGAGCTTTTGAAATTACCTAGCGACTGTAACGTCGATCCGTGGACAACGGACAACCGAATATTCGAGAGAGTCGACGACGACGACGACGAGCCGGCGGTGATCAATCGAGAATCGATTATCGAAGAACCGACGTTCGAGCGTTCGATGAATTTGTCGAGAAACAAAGAAAACGAGACAACGGTCGAGGATTCAACGAAACGAGAAAATTTTCGTAAGCCCGCGATGCCATTGGAAAATATGACAATGGACAAGCTTCTCGATTCGTTGTACGAATTCGAGATTAACGAGACGGAAGAAAAACATTTTTCAGAAATCGAATCAGCGAAAATAACGATGGATATTGCGTCAATTTGCAACGAGATTGATCCCGACGTTTGTGATGTTTCGTCGGATTGCGAGTATCTCGATTACGATGTTTGTCTCGATCACGAAGAATCTCGTTTGGAAGGAAATATCGATCCGCAGAAACGAGTATCCAGCCCGATCCTCGACGACATTGTGGAATCGATCACGACTATCGACGAACTTTCGACGATTAATCGAAATCCCGACGATCTCGTCGCTTGCTGGAGCGATTTAAAAAGATGGAAAACATTGGATGAGAGAAATTGCGAAAACGCGAAGGAAGCGAGAATGCTCGAGGAAGCGAGTCTCTGGAATCGTGTTATGGATAACGAGATCGATTATTGGGACAATTTATCGAAGGAATCTCGTGAAAAAGTCGAGAGAATAATGCCGAGATACACCGGAGAAACTTGCGATTCGATGAAATGTTTTTTTACCATCCAGAAACGAGCGCTTCAGTGTGTTTATCCAGAAATAAGGAACGAACGAGAAATAACGTCGACCTATCATCTCGAGGAGAAGACAGATATTCTGCAGATGTACAGGGGAATCGAGGATTTTAAGAGCATCCACAGATCCGCGCCCTTTCGTCCCATATTTCCATATTCGATGGATCCCGATGTGGATGATCGTCCGGATCTCATGATGACCCGAGACGAGATGGAACTGTATGGAAAAGCCCTCAAAATCCTTGTCTCGAGGACGAAAGGCTCAGAGATAGGAAATCCTGTAACGCGAATTCGCGCTAGTCTAGCTTTTACAAAGGACAAAGAGGAGGAGACGCTCGCGAAGCCTGAAGAGAAATTTAGCGAGCCGGAGTTGGAGAAACACGTACCGGAAGTGTTCCCGATGCCGCAGAGGACAATTCAGGATACGCGTCTCGTCCCCGAGGAGCTGCAGTCGAAAAAATCAACACAGATCGCCCAAAATGGCCGCCGCCGGGTCGTTGAAGCGGCAAAATCACGCGAGTCCCGACAAATCCCCGTAAGGATCAACCTCGAATCAGTGAGACCTTCGCAAGATCCATCAAATAATCACAAATTATTTTCCCGCGAGACGATCGACGATTCCATCGATTCGAGGGTCGCGATCGAGGATGTTCAACACGAGAGAAGATATTGGCGGGAGGACTTTGATATGCGCGACGATCGCCGGACTATTCATCCCTCAGTTGCTGAACAAAGAAGATCTATAAACTCGTACGACGATATTGAGAATTTTCTCGATGAATTGGCCGCACGGACCGAGAGAATTCACTCTCAAGAGTATCTCAGGCTAATGGGATTTGATTATCGTTGATGGATCTAATTTTGTTTGCCCGATGCAGAGCCGCCATCTAATTTTTCTCAATTCTTGGACAGAAATAAGTCGCAAAAATATCTTAAATGATCTCTTTATGATATCATAATGTTCATTGATCTTATTCAGTTAAGCTCAGGCGTTGCTGCCAAGATTCAATTATCGTTGATTGATCTAAGTTTGTTTATCTTGGGCAAAGCCGCCATCTTGGATCTAACTTTTAGCGATTTTTACAGAGAAATTAAAAGAATATTTAAGTTAATGAGATTCGATTATCCCTGATGAATTTAATTTAATTTTCCTCGCGTAAATCCGCCACCTTGGATCTAATTTTTAGCAATTTTTCTAAAGAATCAAAGAATATGGGATTCGATTATCCTTGAGGGATCCAATAAAACTGACCATTCGTTTTATTCGCAAGGATTTCTGTCGCGCGGGAAGGGGGAATGTTTTTTTTCCTATAATGTATATATAAATATACATATATATAAGCAGCGTTTTTGGAGCAGGGGTAAAAACGAATCGTTTGTACGAGCGAGCGAAAAACTCGTTTCGTGAGAATAGATCCGCGGGTAAGGGTTCTGCTTTTGTGTACTGGCTGAAAAAAAACATACACGAAGACGCGTGTGTTTGAAAGAGCCGCCGATGTACAAGCGTCGCACTCGAATCGTTGATCCACGCGGCAGTCGTTGACCAAGTATTTCCGCGTCAAGTTTCGCAGTTTATCGTTCTTCCCGTCGCCTCCCGGCGAAGATTTTTTTCTCCCAATCTCCCACCCTTTAAAGTAGCAGCAGCTGTTTATTTTTCTTTTTCCGCGATTTTTCGGTAGTTTATTGTCACTCGCGAGTGAATTATCGTGTAACGTGCGACCCGTCGCGAAATACCCGACGATAATGTCTCATTTGCAGCTGAAATTTTTTAAGAAAATACCTATTTACGTTGTCGAAGAGCACAACGAGGTGAGTCCCTTTTTGCATCTCAATCGCACGCGTATAATTGATTTTCCCACGTGCATTTCACAGACGTGTATATTTATATACAAATTTCGTTCCTCTTTATCGATCGAAGGTATTGCCGTTCATTTATCGCTGTCTCGGCTCCAAGCATCTACCGTTCGAGGGAAACACGTTCGTTCACTTGGACTCGCATCCGGATATGCTCGTCCCGAAAAATATGCAAGCCGACACTGTCTGGGACAAGAATCAATTGTTCAGGTAAATTTTGATACACGTTTCAATACGCGCGCGTTGTGCGACGGCGTGAATACCGCGCGGCGCGTGGGTGTTTGAATGCCCGCCGTTAGATGGCGCCACTCGCAATACTCGCGCGCCGCGTCTAAGCGCGGGAAAAATTTGAATCCGTAATAAGCAGACAGGGAAATAGTGAATTTCCGTTTTAAGCATTGATTCTTTTTCAAGAAACAGTGATTGAGCTTCATCGAGATTAATGATTTTTTCGATTTAAATACATTTTATTAAAATATCAGCCTAATTAATAAAATAATCTATTTTATATAATTTTAACGGTATATTTTATCTTGATTATTGAACAGTGAGCTCAGCATTGAGAATTGGATGTTACCAGCTGCATACGCCGGTCATCTCCGACACTTGATCTGGGTCAAGCCTCCATGGGCGAGTCAAATGGTCGACGGTGTATCGACTTTTCTGATCGGCAAACACAGGGAGACTGGATTTATAAGGTAAGCGAGAAAAAACGCTTTCGCTCTCTCACGCTTCGATTCTTTATTGTGGGAGATTGCGAAGTGATCCGTTGCGGTCTTGACGGACGAAAGGTGCGTCTTTCTCAATTCCCGCACTTTTCGAATGCGTTTTGTTTCTTCTTCGGCGCGCTCTCGCCTCTGCCTCTGTACACGAGAGCGTCGTGGTCATAGCTTCGCGACAATGGACAATGGCGCAATAATCTACAATAAAGATCCGACCGTGAAGATTCCTCCGCTCTCGAATGAACGGGGTAACGCTGCTAAGGACAATCATCTCGTAAACTCGCGCGCCGCTTACTTAGATATTTATACGCGCTGGTGCGCGGCAGACGCCGCGTATTTCTTCATCCTGCTCCTCCTTCAACTTCTTTCTTTCGCTTTTATTTTGTTTAAATTTTTTATTCGTCCGCAACAGGTCTGAGGATCCTCACGAATTTTTCTAAACGTCTGAACCAAACTTATCTCTTTATTAATGATTTTATACGTATTGAGAGGGAAGACAAGGCGAGGGTTGGAAAAATTGTCAATGTTTGAGAATCGTTTTTACAGACAGATCTAATTATTGAAGAATTATCGTTATTTTGTGAAGTATATATTCAACTTATTCCACAGCAATTTCTATTGAAAAATCTTAAAGATTAACAGATACAGATATTACCTTAACAAGAAATTTCCTCTCAATAGTTCCATTGGCATCTTGGTAAAGGGTTATTTGAAAAATTTAAAAAAAACATCTTGGTTAGCCGGTTGTTTTTTTCCTAGATTATTTACAAAATGGCGACGAATCGAAATTTTTTTCATTTTCAAGGCCCTTTTTTCTATTCAAACAGATTTAAAAAATAGAATTTACTAAAATTTTCGAAATCGGCTACGTACCGCCTCAGCCACTGCGATGGCAATTATTAAAAAAAAAAAAATGAAAATCGACTCACAAGTTATCGATAAGTTTGATGAAAATGCATTTAAAGTTCTGCTCTCACCAAATTGGCGGTAACTTTGTCAATTTCGAGAACTTCAACTTAAACCTACACGTTTCTGTAAATATATACCTTGAATACACGCAAAGAATTTTTTTAAATAATTTATACACAGCTCTTTACGCATCAAAATAGTAAAATCGTGCGAATTCTAGCTTCTTGTCAAAAACTGATGTTTTTCGTTCGCGCACGTTGGAAAGAAAAATAAAGTTTCTTTTTGACGTCCTAACGAATACGTATGCGTATATATAAATACCAATGACAAATAATAATCGCCTTTATGCGTGCACGAGAACGAAGGGTAAGTTTTGCGACTGACGTGCAAGAAGCGCGAGGGCCGCGAGGCAGACGGCTAAAGTAAATGCGCAGCTGTACTTTGTATATACAAACACGCGTAATGCATATGCGATACCCGTTGAGAAAAATTGCTCAAATATATACGATACGTGTCCCCGCTGCTGCCGCGTCGTATTGTCGCCTGCGTTAAACAACTGCGCGTTTCGAGTGCGGTTAATGATCGGCGACGAGGCCCTTGAGTGGGCGGTCCCTGATGCGCGGATCGTTATTCACTTACACGAGAGTGTAACAGCCTTTCGAGAGGGTATTCTGGTCTAGAATTTTGAAAAAATCAATTTGTTTTTACCAGGGGCAAAATAGTGACCACTTTGCCCCCTCATCCCTTACACATAATTTATAAATTGTATATATATCAAGAGACGCGGCAGCGTCTCGACACCAAGTATTACAATAGTAGATACGCGCAATATGCGTTTAAATATCTGTCTCGGTTAATTTTTACCCCCGCTTAAATTAGCGTATGCCTGCGTTTTGTAACGTTGTTCGCGGTAGTACTATCATCATCATCGTTGTATATTATTACACGTACCGCCTGTATGATCCACATACGCAGGTGGTGCGACTCGAACGAACGATGGATCGAGATATCGAGCTTGTTACAGTATCGATTCGTATACTTTTCTCATTCGATCGACGCCTGTATCGACAATATATTTGGTTTGCATGTGGCACGCTTACTTCGAGTCTCCGTTTCATCCGATGATTCTTTCGTGCCCTTTTTCTCTCATCTTGCACGATCCTCCACCTTTTGTATTCCCGTTCTTCATCCTCAGTATCACCATTCTTACATCGTAACCCCGCCGGCTTTATGAATAATATATTCGCGTAATTACCGCTCGTATTATCCGCTTCTCCAATGCAGAGAGAAAGGGCCAAGTCAGGAGGAAACCCTTGAGGTCTCTTATTTAGTCGATACGAAGGAGAGATTGCGCCAGGACGACTGACATGCGACGTCAAAACAGATGTGTAGATGGGAGTCATTTGGGAAATATGGATCATGGTGTAATTTGTAATGAGGAAAACAATGATCGTAATCTTGACCATCTGAAAATCATGATCCAGCGGAGGTCCAAAGTCTTTGAATCGGCAATTTTTACTTCCCCGCAATCTTACATTCTTCGAATTTTTTCTCCGTCAGACGGGGATGCTGTATTTGCTTCCTGATGGTATAAAAATAACTGCAATTTCATATCCGTATGCGATTTATATTGTAGATATATCGCTTAAATTGTTTTTGGTTCTTATAATTTCCTGGGAGAGGGGAGAGAGCGATCTTGATCACTCATAAGAGACAGGAAGCGAGATCTGTCTCTTTTTCTCTCTTTTTTTCTTACTGGCCAATATTTCACGAGATATTTTCGATAATTTCGAAAGATTGATAGAGTTTCGCCGTACCATTTCTATACGCTTTATAATGTACAGCAGTGAGCTCGTGAAGAAAAGAACTTGATAATTCGGGGTTGGACGAATGCCCGAGGAGTGTGTGGAATTCGAGATGAACGTGACGCGAATGACGATGACGGACAAGGCCTCGTATGTATCACTGTACATACTCGATGTACGCGAGAGCGATGAAGCGGGAGATACTTCGATAGATTCTTCGTGCTTCAGGATGTGCAATCCTTGTTGGTTAGCGGAATATCAAGCACAGAATAACTAGCGAATAAATTGAAAAGAAGTATTCAAGAATCTTTCGAAATCGATGGTCCAAATTAAAAAATGTGTTAAAAATTGAAAAAATGATCAGAACCGGATGAACCAAGCGGCATATTGAAGCTCCCACGATTGCGAAGAGAATGAGCTCATATCGAAGCCGAAATTGTATCTAGGAAAAAAGATACAGCCTTTCCAATGAACCAATCCCATTTTGGTAGAAATTGAACCATCTGTCGATTTTTTATCAAGCTGATCATCATATTATACACTATTTAAGTCACTGCTGTGATATAAATTTGTATACAAACATATATAGATAATAGAAAAGTTAATTTTGATAACGACGATGATAAACGCGACTCACAATTTTCTCGAGAGCTTTTTGCTGGCGCGAGGCAGCGCCATGTCACTGCAACACACCTTGCACACATGCACGCTCGCCAGTGAAATCGTATTTGGACTATTTATAGCGTCTGTATATCGTGTACGTTGTATTCAAGAGGATGGCGCGTTGATGCATCGACCATTATCCGGAGGTTTTTGATCTTACCGCGACGATTTGTACGCACGATTCTCGGTAGCAATGCCAGAAACCTACCTATACACAGAGAAAGAGAGAGCGCAGGTGGATGGACTTTGTGGGAGGAAGATGGAGTATCGAGTGTGTGTGTGAGAGTCGTGTTTTTTGAGAAGAAGCGAAAAATGGCCGAGGTGATGAGAGAAAGAGGGACGAGAAGATGGAGGGGAAAAAAGAGGAGAGAGAAAATGGGAGAAGAAGAAAGTAGCAGCGACAAAGAGCCTCAGCGCAATATAATGTGTGACAGCGAGAATTGCATCGCCTGTGCCGTTTGTTCGGTACCGAGAATGGTATATGCCGTTCACCCGCGATTTTCCCGCGAGTTTTCTGCGCGGAAATTACAATCCATGCACTTTTTGAATATCTCCAAATCATCCTGATGCATGAATCTCCAGACGGGAACCATCATCGGACAAGGAAAATCTCTCGCAATACGAACGATTATTCGAGTGTCGTTGTAAACGCTTTGGTGTAACTATAAAAGCGGGGAGAGATTGTTGTAAGCGTGTGGGCATCTTGCGCAAGACAATGCGAAGAATCGTGGGCGCGTCGCAATGACGAGGGCGACGACGATTGTTCAACAAAATGAGATAATGCAACGAGAGAAAACAGTGAAAACATGGCTTAGCCTCCTAACTATGAATTGATAATTGATGAAAGGACCTCGGGCTTATTGGATATATGTAACTATTGCAATAACTCCGGTACATGATTGTATCTGTTTATATGGATAAATACTTGTGTATTTAAATATTTGTAGATACGAGAATACACATAATTCCAGCAGAGACCGCCCAGACATCGGATTAAACTGAACATTTGCTTACTTTCCCTCGTCTCTCTTGTCAAAGTAGACATATTAATATACGTAGAAGAGTCCCAAGATTTCTAAATCCAATTGAAGTTGAAATTTTTTGATACAAATAGACTGAGAGAAGAAAAAGAGTGGGCGATGATGATAATCGGAATACATGGAAAAGTATCAGTGAGACCTAAAAGAAAGTTTTATTTGGCTGAAATTCATTTTCTTAATTTAAATATGGACCTGATGGCCCATTAGAGCGATATTTGAAGAAATTTTTTGTTAATTTTACATTTTATTTGGTTGAATAAATCCTTTTTCTTCATTCATTAATTAGCGAGAAAGATGAGCTCCAATGTTACTGTAGGGGAATTTTTACTTTATTCAGCTTATACTTATCGCTTTTTTTTGTTTTTCGCTTGTGTACGAAATTTTTGGAGTATTTTTTGGGTGGCTGAAATGCCGTAGAGTGTCTCATATATAGTTTATTATTTATATATAATTCTATTCGCGATTATAATGAATTACAGTGGGATTGTAACGCCACGCGCGTTGTTAGCCTTACGGCGTTATTATTCAACGCACGGTCACCACGTCGCGTTTTCTACGTATATGTATCTTCAACGAGAGTTTTTCTTATGTTCGTATTGGTCAGCTGCTGCAACTGTACCTGTAAAAACCACACCGCAGGTCTTGAGTTCAGCCTCGAGGAGGCGATGTGAAAATATTGCGCTCCACGGCGGTGTTCTGGTCTAGAATTTCCAAAAAATCGATTTTTTTAAATTTCATTTTCGTAATGTACATGGAGTATTTCTGCTGAAATTTTCACGTCCGAACCCGGACCCTCTTGAATAATTATGAAACAAATTTTCCGAAAAGTATTCTGAAAAAGAAAAGACACGTATTTTTTTGTCAAGGCCGAGAATTGATATTTTTAGTCGTACGATTTTAGTAAAAAATCCAAATTTTCACTGACTCTCTACTCGAAACACGTAGTATCTTGATAATTCGAGATCCTATCGAAAAACGCTTCAGACAAAACTTGTTCGTTATAAAACGAGTCAAACAATTGATATTTAAAAAAAAAATTGTGGGCACACGAAAGTTTGTTTTTACTTCATAAAACACAAAAAACGTTTTTTCAGCAAGTACGCCACCTCGAATTATAAAATAAAAAATTGTAAAAATTCTATAGGAAATCACGAAATTTTTAAGACCAGGATGAGAATGGCAAGATCAAAATCCGGCAAGCTGCAGTTAATCGAAGTTTCGTCTTGACCTTATTTGAGTTTATAAATATTGGGTTTATAAATATGTACGAAACTGAAATAAAAAAAAACGATTTTTTGGAAATCCCGACTGCGCATAACCCCTTAACACAACAGTCAGGCTCTCGTCGTGCGCGCAAACCGCGAAAGTAATTAAGCACGGAACCCACGTATACGCCGTATCATGCACGGAATATCGCGCCTGGGATTAGACGCTCGCGTGTTTGCCCACGACACCGGGGAAAAATAAAGAGGGCTCGTTGGACATCGCGTTGCACGCGTTTATAATGTATCACATTATGAACGAGGATATTTGTCGAGGGGAGTCCGAGACGCGGAATGGGGCGTACGAATGAGAAACAAAAAACGAAAATAAAAACGCTTAATTAAGGTGTCTTAATTGGACGCTTTTGGGAACCTGCAATTAACATGGAATTTCTCGCTGCAATATGAGAAACGAATTTATAAACTTTGTCATCGTTTCTTCCTCCACTCTGCTTCCTTTTTTGATTCCACGTCGAGAAAACTTTGTTTTTGTAAAAAATTCTTTTCTCGTGATTTTTTAGAAAAATGAAATCACATTTGAAAAAAATTAAATCACATTTTCGAACAATCTCCAGATGAATGACTTTAAAATTTCCAAAAAAAGGCATGGTTGCTCTAGCTTCCGCAACTTTTGACATATCAGGTTGCAAAAATTTGTAGCGATAGCTTGAGTGACAAAGATTGTTGGTATTGAATTTTGAAAAAATCGCTCACGGGGTTCGTGATTTATAAAATTTTCATTTTTCCTGCAGACTGAAAGAGAGCAAAATATCTATTTTATCAGTGAGAGCAAAATCGAAGCTAAATGTGTAATCATAGTTCTGCTTGTTTAGCCTTTTGCGCAATTTTGCACAATTAAAATTACTCTATTAGGCTAACTTTAGAAACTTCGTCCAAGACGGTGAATCTTGCATTTCCCCGTCAAGATTTTCCACGAGGAAAAATAATACGTTCCCCGTCAAGCTCTGATGAGGATCGAGGGAGAATATACACGTTTTTTTTCGCTCTTCCTCTTAATCTTCCTACCGCGATTGTGGCGAATGAGCATAAATCATCATCGTACATGCGAGGCAGAGCAATTAGTCAAGAATCGTTGTGAACAAGAGGCTCGACCGCTCGTATGGCATCGGGACGATTAAGGACAAACGCTCGTGCATGCTGTATTATATGGAGTACGTGCTGCGGCACTTTGGCTTCGTCGTTACGAGATTATCCTTGCTGTCCGCAGGATGTGCCACGTCATCGCGGACGCTGCGCGACGCAGTTTTAAGGCCCGCGCGTACGCGCGAGTCATCACGTACTTATTTTTTCTTTTTTTTTTAGATTTATACATTGATATCTGATGGATATTTATATTACTGGAGTATATTATAATGTATACTTTATAAATCTCTGGAGGAGGATCTCCCTGTACAGAAAAATTGGCATTTTCAATATGAAGAATATGTAGTTAAAGTGTAGTTATTGAAGTAAACTTTTATAATTTAATTAATTTTGAATTCTCAATTTTTCAATTTCGACAAAAGGACCGTTTTCCAGATGATTATGGACAAAACGATCCCCCTATTTGAGGTAAGATCATTTCCTTGTGGGGTAAAATAATGCCCATAGAGTAAACTCATCCCACAAGGGTTAAAATGGTCCTGCAAGGGGTAAAATGATACCACAAGAGATAAAATGATCCCCGAGTACCTAGTATTGAATTGAAGTTATTTAATATATTTTGATTTCATTTTATTATAAATATACAAACAATCTGAGAGTCAAAGGGTTATATTACCCAGGAGCACGGAAAAACGAAGCTTTTTTGGGATTTTTTTTTCTATTACCGAACAATGAATCAAAATTAAGTTTTTAAATTTTATTCTATACATATGAAGGTGTGCAAAAGTATTTTTTCCTTATATCTAAGGTACAAAATGGCATGAGGAAAAAAACAAAGCTTCCTTTATGAGGAAGTAAAAGAATTTTTTTCCTCAATCTACTTTAGTTTATCTCTGGAAGTATCCAAGATTTTAATTATTTGTTTGAAAATTTTCAAATTTTGAGATCACATAAAATTTCAAACATTCTCACTAGACCATTCCCGGTACCAAAAAGAGAGTGAAAAAAGGTAAAAAGCCACTGAAAGCACGAGAATTCTTGAACAAATTTTGTGGTGCATTTGAGGCATCTAAATTTCGAAAATGAGATGTAAATTTTTTAAATAAGGATTACGCGCGCACACAATATTGTTCCATACTCTTTCTTTTACCTCCCAGAACTCCGTGCCGACGAGCATCTTCTTATTTCACTCTTTTTTCTCTTCCGTCGCTCGTATCTCGTTCAGCGTTTCGGTGCTCTTTTGCTCCGTTGAGCTTCGCATAGAACTCGCTCGCGAAACGAGAAGCCGCGGATTCTCCGGAGAAACTCCATTGCCTGGGCAATAAAGTTGGCGTTTTAATTCGCGCCCGAGTGCGTCGGGGCCTCTTTTCTAAGTGAATTTAAAAGTCTCACCGTACTGCATTTACCGCGCAGTAAAACCCGGCGTTCACGAAGACCTTCTAATAGCTCCTCCCCTCGATCATTTTGACTGCAGCATCATCAACCATCCTGGCCGCGTAAAGACGCTCTTCCAGAGCCGCGAATGCCCATTGCAACCACATATTCTGCGGCTGTATAATATCGCGAGAAACTTTGGATTATATAGGAATTTTTGCGCGGCTTTTGCGAACGCGGTGGTGAAATTTATCACAAGAAGAGGCAAAGTCTTTTTAGAAGGCGATGAAATGCATGCTTGCGGAAAATTAAGGAAAATTCGATAGTATTATAAGTTATGGGCGATTATTATCGATCCACCAGATTATTTTGATCCATCAGAGGATATCCCGTCTCTTGCGACGCTTTTCTCGTATCAGAAGGAAAATTATAGATATTTTCCGGTAGGTTTTCTTCTACCGAAGACAAGCAGAGGATAATTCGAAAAAGTGGTTCGCAATTTTGCAAAATGAATGAGATTTTGTTCAAATATAGGTTGGATACGCTATTTATAATTCAAATATTCAGTTGAGATGGAAAAATTCATTTTAATCGAATGAATCTTTTTGCTGGGTGCATTTACGTGAGAAAGAACGTGCCGAAATGGCCGTTCTCCAAAAAGATTGGCGAAAAAATTGAATTTAAAAAATCAAGAGATTTTAATTATAATATTAAATATAATATACGACATAAAATGATGACGAACGACATAAAAAATAAAATATAATAATGCAAAAAAAAAAATCAATGAAGCGTAACGTTCCAGCGGCTCCGTTTCTTAGCGGTGTCCATTTTATCCCGCTCTCACTTCTATAATAGCGCAAAATATACAACTGTCAAAATTTGCAAAATACACAACTAGCCGCTTGTCTCAAAATCTCAACCCACGCGAACAAATTCACTCGAAGATGGTATGCAAAATAAAACGCTTGCAGCTGACACGAGTCTTGTTTTTCTCTCGTATAAATAATAACATTCGCACCAAAACGTGCATCGCTCATACGCGTGGGCGCGCCAGAGAATAGCAGGCTCTCTCATTCTCATACATTTCACATCATATTCTCGGCATTTATTTTACTCTCTCGTTTTGTATGCACGATAATTTTGCCACGATATTCGCGCAGCGTCGGCGACCGTGGAATCGTCAATGCGCTTCGCGAAATAGACTCGTCGCGAGTCTTTTTGGCTCGAGTATCAAAAAAAGTTCATCGTTTTTCGCATAGTCTTTGACATTAGTGGGACGATGAAGTCGCATTTTTTTATCAAACAAATCCAATAATACAAGTCCAGGATACAAGCCCAAGAATACATGTTAAAGTATCCAAGACCGAGGATACAAGTCTAAGGATACAAGTCCAAGGTTACAAGTGCACGACTCCAAGTCCAAAGATATCTTTTCCTACTCGTCATAAACGATATTGCGTATGAACAATGCATCCCATTGAATTACCGTGTGTCGTTACTGCATTCGTGGACGTTGGGCGAAGAACAACTGAACTTAAGAGGCGAGGAGTCAAGGCTGAAAACGGTGAACTGCAAGATCAGCTCTGCTGGTTCGAGAAGCAAGAGAAGCGGAGGAAGAAGAAGAAGAAGAAGAGAAGCAATGGTTGTGTGCGAATTTATATGCGCGTGCAGAACCGGGAACGGCAGCAGAAGCTTGGTTCACCGTTCTCGAGGATATATTCGCGGACTAATTGAATTTACGAGCTTGAGAGGGCGAACAAGCTACCGCGAGAGAAACTGAAACTCATCGTGGCGAAGCCACGCGGTCAATATGATCTCTTTCGCGCTCTGCGCTCTGGACCATAGGAGATATATTTTTGCTCATCGCACCGCGAGTTTCTCTCATTCTCCCTCTTCCATTTCCATCTTTCTCTCTATCGTACATGTTCTCGCAATGTGATGGCACAATAACCGTGGATTACCGCTGCTCTTTTCTTTTTTTCACATTTTTGCCCTCGCGTCCAACGCGAGTTCTGCAAGAAGAAACAAAAGTGTGGTCATTCATGTATAATACAGTAGTACAGAATTTCGAGCTGCCAATCCAGTGGTAATTGACGCGGAGTTGCCCTTGGTTGCTCTCGAAAAATTAGTGGAGTATCCCGTGAATTATAAATTGAAAATAATTCGTTCTAAATTGGAAGGAATTAAGACTCAGATATTTTTCAGAATAGGAAAAAATTGTATTAGGGAATTATATAATGTAAATAAATGTAACTATTAACAACGAATATTATTATTATTATTGTTATTATTATTATTATTATTATTATTATTATTTTGAGCGTCCAAAATTTGATGTAGATGAAAAAAAGTCAAAACCTCATCAATTACCAGTCTTCATTTTCTTTTACGGATTCAAATGAGTTCAAAATTAATCTCGAACTATCGCCAAACGTTTGACGATTCCACGTATTAAAATTGCCGCCATCTCCCCTCGGAGCACTATCACGATTTTAGTGATCATTGTAATCGATCCATTGATCATTAGACAACATTTTCGAGATACCCGCTTTTTCGTTCGTTACCACGTGCTGATGCCGTACGAATCAAGAGACTTTTGGTCCAGTGGGCAGAAAAAAACCGGTCTGTTTTCTCGTCGGCGACGCTGCGCGACTCGCGGGTCTGTCGGTCCCCGAATCGGCGGCGAAACCGGTATAACTAACCTGAGATAACGCGTGTGCCTCGGCAGAGCTGCCGGAGACGAAATAAACGAGAGAACGAGGGTAAACGTACTCTGAAACGTGTGATATATATACGACGAGTGTGGTCAACCGCAATATCATCTACCTGCCTATTATTATTTCATTGCTCGGTTTATAGTGAACGAATGCAGAATGTTTTGGTCTTCCCGTTGAAGAATAAGCGTGACAAGAAAAACAGAATAAGTGCGAATAATTCATAATAATATATATTCTTATTTTTGCTTCCTCGTGCAAGGAGACAAATGATTTATTAGTGTTAAAGACAATTTTTTCAAAATGGAGTTTTAGTCAATTGTAGACCATTTATTAAACTTATTCAAATTTATTGGGATAATTTATTTAAATCAAATTAATATTTTTTTTTTGTGTAGAAAAATCTTTGTATTTGTAAATGTTTTTTTTAAAAAGATTTTTAAGCGCCCTTATGTGTTTGAAATTACCTGAAACCTAAAATTTGTGTTAATACTATATATTTATTTTGTCTTTTTTTTAATAAATTCGTTTAAAATGAATAAAAATTATTTAAATACAATTTATTTGAATAAAAACATGTACCTTTTTGGCGCAGAGGAATCTTTTTTTGGTGACGTTTCTTATTTGTTTAGATTTGCATGCCTTCGTATGTGTTTAAAAATATGTAAAACCTAAAAAGTGTGTTAATGTTATATTTTTATTTTGTTTTTAAGCTTTTTTTATGCATCAGCAGAAATAATTTATTAATTTAAGAAGAATTTTTTAAAAATAAATGAAATTTTATGAAAATATCGGCCTAATCGGCTATTTATTGAACCGGTATTTAAATGAATCAAAAAATTTATTGAAGTAAATATTTTTTCTCGGTGCAGAGGAATCTTCATTTTCGTTTAATTTTTTTTTTCGATCTTCATGAGTCCTTGAATGGTTGAAATGACCTAAAACCTGTATTTTCGGGACGAATGACGCGCATTTTGTTCATCTAAAAAATAATAACGACAAATTCCCCATCTAAACAGAACGTATTACTTTCTTTCGGCGGTTTCGACGATCATCAACGAAAAAGGAAAAAAGCACGCAGCATCATTTGTCAAAAAGAATGCGGACCCTTTTAACGTTCTTGCGGACTCAAAGCTTCAACAGCAGTAGCTGCATTTCCCCCTTCTTCTCCCTCTCTGTATACCGCCATTTTATTTCTCTTCGCGCGCATGAAAGCTTCACTCTCGCTTCTCCTCGTCGACGTTTACTCACGAGCTCGTTCTTTCTCTTTTTTTCTTTTCCATTTTGTATGAGAAACTATCCTCGAATTGTGTGTGGACTACTGTGGACTCTCCGACAACACAGAAACAGAGTGCATCGTGCGAAATCGTGCTTTATTCTCGAACGCGGAAATTTAAGCGCGCATGAAGGCTTCCGTCTCGCTTTTTTACTTTTTTCTTTTATTCCTTCAATTCCGTACACTCTCCGAGAGCTTCGAACTTGTTTTAAACTCTGTTCTCAATCGTTATTGGTGTGACAAAAAGGAACAAGACCTTGGTTCTCTTATTCGCTGATTTGGGGAATTTTTTTGTTTTGTTTGGTAAATAAATAAAATTGGTTAACAATTAAAAAATGAATTTTCCAACTCGTCATAGGAAATTGTCGTGAAAATATCAAATTTGGATCTGATTTTGCGTTGGTGAGTTTATTTAGACATTATTGAGGTATGTTTAAGTCAATAATGATAATTCCCTTCTTTTTCTAATTTTTCAAATTTTCGTCCATCATTTTGGATGGAATCTATTCTGCCTCTACCGTCCATTTTGCCTCAAACTTTTCCTATATAACGGCTCTTTTACTCACTCGCTCTTTTGATAAGAATCTCTCGGTCTCTCTCTTTTTATACGTCTTTGACATCTCGCTATTGTCACGATCGTCACCGGTGCATTTTTATGCACGAGACGAAAACGTTTTGGCGCTTTATCGCTCGTTCATACAGCGGCAGATTTTAGTCTCTCCTGGCTTTTTCCGCTCCTTCTCTCTTCTTTCTCTTCATCTTCGCGAGATTTCTTTCATCTCCGACGGTTCACTCGGGATTCTGATGTTTCTGGTGATGCCGGATCGCGAATGAACGACACGTGCAGCTTTTAGCGAGCTTATAGATTCAACCACTCGCCAAAAGTGTTTGTCCTATGCCGAGAAGAGAAAGAGAAAACGACAGAGAGCGCTTTCCCGACGATTTTCTCCCTTTTTGTTCGTTCCACATCTGTGAAAGCTTCTGAGACGAATATATAATATATGAGAAACTTTTCGGATTTTGCCGTGCAAGATCGAATGAAATGGCAGCGAGCTTTCTGGACGAAAGCTCAGAAACCGCAGAAACGTCTTTCTCGATCCTTTTACCAAGTCCGCAGTTTATCCACGAGAATGAGCGTATTCATTAATTCTAGCCTCGGCTTCGAGGAAGCTGTTTTGAAAAAAAACAGTCCCTTTTAAAGAAGAAATCTGACGCGCGCGATCTCGATCCGCCTTGCATTTGATACGCGCCCAGAAGTTACATATTCGTCCGCTCGTTGTTTTGATACAAGGCGCAATTTGTACGAAATTTATCGCGAAACTTTGCCGGAAGGATGCAGATTTTATCTCGATGATCCGCTGACGCCGCGAGTGAATCGGCGTTATGGGAGGCGAAGAAGGCGAAGAAACGGCGCATATGCGAGATCGGTAGACACGTTGCTTCCTGTTTTGAATACCTTGGCAAGAATCGTGAATCACCGTGGCTCAGACGATCGCAAGTTCTTTCTAGACTTCTCTCGCTCCTTTCTCAAGCACAATTCATAATCATTCAGGTGCATTTAACAACAAACTAGCCTTAATTACGGGCCTTAATTGCCAGGATATCCCGTTCCCCATTTTTCTAAATTTCTCAGAATTCTCCAAAGAAATTAGATGCACTGTTGCAGCGTCTTTCGGAGGTAGGGACATTGTTATTGTGCGGGAGACTAAATTTTTATTTCTAAATTGGTTGGAAAAAATCCATGACTTGTACGAATGAATAAACATTGTCGTTTGGTTAGTTTATTATTTGTCGGATGAGAGGGAGCTCCTATGAAAATTGGCAATTGCCAAGAAATATATTCTTCTCGAACCAGCTCGAATGGTAAATGGGACGCTTGTTAAATTTTATCGACGCCATTTTCGCCCCTGTTGCAATTCCCTACGATGCAGGTGCGACTGTAGACTTTCTATAAACCTTTCAAAGGTAGTGCGAGCTTCTCTCCGCTCTATATAACATTTTCTACAATTCTTCATGGTTCTTTACGATTCTCTATAATTTTTTATGATTTTCTACGATTTTCGGAGATTCTGTACGATTCTGTACGGTTTAGGACGATCTATACGGTTCGTGTATAATTCTGTACGGTTCTGTACAATTCTCAACGATTCTCTGCAATTTTCTGCGATACAAAAACTGGAGAGTGCAAAAATCTACACATTTTCCCACTCGATATTATATTCCGAAAACCAACCTGCGCCAAAACGAACGCGTTCCTCTGCGGGAAAAAAACTCCGCGGTAGAGCGTTCGGTGAATACGCAACGAGGGTGAAAAAAAAAATAAAACACCTCTAATTACGCGCGAACTAGATCTCTGAGCTGAACGAAAGATCGCGATGATTCATGACACGCGGAGTAATCGAAAACGCCGAGAGAAAACGGCAATCGCGCTTTGCGTATTCATTTCTCCGTCGGTACTAAAGAGCGCGTGATCTCTCATTACAAAATGCCTCGACGCAACTCGCTTCGCGATTTCGCGTTGCTCCGCCTTAATTATAACTACGTAAGAAAGATCTCGACGCTTGTACGCACGATAAGCGTCCCTCTCTCTCTCTTACGATCGAAAGTGTGATCGAGAATACGCGAGACACGATCGTTACGCACCTCTTTGCGATTAGACCGAATGACCTTCAAGTGCAGTACGGCATGCAGAGAGAGAGAAGGAGGCAACGAATAATGCTCCGCCCAATTGCAATTTATTTAATTACCCACATGACGATTTATGCACGGTAAAGAACGGGGCAAACCCGATCGCGTTGGGGTAATGATGGTCATCAGATTTACGAGAAATTTCGTGATTTTTTATTTTTCTTCCCTCACGATATCTCTTCGCGAAAATGGGCTGGCAATTTATATCCAATATCATTCTCATCGTACTGATAAAAATGTGATTTTTATTCGCATCGCGAAATTAAAAAAATAAAGAACTCCGATGTCAGGCGGAAAGGTAGATTTTGCGATTTCCTCGCCGGTCGAAATTTTTCCCCGAAATTCCAAATTTGCACGTCGTAAAAGTTTATCGATTAATTTATGCAACAAAGATTCCCATACAATTACCAAACTCTTCATTCCGATCGCTTCCGCATCGCGTAATTGCATCGAGCATGTAAGAAACTCGAGCATACACGCAGCTTTCTTTATTCGCGCGAATTATTTCTTTGGCACTCGAGACACCCCATCAAGGCTTAATCGTATGGTATTATTTTCGTGTGTGTGCCTATACCTCGCTTCCTCGTTGCTTAAACATCTTGCGTTGGGCCCGTTTATTCGGTTCAACCCTTGCGCAAGCTATACTTATTATCCTCATTGTGCACGTGTAATTCCTGTAACGAAATGTAAAATACAACGGATACAGTGTAATATGTAGAATTCGAGAAGAATTTAGTTAGTGCACAATTGGAGAATAACTATTAGAACGAATTGTGTCCTTTTTTCAAAAAAATGGAAAAGAAATTATTGCCCATGCGCGAAATAAGTGGCGAAAGAAATCGTGGACTTTTTGGAGAAAAGTGTAGTACGCAGAAGGATTTAGTGCACAAGTGCCGAATAAGTAGGTATAGATATAGGCAGGAAGCCAGACAGGCAGGAAGGGATCTAGACTTGGCCGTGACCATGAAAGTGTAAAGATCCGACATGCTATAACGAGCGCCATGGTTTGTAACTCTGTATGATATATACGTATATATTTATATGCCATAAAGTCAGCGGGTAAAAGGTTGGAACGCGCCAACTCGTTTCTGCGAGGTTCTTTCAATCTGATAACTCATTATTCCTGTAATAACGTGTAATAAGGTATCAGCGATAATCAATTATTACAGCCTTGAGATTCGCAATCTCGGATATCTTGATTTAACGTAACTGAGAATCCGTAGAGATCTTTTTCGCCTTTAATTTTGTCCACATACTTTTTTCTTTGGCTCATCAATGTTTGCCTCTTATTCACATATTTCTTCTTCCAAAATACAGACTTTGCCACGACCGAATATTAATCTCGATGATAGATTCCTGCGGACAAATATCTTGCTTAATTCCGTGGCGAAATGTCCCCCGAAATTTGCTTGTATCGTCTCCATCGAGACGCGGTGACGAGTAGCGAACTTCTCTTTTTTATTTATCAATCGCGATTTAAAACCGCGTCGATCGATTCGCGGTGAATCGCGAAAAAAGGCGGGGGAGGGGCAGGGGGGGCTCTTGATCCTCGGCTTCTCTTTGTGAGAGTAAAAAGCGCCGCTTCGTGGCTTCTCGCGCGGTTGTTTGATTTTCAAGGCACACGTCGCCGGGGACGTACGTATAAATACCGTAGAACGACTCACAATGAGGAAGAATCGACGTGAAAAAAAAACCAGCGAGCTGCCGAAAACGACGAGGTAGAAATTGAAGAAACAGCGAGCGACTTCGTGGCAAATTTAAATTTCCAATCGTCGATCCAGCATGTTGCAACAAATTGGCCGAATGTTGTCGCGTGTAAAGGAGAATTTGAAAAACAGGGTTATTGGATGATGGCGAGAAATCCCATAATATTTTTTACCGCCTCCATTTACAGAAATAAGCGGCAATCAATTTATAACAATTTTGTGCTCATTGTAGTGATATTAATTGTGATTTTTATCGCTGATTTTGAATTTTCACCTGAATCGAAAAAAATGCCAAAATTGCATTGATGCATTTTAACGTAACTTTAAATTAATAAAATAGTACAATAAAAAGTACAACATTGTTTGTTGACCCGCTTTTACCCCGTTTCCCAGCGCGCCATTGGAGTAAAAATGCAACCAAGATGGCGTCTTCGTTGTAATTGGATGGTTGAGCCGATTGAATAAATATCACCGAGAAAGAATCCTCGAGAATGTACACTTGAGCTTTCGACATTCGTCCGCCTCGACGATAATGCACCGGGTACAAAAAACCTTTGGTCCAGGGTCAAGGGCATCGGAGTCACATTCAGTCTCGTTATACGTTCGCGTTGGAGGGAATGAAGCTTTCATGCTGAAGAGGAAGAGTCAAAGGAAACGAGGGAGAGCGGGGGTGAGGCTCTTTGCAAAGAAATAAGAGAAAAGAATGAGCGAAAAAGGGCGTAGAGAGCGTCGCAAGGAGAAAAAATAATTAAGGGTTCCCCAGACATGGTCCTGTGTACCGTCGGTGACCCTTTCAAGGTCGGCCGCGCCTTCCGCCTGCATCATCGAGTTGAAAAGTCTAGTCAAATTTTTTTTTCCGTTCTTTCTCGTCCCTCATTCTCTTTCTATTTGCTACCCTGCGGCGGGGGCTAAAGTTGAAGAGCTTCCAGGGGTTTGCGTTTCCATGACAACGTGGCCGCCGGGATTACGGAGATAGACGCTCCGACGCCCGTATTCTCTCGCTTCTGCCTGTCGCAACCCCCATTTTTCGTTCGGCCTGCACCTAGCAACAGCTTTCACTCCTCCGCTCGTTTCCACCCTTGGATGAAAGTCCACGGTTATCCAACATGGCGGAAAATTCATGCCATCCGAAGAAGTAATCTCGCTAAGGGTTGTCGAAAATTTAACGCCTCTTTTTTTACGTGCTAAGATGATGAGCTTTACTGCAATGCATCACGTTGTTATTTTTAATTGTAAGAAAAAATTTGTACTGTTATTTCGATACAAAATGGCGGTGGCAGAGCCAAGCATGTGAGTTACTTTCTTTTAGAGCTCCTGGGCGGATTTTTAGTAAAGTATAAGATCTGGAACAAAAAATCCAAGAATTTTTCAATCTATATATTACTGGCTAGGGAAGTACGTAGGGGTTGTTTTTTTAAATAAAATATTGTAGAAATGGTGCACTTCTGAAGAAATGAATCGATTTTTCGCTAAAACATCCCCTTAGTATTCGAGATACCTGAACCAAGCTGTTTGGTCCCATATTTGCAATTAAATGTTGCGCGGAATTCAATTTTAATGGTGGTTATCATATTTAATTTTTTTTTAAAATGATTATGGAGGTGGTTATTTTGCCCCTGGGACCGTATTTTGCTTTGTCCTTTGGATTATTGAAGTATTTTAAGAAAAGGGGTATCACAATACTATTAGAGTATGTTGGAGGTGTTTTTTCTTAATGCGATCAGAATGACAGTAAAAAAAAAAAATGTTCAACTTTTAATTGACAATTGTCATGAAAATGTTATTATATAGATCCGATTGTCCGTGGGCAGGCTATCTTGGAATATTTACCCTCATTGTGATAATAAATCTCATTTTTTTAATTTCCAACTTTTAATGTTTCTCGATAGTTTTAGACGGTGGTGTTTTGTCTCCGGTGGCCATCGCACCTCCTAGTTCCCTGTATATAAAAATATATTATATTGAATATAAAAAAAACATAAATATACTTTGCCTTAAATAACTGGTATTCTGAATATGTATTAAATATATGAGGCGTACGCGAGATATAGATTTTAAATACGTAATTTTCTGAATGAGAAATGTATCATAAATATATTTAAATATAAATACAAATATTATGTAAAATACATTAGAAAACGTCTCAATTCGACTTGTAATAAATAAGGGTGTAAATAAGGGGTGGCATTTGTCATCCGAGACTCCTGAAATTTCCCGAGGTAAGCTCGAGGCTGTCCCATGCTCATTCTGACATTACTTTAATCATTAACAAGATGGCGGCTAAAATCAATCTTCCAGAGTGTTGAAATATCTCAATTCGTCTTCGACGATTCCGTGTGCGGATGAATATCGACGTTGCAGGCGCGACGAAAGCTTTTCGGTGCAAATAATATTCAAGGCTGCTTCCCCTTTAGTTGCCATGGCCCTGTTGCCACGGGGATGATTGACAGAGCACGAAAGCTCCTCTCGCGTCGAGAGTTTGCCGAGCTTTTCCCCGTCTCTCTTGTGCTGCGCGCGTTACCAACCCCCTGGTATTCGTTGCTACCACGATTCACGTCTATTTTGCACATACACACCGGCTCTACTTCACAGAGTCTGTTGTGCAAAACCCACCCTCTTTTTAACCGTGGAAAGAACCCGGGTTTTCAAGAGCCTCCGCTGATGATAGTGGCGCGTGATATACAGCCGATGATGGTGTATTTGAAATCGAAAAATGGAATTAACCGGCAGCCATTGATTCGGGGCCAGGACAGGGGATGAATGCGGAGGGTTGCAAGGGAGCTGGCAGTGAAAGCAGGTTGGTTATTTGGCCTCGAGCAGACTTTTGCTTCCATTTGAGGAACCATCTTCATGGCAACCAGAGCCCCCAATTTCATCCCCTGTGTACACAGTGTTTCGCTCCTTATTTCATCCCCCGCCCGAGCCTTTTGAATCTGCTGAAGAAAATTCTAATCTCTACCTTCCGAACGACCCCCTCCAGCCCTGTATCGTCTGCTCTTGTCGCGTTCTGCGCCCTGGCAGTATGGATTTTTTGGCTTTTTCTTTTCCATCCTCTAAACCCGTCGACCCTTTGCGCGACTGCCTCTACTCGAGAGTGGCGCGACGCCAAATTTTTCACGAGCACCTCTCGACCTCGGGCCTCGGGTTCGTTTGGCTTTTATTTATTATTATTTTCAATATTTTTCCACCGACAGGGAGAATTTGCATATGAGACAATTTAAGCCAATTGGGCTGTCCAAAAAATTACTGTTTGTCAAAAATGTTGTCTGTATGTGGAAATTTGAGTTAGAATGACGTTGCATTTTTTTTTTAAATTTTTTTTAGCGGTCTGAGTCCGTTCTAGGCTATTGATTCTTATTTTTTATCTGAAATTTGACTTAGAATGCTGAACAAGCTATTTTTTTTAAATAAATATTATGGATCATTCGGGTATACAATTGCAGCCTCCGATACGTGAGGACATTTTTGAGTTAGTATCATTTTTGGGGCGGCTAAAGTGGCGTCGAATGTGTGATATGTAAATCGCCAACCCTCCTGGCACTCCCAGTTCCATCCTCTTCGCATTTCCGCTCCCTCTTTGTCATCCCCCGCTCAACGCACCCCCTGTCTTCTTTTATACGTGCATTCACCAACATTCGCGACAATAAGCCAGAAAACAACGTGGTAGTCCTTGAAATTCGAATGACGGATCTCCTCGAGACACATTCGCTTCGTCGCGTCATTATTTTCGTGTCCCAACGATCGTTGTTATCATCCCCTAACCTTACTCAGCTGCTCTTGGACCGAATTCATCGAATGCATGAAATAAATGAATCCCAACTCCCATCCCTTCATGACGAGAGACCAAGTTTTCGAAACGCTGAAATTGCTAGTTCAAAAATCGTCATTATCATCCACCTTACGCCCCCTATACCATGGTGGACGAATCTCTGGGAATTTCTAGAATTTTACATCTGGCAATTCTTCATCACCATCATCTGTTGATGATGATGATCATCGCAGCAGTACTATAAGTATAGGTACACGCGAGTCAAAATATATCCAGCATTCTTCAATGGGAATCCAATCGCTTATTCGACGATTCCAATTGAAGAGTTAATGGCCTCCATGCACGGGGTGGTTTACAGACACACGAGCTTTCGTTCTATGAAAAAATAATGATAATGATAAGACCATAAGCAATGGCGGAGCGAGAGTCGATGGGGGATACGAAAAATGGTGATGGGGATGCGCGAGGAATAGAGTGTAAAAGAGTTTGTCGGAGGGTTCACAAAAAATACATATATATAGGGGGAGTCGGGGGTTGATGGTTAAGGGGTGGAAATGCTGAGTGACTTTGAGTTGAGAATCGACGAGGTCAAAGCGTGTGGGCGAATAATCGAAGCCGCTGGGGAGGGAAGCCACTCGTAAGCCATGCCCCATCGGTCGGAGGGGTTGAATGCGGAAAATAAGGGGTGCCGTGCGTTGCCAAGAGAGCTTCGGGCCAGAAATCAAAGTGCAAAGAGCTCTCGAGGATCCCCCGGGGTTGTATATATTACATATACCATATAAACGCGGTGGGGTAAATAAAAATTCAGTCCAACCCCTGTGCGGTGACGATCGATAACCCTCTGGCACATCGTGATGTGCAAAAGCATGGGAAAAAGGATGCGTGTGCAATACGCATGAGCTGCAGCAGCCCCTATTGTTCACCTTGTTTATATACGAATAGGGGCGAGAGGGGGCAAAATGGACACCGTAAAACGATAACTAAGGGCACGTTCCGAGAAACGCATAGAGCGCATAGCAGCGCATAGATGGCATGAGCGGAAGAAAAGCGTTCCGTAATTTTTAATCGGTCGAAGGTACACGATGCCTCTAATGCGAAAGCATCAAGCGCATGAATAGCATTTTCATGCCCTCCGTTGCGAATTTCGGAACGCTGTCCATGCGCAGAATGCGCAGATATGCGTTTCTCGGAACGTGGCCTAAGTAAACTTGTTTTTATTTGAAAATACCGTTTGTATCGGTTATCGGCAAAGTAGATACCACCCCAAAAATTTGTTTTTTTTTTCAAAAATTGAATTTTAATCGCAGTTGCCTTATCTAATGTGTTTTTTCACCATTATGGGGGTGGCTGTTTTTGTTTCTGGTACCTTAATTTGCTTGGGTCCTTGGATTATTGTAGCATTTTCAGTAAGACCCAGTTACCATAATAAAAAAATTAGTCTATATTAAGTCTACGATTAGTCTCTCACGTAGTCTACGAAAAGTCTCTCTAATGGAACAATATAGACTTCGGATATAGACTTTTCATCGAAATTTACATTCCGCAATAAGTGTCTCATAAGTCTATATAATAATAAGTCTATATTCATGTAGACTAATAAATCTGTATGAACGTGAATTCATGTCCCGCGCTCATTTGGGCTCTCAAAAGTCATTTTTTTTAAATATGAATATCGACTTATGAGCATAAGTCAATATTTATATAGACTTATAAGTCTACATAAATATAGACTTGGGTCGGGACTTCACAAGTGAATGAGAATTCATGAATCGAAGTTATTTTCTCTTTCAAAAGTCTTTCAAAAGTCTCTCTTTTAGAATAAATACAAATGATATCTGTATTTTTTTCGCCCAAATTGAATTCCAGGATTCATGAACCCTCATAAGTTAAGTTATGAACGGCCACTGGGCTTATGAGGGCTCAGGAATCCTGGAGTTACATTTGCGGCGAATAAATACAAATATCATTTGTGTTTATTCTAAAAGAGAGACTTTTGAAAGACTTTTAAGAGACAAAATAAGTTCGATTCCTGAATTCACATTCAGTTGTGAAGTCCCGACCCAAGTCTATATTTATGTAGACTTATAAGTCTACATAAATAACGAATTATACTCATAATTCGATATTCATATTTTAAAAAATAACTTTTGAAAGCCTAAATAAGAGCGGGTTATGAATTTATGTTCATATAGATTTATAAGTCTATATGAATATAGACTTATTAGTATATAGACTTATGAGACACTTATTGTGGAATGTAAATTTCGTTGGAAAGTCTATATCCAAAGTCTATATTGTTCCATTAGAGAGACTTTTCGTAGACTACGTGAGAGACAAATCGTCGACGTAATATAGACTAATTTTTTTTACACGGGATACTATCAGAGTATGTTGGGGGTGGTTTTTTCTTAAAGAGATGAGTGACAATTTTTTTTTATTTTCCAATCTCTGCTAGGCAATTGTCATGATCGAAATTTAGATCTGATTTTGCGGGAGTGAGTATATTTAGGTATA
The DNA here is from genome assembly GCA_946863875.1 of Alloplasta piceator. Lineage (NCBI taxonomy): Eukaryota > Metazoa > Arthropoda > Insecta > Hymenoptera > Ichneumonidae > Alloplasta > Alloplasta piceator. The sequence continues at coordinate 623,762 of OX333073.1, forward strand.
TCATTCCCTATTATAATTTTTTCCCTTATTTTCTAATTTTTTGGATTTTTCCATATTTTTTATGGTGTCCATTTTACCCCTTCTCCCTTATATATACATATGTATCTATATATGTATGCTTGTCGCGTTATTCGCGCACAAACGGCAAAAGGAGTGGCCGGCGAATGTATAAATGATGGGCATGGTACGTATATACAAAAACCATGCCGGCCATGTTTGAACGAGGGTGTTGCCAGGGGGTGTAACCGTGACTGGTCCGTATCCATGACGACGTCATTCTACCCCGACCGAACTGAATCAAAGCCTTGGAAAACGAGAGGGCGAACAGGCGAAACCTTGCGGAAACAGATCGAGGGTACATCGAGATAGAGAGAGAGCGAGAGAGAGATGACAGTAAAAAAGGTTCGCGAATCAACGGCAACCGGAAGTTGACTCGACTGGGCCCAAGTCGCCGTGAACCAGGACGCGTTTGACGTGGATGAACGGCGACGATGATAATGATAACGTCAAGGAAAACTATAATAGTGATAATGCCCTGAAAGGGATGGATCAGAGGGTGGTCGAATTATCGTACCAAAAGTAACCATCAAGCGGATTTAGAAGCGAAATTTGGTTCAATCAAATTTTGATAATTTATTTAATTTCGGGGCTGATAAGCATATATTAGGCCGATAAATTGATAAAATTTTGTTTATTTTAAATAAATTTATTTAAACTGAATAAATTATTTGTTTCTATGCGAATTTGTATTGATAATGATCGGATTGGGAGTGCACGATAATTGTCAATGATTTTTTTCACTTGTAAGGAAATTAATGGACCATTTGGATTTATTCGCTTCAATTTTGAAGATGACTCTGTTGAATAGAATATTTATGCACCTGGAAAAAAGATTTATTCATTTCAAAAACATTTTTTTTATTTATTCGATTATAGACCTAATAAATAGCCCGTTAGGCCGATTTTAAAATAAAATGTTATTGACATTATTAATCAATTTTAGTAAATAAATAAATAAACGAAATAAATTTCAATTATTGAAAATAAATAAGTAAAATTTCAACCGAAAAGCTGATTTATTAGACAAATAGGCTATTTCAGTCCGAAGGGTTATTTATTAGGACCTCATAAATCAGAATTAAATCAAGAATTTATCGGATCTCATAAGTCGGAAAAATATATTCGAATCAAATAAATCTTCTTTCTGGGTGCACACTCAATTCTGAGTAGCGATTAAATAAATTTTGTCGAAAATTATGCATGCACGAACCTAATCACTGATAATATTGACACGATCATGTCGATACCGAATGCGCAATTTGTACAACGACTAAATTTAAGTGTGTGATTTTCAATCGTAATCAACGTCGTATGAAAATCGATCCAACGTTCGAGCAGATTGGCGCTGGGAGAAGTTTTTTTTTTTTAATTACATGTACGATCACTGAGGATACCAATTAACCCTTGCAACCTATCTTATCCAATTAACTCGACGTGAATGAAAAATATATGTAGCGGCTTGTACCATGTCGTATATCGTAATCCGTATGAGATGGCGCTTTGCAAATAACAAAAAAATAAAAAAGATGGAGGAAATATCATTCTGACGAGACTGCGGCGAATGAGGATGCTCGATAATCGTTTGACTCGGGGATTGTCGCTTTTATCTAGAAAAAAATTATCCAGTCGGTTTAATTAGATAGTTAAAAAGATTTTTTTAGTTTTTTTCGTCCTCGCCTAATACGACTCTATTAATATTTTTTATAACCTGCCTGAGGTTTTTTTTTTTTATTTCAAGGTATTTAGTAGATAATACATTGAGACCTGAAAGCTATTTCTTTCATGCTGAATCATGTGTTTTTATAGTGAAGAAATATGCATTTCAATGGCAAACATTTTTCATCATATTTCAAAATATTATGAAATATTTTATTATTTGAATAATCAGAGTTTGTGAAAATATTGAGTAATATTTACTGTAATCCCGGATGAGGCAAATTTGTACTTCTAAATATGAAATTGGAGATATTTCTTTTGTGAGACAAGATGGTTTATTATTGTTTTCTAATTTGTTTTTTTTTTCAATCCTTCCAATTTTTTGTGAGTTCTTCCAATTTCTTTCTGATTGCAATACAAATTTTAACAAACTGTCATGTTTCCTATACATCTTCACCAAAGATCCTCCATCGCTCATAAATCCTAATTAATCGAACATCCAATCAACAGATATTTCCTTATGATTCACCACGCTCCTGACATTATATATCGAAATTCATATCAACTCCTGAGTGATAAAATCATTTTCCATCGGAACTTTTTTTTATCTCTGATCGAACGCCAAACTTTGTACAGAGAAAAATAAATGAGACATCCGTTTCGTCCGGTTTCACAACTAAGAGTGGAGGCACTGAGGTAATCACAGGGGCGTAAAGAACCGAAACGAAAAACGTTCCTCTCCCTCTCTCTCAGCGAGCGCATTTACGGTCTATCGATTTGCCACGCCCAGTAGTCGGCCATTTTTGCCTGAATTAGCGGGATTTTGTAATTAATTAATGCACACTCGTTCTACCTTCTCCTTGACGCGCTTCAGCAAAGTTTCCACCCTGTCGCATCGACCACCAGACTCACTCATTTTCTCACCCCCTTTGGGCTCTTCTCTCCCTCCCTCTCTCTCCTTTCTCTCCATAGTCGCGGTCCTCATCGGACGATCAAATCCTTTTACCTCATTCCTACAAAAGTTCCTCTCGTGCCTCGATTCGAGCACCCACGAGAGGATCCGTTTATTTCCTTTTTTTCCGCGGCCACTCGCGATATATTCCTCTCTCTTACACTTTTTCTTTTTTCCTCTCTTTCTCTCATTACGCAGTCTGAATTTATAACGAATCAACGTACCGTACGGAATATCTTTGACGAATCTCGTGGGATTCGATCCAGGCACGTTGATTCTTTTTTTGTCAATAGTCTTCGGGACAGAGAATGGTGAAGAAAAAGCTGTGGTATTTGATGAGCGATACAAGGGAGAGTAGAATTAAAAAAAACCCTTAGGAAAATCGGGCTGCTGGAATGATGTCTCGGGATATAAATTTATTGCTTTAAATATGAGAACAACATTTTTTATCGGTTTTAAAAAATTGTATGTGATGAAAAAGTGATTTCGTTATTTTGGTATTTTTATATTTTCTTATTTTTATGTATTTGTATTTTTATACTTTCACATTTTTATATTTCTATATTTTTATACCTTTTTATTTTCATAATTTCATTTTGCTTCCTCCTAAAGGAAGCTTTGTTTTCGCGAAATTTTTTTTCTTCGCAATTTTCATGTCAGATGTTCAAAATGTCCCAAAACGTCGAGAAATCACATTTAGAAAAAATGTCCGGACGTATGTATGTGTGTATGTGTGTGTACGCTTTGTGCTTTCCTTAAATTGAATATGTCTGGAGAACGCTTCGAGCGATCGACTTGAAATTTGGTATACAAGTAGACTACGTATGTCCCTGTTCTAAGTGCAATTTTTTTTGATATTGCAAAATAATTGTCTATTTGGCTGGATTTTGTATTTTCTGTAAACTGTTTGCTAGTCGTCCAACTTTCGTAATTTTGCAGTTGCCACCCTGAAATTTTATGTGCAGGTCCACTTTATCATAAGGACGGTTGGGATTGAATTTGGGAAAAATCGCTCGAGAGGTTCGGTTTGAATTTTTTTTTTAATTTTTCGCAAAAAATTTGTAAGTCCTCTAACTTTGGTATTCTTGCATCTGTCGAGCTGAATTTTTTTGTAACGATACACTCAATAACAATGAAAAATAATACCAAATTTCATAAAAATCGCGTGAGGGGTTCGGTTAAAAAAAAATTTCGAGATTTCCATAAAATTTTTGTTAACGCTCTAACATTCGCATTTTTAGAAGTATCGAGCTAAAATTTTTTGCACAAATACACTAGATGATAAGAATGGTTAGGGTTGAATTTGGTGAAAAACGCTCAAGATGTTCGTTCGCAAAAAAAAATTTGAAGTTTTCGAAATTAGCAGCTATCGAGTTCACTTCTCTAGCACAAATACACTGGACGACAAAAACAATTAATAATGTAAATGAACGGAATTGTTCAAAAATCATGCAAATTAGAAATTTGCACAAAGCTTCTTCATTTGTTTCCGTCGTTCGTGAAGCTTCCTTTATGAGGAAGCCATGATAATAAACATACATGTTATAAAGATGTTCAAGGAGATCCTCATAAAGGAGGGTTGATGAACGCCGGAAAAAAATGAGGAAGCTATGTGCAAATTTCTAATTTGCACGATTTTTTTATTATTTTTTTAATCCTTGACGTTCTTTTTTTGGTTTTTAGAAGTATTTCGTGATTTAAATATATACAAGAAATTCATCATTGACTTGTTATTGACATCAAAATATACTACATAGTAAGATTTTGTTATTTAGTTAGCTTTATATTTATATAATTCCATATTTTTGATATTTTTTAGATACTTGGCGTCCTTTTTTGCTTTCTAGAAATAATTTGCGAATCGAATCCACAAAAATTTGGTGATCTTCACTGTTTTATTGATCTCAAACCGTAGCGTTTTGCAAGAGAAAAAAAAAAATTGTGAAAAGGAAGAAAAAGAGAATAATCGCTTTCCATTATGAAAATATGTATTCGGAAGACGAAGAAGAAGAGGAAGAGGAAGAAGAAGAGGAGGAGGAAGAGGAGGATCGAGTCACATCGCCGGGGCTGTAATTGACGATGGGAGATAGTCCGATGTATCGAGGACTCGCGCGTCCACTCAACCGTGAGGAGATCACGATAGGATCTAATTCCGGTCGCGAACAAATTGAATGGGAAGATACACTTTTTTCCGTGCATCGTCCTCCTCGCGGTCACCGTGCATCGCGCAAATCGCAGTAACGGAGAAAGGAGAAATATCGATAGAGCGAGCGGCCTTTTCTCATTCGCAACGTATAAATTCCCGATCCTATTAGCAAGGCAATTAAGGGCCGCGTATGATGTACCGGGAGATCCTTCCGTGTCCGCGATATATGCGTCTATGTCCGAGCCTCGGATTAACCGATAATCACAAACACGATACGGGGCAACGTGAATAGAATGTTGATATAATGGATATGATAGTTGACCGTATCATGTGAATTGCCATCGCCTTTCTTCGCCGACGAATACACTGACGAGGTAATCGTGATTGAGCACCCAGAAACAAGATTCATTCGATAGAAATAAATTTATTCGATTTACTTCAATATGGACCAGAAAAGGCAATTATAGAATAAAATTTTATTTCAGATAAATTTCCAAATTAATTTCATTATTAAAAAAAATATTGGCAGGCTTTGGTCCACTTTTTAACTATGAAAAAACTCACTGTTTTTAGGTGCGGAATTTGTGAAAAAAAATCATTAATTTAAAAAGGTCGTTTTTCATGTTTCCTCTTGCATCGATAAAAAAAACACATAGCGGGACGATATGGAGAGGAGGGAAAAATCTTTAAAAAAATCAGGACTCATTTAGGGTGACATGGAAGCCAAAAAAAAATAAGCGACAAAAATTGTGAGGGGTGAGGGAGATCACCTGCTGGTTTCATTTGGAATGTCCCATATACTTGAATTACATTACGAAAATGAAATGAAAAAATTGATTTTTGAAAATCCCGACTGCGTATAACCTTCGCCTCCTCGGCGAAGCCGCCGAGGAGTTTTCGCTCGTGAAATACCGTAGCTACGTCTCGAACATTATGAAATATAATACGCCCGTGTAAAAAAAAATAGTCTATATTAAGTCTACGATTAGTCTCTCACGTAGTCTACGAAAAGTCTCTCTAATGGAACAATATAGACTTCGGATATAGACTTTTCATCGAAATTTACATTCCGCAATAAGTGTCTCATAAGTCTATATAATAATAAGTCTATATTCATGTAGACTAATAAATCTGTATGAACGTGAATTCATGTCCCGCTCTCATTTGGGCTCTCAAAAGTCATTTTTAAAAAATATGAATATCGACTTATGAGCATAAGTCAATATTTATATAGACTTATAAGTCTACATAAATATAGACTTGGGTCGGGACTTCACAACTGAATGAAAATTCATGAATCGAAGTTATTTTCTCTTTCAAAAGTCTTTCAAAAGTCTCTCTTTTAGAATAAATACAAATGATATCTGTATTTTTTTCGCCCAAATTGAATTCCAGGATTCCTGACCCCTCATAAGTTAAATGACCGCTCATAACTTAATTCCAGGATTCATGAACCCTCATAAGTTGAGTTATGAACGGCCACTGGGCTTATGAGGGCTCAGGAATCCTCGAATTAAATTATGAGGGGTCAGGAATCCTGGAGTTACATTTGCGGCGAATAAATACAAATATCATTTGTGTTTATTCTAAAAGAGAGACTTTTGAAAGACTTTTAAGAGACAAAATAAGTTCGATTCCTGAATTCACATTCAGTTGTGAAGTCCCGACCCAAGTCTATATTTATGTAGACTTATAAGTCTACATAAATAACGAATTATACTCATAATTCGATATTCATATTTTAATAAATGACTTTTGAAAGCCTAAATAAGAGCGGGTTATGAATTTATGTTCATATAGATTTATTAGTCTATATTCATATATATATCTATATTAGTATATAGACTTATGAGACACTTATTGTGGAATGTAAATTTCGTTGGAAAGTCTATATCCAAAGTCTATATTGTTCCATTAGAGAGACTTTTCGTAGACTACGTGAGAGACTAATCGTAGACGTAATATAGACTAATTTTTTTTACACGGGACGCGCAGCTGCGAGGCGCGTGTGTGCGAGCGCACCTGATAATCGAATGCAATTTCGGGGCGTGTACGGGGCAAACGTGTGTGCTTTCTCGAGGCGAGTTTCCGCGGCGCCCGGTATTCCAGCGTCGCGGTTATTCCGCGTCCATCGCGCTCAAGCGAGAAGCCTCACGGACAAACACGAACTATTTTTCACGCGTGCATCGGTACGGCAAAAGCCCACACTTTCTCGCATCTCGTTTGCCTCAAGAACGGACGCAAAAAGCTGCTCGAAAAAATCTCTCCCATTCAACCGGTTCGGTTTTTGCATCCTTAAAACCTTCGACTTCTCCACGTTTTACATTTGGAATTTTTAGCCTCACGGTCTTCAATCCACGGTTTATTTCTTTTAGCATCATTGAGGCTACATTATGACACATGTAACTTACAATTATAAGGCCGGTTGGGAAGATCGAGACGGTGAATCACTCGGTTGCACGGCGTCTTTGGAATAATTTCCACTGGAAGTCCATCGACGTTTATTAAAAGTCTCGCCCCGATAACATCCGCGTCCAATTAAAATGTAAATCAGAATCTCGTCCCGATGGTGGTCGCGTTTGAACGAATTCAAAGGATACCGAGAACAATAATAATGATCAGAATTATCCTGATTTAAGTTTCTTTTTTTTGGTAATTCAATTTTGATTGAGCAGCTGGGTTTTTGGAAGCTAAAGACTTGGGAATTTTGTTAGGGGTTGCTGTGGTAAATATTGATTAGGGTGTGCGGAAAAAAATTGATTTTTTTTCGGTTGCGTCCACCAAAAAAAGGTGAATGAAGGTAAAAAATGAAGAGTCCTCGAAGGAGCTCAAAAAAAATTATTTCGAATGGCGCATTGCATTTGAATATTTTCCATAAGAATAACACACGAAAATATTGGCACTTCTGAACATCATCGTAAAACTCTTCAGGAAAAAATCTCACAAAAATGTCATTAAGATATTCTGATAGAGAATTGAATTCCCTACAAAAAAAGTTCTTACGAACAATTAGCTTAGAAGAACCGTTCAAGTGGTACCGCTGTTTATTGGGCATAGTGCAAAATCGTCGACAGATATACCCCAATTGCACCAAACAGACTCTTAAAAAAAGGAACGATGATTATTAAGCATTATAATGTAAAAACAAATTATTTTATCTTATCAAACCAAATTCATTGAATAAAACTTTTCGAAACACGATCAATGATGGACGTCGTTTCTTTTATATTTCTTGTTGTACTTGATTATTTTTTGTATCAGAGAAATATTTTGAGAACGATTCCATGCAAATTATATGTTAGAGCAGAACATTCTCTACAAAAAAAACCCAAAAAGTTTTTTCGTAAAGCGAAAAATTCGATTTTTACAGCATTTTGAATTTTTTTTTCTATCAATTCAATTTCAGACAGCGATACCACTCGAACGGTTGTTCTAAGCTAATTGTTCGTGAGGACTTTTTTTGTAGGGAATTCAATTCTGATTTTTTTCTGACGAATTTTACTACGACGTTCAGAAGTGCCGATATTTTCCTGTATTATTCTTATGGAAAATATTCAAATGCAATGCGCCGTTCAAAATAATTTTTTTTGAGCTCTGCTTCGAGGATTCTTCATTTCTTACCTTAATTTACATTTTTTTTGGGCGGATGCAACCGAAAAAAAAATATCGATTTTTTTGCGCACGACCTATTATTGATATTTTTTTTTAAGGGCTTGATAAAAGTAGTTTTGGAATCCATAGTTTTGTACACTTTTTATAAAATGGGAAAAAATGTAACTCCTCAAAAAGTTGGACTTTCTCGGAAAAGTTGAAATTCCTACATATACTTTCAAAAATTGTAAAAAAAATCGATTTTTTTAAATAAGCAAGTAAACAACAAGCAAGCACCCTTCAATTAGAATGTTAGAAAGATAAGATTTATTATTAATATTTTTAATAAAAAACAAATTTATAAATAATACAATGAAAGAAATTAACAAATCTACTTCAGTTTTTCTCTGAAATTACCCAAGATTTCAATTTTATATTGGCATCAATTTAAATTTTTATCTCCTTTTTTTGGTAAAAAATATTGAATTGGTTATTGCAAAGGTATTTATTAATCAATCATATAAATCTCTTGCACTTTCATGCACAATTTATCTGGGAAGCTACGGTTAAGATTTCAAATCAATCTGATAAAAAGTGCGCGAATTTCGTTGAGAAAAACGTGTTTTGACTTTCAAAACGCATTTCCTAACGCTCAAAGGCGCCTCTTGAGAAAAAAAAACTATAAACATTTACAAGCTTGTGCCACCGTTGGAATAGCGTTTGAATATCATTTCTGGAAAGTTTATGTAGCATTTGAGCGAATTAAACAAAAAATTAAAAAATTCCTGATCAGTGGAATCTCAAAATCTTCCTCAGAGAAATTCAGCGCTTAATTTTGATATTCAAAACGTTTGAGCTACTTTTTTGGCATACGATCTTCAGTGTTAATCAACGAAAATCGTTTCACAGAGTCAATACAATGATATCTAAGTATCGGGAGAGTGGAGTGGTGGTGAATCAGCGGTATGCGGACACGCGGAATGGGAAATGCGCGGCCTGAATATTTGGCACGGTCGCGCTTGTCACGCATCGTCGATCGCCCTCCGCGGAATTTTCACCGCTTGTCGCGCGATATCCCTCGTGTGCTCTGAATCGCAACCCGCAGGATTTTACATTGCGATATTGGCCGATCTGACCGGTGGCCGCGCCGTGATTTCTTGCAGCTTTTGCGAGTGACCTTCGTGCCGCAAATTCTCAGGTTTCACCAGGGGCACAAATTTCATCGGTCAAGCTATTTTATGCAAGAATACTAAATTTACTATAAACTTGCGATAGGAATTGATTTGCAGATATTAACGTGGCGTTAAGTCGTAGTAAATAACGGGAGATACATTTAAATGGGGTAATAAGGGTCGCCCCAGGATAGAGCCAGCAGGATGATTAATTTGGTTGAAGTAAAATTTTGAAATTTTTTTTATCAATTGGTAGGACGTATTGAATTATTTTGCTGGATGTAATCATGGAAATTCTGAAATATCGTCGGTCTGTCGCTGGCGAATTTGCCTCTTACTTGCCACCATTTTATTCCTAATTGCGGGACTCTCGCCTCTCCTGGAGAGCTTATCCTCCAGCTTTTGATTCCTATCGCTTTCACGGTACAGTCGCCATTACCGACAATTTCGATCGATTGAAAAGTGTTTACTGTGTCTCCTATATTATCTCGAGAATTCCCATTGTCGCGGTTATATTGTGCGATAAATTCACTGTAATTGGATTCTAAATTGCGTTTGACGATAAGGGGGGAAAATCGTCGTCGACGATTTATCGTATCTACTCGCTCGTGGTTCGGTATATTCGCAAGATCGTTATTTCCGTGCGTGTCTGACAAAATATCGCTTGTTGTAACGAGATGTAAATGTATCTACGCGCACATAAATTTTCCAGTGATTATGCACATTGTGGGAAACGATTTATTTTATTGGAATGAAATTTCACCGATTTATCGGAATATCGGCAGAATAAATGGCCCATTGACGCGGATATTTAAATGAAAGCTTATCGGTTTTAGATGAATTTATTTGAGGTGAATTATTTCAGCAGGGAAATCGAAAGAAACGATTTATTGAGTTCTAAGAAAGTTATTTAAAAAAATAATATCGCAATATCGTTATATTGGGATATTTATTAGACGAATCATCGATTTTGACAGCTTGAAACGAAATTAAATGATCGATCATCATTCGACACTCTCAAAATTTCAATTTTTCTGGTCCAGCAGACCAAGAGATGTGATTTATTTATTTTAAATAAATTTTTTTTAAATGATTTTAAAATTAATTAATAGTTTTACGATTATTCATACAAGTAATTAAGTTAATTGAATCAATTATTTTTAATAAATTTAATAATTTTGATCAAACACAAAATAAACGAAATCCTGTTGAAAAATTTAAGAATAAAGACTAAATAACGTCAAAAAAAAGTTTAACTTGATTCAAACAAATTTTTTCTACATGTTTGAATATCTTTCTAACAAATAGTCCATCAGGCTAAAATCTGGCCACAATTTTATCTGAAATAATAATTTATTCAAATCAAATTCATGTAAAATAATCTAAATATCTAAAATAAATTTAATTAAAAATCAATTAATCATTTTTCTCCATACGATGAAATCCATCATCCTCAAACTTCATATCCTGGAAATTTATATCCAACTTTCGCAGTTCATCAAAACTCATTCTCCAGATTACAGATCTATGAAGCTTCATGCTTCATTGATATATCTATTGTACTCTAAGCTTGAGGAAAAAAAATTATATATATATAAAATTCTGGAACGGAATTCGTTCTCGTCAAAACGAATGACCATTGTTCGTCATCGGTCATTGTGAGCGCCATTCCGCTTCGCTGGTAGTTTTACATGTACAAATGTACATTTATACATGTGTGTACATACATATATATGTGTCTCTTATGTCATGTATAGAATATGCCAGAGTGCAGTACTTCAAAGTACTTTCATCCCTCTCGCTCCTGCGCTTTTTTCAACCATTTTTATTTCACTTCCTTCCTCTCTCTCTCTCTCTCTTTCTATTTCTCTCTATTCTTTACTCTCACTCCTCCATCACTGCGTACACGCGTTTGTCGTTTTCCCTCACTCCACTCTTGTTTTGTTTTCCCTCTTCGTCGTTTCTCCTTTCATCTTTCATTTTTTTCCTCTCTTTTTTTTCCTCCCTTGCAATTCAAAGTTTTCTGCTCCCCCGCCGCTCTTGCTGTAGAAGTTTTTGCCTCATTTTTTTCGCATTGACTCGCTCTTTACCGTCGTACGATCGGAATCACACTGTCTCAATCCCACTTTTTGCAATCGGCAATTCGCTGCAGTAGCGAATGTCGCTCTTTTTTTTTTTTTAAGTTTTGTAAAATGGAAAGTTACATTTGGTGCGCCGAGACATTGCAGGTGATAATTTTTCATACTGCGATTGAAAAAATGGTTCTGATTAATTTGGAAAAAATAATAAGTACAAGTTAAAAAAATAAAATAAAATACAAACAAATTGAAAATTTAAAAAGTTGAAAAAATATCGATAAAAATACAATTTTTATTTACTAATTTGAAAAATTAAGAAAATTGGAGATTTGATATTGTGATTGAACGGATGGCTCTGATTAATTAAAAAAAAAAATTTATAAATACAATAAAAAATTAAAAGTTTATTTACTGAGTTGAAAAATTGGGGAAATTACATTTGGATCTGAAGAGTCTGAATGTTCTGTATAAAAAGGCACAAAAGAACCTATGATCGCAAAAAAAAAAAAACTCAAAAAGTTGACGCAAAAAGTACCGCCTCTTTGACCCCGTTTTTTTGCCAAACAGCTAAACAGACCACACATTAGATGAAAAAAAAATCACGTATCTGAAAATATCGTGGCAAACTTCCTCATGTTCGTAACCTAGATGACGAGTGAATAGTTTGCGAAAAGGAAAAAAAATTGCGATTCTAGGAGCTCGCAAAAGGGACAAAACAAGAGTCCTGAGTCGCGTTCCTCGTGCGTTGAGCTGGAAATTGCTCATTGTACAACCGGAAGCGCGCTGATGGTGGTTGAAGGAAAAGACGAGTGAATAAAAAAAAAGGAGGCTATAAAAATCTTGGAAATAAAGAATATAAAAAAATCGCGCCGGAGGAAACAATGAGCCGAGGCCGGCACGGCAAGTTATGCGCCTTCGAAGCGCAAAGATGGCGCGACAACTTCCTGCGCGAACAAGCCGAATTCTTTGTTCCTCGCTTAAACTCCCAGTTGAAATCTCAGAAATTATTTTTTGAGGATTTGATGGTCTTGATAAAATTGCAAATTTAAAATCCATAAAATTGTATTAAAATATCGCTTCAATCGACTATTGATTATGCCGATATGAAAATAAATCATAAAAATTCATTTGAATCAAACAAATCCTTTTCTGGATTCATATTGCAAACATGAAGCTCGTAAATGTAGAATAGCACCAATTTATCGATTTCCATCAGAAATTATTTTTCAATTGTTTCAAAACTTAACATCGTTTTTCCAAAAAAAGTACCCCGCGCATTGGAGATGGAAAAAAACGCTTCTTTCATGATTTAAAGGCAGTAAAATGAGGGATCATTGGACGACGACGAAGCGTCCTGCTGAGAAAGTCAGCGCAGCACTGATAAAAGAAGGGCCTCGTCCTTTTTCTTATCCTCACATTTCCTCCTCCCTACGATCCTTTTTTCTGTAGTCAGTCAAGTCTCAATTGTCACGAGGTCTCTTACCTTCCGCTGATCCGATCACAATGGTCCTTTAATTGGAACGTCACGGTTGTAACGAGTCGAAGAAAGGCCCTTCGAAATTAGATCCCAGGGTGACCACATGTTTTCTCGGTTCATTTGTCCACCTAAAAAAAATAAAAGAAGCGATATACCAAGCGGAAAAAAAAATAATTCTAAACCACCCGTTCCCTTTTTACATTCAATTGGAAGTGAATTGAAGTCATTTCAATATTAGGCGACATTACCGACTGTTGGTAAACTGTACGAAGGAGCGCGCGTCAAGGAAAGTTAATGCAAGAAGTGAGAATTTTTTGGTTGTTTCAGAGTTAAGTCCGTATAATGGATCGTTTTTACGGTTGCTGCATTGCATTTTTCACAGCTGTCAACTGTAAAAGTAGGATAGTACCGGTAAGAAGGAGCCGCACGCGTTTAAGCGTTTCGACTTCCTCCTTACGTACAACTATAACTCGTTTCGCGTATACCGTACCGACAATGAAAGCCTTTTAGGAAACGGCAAAGTTGTCCGGCGTCACGGATAATTATTCGCTTCCATACGCACCGAGCAATTAAGAGACTAGCCCGGTCGCCCGCTCGACCGCGGTCGGCGGTTCAATGAGCGAAATGGCGTCGGGGTAATGTGTATATATAAATAGGGGAAGTGGGGGCAAAATGGACAGTAGAGGCAAAATGGATGCCATCCAAAATTATCGAAAAAATTGAAAATTCAAAAAATGATTAGCATTTTAAAAAAATTTCAATTTAAAAATTTAAAAAAAAAGTAGGTAATGAGGGAATTATCATTATCATTAGCACCAATATACCTAAACAGCCTTACCCATGCAAAGTCGGATCTAGATTTGATATTGACATGGGAATTTCCTGTGAGGAATTGGAAATTAAAAAAAAATATCATTATCATAACAGTAAAAAAAAAAACCATCCCAATATACTCCAATATTATTATGGTAACCAGTTTTTACTGAAGTACTTTGATTATCCGAGGGCCAAAGCAAAATAAAGTACGGTCATCTTTTGCCTCCGGTAACACGTTTTGCTTTTCCTCGGATTATCCAAGTAATTTAGTAAAAATGGGTTATCATAATCCTATTAAAGCATTGAGGTGCTTTTTTTGTATTGCAATGCCGTGGGAATGACATTTTCTTTATATCTAATTTAGCGTGGGAAGTGTTTGGAACATTTATGCCCATTGCCATGACAATTTCCTCATTTTACAATTTTAAAAATTTCACCCAACAATTCTGGATCGTGTCCATTTTGCTTCCACTGTCCATTTTGCCCTCCACCCTCCTTTCCCCCCATATATCGTACACGTAAACTCCGCAGTATCGATACGCGACTTACATTTCTCTTTCTTTGCTCCGCGCGGCTTCTAATTATTATGCAGGTGGCACGAGACCGAAATGCGTGTGCGTTTGTCCATGCACAATGAAAATATGTGCGTGCATTTATGCGCCAAGAATTCTATACATATATGCGCATATATGTCGTTAAAACTGTCCATCGGTTGGAATAGTCGGAGAAGTCTTGCCGTGTCTCTGAGATCCAAGAGAGGAAAAAGTGTCAATATTTGCCTCCTGTCGAAGATTCACAAGCCGGAAATGCTCCGGAATCACGGCAAAAGCGTTAGCACGGTCTCTTGGCTTTCGCCGGAGGGCTTCGAGGCTCTTGATTTTTCAAAATGAAAATAGAGAAGTGATCCGAGCTGAGAATATCGCACCAGCGGCGCGGGGTTATATTCCACCCCGGGCTCCATAAAACAGCGAGATAGTCATTCCGCCGAGGCGAGGAGAACGTGTACAAACGAGTGGCGAAAAAAGGGCATCGAGAGCCAAGAAAATTTTTCAACAAAGCCAATGAGAAACGCGCGCGCGAGAATCTCGCTCCGCAATGCGTAGAAACGCCAGTAAATCCCATCATCTTGGGCTCCGCAAAAGACTCACGATTCTTGGAAATATACCTGTTGAGCCAGAGGCAATTGAAGCTCACAGTTGCTGGATTTCACGTGAAAGATTTTTGCGCCATGACGAGAAGAACGCGCTCAATGTGCGTCGGCAAACTCGGCGAAATTCCCGCTCCCTTGTCTCTCTCTTAACTGCGTTATTCTCTACAGAAGATCCTCTCTTAGTTCAACCCGAACTTGTGGTTAATCCGGTCCTTTTCCAAATTTTTCATTTTATTAGGAAATAGCAGAGAAAAAGCGTTTTAAAATGAAAGGACATTGGATTGGCACCATTTTTGAACAATTTCAAAAATTGATTTCCAGACTTTTCTCGTTGATTCGGGGAAGCCTCCCTCGCAAGTAAAATCGTTCATTTCCCATCCGTGATGCGGAATTTGACGGAAAAAGGGAAAAAGCCTGTGATTGAGAGAAAGAAAGCGCCGCTGAAGAATCGAAAGTCAAGAAAAGGGAGATTTGACTGTTTACAGGGCAATTCTTGGCGCGCATTCGCTCTCGCAAAAGCCGACTATAACATTCCAGACATTACGGATAATATCTCTTCCTCGGCGGGATATTCGCAAAACGATAAACTCTCGCAGCGTTTGCCAACGGTTCTCCACGTGATTTTTTAATTACGCAATTAGCGCGGATACGTCACGGCTGTTTATTTTGCCATTTCTGCTCGTTGTCACTGTGAATATTTTTGAAATTTCTCGCGGGATAGCAAGCTGATTTCTCCATCATGAAAATCTTGTGTATTTTAACGTAAACTATAAAATTATTGTATTTATTTGAAATAAGTAAAACTTTATTGAATGGGGGACTCGATAGGCTATTTATTGAGCGTTTTTTTAAACAAATTGAAAAAAATTAATTTAAATGAGATCTGTTTTGCACAAATCAGTTGGGAGAGCGAAATAGAGCTAAATAATAAAATAAGAATTGAATTAAAGAGAGGAAATTTTTAAATTTCCTAGACGTATTTCTCAAAACTACTTTACTCAACACGGCTGATATGATATCTCAAGTTCCACTCAACCGATGTACCTCAAATTTTTTACCAATCTTCAATATATAACTTTCTATCGTTTCTACCACTTTTGTATAAAAATTATTTTTTTCATTATTGTAAAAAAATTAAAAACTATAAAAAGCGCATTTTTTCTGAGACAGGGGCTATAACGACATTCTTACTAATTAAGAATCTTTTTTTCATTGTTGTATCGGATGACTAGAAAGGTTGCAATTGTGTCACTCTTTTTCTTAGTCCTAACTTTACCAGCTTACAACTTATTTAATTGTCATTTTTTTCTAGAATTTTTTTTCGATTGTCAACATACCAATGAACATACCAATAAACCATGTTGCAAGAAAAAGAATGGTAAAAATATATATATATTTTTGTTTCATCGAGCTCGACAAAACGCTCAAAATATATGTCTCTAGATCAGAATACCGCCTCAAACTTTTATCCACCGCGAAATGTGGATACGTTTCCGAGGGACTCGTGTATCCTCGCTGCGGTGACTTGTGCGACCATTTATGGAGTGTCCATTGCGATGGGGCAGGTGACTGTCCACCGTACGTTTCAATGACTATCCATCAGCGAGCCGGCGGTGGCGGCATATCCAGTGCGAAAAATGTATGTGGGTCAGTTCACCATATACACGTGTACGCCCGTGTGTTTTGCTGATATAATCCTCTTTTCTTCTCCGTATATTCTTCCTCCTCGTCCTTTTCTCATTCTCATTCCCATTACCGATCGTTGTAGGCCGATAAATTGACCACAAATTCATTATAACGACCGTCCACAGCGTTTCTCCGCCACCTGACCCATCTTATCTTCATTAAAAAAAAAATCCATGCCTCATATAACTCGGACATTCGATCAAAATCATTAAATTTATTCATGAGACTCCAGCGGCTCACGTTTCATGCTCATCCTCGGCAATTAATCGTTGCTGATCGAATATCCATTATTTTTTCAAATACTTTTACTCGTTTCTCTGATAGTAAATAGGAAATTGTTCAAATCCATTAATAATTTTTTTTTTCAATGACAATTGTCAGATAGAATCAACGTCAGAGAAATGGATATTCTGATTACAGTCTTAAATATATCAAGTCGAAAATAGATTTCAACAAAATGAGTACAGACAATTTCGCTGATCTACGAATATCTATTTACAAAAACATCTCATTAAAAGAATATCTAAATTCGAAAATACCCAAGTACAAAAATAACTCGATAATAATATCTACTCAAAATTACTCATTAATCAATATTTTCGAAAAGTGAAAAGACAGGTTATTACTTTGCGGGAAAAACGTATTCTGCTCGAAACAAGATTTAATTTTCAAGAATAATATTAACTTATTACACTGAAAAAAAAAATTGTTTGAATGAACAAAATCTTTTGTCAAATACGTTCAACTAGATATTTATTTGGTCTAACTAAATAATTAGTTTTTTGAACAATTCTTCGCTTCGGTTGACTAAAATATTGTTCAGGCAAAAAAATGTTGAATTGTACTAACTAAGTTATCTAGTTGAACGTATTTGACAAAATATTTTGTTCATTCAAACTTTTCTTTTTCAGTGTATTATTACTATATTTTCAGCCGGATGTTTATGTATTCAGATATTATTTATAAGATATTTTTGTACTTGAGATTTTTTTTTAAATATTTCGAGCGGACATCAAGCGGCAATTGCACATTCACTCTCTGCCGATGATGAATTTGCAGATCAAACCGCGCAGCTGTATAATGAAACCTTCGAAGGAATATTGATCTCGCGATCTATACAGAAGCGGAGGTTGTAAAATGACGATGGGAAAGCGCGTGCGCGAGTGCGAGCAAATAAATACGGTATCGTGTTTAACGAGCGAAAGGAGCAGGAAAGTGCAAAGATCGTTAAATCCAAAGATGTCGTTAAATTTATTTTTTGCCTTCCCCTTTTAATGGAATTCGCGGGATTACGGCTGAAAAAAACAACTTGTATCACACACATACATTTTCAAAGTGATTAGGCGAATGAACGTGAATGTGATTATAGGAATTATTTTATAGAATTTTTTTTTTTTTTTTAATAATCGAGGAGAAACGAAGTTTTATGAATGACCAGAGGTCTCGGGTTAAGGAAATTTTTCCATAAATCTGGGAATATTTTTGGCGGTGGAAAAATCTTGGATATTCGCGGTTCAAAGTTCGAGTTAGTTAGTCCCGTCGGGGTCAGATTGAGAGGTCGATGTTGAAATAAAAATTTATGACGATGGTCTCCGTGCAATGTTTCTGTCCGCCGGATAATGGCTTTTTGTAATGCTCGACGTACACGAGGATCTTATCCTCGGTTCTTCCGCTGAGAGATTCCGAGATACATCGTTTATGGACGCTGAGAATTCTCGCGAGGCACTCAGCGACCATCAAACGTTCAGTCTCGCGTCATTAGTTCGCCATCGAACGAGACGCCAAGAATTTATATTTAATATTAATTAGATCTGTACGATCTGTGTGATAATTGTCATCACTAGCGTTTCCCACAGCAACGATCTTCTTCAGTTTTATTTGTGATTCAATTTATCGTCAGTATCCCGGAAATAGCATGAGAAAATTGTCGGAGTTAATTTCCCCTGGGAATTGTCGTCAAAAAGATTGGTACGATAATTGTGGTCGCTCGCGTTTTCTGGATGAGCGATCTTTTCGAGTTTTATTTTAGTTTGAGTTTAAAATTTTCAGGGTTTAATTTTCCTGGGAACTAGTTGGGGGAAAACGTGAGTGAATGTAATTACCAATTACATTATTAGAAAATTGCACTATGAAAAAATCTTTCGTACCGATTGAATTTTAATTTCCGGTCTCATACATTATGCGCGCATTATTTCCGATGAAAGTTAATTTGGTCGTTGATGTTACTTTTTAATGAAAATAAAAAAATATATATTTTTTACAAGTTTTCGAGATCATACATCATTCAAGCGTGATATTACATTCACGTGGGCGAATGAATTAGACTGTTTGAAATGTAATGGTGTACGAGACACAGGGAGGATCATTAATCAATCTTTAATAACCGCGACGAATGATCGAGAAAATCTTTAGAATCTCGTCCGACTGGAGCAGGCAAGGAGATGAATAAAGAGATGGATCGGGACGAGACCTTCGAGAAACCGTGTTATTTGTGTTTGTCCTGTATTCATCGTTCATGTTGCTGCAAACACAGGCTCACGTCAAAATTGTATCGTTCGCCTGTGATATATTTCTAAAATAAAATAAAATATTGATATTTGTAATTAACGAGCAATCGATTTCAAAGATAAAAGCCACATCGCTGGAGAACTCTCTCGAGACATTTGTAGAAGCAATCACATCCATTATTTAAAACTCAATTAAGACGGTAATCTTCACTAGAGACATACATTTTGAGCGTTTTGTCGAGCTCGATAAAAAAAAAACAAAAAATATTTTGAACATTAGTTTTTATAACATATTTATTAATATTTTGGCGGTAGACAAAAAAAATCAAAATTAAATAAGTTATAAGCTGGTAAAGCTGGTAAACGGTTGAGTAGAACTTGAGATATCATGTAAGCCAGGGTTGCGAAATTTTTAATGAAAAAATAATGCATTAACCATTACTTTTTAAATGGCTAGTGAAATTAATTTCCATTAACCATTAACCATTAAATGTTAATGGTTAATGAAAATGCAATTGCATTAAAAAAAGTAATGCATTATTTGCAACCCTGCCGATTACAATGTAGTGTGTAATAGAAAAAATGTCCATTACCCATTGCAATGTAATGTGTAATGGACAAAACTTTGATTGCAATTCTGGGAATGGAAAAATATAGATGAATAAATTATTACAAGTTTGCATTACATTTTATTGACTTAGGACTTAGATTTTCACCTTAATTTCTAAAAAGCATCTATTTTATAATTCTAACAATGTAAGTGCTAAGTCAATAAAATGTAATGCAAAACTGCAATAATTTATTCATCTATATTTTTCCATTCCCAAAATTGCAATCAAAGTTTTATCCATTACACATTACATTGCAATGGGTAATGGAAATTTTTTCTATTACACAATACATTGTAATGGGCAGGGTTGCAAATAATGCATTACTTTTTTTAATGCAATTGCATTTTCATTAACCATTAAATTTTAATGGTTTATGATTAATGAAAATAATTTCCATTAACCATTAAATTTCAATGGTTAATGGTTAATGAAAATTATTTCCAATAACCATTAAATGTTAATGGTTAATGAAAATGTAAATGCATTAAAAAAAGTAATGCATTATTTGCAACCCTGATGTCAGCCGTGTTGAGAGACGCAATTTTGAGAAAAACGTCTACCTATAGTCCGATTTGCTCCGATGTTACGGGCGGGCATCTATTCTTAAAAGTCCAAACCTCAAGAATATGCAAAAAAAATAATAATTTTCTCAAAATTCTAGATCAGAAGACTTCCATAATCGGGGTACTCCCTCTTCTTCGAGTGTCTCCGCGCGGCCAAGAACATACCGCGAGATACGCTGAAAGATCTTGTCGTCGAGACAAGAGATTTTTGTCCCGGGCTAAATTAAGATCGTTATGAGATACATTATAATGTAAGCGACCTGCTGGGCTACCGTGTACGTGTCCATCGGCAACGACAGAAACGACAGCTGGCGACGTACGTTGAGTCTCGTTGTCTCTCGCGATCGTCGAGTTTCTGATCGCCGGGGTGTAAGACTCGTCGTCGCGAAATATCGCAAACAATATTACATGTAATACGTATCATGGTGCCTATAGGTGTGTAATAAAATATACGGGAGACTCGAGCTGAATCGAAAAAGGACGCCGAGAAAGAGAGGTGTGCGCGCTGACTCGTAAAGGAGTTTATGTCAGCCGTATAACGACTCTTATCTCTCGCTTCTCACTTTTTCCATCACATCCCACATATTTTCACTCACCCCGCATAAGAAACCACACAATATTCTCGGTTCCACGCGCACTACCGGCTCTGTGGGATCACATTTATGCACGCGATCATTCCACGCGAATTATTATGAAAAATCTTTGGTTTTTTTCGGAGAAGAGAAGAGAATCCAGAGTTCAACGAGGAAATGCCGAATTGATGAGGGCGAATCTTTGAGCTCAGCGTTGGGAAGCTTGTTAGGAGTTGTTCTACATATCTAGATTCTGGGAGTCAGAGGGAGCGAAAAATGCCGAATGGAGGTTGATTTTTATTTATTTATGATCATATATTGTTTAATTTGTTGAATTTCGTATTTTGATAATTTTTGATGGTTCCCATTTTGCCCTACCTTCCCCTATATAAATATATATTTTTTTAAGCACTCTGCTTATAAAACTTGTCGATTGGGAAGATTCCGGACTCCTTTACATGCACGCCAACTGAAATATTACATACGAGGTGTACGTCCATGTCGTTTTGATCTCGGGATAATGGTTGACACACTCCGAATGGTTAGGCTCGTGCGATAAATTGCGATGAAAGACGACTTCGCTCTCTGGCGCGTCTCATTAATACGGAATTTTTTTTTCGTGGCTCCTCCAGCTGCTACACGTCACTCTCCGTCACGCGCTCGATTCTTTCGTGTATTATTTCGAATAACATATCAGTCGAAGAATTCAACGTATTGGATCGATGGGATTCGATGCAATGAAAATTCAAATAAAATAAAATTTACACTGTCTTTGGAACTATTGCAACATTGACTTTGCAAATTGCTCAGTGAATTCGTCAAGAAACGAAGGAACGAATATTGAGGCTCACAATTTCTGGCCCCTAAAAAGAGATGCATAGAAAAAAAAATCTGCGTGAATTGTCCGATCTAATTTCTCTCTCCGACCGGGATTCGAACCCTCGATCCTACCTACTATCCTACCTAACGTACCTAACTAGCTAACACGCTATACCTATTACGCTACCGACTACTTATGAACTCCCTCCACTTGTGTGATATACGAATGATGTAAACTCTCAAAACTTTATTCTTGAATACCTGACCCCTCGTAACTTAAGTTACCTCTCATAACTTAATTTCGCGAGTCCTGATCCCTCGTAGGTTACGTAAAGCCGCGCAAAACTTAATTCCAGCATTCCTGATCCCTTATAAGTTACTTGACCCCTCATAACTTAATTTCAGAGCCCCTGACCCCTCATTACTTATGTCAACCGTTAAAACTGTTTGAAAAAAACCGTGACCCTCACATAAATATTTTTATTTTTATTATATTTGAAGAAATTTTTTTTCAGTGATTCAATGGAATTTTAAGAAATCAGAGTATTTAATTTTCAATAACGTATCTGGAAATTACGAAAAAGTATACAAAAACCATTTTCATATACGGGGATATTAATTTTCGATGTTCACTCTTTTGATTTTAATATACAAACATTAAATTCAAGATGAAATTGTTAATTTTCCAATACCATGTATATTAATTTCAATTTCCCATACTTATTATTGAAATTTCATATACTTTTGTATATTAAATTTAATAACATTTTTTACTGTGTAAGTTTCAGACGAAATTCCTTGAGAATTATGCGAAGGGGAATTCCAGCGTCGTCATTGATTTTTAAGCCTAATTCGAATTTCTATGAGCCTCCTGCACCTTCTTCAATAAAATACAATGAAACAAACTAAAATTTACACACTGAAATAGATTTACCCGCTAAATTTTTCAAGGAACGAGCAAGTGTAATTGTCTCATGATTTCTGGGAATGAGTATCGACTCAACGAACTTGGGGTCGTCGAACGCGCCCTTTTTTGCCCTCAAGTTTCCAATGAAATTCCTTGAGAATCATGCGGCGGCGGTGAGTGACGGCGTCGTCGTTGACTTTTGAGACACGAGCTCACCGTCGCGTAATTATATCCCTCTTCCGTTCACTCGCATGTTTCTTCATCAGGAAATAATTTTCACCGCCAAGTACCAACACTCCTTATCCATATATATGCACATATTCCCATTCTCCGGTGTACGCGATACGTGTGTCCAGAGGATCTTATCGTTTCCCAAGGATCTACGGCTGGATGTGTACCGCACGAACGATTGCAATTGCCGATCGGTAAGAGTCGCGCGTTTTGACCAAACCACATTTTCTTCAACGCGTTGTCGCATCTGCCGCATTTATGCACGCGGTTCCTATCACGATATACCACATATGAATATAGATATATATATATGTACATAGTGCTGCACTCGAGCAAAACGCGATGAATATATTATGCGAAATGTTACTCCTCGCGGGGTCGATGAAATAATAATGAAAGTTAATTGTAGTCGGAGGGAAAAAAGTGGGCGGAGAATTATGCAAAAGGAAAAAAAAGTGCTTTACCTAAACATACGGAGCGAGAGATTCGTTACGAGACACACACCGAGTTTCACTGTAACCGCCTACTTATCAAAACGACGCTCTGCCCGTAACGCTTTATTCCCCTCTCAGTTATCTTGCGTTAAATTACTGCCATATCCATATCTCGCGTATTACGGGACGAAGACTTCGAATGAATTTCACCGTGCGATTCAGGATGCTTGTACCGAACTCTCGGACGGACAGTTTTATGCTGACTGATAATGGCAGGGACGTTTTGGGTGAGGAATATGATCGGGATTTTTATATCAAGGGCTTGTGGAGACTCGAACGCTGGAAAGGGCAATTTTTTAAGGTTTTTTTTCGAGGTTCTTGGGATAAGCATTGTTATTATTGTTTTGGAGGTTAATAAATATAGTCTTGAAAGATTACGCTTTTAAATTTCAGGTTAAAAGTAGCCGCTACAAGAAAATTAAGTACAAAATTGAACTGATGCAAGACTATATCCATTGACGAAAATAGATAGATTCTAATTTGAGGTAGAATCTAGCTTACGACATTCTCAGACAGTAAAACACGATGGAATCTCTATTTCCGTGTGTATCCAGATAAGGTTTGAGTAAGTAATCGAGTAATACATAATCAAGTAATCAAGTAGAATAATAAGTAATAAATCGAGTAATTAAATACAAATTAAATTCGATTAATTTGTTCCTGTATCAACATTATTACACTGTAATGATTATTTCAATTCAATTATCACAAATTACTCATTGAACATTACTTACAAACATTATTGAAATTACGGTGGCAAAAAACTAGATTTGAATTGAAATTTTATTCTTGCAACTCCTATGCAGTGGTGTTTAAAGAACAATAATAATTAATTTTTATCGTTATTATATATTTAAACTCGGATATTTTTCTACCCGGATATTATTTAAAGATGTTTTATGAATTCTTTGTAGAGAAAAATGGCAAGCAAACGTAACTCTTCAAAAAGTAGGCAAATGACTGTCATTATTAATTTTTTTTTGGAGCATGATTGGAAACGAAAAAAATTAAAGAATTTTCGACTTTGTGCAAATATGATGAAAAATTGAAAAAAAGGTCAAGGTATCGCGATGATTGAGCTTCGAGATGAGAGATATCAGGAAAATTTCTGGTGCAATATGACGCTCGCATTTTCATCCGTTGAAAGATCACTCGAGGCTGTTTCGTGCTTACACAGGTTAATCACGGTTATTGGACGATGACGAACGTCTTCATTATCCTCGAGATAGGATCGAGCGAGCGTATTCCTGTTCTCTCGGCCACGGACGATGATGGTAATTCTCGTTATCTTGGCATTGTAATGCCGATGTTGGTCGCTTTACCATCATGGCCAAACCCCCAGAGGGACCTCTCCGTTTTGTTTGACGTTGACTCGCTCGGTAAATGATCCTGCGCCGATCCTTCCTCAATCCTTCATAAACAAAGATTTATCTTCCTCTCAATTGCAGCATTCGTCGCCTAAAGGTGTTTGATCTTCCTCTTTTTTACTTATTTCTTCTCAGCTCGCAGAATCCTACCGGTGATGTCCACTCCGGCATATTTACACCTCTATCATTTGTTGCTCTACCAGAAATACGTCTATACCACGATAAAACACCACACCATAATATCACTACCAATTACGGCTTGTCAGAAAACTCACTGCCTTAACGGTCGATTTTTTGAGATTTTAAAAATTCCATCGCGCCGCCAAAAATCAAGATATCGGGATGATCCTTGGGCTCTTCGTTATCACGCGCTCTATACACTGGAAAAAAGAAATCCCTGATCGGACAAAGGGGATACCGGAGTCATTGCCCTATTAAGTACCGGTTTTTCGACGTTTTTTTTAAACTCGGTCGAATCTGACCAAAATGGGTTTAGGCATTTTTAAGCACGAGGAATTTAAGCGCGAGGAATTTCATTATCGAAAGTCGCATATTCATATTCCCCAGGCAATGCAAATCCTCTGTGATTCAAGTATGGATGATTCTTGGCTGACGCGCAAATCTCAAACCGGTCACGCCGTGTATTGGACTTCTCTCAGCTGATAAAAAAGCTCAACTCGCCGCGACACAATTGGCCACGCGTTAACTTCACAACGGATAACGATCAACGTTCGTTGAATGGAAAAAGTCATACTCGTTTGATGTTGCAACGAATGACATATTTGGAGACTCACTTTTACCCAAGTTTCTATCCAACGTCTCGTCGTTTTTACTGTGTCGCTTCAATGTGCTTGCCCTTAGCAAGCGTTGCGCGAAAATAAAAAGTTCATACCGATCAAATACGTCTTTGAGGCGTCGTTATACCGTCGTTGACAACGCCAAAAGCTTCGATGTATCCTGTGTCGGTATATAATGAAAGTCTCAACGGTTCTGGGCCAATACCATAATATCGGAGCCTTTCGTTTGGAATAGCGTCGCCGAGTTTATACAGTCACTTGTAAAATATATTATATTACTATGCCAGTAAAGTGCGTGGGCCGTCGATGACTATGGTAACACGACAAAGGAAATCCTTTTTCAACGCTCCCACGTTTCTTCCTGTTCAATAAGGCTCACTATACCCTCTCTCTTTCTCTTCGGTCTTGACTGCTCCGCGTGATTCTCAGAGTCGACGGAGCCTTAATAGCGCAGCCGCCTTCTGCATTTTGCAATCATAAGTCTCCGTGATGGAGAGTCCCAGTGGCGTTTCCTGAATTGAATAATATTGTTGTAACACAAACTAGTAGTTCCAATGGTGAATGTGGTTTTTGCGTGTAAGGGGTTTGTTTGATCGAAAAGATACTTCAGAATGGCCGAGATCGAACAGTTATTTAGTTTAAAAGGGAAGCTGCTGTGAGGGGTCGAATTGCCAATTTTTTGAAATTTTTTCTCAGGCGTAACTAATTTAAGAATCAGGTTATTGTTATTTCATCAAGTGTTTATTCAAATTAATTCATATACATTTTTTTAGAATTTTTTTAAAAATAAATAGACATATGTAGTTATTATCTAAATGATTAAAGAAAATTCCTCTCCATTGTTTCATTGATATTTTGGCGAAGAGCTATCAGAAAATTAAAAAAAAATACAATATCAATATTTATATGAATCTAGTTATCGTTCGGAGTAGAAGTTTATTTTTTTTATTATTTACAAAATGACGGCGGACTGACATTTTTTTTCATTTTTAAGGCCTTTTTTTATTCAAGCAGTTCTTTAAAATAGGAATTATTAAACATTTTGAAATTGGCTGCGTACATACTCAGCCACTGCAATTAGAAATATTGAAATGATACAAAATTGAAAATCGATTGATAATTTTCGGAGTTTTCGTGGGAACAATGTCGAAAAAAGTCATTTTGAGAAAAACGCGTTTAAAGTTTTCCTCCCTGGTCTCATTAAAGTGACTGTAACTGTGTCAATTTTCAGAATTTCAACTCAAAATTTGACCAAAATGTTTCCGAAAACATAAAAACACTAAAGAAATGCCAAAAACATTTTTTTTTCAATTTTCAGTGACTTATTTCCTCCTCAAACAAGTTTGTTTAAAGTAAAAGCAATATTATCCAGTATAGATAAATACTTTATTTGAATCAAATAAATCTTTTTCCGGGTGTACCTACTGTTTCCCTAATATCACCTGAAGTTAAATAGCATTTTGCAAAAGAAATTGCATCGCAAAATGAAGAAAGAAAGCTTGACAAATAGAGTTTAGACAAGATGTAAGTTCCTCAACGTGTGTAACTCTCATTACACCAAGTATAATGTAAATAGCGGTGAAAGGTGCGGGAGGTGTTACTCACAGTCTGGATGGGAGGAAGAAAGAGGATAAGCATCGAAGCATTAGCGAAGATGACTTGATTCGCACAAGCAATATATACATAAATATAAGGACGCAGGACTGCGAGGAAACTTGGAGAAGATGCACAAACTGCGAGGCGGACAATATGCGCTTCGGGATGAGCTGAGGGCATTATGAGCGCGTTGAGCCTTCTCGGTTATACCTCATGCGTTTCTCGCGTATTCCGTAAGGCGCTTCCTCGTGCGATTTGCACAAGTAGGTAGATGGTAATGATTATGGCGCTGTTACAACGTTGATGACGGTGATAATCGTTCCTCCACGATCGATGTAATCCGCGTGTGTGGCACGTCATATCTCAACCGCCAATCCGCATGTTCATAAACCAAAAAATGGGGCCTCATTGTGAGAAACAGCATAATGGCGGCTCATTACAACTGGTTTACCTCGTTCGCGCAATTATCGAGTCCGCTACCGATACAACCGAGCCATACAAAGTACGGTACAACGCGCGTGTTACTTATCATTTTTTGCAAATCGTCATGACGGACAACTCGAGTGATTATTACAATTATATCAAGTCAACATGTGTATAACAATATTCTCAAAAAATGTTCAACTCTTTATAGGAGATCGTCGTGAAAATATCAAATCCAGGTATAATTTTGCGTGGGTGAGTCTGTTTAGATGTGTCAGAGCCAATTATAATGATAACTCCTCCATTTTCCAATTTTTAGAATTTTTATTATTTTTCAAAAAGTTGGCACGGTGTCTATTTTGCCCTCCATTTCTCTACATGAGGGAGGGGGCGAAACTATTGAATGATTAAATTATTTATGGTGTCCATTTCCCTCTCCTGTACATATTTTCATTGTATTTTCATGTACGAGCGTTATCAATGTGCGTTTATCAGACTGAAGCAAGAGGGTAGAAAAAGCATATGAAACCGAATTGGGTAGACCGAGGGATGAAGCCATCGAATCCGTCGAGACTCTCGCGCGAAATGTAAAAGGGATTCTGTATGTACATTCGAGACAGAGCAGCCGAGTTATAATGACAAGAATGAGCAGAAAAGTACACGCACAGAGAAAACGAGGCTGCATTAAACCGGTGCGCGTTTTTGATGCACGAGGCGCAATTAAAATGGAAGAAAAATCATAAAGGCAGTGATGATGATAATACTAAAGATGGTGTAGTTTATACGAGGGGCGAAGAAGGGTGCGAATTGACAGTGGGACTTGTTTTACACGCGGTAAGAAACTCGCTATATCGAGGGGGAGTCGCGAACAATCGGCCGCGATGGCGAACAAGCGACTAAAGAGTGTGAAAGCGGGAATAATGCTGCAGATATATATATATATATATATATATATATATATATATATATATATATATATATATATATATGAGTATGTGCATTTGTATTATGTGACTCGAGCATGAAAACGCGGCGCACTCGTTAGTTTTACTTGTTAATTTGGGGTAATGGGCTCATTCTCGTAATTAAAAAGTTACGCCCGGAGCTTGATGAGCTTTGGTGTTTTTCAGCGTGAATTTTAACAATAACAATAATGTATATCGCAAAAATATGGAAAAGACTGAATTTTCACTGATTAATTATCAAGTTTTGCGCGAAACGATATGGCGCGTCGGAAGATCGCGATTCCTTAATTACAGGAACAATAGCTTCGTCTGGCTCGCATTTTACCGGTAATTCCCTTTTTTCCGCTTTCCCTCTTTTTACTTGGATTCCCTGTAATAATTGCACCCTCTTCTCTGATTCACATTACGGCGTTTGTTATGTGGCGCAATTATATTGCATCTGGTAATTGAATCCTGCGCTCTTATAAACTGTATAACTTTTCACATACACGCCAATTTCCATATTTTCCTTCTCGCTGCCGTTGGAAAGTTTCGCGCGAATCTCCTGGACTTGCTTCGAGTTTTGGGAAGCATGAGGAATCGAAATTCTACGAGATAATCCGTCATTTCTAGCTTAATTTAAATAAAATAGAGCGTTCTCTGCTGATTATCTATCGAGGTCGGTATGGTAGAAACCGCTTGAGCCGTCGATATAGTAGAAACCATTTGAAAAACCGTAAAAAAAACCAATATTTCGTTAGTAACTCGTTTTTTTTACAATTTTTTTCAATCAACGAGATGCTCGGAGATTCGGAAAATTGCGTCAGAGCTAAATATCTCAATATTTCAATTATGTGCTGGGGGGAAGCGTTCAGAAAAGCCACTCGTAGGGTTAAAATTGCGCAGAAATGTTGGTTATTCTATCTTTAAAGCGATAAAAGGAACATAATTCGGGATTAATGGAGAATATTAATGAACAAATTAATCGTGTCGCGGAATTTTAAAGATTTACTGTAGGAATAATTAAAAAACCACAGGAACAACGCGGTTTTCAGCTATTTTCAAGCTTATTCTCGCATGATTGATATTTTTCAATCGCTCCCTCTCTCTATGATCTTTCTCGTTCCCACGAACTCCAGAGGCGGAAGTAACCGAGGACAGTAACGTCGCTGAATCGTCGAAGCTTAATTCGCGTCGAGGAATGTCCCGTTGTGGAGAATCCGCCGCGCGCTTTTATTTCGTATTTGCGGCTCTGTTTCTTCTTCGGCGGGGCTTATCCGCTCGGAACCGAGACACTGGCGATTAATATTTTTGAAGGTAACACACACACGTATTTGCGGTCGGATATTAACCGCACGGGACCGAGGATGGAAGAATCCTCGTCGACGATGTGTGGCCCGACAGACTCTCGCGCGTTGCAGGAGGAATACCGATGCACATGCAGAATACAAGCTGCACTTTAGCTCAGAATACTCGACGACGACGCCGACGAGGATGTTCCGGGAATATGCACACTTATGGGGAAGCAACAACGAGAAATGGCGTACACGGGCGTCGAGCACGCTAAGAGATTGCGCGTCGTTTGTCACTTTGTATATACCACTACGTCGGTGCTGCGGTACATACTATGCGGATGCAAAAGGTGCATTGTATTAAAGAACCGCATCTCCGGGCATAAATTAAACCCCGGGCTGTCATCCGCGAGCTATGAAGCCTCGCAGGTGTTTCCAATAGGCAAATAGAAGAATTTATAGTCGATGGTATCTATTTCCACGAGACTGTGTTAAAATAAAGTCATTTTCTACTTCTCCCTTGATGAAATCATAGTTTGCAGTGTTGTATATTGAACGTCGTGGAAGGGGGGCTACGTACGATTATTTTTGGAGGTGGCGAAATGATTTTTTCCCATGACCCACACGGGAAATCGTTGTCCAGAGTTTGGATAGAGAAAACAATTGTTCCATGCGATAAAGCGAACTATAAATGGTATCATTTGACAATATTCATCCTTCCGTCGAATCGAGGAGTAATAAAATATTTTATTTATCCCATAGAATAATTTTTTCCCCTATCCAAAGGATGGACTTCGTTTTTTCCACCATCAATCAAACGGCACGTAGGAAAAACTCATTGAGTCACCTCTAAAAAAAATCGTACCAAGTCCTTCTTCCACGATGTTTAAGATCATGATAAAAACTATGATTTCGTCACATGGGAAGTCGAAAAAATTCAATTTTTTACGGTTCTCCCGCGAGCGCCGACAGAATAGAGTCTGTCGGGGCGCGCGAGAATCCCGGCTCACTGGTGATTAATGACTTTCGTGTATTTCCCAAAGCCCCGGGTAATTAACGCAGTCTGGCCGAAGAGAATCCCGCGGAGCGTAAAATACGCAACGAGGAAGAGAGGATGCAAAAGAGAAAGAGAGCGTTCGTTCGTTTTTCGATGAGGTCGGGCGTCCGGAGTTCGTTGCGGTAATGCGCAACGCGCCTCGGTGTTGGAGGCTCGGGCTTTCATTAGCAATGTGAGCATTTTGGCCGCAAATTTCCCCATTCCTATTTGTATTTATGGTTGCTTGTGCGAGAGGATGTCTGGCGCGGTAAAACAACGCGGCGCGTTGTTGTTGCATCGATGAATCGCGCCGATGTTTCTGGAAGGAGTGAAATAGGATTATCCGGACGGGACTGTACCGATAAATGCAAAAAATCACTGCTTCGTGGTACAATTGCACGGTTTTCATGCCCTGTTAAAATTAGAGACTTTCCGACGATTTGCTAAACTTTTGGATAGTTAAGATTGATTTAGAAACGGGAAAAGCAAAAGCAATACTTTCAATGTTTTTTTTTGTATTTATAAAGCTTCCCTTATGAAAAAACCGATATTAGGAAAGCTTACTCGTAGAAGAGAATTTGATAATCCGCAAAAACCTCGAGGCTATTATCAATTAATCATTGTAAGTAGTCGTGAGTAATTTTGAGGTTTAGAATGAGGGATTGACATATAAGTATAATCATTGTGTGGTTAAATTTTAACAAGTTGAGAAACGCCGTTCACGTATAAGTAAATATTAAAAGTAATAACAATTGAGATAAATTAATTATGATAAGAATAAAATTGATGGGAGGTAACAGTCACTAATTAATTAACTAATTAGGCGTCACCACTGATGGCGAAAGGGGAGTTAAATGAGCGCCCCTCAAAGATATGTAATGATGGAAAGATAACGATTTCTGGGGGATGGAAATTCTAAAAAAATAAATCACGGCAAGAACAAAGGAGTTGCCATAACCTACTGCACGGTGCAAATGCTGGAATGCAATTCTTTTCGGCATTTTTTATATCCTGACAGTTTTGAAGCTATTATATGCCTCCTTATCTAGTTTGAGGTTATATATTTCATAAATACCGATAAAGTGTGCTCAAACTAAATGCCCCCTAAAAATCCCATCAGTGTATTTAAATTGATTGTAAAATCTCTACGGACATCACGTAAATTCTCAATATGCTTCATCGTCTAGTTTATGTCACACCTAAAATCCAAATGACTACGAATAACGCGCTGTTGAGCGCTACCTCATAATTGGGCTTAAAAAGCTCATGAGTCTGTAAATCAGTCTGTTACAGCTAGTAAATGAGACAATAAAGTGAGTAAAAATATCCTATCAACGTAATAAACAGAAAAAAATGCATTTACGGATTTACCCCAAAATTAATAACAATTTTTATAACGATTTTAGGACAATAGAAACGACTGTAACTGTTTACCGGTCGTAAGTCCATCGATGCTTATTCGTCAGATATAAAAATAACAGACTTATCTTCGGTCGATGGTAACGCAGTAGGGGTTGGTATCCCCGCGCTGTGATCCGGGTTCCTCACCCTGTCGCTTGTGCGGAGCCACCGGCGCTCGGCAGGTGGCTCCGCCACCGGACGATTCTCCAACTATCGTGATTCCCGGACTGCTCTGTTTCTCTCGACGCGGGGTTCTCACCGGCAATTTAACGGGGTAAATGCCCGTGAGCCCTTGCGCACTTCGCAACGCCAACTCGAAACGCATCGTGCCAATCGATAATCCCTTCGTACCCGGTAAAATAAACACGTACTCGTTCAATCGAAAGCATCCTTTTCGGGGATGAAATAATTGTCGTATTTCAATTCACAATTGGTTTTATAATGCTTTTAACCTTCCAACTAAAGTATTATTTTACAACCAAATCATAATCCTTCCCGCTTTTTTTTCAAAATTACGACCTAAGGATCCTCGAAACGAAATGCAGGCTTTACGAAAAAATAAAAACTCTCTTATGAGAGGAGGCGCACCCCCTTTCGTTCGCATACTCTCCCGTGGTCAATGGCACACGGTTTTACCGGCTAGGCCTATTTTCCTGTGCCCGTGTTTGTGTTGAAAGAGGGTCCTTTGGAATACGTATGTATGCATACATACATATACATATAACTCGAGTCCGAGTTTCGCTAGTAGATGCAACGGTTTGTGGGGTGTGTAGCGCTGATGCCGGCGGGTCCCTTTGTTTAATTACAATACGCCGCGAGTACGTAGCATGTAGACAGGGTAATTATTGGTTACAATGAACGGGTATCTATATATACCATGGTGGAGCAAAGAGTCGTGAAGAGCAACTGCGAGGGGGGGGGGGGGGGTTTGGTTGGTTCCGGTACTTTTCGTTTCCTCACCACTCCTCTCTCTCTCTCCCTGGCTCTCGCTCTCTCTCTCTCTCCTTATGCTTTGTCTTTTACGCTTTTTTTTTGTTCTAGTCCTTGGCAACATTTGGTATCCGGACTAAAGCTGCTGCGCGAGGTTACGCGCATAAAAAAATTACCCACACAAAGCCAAAGGTTCTGTCTACGTTTGTGTGGGTCACATCCTACTGCATGTTCAACACTGGTCTTGCTGCCTTGACCCTCATTGTTCGTTCTACATTTATATATGTATATATATATGTATGTATATTGCAACGTCGTTAATGGCACTTTACGATGTAATTGCGCGTTACCGAGCCCTTACTGTATTCGAATTGCCGCCTCTTCTCCTACGGCACACCACTATTCATTACCATTGTACTGCATACAATTTGTACGCATCTCATTGTATATATTTAAGGCATAGTTCAACATCTCACTGCCGCTGTCGTTCAATCGCCATAGAACAGAAATAAATGTAATTGAGGGATTATACTGTCCAAGTGCACTGAGGAACGAAGCTGTTTTGGGATTTTTTTTCCCATTACCAAACAATGAATCAAAATAAAGTTTTGAGAATTGATTCTACATGTATCAAGGTGTGTAAAAATATTTTTTCTTTGTTTCTAAGGTACAAAAGGTATCCAAGGTACTCGTCCCTCTTCAAAACAGCTTTTGAATGTCATTTTCAAATATGTAATTCATATGCATCATTTGAGCCAATGGAGAAAAATAAAAAGAATTCCTGGGTCGCATAACCCCTCAAAGTGAAAGAAACGAAATTACAATATTGACGTGACGATAGAACCGAATACTCGACAATTACCAACATTTTGAAGATTTTTCTTCCGATAAAGCCAAATCTGCATTCCCAATCGGAGATATACCAATTCAATTGGGGGTGAAAATGACAATCGCTGGGTATTTTAAGTCGTTGATACGGCAATCGGTCATCATGATGACTAATGTCTTGATTTTCAGCCACGATCCGCTTAAGGAAGGATAATGCTGGATCAAGAGGTAATCAGTGTGTTTATGCCCTGTGTCAACATTCCGATCCTGATTAAATCCTGATTACAACCGATTCAGATCCCGATTAGATCCCAATTCAGAATTAAACTAAGTTTCTCTTGACCCTACATCGCCCGGATCCCCAAACAATTCCCATCTACCGAATGGCCGATCGATTCTCGGCTAATTAACATAATTCGTCATCAATTCCGTCCCCGATGGAATAAAATCCTCACCAGAATTGTCGGACCATCGTAGAGTCATCTAAAGAGCAGGACGTCAGAAATTGTCGGGTTAAAAGGGACACCACTGCTGTTTGGGGGAAGATGAGACAGAGATACATACCTAGAGAGAGACAGATGAGGAGAGAGAGAGAGCGAGAGGAGAGCTGGTGAACTCTGTTTATCCTGCTACTGGCTGTACGCATCGGTCAATATGTGCCCAGCCTCTGAGCATACGTTCACCAGTGCATACATATATACATATATATATGTTCTGCTGGACGGCTCACATACGCCGAACCCTCTCCTCATCATCATCATCATCATCATCATCATGCTTCTCCTCATTCCTCCTGCTATATCGTCGTTTCTCGCTCCTCGTTGCTTCCCTACCGATTCCTCGTGTACTCTGATTCTCCAGCAGGATCTCCTTCTCTTCTTCCTCTTCCTCCTTCCCCTTCTCCTTCTGAGCTCATCATCATCCTCGTCCGCTTCGGCAACGCCATTGCCATGCACCGCCGCCAACACCATCGTGCACTATCGCTATCGTACGTACACATACACATGAACACATTACCGGGTTCCTCCAGGGCGTGGAGACTCGGCGCGTACCGCACATTACGTTCGCATTATGCGCGTACACAGGGAGCCTTATCTGCCGGAGCACGTCCGGGTAATTTAAGCGAGCCAACGGCCTCTCCCCACACCCCTTCACTCTCGTGTTCCTCCTCCATTACCGCCATTACCCATATAGTATACATATATACATACATATATATGTGTGTATTTGTTGCAACCACCATTTCCCTCCATACATGCATTCGCAATTGGCCAAGTTCACTTCCAGAGCTTTTTCTCTCCCGTGCGACTGCTTCCATCCCGCTTCCTCGTTTTCTCTCCTTTCCCCGCACTCCGATGATCGGAGTCCGATGGAAGAACCATCCAGAGGTCGGAAAAAACCCGCCGCACGATCGATGGACTACCAGGGAAAGTCGCGGTATTCAGGAAAAACCGCAAAGTCTCATAGCCGACGAAAGGGCTTTGGACTAGGCCCTTATGACTCCACCTTTTTCACTGCGGTGACTCAGAGAAGTCACTCTGAAGAGACGAGAAAGTGTCGAATTAGCTCGACTCGACTAGCTATAACGACATTCGTACTAATTAAGAACCTTTTTTTTAATTTTGAATCAGATGACTAAAAAGGTTGCAATCGTGTCAGCCAGCACACCCTTTTTTTTTTAGCCCCAACTTTACCAGCTTGTAACTTATTCAATTTTCATTTTTTGTCTCCTAATTTTTTTTGTCTCGTCAAAATATTAATAAAATGTAAAAAAAATGAACGGTAAAAATATTATTTGTTTTTTTTTATCAAGCTCGATTGACGCCCAAAATGTATGTCTCTGGACCATAATACCGCCTTGATTCTACCTAAATTTCGCTCAGTGTGAAGCTGCAGAGAGGTACAGGGACGAGTCCAACCAAAAGATTTGCGCATAATTCGCTATGCGGACGTTGACACTCCAATGCCACGCCATACACGTTTCTTTTTTTTTTTACACATACCCGAGCGTGAGCACATAAATTCTACGTGAACATTTCTTTCTTTCAATCTTTCTCCTTTCACTCTGTTGTGTGATTTCGTGCATGTATATGTGTGTGTGTTTCACGGTTATACCCACCTAGTGCCCATTGTTCCGTACGTTTACGGGCCTGTCACGCATAATGCAGCGCATTTAGCATGCATATTTCAGTGCCAGGTATGTTCTTGCATAATTAGCATTAGTTTTTATGCGCCTTCGCACGCCACTCGCCAGCAGGACCCCCAAGCCATCGACCGGTGACGGTCGTTTTTTCTCGCTCCTTCTTTCATTATTTTATTTCACATCTATCCCTTCTCTCACTCTTTCTCTCTTCCTCTCTCCTTCATTCCTCTGGCTCTCCGTTCTTTCGTTAGTTTCATTTTTCCCTCCTCGTTACATCCTCGGGGACCATCGTCGCCAAAGCGCATTATTTTCTCATTTCTATTCACTATTATTCGACTCCTGACCGTTTTTGGCGTTTCCCTCCGTCGCGATTCACTTCTCCGAGCTTACGTTTTATATTTTTCCCACAACCCTTTGCGAAAAATTTGCATATTGCGCGTTTTCGCGCCAGGAACATGGTGTAAGAGAGAGAGAGAAAAAGGATTTGATCGGGAAGAGGAAAAAAGATTTTTTTAGACTCCTGCAGATACTTCAATCAAGATTGCGCCCCAAATTTTTATTTTTTTCTAGACAATGAGCAACGTACGAAAATTTTTTAGTCATATAACTACACGGTTTGAGTTTTTTATATAAAAAGTGGACGTCGTTCGAAATATTCCATGATTAAATATAATATTTCCACAAATATAATTGACGCCTCATCAAACTTACAATTTTTTATCCCATCGAATTATATGATTCTCAAAAGGTTTTGGATTACCAGATGAATTTATTTATCTTTATTATTAATTATTCGTTATCAATTATTTATTTATGGCTTTTATTGCTTAATATTTTCACCACACATTCTAAATCTCATCCTAACATTGCAAATGACATTATGTACCCTTTTTTTTCCTCTACCCTTAGCCTTGACTCTCAAAGCTTTGGTAATTTTTCATCGGCATTCGAATGACGCCATATTGTGCAACACAATTCATCCGACATTACAGCCGCAATCATGTGACTATATATATTTATAAATCAAAATCAGATACCTGAGGACCATTGAACCTTGCAAATCGCGGCCGAACTCGTTGACCCGCGTTGAATGAAACGCAAGATTAGTCGAGTCTCGAGGTCGAGTGGGGATCGGTCATCATTGCCGAGTGCCGATCTCCGCGAGAGGGAAACTTTCACAAAAGATATATTGGTACAAAAGATTACGCACAGGTTCTCTCCCCAAGCACGAATCTCCACGCACACTTTGGATATATTTTGGCGGGAAGAGACCCTCGAGAGGGGAGGAAGCTCATTTTTCTTTACCGGGGGCCCACAGAGGGGGCTCGTTTTTCGGGAGCCTGGAGACAGCCTGAATTTCCGGCTTGTTTTCAACCCCTTCTTCGCGTCACTTTGTAATTTCGCGGGGCTCATGAGGGGTACTTTTTTTTCTTCTCGACAATACGAGCCGATGTAACCGCGCGCACTTCAGTGTTCTTTCGCACTTTGTGGCGTCATCGAATAAACGCGAGTGATCCTTGATTGCGAATTCTTCGAGCCCGGCTATTAAAAAAAAAAAAGAATAAGAGTGTTCGAGCTTCTGTTTTGGCGAAAACTCACTAAAATTGAAGTAATTCCGGAAAGGGGCAACTTTTTAGTGGAGCCGATTTTTTAATTATCCGGTTAATTGTTAACCGTTGTAGCTGCTTTTATCACTTGCTGAAGGAGCTTTGATTGATTTACAGCATTGGAGTAATTAGTACTTTTTTTTTAATGCAATCGTTTCGACTGTCGTTTGCCATTTTCGGAAATTCCAGTGCTCCGCTTGTAAGGGTTGAAATGTTGGAAACGTTTTTGGTCAACTTGAGGAATCGGGATTACGTTGGAATTTTGGATACGCCGCTTTGTTGGAAAAAAAGTGAAGCATATGCATTTACTTTCGAGTGAGTAAAGCTCGTTTGTCAAACGATTTTCTTCCAGCATGATCGTTAATTAATTTGGCACAGTCATTAAAAGTATAAAGGAGTCTTATTCCAAGGGTCGGATTATCTTATTAGAGAAAGGAAAGGCTTTTACAAATGACTAGAAAGTTACATCGCTAAACGTGCCTACATTTAAATTGAGACCAAATTGAGACCATAAACAATTATCAGAAAAATCTCAAAAGTTCTAAAATGCATAAATTATAATTATTATGATAATGAATAAATAAATAAATGATAATAATTATTATTACCATTATAATAATTATATTATTATTAAATTATGGAAAAAAAAATTGGAAACGAAGGAAATCGTTATTTTCAACGTTTTTTCCTCGCTTACTTGAATTTTAGAAATACGAAATTCAGGGTGGTTGTTTTCAGCCGAATTTTCATTTTCGATGCGCATTAAAATCAATAAAAATTAAATTTTTCAATCATATGCAGCGAGTTATCTTTTCACGTTGCCCATTTTGTTCTGCCTTCCCCTACATACGTAATTGTGTCTTGAGGCTCTTTTTCCACAGACATAATGATTCGCCTGATACTCTTCCGGCAGAGCAACGTCGATACAAATATCGTCTGATTTTATTGGCGCGATTTATCGGCGATCAGCGCGCGCAGCGCACAAATTATAAGTCAGCTACCTGCGGCAGATTGTCCATTTAGTATCGTATCGTATATAATATTCCTCTTATACGAGAGGGAATCCGACTGTCAGGAGAGATTACATTGAACACAAGATACGCCAAACCGTTTCGTATGTTTCACTGAATCTGTCGGCTTCTCTTCCCTCTTCAATGTCGGTTGGTCCTTTTTTTCTTCTCGACGGAACGGAGCCAAGTCGAGCCTCTGCTGGATTGCAACAAGGAATCCCGTTGTGCAAACACAGGGCCACTGATCGCGCGAACCCGCGGAATCATTGTAACCGCGACAGAGAGTCCGGCAAACGGGGTTGCGGGTCAAATTGTCTCAATCGTTTGCATTGTGCGTGTCTCGCGAGTTGCCTCTCGATCGATATTTATGGTACAAGAGAGAAGATTCAATAGTAGAGTATAAATAAGGGACAGTTGAAACTGACCAAATTGAATTATAGGAATGCACGACGGTAATTATGTGACGCTCAAGAAAATGCTATTTTAGGATTTTTTTTCGAGGTCGCTGGTATAAATATCGATATTATTTTTTTTTTGGGTTGATAAATACACCCCTAAAATGGATAAAAAAATTTGTTTGAATTTATTTTTTAGAAATATTCACTTTCCAAAAATGTAAAAAAAATCGATTTTTCAAATACTCCCACCTTATTGAAAATCGATTTATTTCAATTAGATTCGGTCAGTTCGTTTAAAGCCGCCATCAAATCCATAGTTTATTCTGGAAAATTCATGGTGTAAATGAAATTTCGTTCACGGATGTGAGAATCGGCATCTGTCAGTTTCTCCACGCTGTAATTTTCGATACACGGTCACTGACCGGTATATTTATCTAATCACCAATTTATTTATATCTTGCATCGCGGATAAAAGTAATATCCACGATAATTCGGCTCAGATGCTGTGCAGCAGTGAGGATACGAAATGGAACGGGGTAATCGGTCACCCGCGGCATTGCGCCGTGTTTCAGGGATCGCATGATTTGCCGGTCACGCCAGAACTTGCGGTGAATCGCTGAATATACTCACAAACTCATGTACATATATATATTTATATATATACATGAATGTGTATCTGTCCAGATATGTTTATTGCCAGTAATGGATACGAATAAAATACTAAGATGATGAAGCGTATATAGGCATTTTTATCCGGGGCCCTACGATCCTTCATTTCACTGCCACCATCGATTTCCACAAGTGAAGGGGCTTTATACAGCATCCATACTAACAACCACAACCGGACGAGGAGGATTTTATAGCTCGCACGCGATTATAAGTATTTTTCTTGGACTTTACAAGTATTAACCGTATGGGAATCGGTATTTGCAATCACACGCGCATTGAGCGCGAGTAAATAGGCCTTAAAAAATTTTTGGCCGATTCAGAAGTACAAAAATGGAATTAAAAAAGGGAAGGATGCTGCTCTTTTAGATTTTTACTCCAATCGACTTGTAACTCTGGAAAAATATTCAAAACACTTTGTACTATGAGTACAAAAATAAAAAATAGATTTATTTAAATCGATGCAACCCCTTACGTCCTGCTGCTGCCGCCTCGTAGCACCGTTTCGCATTACAGGGGAATATGAACTTATGAAATAAAAAAGAACCTTCGCTTGATCCTCAAAAGGGTGAATGTGATGAGAGGTGGCAAACAAAAAATTAATGCAGTCGTCGATGATTACGACTTACGGAGAATCGCGGGAACAAGTTGTCGCGTCCCTTAGATAAATTCTGAATGAGAAATAAACCTGTCGAATTCTCTCGATTTGTGGCTCGTTACTGCGAAATCGCTCACAATTTTACGACTAACGATCGCCATTATTATCGTTTTTTTTCAATAAGTAGCTCACGTCCACATTAAAAAAAAAAAGAAAAAGAACAAGAAGTTTTATCATCAATTGTTCGAACATCGATGGTTGAACTTAAAAAATTCGCGAAAAATCGAAAAATGATGGGAATCGAATGAACATACTGGCATTTTAACGAACGAATCCATTCCTGTTGAGAATGCGAAAAAGGAACGATTTAAAATGGCCACCATTTTGCCCCGCTCTTCCTTATTATACACAAAATCTTGTCGACTTGTGAAAAGGCCTAACTGTTGGTGAAATTTGGGACTTTTTTTTGTCCCCCAATCGTTTATCGCGAGTAGAAAGAAAATTGATTTCGATGTTGAATGGATCGTGAGCGATAATCGATGCGCCGCGTTTGTAAAATCGCGCCGATCCAAGAGGGCGAAATCGTCGGTCTTCCGCAGAAGTAAGTTCTAATAAAATTTTATTACTCAACGAGATATCATCGGGGCGCTTCCTCGACTCGATCTCGGCCCTTCATGACAAAATTTCGATCCTCTCGGGCCGATCGTTTCGTTCGCGAATGAAGAAAAGAATGCGCTGTTCCTCAACCTGGAAATTTTATGATCGAAGCGCGATCGTGCACGATTCGGAAGGTTTCTTCGTCCTCGCGCATTATATTCGCGACCACGCTTGCGAAAACCGGTTGAACCACGACAACGACGAAGGTGAACGAGGCAGGAGAGATACACACGCGCTGGAAGGAAGGAAGAAAGCGAGCAGCTCCGAGCGATCTTACGAGGCAAAAGCGCCTGTGATCGCCCCTTTGGCGAGCAAAAGACTCGGTGTAATATTTTCAATGGGATCTTTGAACTTTGCGCGACGTCACACAAGATGAGGGTTCAATATGTCGGCTATTCACATCGAGCGTTATCCGTGCACGATAATACGGCGTACCGCAGAGATCTGCCTCATTTTATTCGATAAACATTATCGGCGTTTGCTCTTTTACTTTAATTTTCGGCATTTTTTTATTTTTCCCCGAGCCATCGAGGGGACGATAAATTATCGATCACCTTGAACAGCATATTCGTGTAGCCGGGAAGAGAATTTAATTTTTCCAAAATTTTTCAATTTTTCATGTCGTATATTTTTAGCGAAATGCTAAAAAAAAATCAATTTTTTTTTCGGGCTCTCGACCGATGTATTTTGTCCCCCTGAACACGAATCTACCGATAGTTTTCTCAAAAAATCAAAATTTTCATGAATCTTCATCAAAAACGTTTTTCTTCAATTTTAGCCCCATTCTCAGAAACCTCAAAATCGGGAAATTTCAAGTGCTCGTAACTTTACTTCAATTTAACCTATTCCAAAATTTCTTTTTCGTACTAAAAGGCTGTCACTGAACTTAGAGAATAGCGTTCGGTTCATTCCGAAAACTTAATTTTTGTAGAAATGAGAGCACTTTGAAAATCGTCAAAAAAAATGGAAAGGGGTATGCATGCAAAAATTAGCAAAAATCGATGGTCGAACTTAAAAAATCTGCGAAAAATCGAAAAATTATCCGAATTATATGAACAAAGCGGCATTTTGAAGCTGAAACGATCCTGAAGAGAATGAGCGCATGTAGAACCCAAAATTCTATTCAGAAAATAAATTACAGTCATTTTAGTGAACCGATTCAATTTTGACCAAAATGCGAAAAAAAAAAATTTTAATTTTTTTTCGGGCCCTATACCGATGTATTTTGTTCCCCTGAATACGAATCTATCAATAGTTTTCTCAAAAAATCAAAATTTTCAAAAAATTTTATCAAAATTTGTTTCTTCAATTTGAGCCCCATATTCAGAAACCTCGAAATCGCGAAATTTCAAGTGCGCATAACTTTACTTTGGTTCAACCTATTCCAAAATTTCTTTTTCGTAAATAAAGGCTGTCACTGAACTTAGAGAATGGCGTTTGGTTCATTTCGATAACTTAATTTTTGTGGAAATGAGGGCACGCTGAAAATCGCCGAAAAAAATGGAAAGGGGTATGCCTTAAAAAATTTGCAAAAATCGATGAGCAAACTTTAAAAACCTGCGAAAAATTAAAAAATTATGCGAATCGGATGAACCAAGCGGCATTTCGAAGCTTCAACGATCCCGAAAAGAATTAGTTCAAGACGAAACCGGAATTTCATCTAGAAAAAAAGCTACAGCTATTTTAGTGAACAGATCTAGTGTTGGCCAAAATGCGAAAAAATTTTTTTTTTATGTTTTTCTTTTTAAACCTTATATCGATGTATTTTTTTCAACTGAACCCGA
Source organism: Alloplasta piceator (assembly GCA_946863875.1). Taxonomy (NCBI): domain Eukaryota; kingdom Metazoa; phylum Arthropoda; class Insecta; order Hymenoptera; family Ichneumonidae; genus Alloplasta; species Alloplasta piceator. Next base: position 666,727 of record OX333073.1, read on the forward strand.
ATTTACCAATCGTTTTCCCAAAAAATTAAAATTCCTAAGAAATTTCATAAACCTTTTTCGTTCAATTTTCACACACCCGACAATCGCGAAACTTCAAGTGCTCATAACTTTATTTCAGATTGGCTGATTCTGAAATTTCAGGTACAACCACCCCTTAAAAAAAGGCATATCAAACCGAACACGGTGTATCGAAAGTGATTCCGCGCGTGGCAAATTTGTCCTCCACGCGAGTTTATCGTAATGAGCGAGTCGAGGTACAAATTTGACCCCCATTCTAAACGGTGATTTCTAAAATAGCGAGATAAGTGACACGATTTTGAAATAGTGATAAATAGTGACAATAGTGACTCACTGGCAACCCTGTCCTTGCACCATTTGTTATATCACGCGGCTCTGTCTATTAGAAAAAAAGAAATCCCCGATCGGATAAATAATTCATCGATATTTTATTTCACGCGAAAAGGGGTCATTACTTTTTTTACGGTACTTTTTTCGCTGATCCAACGCCGACTACCGATAAATTTGGCATCGAAATAATTATCGGCATGCCCGCGAGAGATTCGTAATTCCAAAGAGGCGAGGAAGAACGCGCGAATGAGGAAGAAGGGACAATCTTTAAAAAGGATTAAAAGAGCGAATTGCATAGATAAAAAAATGTAGCGGAACGAAGCGTTTGGCATTGGCAATGAGGGCGTCTCGGGGTTAAACATAGGACCATCGAGAGGAGGAATACATCGGGATCGACAAAACGAGAGGTTTACGGGATTCGGTGCATCGTGAATTACGATCGACTTTTGCCGATCGATCGTTCAACAAAGTACGTTGGAAATTGCGATAGTTCAGAGGGAGGGAGTTAAAAGGAAAGGGAGCGTCGAATCGAGGAAAATTGAGGGCGGAAATAAGCTCGCCTCAACTCGATTCGTGCAGGATCAACGGATCCACCAAGGACAAAGCATTTTCCCTACCGTTTTTTTTATTTTTGTAGTCACCAACGAGACAAAACGAATTGTGGATTCCAACCATAATTAAACGGTGAAATTCGACTTCCGTTCTATCCGAGGGGTTCCAAGAACTTAAGCGTTGAAACTTGGATACAAACAAAAGAGAATCTTGAAAATTTGTTGCTGGATTTGTGGGAAATTTTGACAATTTGCCAAGGGAAAAGTCGACAAATTGGTACGAAAGAGCCCGAAGAATGAGAAGAAGACGAAGAAAAGAAGGGTGAAATTCGTGCATATATATATTCGAGAAGGGTGATTAACGGAGGCCCGCATGCGCCGGACCACAAGCGTCTCCGTGGAGTGTTGTAGAAGCCTGAGCACATCGAGCTAAGACCAGGGGCGACTCTCAAACCACCCTTCTTCTTCTCCGCGGGGTAGTTCGAGAGGGGTCGCGGAAAGTGCGAGCGAGACGGTTCGTTCCCTGTCTTCCCTCCTCAGCGGTGTCTCTCTCGGCTCTCTCGCTCTCTCGCGCTCTCAAATACGCTCCCGTGCATATTGGCCCGAATAATTCTCTCTCCCTCGGGCGCTCATTTCCCCTTTGGACGAGGGGCCAAGAGCGAGCGAGACCGAGAAGCAAATTAATACGGTACGCGCGAGCCCCCGCGCTAACGAACGAACCAACGCCAAGTCTTTCGTCGACCGTCCGACGCTCAGCGACGTCCTCGACCATCGTTCTCGCTTTCCGTATTATTTCGCCTCCTCGCTCTGGTCTCCTCTCAGTAATAATTGTAATTGTATCAATTAATCGACGAATCGGACTCCGTCCGTAATTTCGCACTTAAATCCCGCAATTAAAGGGAGGGCGCGCTTGCGCCTTAGTTCTTCTGGGATGGTTCTATTTCTCTCGACGTGACTCAGTGATCATTTTTAAAAAGGAACAAAAAGGGACGACGAACAGAGAAAACGGACGTTCCAGTCCTGGAAAGATTCAAGGAGGATTATGAGAACGTGACGTAACGGAACTTTTGTTTGTCGAGAAGAATCTCATCGCGATTATAGAGGAAAAGTAAGATATCTCAGTGTTTAAAGACCCACCGAGATTCGTCGAGTGCATCGCGATTGCAACGTTGAAGAATTTGGTCCTCAGGGCTGTAGATTCCTTGTTTTTGGGATGATTTATTAGGGGGTGGTTTTACACGCGTTCTGGCGACACTTAACGCAGATTTTGTGGTCATGATAAATGGGTTTTTGAATACGGGTGCGAAGAAGGATTGCGATAAATGTGATTGTGAAGGGAGGACCATAAAAGTACGTGTGATTTGAGTAATTTCGTAAACATTTATTCGAGGTTTGTGAAGAATTTGGCGTGATGTGAAATTTTTGTTTATTTCCTTTAGCAAGTGGTAATTTTTTAATGTACTCATCGAGGATTCAGATTCTTATAAACGACAAAAAGTGTTTGATTTGACGATTAAAAGTGTGTATGAATAAAATTGATCCTGGAATAAAGTAACTTGTGTATAAATTTATTTGCTCCATTTGTCCAGCGTGCTTTGAGAGAAATTTTTGGAAAGTTTGGTGCAATTTTGAGGGCGGAAAATAACAGGGGGTGAGGGGATGAAGAATAAGAGCAATTTTGGTGGGGATAAAATTTTGAGAGTTTATTAGAACAGGATTAAGGGAGGAAAACGACGAGAATAAGGAGATGAAGAATGAGAGCGATTTGGGTGGGGATGAAATTTTGCGATTTTAGTTCAAGGTTAAGGGATGAATGTGACGGTGAATAAGGGGATGAAGAGTCAGAGCGGTTTTGGTGGGGATAAAATTTTAAGAATCGAGTGCACGATTGGGGGAAGAAAATGGCAGAAAATAAGGAGAAAAAAACTAAAAATGACAACCTCAAGAGACAAAATCTTAGAGGGAAGTTAATTTTACACCTTTATTGGACAATAATCGGTAAAGGTGTAAATTTTGTAATTTTTTGTATTAAAAAAAAAAATGTATGAAAAACTGAGTCTCTGGGGAATAAATGTGCGACAAATGGACGTAGCAGTGATTTAGACGAAAAGTTCGGTAATTAATTACTATTGAATAAGAGTCAGAGAATCGAAACTTATTTATATTGTATTGCATTATTTATATTAATTTTTTATCAATTGATGCTGGATATCTCGCATCAATATCCGTGTCATCGAAGCAAAAAGGGGGATCTTCCACCCTCGTCTTATTAAAAAATTATTTTAATTATTTAAAATTAAAAAAGTTGTCTTTTTAACTAGGTTTTTATGGTCTGTTCTCCTTCCTCTTTATCCCCGCTCTGGGAACTTTTAGCATTACTGAATAAAATCTACTTACATTGTTCATTATCAGTTGAAATTTGAGCGTTGTTACCTTTTTCAGCTATTATCGGTCTCATTAGTGGACAAATAGAGAGTCTCGTCAGGGTTGCAATTATTTTTGTTACGTCATGGAGCACGTCAATTATTCGTTGAAATAATGATAAGAACTGTATGTAATATGGAATGACCATAATAACGAAATATAATCCGGTATTGATAATGATACCTTGTTGTTTTCAACGCCCTTCATTATTTTGCCTTCGTGTATTATTTGTCGCAATTTACATTCGTTATCGTCGATGTTTAATTGCGAATCAAGCTGAGGACGAAAAAGCAGTTGAAAATATTTTAATTAAATAAATTACATCGACGCAAAAGCCTTCGACCATATACATATGTAATGCCGCATAATGAGTATGCGGAACACACGCCGACAAGCAAATTTAATTCTGCCGCGTACGACAACGAATATGACTGATTCTTTGGATCATCTTGTCAAACTCATCCTTTTTCATTTCGCCATAATCTGACGAAGAAAATGTCAATATTTTTTCACCCATTAACGCGGTTTGAGTTCGATTCAAAAATAACTCGATTGAGTAGATTAAAAGAAAAATTGGATTAATTAGTTTCCGAGTCATTTTAGAAATTGGCAGAATTCGTCAAAGACTGGAAATTGGTTTCTGATATTAACTTCTTTTTTTTCAAGTTTAATTCGTAATTTTCCAGAGAAAATATTTGCGCTGAGTAAATCTTTAGGCAAATCCCTGAATTAAGAATCTTACCAAAAAGCGTGGTTTCTGAAAGCCCGCTGGAGAAGGTTTCCCGGAATATCGACAAAATCGGGGACCATGACGTTCAAACTGATGATGTTATTTTTCACAACGAATCGACCATATATATTTACCGTTTGAAATACTCGTGGTAAGCGCTTTTAAGCGAGAGCAACGTTCGTTGGCTCGTTGCTGATATAAAATGCTGCTGATGATGCGACTGTTGCTTCCGGGGGAATTGGAAGCGAATTGGACACTGGAGGCAAAAATGAAATCCTCCAAAATGATGGAAAAACTTGAAAAATTGGAAAACTTGACAAATGTGGGATTTTCTTCGTCAAATTGAGAGGAAATAAGGGAAAATACTGAATGAGATCTGGAAAATGACATTTATACGACAATCGCGCATCAAGAATTTAAAAAATTTGAAAATTGCCATTCCACCCCATTAGAACGAAAAAACACCCCAAATTACTTTAATCACATTCGCGTATTTTACCTCCAAAATGTAAAAGAAGATATTAAATGAAATAATTAAATATTAAATAAAAAAATTAATAAATTACACAAAAAATTTAAATAAATAGGCCCAACTTGGTCCTTTATTGAGCTCGCGTGAAAGGCCCAACAGCGAAGGGAATCGTTTTTTCAACTTTTATCCTCATTTATCTGAAGTTTTGGAAAAATAATAAAATTGTGGGGTCCATTTTGACCCCATATTCTCTGTATACGCGTTTACTGCCAGAATTGTTCGTGCAGGGTTGGTACGGTGAGTCGGAGAGCGATAGCCGAGCTGTACGAGAGAAAGGGCGGTTTGGGGTATGTGCTCAGCAAGGGGTAGGTTTAAAACTGCAGGGTGCGCGGCGCGGAAAAACGCGATGGAGAAAGGGAGACGGTAATATCGTTTTCCCGCGGCTGAAGCTTTGAGGGAATCGATAAAGGGAGTGTCGGCAGAGGAAACAGAGAGGGAGAGCGAAAAGAGAAAGAAAAAGCAAGGATAATCGCGAGCTGCTTGAGAGGATCAGTGCAGAACACATTGGCTGTAAAGAGACTTTTAGGGGGTTGAAACGCGCCCCTTGGCCCGGGACAAACATCTTCGAGACCTTTAAATAGATTTTGGAAAATTTTGACTTTGCGAGGGATAAATATCGCATCAATAATTCTTCCTTTCAGAGCTAAAGGAAGAATTACAAATATATAGGAACAAGATTGAAAAACAGAGGACCCGATGCGGAGTCGAAATTCTAGTAGAGTATTTTAATCTTCAATCTGCAGACGAATTGCTAACCCTTTCATTTTTGGAAACGAATTTTTTGTTACATTCCATTTTTTTTCAATAATTATTCATGTTAATCCACGCTTCACTTTACTTCAGTCGTTTTTTTAGCCCGAGCATCATAAATTAACGTCCCCCATTGTCCTGCAACTCTCCTTGCTTGTCTGTACGGCGCATCCTCCCGATTTCTAAACTCATAGATTATACATATGCCGCTCTCCTCCTTCATCCCTCCATTCTCTGTCCGCATCTATCAACAATTTTCTCTTCCCTCGGCGACTCCATTCCCTTGAAGATTCATAAAATGGCACTTTGTACGCTCCCACTTTGTCACGCGGCGCCGCCATTTTGTCACGTGGCGTGGCCCCAATAATTCTTCAGAATTTTCTCGAAAGGTATTTGAACTTCCAGAAAGTCCCCCCGAGCTTTTGAGTCTCGATATGTGCGGTGAAATTCGGTCATCCAAAATGAGACCATTTTTTCTTTGTTACTCCGAATGGCGTCCGTTTCCGACCGCATTTGATGGCCCAAAAAGCTCGTGATGAAGCCAATGCAAGGCCTGTAATTTTCGACATCTCTGTCGAATCTTTTTTCGGACAGTAATTCCGCAAAGGATCAGAAAGAGCAGATCCAGCAACGTTGATGCTGGTCGAAAGGAAAAACAGCGATAAGCGTGGCATTTTTCAGGAATTGAGAAGGGACGTTTCGGGCTCGACGTCTATTGCATTCCTCGTCGTTTCTCGAGTAAAACCAATCTTCGACACGTCTATTTTTTTCTTTCTCTCTCGAGGTTGACATGGAAAAAAATGCAAGTATAGAATCCGTGAGCTTCAACCTTAACCAATGAAGACAGGTTTCCCAAAGCTCAGCAGCATTTCGACTATCCTCGAATTCCCGAATGAGAGCAATTAACGATAAAGCACTGAATTCCCAGATTCCATGCTATTTGTCTTGATCGCATTATTATTATTATAAATTATAAATTATTTATTTAATTTAAATAAATTTATTTTAAAAAAAATGTCATTGAATTGGTTAATTTTAATTAAAACAGGCTAATTTTATTATTAATATTGGGCCCATATTCGAATGAATTGGAAAAATTTATTCGAATGAAATGAATAATTTTTTTAAGTGTCATTTTGCGCGCGCACGACCACACTTTGATCGATTTATAGCGCATGACATGCGGTATGGATGTTTGCGAAGAAAAGAGTCGTGTAACCGAGAAGCACGCTTCGCAAGATTGGCACACCCTAACCGGTATTCTATTTATAACTGTATATAATGATTTTTATTAAACGAGTAGTGGCGATTCATAATAATGCCAGCAGCTTCTGCGATTTAGAAAAAAAACGTCAAACAGTCCCACGCGAGATATCGATAATTTTGTTTTGCCGTCCAAAAATTGCTCTATTCCAATGAGCACTGCACCGAGAAAAATGATTTATTATTAACAAATAAATATTTATTTATTTCGAATAAATCTTGAATAAATAATAATAAGTAAAGCTGAAATTATTATTATTTATCTCTATCCAAATAAATCAGAAAAAATAGTTTGAACCAAATTAATCTTTTTTCTGTGGTCCATTGCCTTGATAAATAAATTTTCCGATTTTTCAATCAATTTTCGTTTTTGCATTCTATGACGTTTTCTCACTTTCTCTATATTTCTTTCTTCCGTGGAAAGATGGAATTTGGGTGAGCAGAGAATTTTGCCCAGGAGTAACCGTATTTCTTGGGTTAGACTCGTATATCTAATTGCGAAAGCAGGCTGAAAGCCACGTCTGACGTTTCCACATAGTATATGGGGCATTCTATCCCAAATCGGACAGTTTGAAAAACTTTTTTTTTATTTCCTCAATTTTTTTTATTTTTGAGTACCCATCAGAAGACCCTTTCTGTTAAATTTTGAGATTTTTTTGATTACCCGTTCAAAAGATATTAAATTAACAAAAATTATTATGGCTTTTTCAGAAAAAAATACAAAAAAAATATTCGACTTGTTTTTGAATGAGTATTTTGAGTCTTAAGCGTTAAATCGCGTTTTTAAAAGTGAATGTCATTTTTGATTTTTTTTTTAATTTTTTGTTTCAAACATCTATCTATTCAACAATTTTTAAGACTAGTCCGATAGTGGGTATTCTCAATAACAACTATTTTTTTCGATGTTTGAAAAAATTTTTTTTTTTTTTTTATAAATTATTATGAATACCAATTTTTGTTACGGTATAGTATTTGTTCAATATTTAGAATTTATTTTGACCCAATTTTTGTTACCATATAGTATTTTTTTCAATATTTAGAATTTATTTTGACACTTTTTTTATTGTTAACGGGTTCTTAAAATTAATAATTAATCGTTAAGTCTGTTTATGAACAATAATAACAACAGTTCTTATTTATTCACGTATTTTTTTGAAAACCTTACAAATACGATTATTTCCTGAATTAGAATATTCCTTTGCCAATACGTTTCCGTTGCTCATTGGAAAAATTGAATGAAATTTTCGTGTCCCCCTGTGATTGACTTCGCGGTATTTTATCGCAGATAAAATCTTTCTTTTGCATCTGAATAATGTTTCTCATGCGAAAATTTGACAGCAATATTCGGTAGACTATTTAGGTTCAATGCCCACTCATACAATTCTTGAACTGTTGTTATTTGCTCATCGATTAATTATTAATTTTAAGAATCTGTTAACAATGAAAAAGTGTCCATATTAATTCAAAATGATTAAAAAAATACGTATACAGTAAAAAAATTGGTATTCACAATAATTTATAAAAAAAAAATAATAACAATAATTTTCAAAAATCGAAAAAAAATAGTAGTTATTGAGATCCCACGATCGGACTAGTCTTAAAAATTGTTGAATAGATAGATGTTTGAGACAAAAAATTTAAAAAAAATTCAAAAATGACATTCACTTTTAAAAACGCGATTTAACGTTTAAAACTCAAAAAACTCATTCAAAAACAAATCGAATATTTTTGTTGTATTTTTTTTCTGAAAAGGCGATAAAAAAACAAAAATTTTGCAAAAAAAACTTATAATTTGGACCATTATTAAAGAAGTTATGACCAAAATACCAAAAAAAGAGCGGTTTTTTGTTAATTTAATATCTTTTGAACGGGTAATCGAAAAAATCTCAAAATTTAACAGGAAGGGTCTTTTGATGGGTACTCAAAAATATTTTTAAAAAACCGGACAAGTGCGAGTCGGGCTCGCCCACCGAGGGTTCCGTACAAATGATTGATTACGTACTTTAAATAAATACTATATTTTTTATGATTTAATTAGAAATTTATAGTTTTCAGATTTTTCCCTATACTCGTAGTATATAAGACAGTATTACTTGCCAAATTTCATAGTTCTAGGTCAACGGAAAATACGCTATAAATTTTGATTCTCTTGAGAGTGTCGAAATATACGTTTTTTGCACCATAAACGGCTGTATCTTTTTTTTACGTTAACTTAGAAGTTTGATTTTTTCACAGCTTCAAGGGACTGTAGACCTGAGTATATGGTTCTAATTTCAACTCGATACCTCCACGCGTTCCCAAGAGAAAGGGCTGTGACAGACCGACGGACGGACGGACAGCAAAGTGATCCAATAAGGGTTCCGTTTTTTCCTTTGGAGGTACGGAACCCTAAAAATTGAGAAAATAAAAAAAAAAGTTTTTCAAACTGTCCGATTTGGGATGGAATGCCCCATATATAAGTATGAGCGAATGCAATAGACGTATAGAGTGCGCTAACGTCAGCCATAACGATGTTTTATGATTCCAGCTTGACTTGATTTTCTCGCGTCATACCGCGAGTACTCGAAGCGGAGTGGTAAATATACTGCGACATTGAGCATTTTTAACGATCATAACAGAGTATTTAGTGAGAGAAAATTTGCCGATTTTCGGCCACTAGATTTTAATTTTTTCAATTGATTCAAGTAATTCACATTTTATCTTAACTTTTATATTTTGTATTTTCATGAATTTTCATGATTTTGGGCTTCTAATTTTGTTTAGAATTTCGCAAGTTGAATGCCTGGAAACAAATTTCTATTGTTTCGAAAAAGCGACTGATGCCATTTTAAGAGTCTTTCGAGCCCTTAATGGCGAATGCTGATGCATTAAATTCATTGAATTCGCATCTCCGAAGTGTAGACTCGAGAAAAACACAGCAAGCGTAGTTTCGTGTTCGATGTCTTTTTATTTCAGCATATTCTCGCAGGATTTTCAACTACGTTGCGTTGAATTTAGCTCGGGGAGGGGAGGAAAAAAAATCCAATTTCCTGTTATCGCTGCACGAGCGAGGTATTTGCGTTTTCATTAAAAGTCCGCTATACCTGCTCGTCTCTTCCTTCTCGCAAAGACTACACGGGTGTCATTATTATCTTGCGTTTATGTAGATCCTGTTTGTACATTATGACCGTCAATTTAGCCTCGTACAAGATTCTGTACCTACAAACACGTATCTCAGATCCTTCATCTTCCTTTAACGACCATTCCACAAACTTTCAAGAAAAATTAACGACAAACTTTGTCCACTGATTTCCGTTCGATTATAAATTCCTCGAGGTGTCGAAAATATTTAAATATCTCGGAAATTCTGTCGCACAATTTTATGGAGCAGGATTTTCATTTCTCGCCTTCTCTTTTTCTCGCAAAAACGATTTGTAACGAACCAGCGCGTTTCTGCTTCGACAGAGTCTGTCGAACGCTATCCGGTTAATTAAGGAAATGCCAATTACGATTATTCAAGTAACCCCGGGATTTCCATTCCCGTCCGCAATTTGTTTGGCTTCCTTTTAATTGAACCCCGGTTTACGTTTGCATTGAGATACCTATTTGCAACTTTTTATGCGCATATTGTATAAGCTACAGCATCGAGTCATCGAGTTTAATTGCAACGATCGAACTGAAAAATTAGAGCTTCACCGTTACTCTTGCACCTTGCACAAAATGGCCAGTGAGTCTACTCGATTACAAGGTCATATATTATTCCCTGTGTGCGAAAATGTCCAAGGGAAGTCCAGTCCGCAAATTGGACTGTCGGAGGAGATTAATGGCTACATTTTTCTAGCTCTTGCTCCGCATCAAATTATTTACCCTTCATTTTTTATTGATTTTATACATTAAATTTTTAACCGTTTTCCTGCTAAAGTATCTCTCTAATGTTTGTCTATTTACAAAAATATCCAAGTACGAAAATTACTCGATAATAATATCCACTAAAAATTACTTATTAATCAATACTTTTGAATATTGAAAAGACTCATGATCGCTCGGAGGAAAAAACAAATTCTTGCATTACATTAAATACAAGATCACATTAAATACAAGATAAATTTAATTCATTTTTCTTGTAGTAACGTTATCAGATTGCAACGATTATTTTTATTTAATTTTAAAACGAGTGAAAAAGATAAAAAGCTTGATTTAAATCGAAATTTTATCCGTGCGATTCTTAGGTAATATTAAGGTAAATGTCCCAATTATTGAACAGGTCCAAATTATTGAACACTAACTTGTATTTTTATCATTTCTCATTCACCTGCATGCATTTACTTATTTATAAAAATTTCATTACATATACGGAACTTTTAACTATCGAAATGTTACCTTACTTGAGCAAAAAAAAGCTTTAATTAATAGAGTGTTTGATTTTGCTTTTATTTCATAATATTGTACCCAAAATAATATTTTCAGAACGGAAAAAGAATTCTCGAGAGTGTTCGATAACTGGGACATGCCTGTACAATATTAAGGATACAGACACTTCCAGTGTTCAATAATTGGGACATTTGCATGCTTCACATTGTTATTCTTTTTTTTAATTTGAAATCATTTAAAAATAATTTAAAGGGTGATTTTTCGAAAGTAAAAATATCAAAGTATCATTTGAACATGAAAGCGTTGGTTTTTTTTCTTGATTTTTTATTTTTTTCTCACCGAATTTAATTCCCAGATCCTCAGCTGTTCAATAATTGGGACATTTACCTTACACATTATTTATAAAATATTATTGTATTTAGATATTATATAGATGCTTATTTTTGTAGATATTTTACTGTCAAAGTAGCTTTAGTTATGGATATTTTTCTTTTGGCATATTTTGGTCAGTTTATTTTCCAATTAAAAAAAAATATATATTTTAAGCGGATACCAATTTTCTCTCTTTGACGATGTTCACATTTGTTCAATCTCGGAGTCACACGTTGAAAAAACGAAGTGCAACAGAGTCACCGCTGTTTAATGCAGCAACAAGTTGCTCGAACGTCATTTGCATGAACGTCTCTGGGCGATTCTTGGCTTCGAGAACGCGCGACTCCTCTCAACTTCTCGTGATTACCGCTAATCGTTATTGGCACCGGGGCTAACGTGATTCCGATACAGGATGAACGTCGTATCGAGCAGCACCGGGACACAGATAAGCATCAACAAGTTCATGTACAAGTTTTCCTCGAGTTAAATACCGAACGACGTGATAAACGGTGAGCCCTTTGCCGGGCGAAAAAATCGAGAATTAAAATCGTCAGCAGGTCATATGTCTTGGAAAATTGTGCGGAATTTTGTTTACATTCACAGGGAATGTCAGGATTAATTATTACAGGTTTTTGTCATCGTGTAAATTTTGGTAAATGATTTAAAACTATTTTTATAAATTCTATCTTCTCCTTCAAATGTTGTTTCTTCTCTTAAAATATGAAAAATTAACTTAAAAAATTCGAGTCACCGCGCCATAAAGTCAGTATCCTTGCAGGATCTTTGTTGCAGGATCTTCGATCTCTTCCGCCATATTGTGCAAAAAAGCTTCAAAATGGCGGACGCGCACCTCCATAAGAGGAAGAACCATCTTCCCTTTTTTCTTCTCTTGTTTTTGCATGAAAATCAAAGTCGATGCAGCAACTTTGAGGATAATCCGGAAGTAAGGAAAATTACGTTGAAAAATTCGAGTCAGCATCCTCGTAAATTTATTTTCTCCGCCATGTTGTGCAGAAAAGTTTCAAGACGCCGGACGCGCGCGCCTCCGCAAGACGAGGAAGTGCCTTATCCTCTTTCTTCTCGTAGACGCGATCCTGTTCGTCCTTCGTAAAATCTTATATGCACGTGAAACCGTATAGTCGGAATCGCGATCCGTATATTCCGCCGAGAATATCGTCGCTCGGCGGGACCCTCGTCCTTTCGATCCGGGCGAAGAGTGCCGCGTTCATCTTTCCTTGGTAACTTCAGACGAGCTGGTTACACTCCAAAGGTAACCCTGTGCCGAGCTGCTGGACCCGATTTGCGAATTTACATGAGAAAGAGCAGAAGAGCCGACTCTGCCTATATGTATGTATATATGTATATGTTCACACAGTTTCAGCATATCGCCGCGGTCTCTTCTTGCCTGGGCGATCTCTGATACACACCTTATTCGTAACCCAAGGGGGCCCCTCCGATTTCACGATCATGCGCGACTCTCCGGTACACATATATACCTACATCCATAAATATATGTATGCATATGCTCGAAGCTCTTTCTCCTTCTCGCTCCTCACTCGGCCGTGCGCTCAAGATTAAATTTATTCGAAATTACCCTCTTGAATTTCTTCCGGCAGAGTGGCGAACCAAGACCCCACAGCTTCGATGGTGTAAAAAGGAAACCCCATACTTTGTCCAAACCACTCGAACCCTTTTTGATCTTCGCTCTCTTCTCTTTTCTCCCTTCGGTCCTTGCTCGCGACCTGTCCCATCATGGGCGCAAGTTATTCCTCCGCACACATAAACCCAGTTCTCCAAAGGTTGGCTCATTCCTCCCTTCTTCAAGGGTTTTGGAGATCGATGATTCAAGCAGCCTCCATTTGCTTGACCATCACAAAAGTACCAATGAAATGTCACTTCCCTTTCGCTGTTTAGATGTGAATTGATGACGTGTCGGAATGAATCTTGAAAATTTTCCTAGGAACATTTTTGTAGGAACAGAAGAATCAGTAAATAATGCGGGCTAACTCTGGCGGTCCAAAAAGGCCTAACTATGACCATTTTTTTGGGAGTATGGAAGAAGGAATGTGATTTTTTTCCAGATTGCAGAATGAATGTACCCTTGATCTTTCATTCAGAATTTCTGATAAACGAATTTTGTCTTCGAAGACTGGAAAAACGTCAATTATTTCATGACTTCCTCAAAGATGGCTCTTCTATATTTTTTCAACCTCGTTATAACACTCTTCGGGACAAAATTGATAATTTTGTGGAGGCAAAAGTATAGATACACAAAAGAGGGAGGTGCCGGAGCGGTCGGTGAAGTGCGCTTCCTTTTCGTAAGGAAAATTATAGTGCGATGCGTCTTCTTTGCCACACCTTTTTGCGCGCCTCGAGACCGACGAATAAGCGCCAGACCGCCATTATCGCTCTAGCGGCTTACAATCTGTCTGACAAATGCCGAATTTCCCGTCTCCTTCGGAAGCACAACGTCAACGATGAGTATACGAGAAGTGCGTGCAACGGTCCGCATCATCGGACGATTCATCATCGCAGTTTGACCGAGGGCAATAATTTTCACCCAATTATCGCGCCTAACCTAAATGCCTCGTTTTCTCACGCATGTTTTTTCTGTTTCCGCAATATTAACGCTCACGTTCTCGCCCTGATGGTAAAATGATCGTGTGGATGATTGATTTCTGCTCCTCACTTTTCTCGTCACGCTCGAATCGAAGAGGAAGTTTCAGTTTTAAAAATTCAAATATGATAATCATCCCTAAAAAAATGTCGGGCTTATCGATCCACCTTACGCCTTACACTTCTAATTGTCCTTAGAGAAACGATGGTGGCTTTAAAAAAAATATATTTTCCGTAGTGACGATTTTCCCGCGCGTCAATCAAGTCGCCAAGACAAAAGTCCGACGAGTCACTTTTTAGAAAAATCGCACAGAGTCTCGCCTTCACGAAGATCAACATTGAAGGACGGACCATGATTCGGTGAAGTTGGAAATTGAAAACAAAAATAAGATCTATTGTTTTAAGGCGGTTTAATGGGATGCGTGGATACTTGAGCCGAGTAGAGGAATTTCGATGATGATAACGCCCTTCTTACAGCGTCGCGAGGATCTATATGGCGGATCTACGGGCGGATCGCATGACAATATGGGCCCGTGTGAGGCCCAACGGCAGAGCCGTGCAATGACGGTAAAGAGACCGGGAAAATGTTGGCTTCATGCATAAGTATCTATGCAAAGCCAATAACGATCCCCCTCCGCCGAAGAGGATTCACGACGACGAGCGACGAGAGATAATATTTTCATATGAATACAAATGGCAACCTTCCCCTGCTTTGTACCCTCTTTTACTCTATATATCCCCCTCTGCATTATAGTCAAAGATATCTCATGTAAATCATCGCTATAAGTATACGCCATACATGAATGCCTGAAACATTTCCATCTTGCTTTGTAAAGCGTCTTTGTAATCGTGAGACTGAAAAAATTGCCATTTCTGTTCTATATCCCGTCAAAAGATCGATATTATTCGGCGCCGAGGTAGATTTTCAACGTCCAAGCAACATCCGTCGTATTTAATTAATTAAGTCGCCAGTGTGAAAAAATCGATGGAGATAAAACGTATTTTCATTGATTTGAGGCCTTATTTTTGAGAAAACGATTTTTTAAATTATAAACATCGTTGTTCTTCATAGTCTTGGGCTCATTTTAGAAAAAGCAGAGTAAAAAAATTCTACGTGTTCGAAATTACTATAGAAAATGTAACATGTTCAGTTAGTTGCAGTTCAACAAATATTTGAGTGACGCGGTCAGCACGATAACTCATAGTTTTCAATTTTTTTAATGCGTCTTTGTTTTTAATATTCAAAATCGTTTTCTCTATAGTCTATCGAGCTTAATTTTGGATATTTCGATCTTTAAATTTTCTATAAGTAATTGAATCGTAAAATTTCTTACACGAAACGCATGAGTTTTTTAAAAACTGCTGTGAATTGTTTAATTTCGGAAATTAGAAAATTTGGCTCAATAGACTATAACAAAGAGTTCATGATATAAGATTGTCTCTAAATTCGCCAAATTGATTAACATTTACCGAAGATGCGATGCGGACCGTGAGGCAACATTTTCTTTTTTCAATGCTGTGAACGACGTCACTTTCACCGAGTATAATTATTGCAAAAATTTAGCGAAATAATTTTTTTTCTACGCCAAAAGTACCCTTGAACAATGTGTAATATTAATTTCTATTTGTCACCACTGTTGTCCCTGCTAAATAAATTTTTTTCCAAAGTGCATCTTCGACGTATTTGAGGCCTCCGAATAAATTATATTTGTTTCCAATGAATCTTTATACTGGGTGCGGAGGATCCACGCCCGATCCACGCTCGAGAGGATAAAATTCTTGATATTTAAGCAAGAGCACCGCGCAAAAAGGAGAAAAGAGACGTAATGAATTGCCACGTTAAAGTAAAGAGCGAGGGGCGTTTGCCGTTCGCTAATTATCCCCATTAACGACGATGTGGAAATTCTAATGATCGCCTCCGCGAGACAGGCAGTCATTTAGCCTGGCTCTCGTGAATGTGCGTCTGTATATATTTACACGCGTTTCTTTTGCGCAATCGAGCAATCCTCCCTCTCGCTTTGAAAACGACATTCAGTTGGTTCGCGCGGTAGCGCGTTGGCCGCAGGTGCATATAGTTTCTATTTGCCCATTTGAATTCCGTTGGCTCATTATATTCCGCGTATAAATATACCGCCTTCCGCCGGCGTTTGCGCGTGGGGGGGCCGACCGGACGCCTCCAGTCGCGATCATCAACTTTTGCCGCGCGCGCGGCTGCAATTTCTTCCGCGTCGAGGCCGCGGCCGATGAGCTTGCGACTTTCGATAATCGCGATACCTGAATCAGCCCACAACGCACGGTACTTCGATTACTGGAATTACGTGTGGCTGGCTACAAAATACCGTACACGCCGATCATGAGTGAGCGAGCAAAAACGTCGAAGGGAGGAAAAAACAGAGATGATGACGAGATATATGAGCTGTCGATGGAATAAGAAATAAATGTACAGACGGAGAAGAGTCGGGAAATATGGAACAGGTGGACTCTCTTTTGAATTTTAATGGAGCGAGATGGGAAGTTGAAATAATTGAATAGTTCTCGTGAACTTTAGGATTTGAGAAAAAGTATTCATTTGATTGAAATCAATTTTTCTGAATTATTTGATTATGGAAATAATTAATGGGATATTTTTAATTAAATATTTAATTTAATTATTTATTCATTTAATATTTAATTTTTTTTTAAAGGTTTGATATTGGAATAAAATTTTATTTATTTCAAATAAATTAATTTAAACTAAATGAATTATTGCACTTTGAAAGAAACGAGATGGACGATGTCCAAAAAATTGAAATGAGTTTGAATTTAAGTAAATTTTTCTAAATTATTTGATTAATGGGCCCACTAGTCTATTGGGCCGATATTTCGGTAAAATTTGTCTACTTCCAATTAATTAATTCAAACTAAATAAATCATTTCTCTCGTCGTAGAGTTTGGCACGCGAATAAAGTTTTGCGTGGAACGCGTTGTCGATTCCATCTTTTTCGAAATGGGCCTTGAATTGGATGCATCAGGATGATCCGTATTCCCCGAATCTCTCCCGACACTAAATGGGAGGTATCGCTCTTGCTTCTGGCTGCATCTTCACTGCGCGGTAGCGAAACCGCGATCTTCTTCCCCTCGGGTATGGAAGAGGGAAGAGGAATACAGAAGAGAAGGATGCGAGAATACCGGGAAGCGAAATGCACCGGACGCGCCTCGTGCATGCACACGCGGAATCGCACACATATTATATATATATATATTTATACATACAAACTGTGCACCGCGGTCAACTTCGAAGAAACGTTGTGGAAGATATTACGCGGCTGGAATGAGGCGGCAGGGGGTATGTATTATAAAATATCGGCGGAGGGATAATTTACCCCGTAATAGTGTGCTTTACGACAAAATGCGATGTAATACAAGATGAAAAATGATTCGATGAAAAAATTAAATTATTGAAAATATTACTTTTTCCTACGAATTGACGGCGATGAGCTCGTTCGTGTCGCCGAAATATATGGTGAAATTTAAGCCGGATGTTTGCAATATTACCTTGACAAAGAGTTTGTCCATTTATGGGCGATATTTATCGTCCCAGTCCGATGAAAAGCAAATTTTTGTTGAATCGAATAAAATGTTATGGAATAAACGGTTGTCGGTACTCAAGGCTGTCCTAAAATGGGACAATTGCTTCTGACTTCCTTTTTAATGACATCTTAGTTTTAGCTTTGATATTGAAGCCCGTGAAAGGTTGACTACGTACGATTTTCTTTAGAGGTAGCTCAATGGGTTCTCCATTCACCATTCCATTATTCTGCATCACCAGATGGGGAATAAGAAAAAGTTATTGAGCTACCTCTAAAGAAAATCGGACATCGTCCTCTTTTCACGACATTTAGTATCTCAGCTGAAAATACGATTTCGTCACATAGGAAGTAAGAAATGACAATAACATTTTATTCTGAGCCGGTATTCACGACTAGTTCTTTTCCTGGATAAATCCACTTTTGCCACGGCAATGGGTCGCTGCATTCATCAAAGATCACGTGGAAAGTTCATATAGTTGCGAGATAAGCTGCAGCCAAGAGCGCATTGAAAACCCTCGTGGAATAAACGTCGTCCGTATCGGAGAGTTTCCTTTTAGGATTGCTCCTCGTAATGGCTCCTTGTCGTCGTCGGCGTCGTCGTCATCTCCATTATTAAGAGAGTTTTGCGGCATCGTACCAACACCATCGTAAACAACTGCACGGCGGAGGCACGTTAAAAAATAAAAGGAATAATCGCCGCGTGGAGCACTAAAAGTCGATCGTAAAGCGCCGTGTGTGACGCGCAGAGAGAAAGAGTCATGACCGCGAGTCGATCTATTGTGAAGGTAAACTGCGAAGGCGCCTGAGAAACAGCTAAAATATCCCTCATCGATGCTGAAGAACCCGTCGGTGAACGTACTACTGGTCTTCTTTGGTGCAGCCTGCTAGCTTTCTTATTAAATTCGAGCCTGTGTGCACCTCGTATCGATACATACGTGCCTGTCCGAAGGCGTTTCCATCCGTGGATTTCACGACTCTCATTTTCTCCGCGCAACCCTTCCACAGTTTCTCACGTTCTCGATCTAAGCGTCCAAGTCAATTTCCCGGAGATTCTCACGTTTTCTCGAACTCTCTGTTCTGGTATACTCATTTTAAGATGTCATCAACGACAACAATGTTGCATCGAATGCCTTCTGCAAAACATTGTTGTCTCCCCCATCAGCTAATTGTGAATGCCAACTTTTCTCACGCTGCCACAATCTTCCCCAGCTTCTTCTGCATCGGGATTTTATTGGCGACGTCTAGCTCCAAGTCCAGTTCACCATTGATGATATCCTTATTAATGGGATGAGCTTGATTTTGCCTCCAGTTTCCACGAACATCCAGAGAATCGCAGGAGGAACGGCGGGGGAAGGTCCAGATAACTCTTGCTCGAAGACCTAAGTTGGGTATCAGAAGAGGGAGGATTGTAGGGGGTGAAGGTATAAGTTTCCAGATGCAAAATGGCGGTGATGCGAAATCGTCACTCAAAGGGTAACGCCTGATTTGTATAAATAAGGTTGAACGAAGGAAGGCACATTTCTAGGCCAGATCAGACGATTTCGAGTCTTGTTTCTGAAGGAAGCAAATTGTGGGGATTTGGCTCAGGGTTGCTGGACAGGTAAGTTGAGACCTGTCGTTGGTGAAGAAGAAACTTTATCGCGTTGGAGAAATGTCTCGGAGCTAATGTCCGTAGGATCTCTGGGCATTAAAAGCGAGGTCAGTTTCTTTGCCATTTATCCTGTTCTGGAACGAACGAAGGAGGTTCTGGAACGGAATGAAGAAAGGCCATCACGCGAGAGAGGGATAACCAGAAGGCATTAACGCTTCGTCTAATTGCTGCCAAGTATTCGCCACCACACAGCAGTTTTCTCCAGTCCTCCTCCTTACAATACTCTTCCTCTTCGTCCTCTACGTTTGCTTCTTGTGTTCGAGATCCCCTGCAGCATATGTGAGTACGTGTGTGTGCATGTGTGTGCTCACTCCGCTTTAATCGATTCGGAAGAAACGTACACCGAGCTCCCGGGAACAGCTGAAGAAGTAAGTGCTGCAATGAGTACAGAGATCGCTGGAGGCCATTCGCACGATCCTCTCTCGACCGTCCCTGTCTCTGCTCGAAATCCCACATTTATAATCTCGTTTGTTTCAACATTAAGAAACTATTTTGATCGTTAACTCGTCAAAATGCTCGATGATGTTTGGTTTTTCCAAAATCTCCAGAAATTTCCTATCCTGGAATAGCAAAAACCACGGTAGTCTTATGGAATTTTCATACATGCGAAAGGATTTTTAGTGCCGAATTTTGGTCCAAGAGTTTTGGTTCGCGTAAAAAAACGTACGGCGTGGAAAAGGGGATTTGGGAGGCGCGAGAAAGTCGATGGGGAAAGCAAAAGCGCTTATCTCGGCTCTTTCATCTTTCTCTTCTCGTCCTTTTCCTTCGCGGGAGGAAAGGGAACCCTCCCGATTCCCTTATTGACGGATAAAAGCTGGCGCCCATCGGGGAGTTTTCCTCTTCCTTCTCTGTACGCTTTTCCGCGACGATCGAAGGGCGAAAGTGGAGGCGCAGAGACGAGAGAGAATCCACCAACTCCGGGATAAGGTCGAAGCAATATAAAAACGGCCTAAACTCCGTGAATCCTTTTATTAATCCGCGTGGCGGGATTGGATTTGAGCGCCGCGGAGTTCCATAAGGTGGTGGATTGCGAAGGCACTATAGGGCATTTGTTGTCCCTTGCACCCCATTGATTATATTTAGATTTAATCATGAGACTTTTGGCTTTTCAATTTCACAAGGTTTACCAATTTCGTGTCAATCTCGTCGAATGACAGATCGATTTGTATTTAAGGGGTTGCATAGGTTTCAAAAGTTAACAAAACGCAAATTTTCTTTTTTTTTCAATATAATTAATAACTTATTTTATTTAAAATTGTATGCATATAAAAGAGCAGCATTTAAATAATATTTTATAAATTTTTTTCACCCTAGTTTCACTGGTTTTAAGGTTTCTAAGATCTTTCGCATTAAATTTGAGTGTCAACTATCATTCGGTGTAAATTAATTGTCTCCGACTCTGTGGAACCTGCGCGGAGATTTCTTTCATCGTTTACTTCCGGTTTCAAGGGGGGTCGATGCCCAACGCAGGTGTATCTTCCACATTTACAGTCTCAGGTATATCGTGCTGGGGATATCTGACGAAAAAAAGGGCGACAAAGAGGGAGAGTGGAGAATGGATAGACAGATATGACGCAGGTATCCGCCACGGATCGTTGTAGCATTGTGGAACACACAATGGACCATTCTCTCTCGCTCTATTTGGTAGGCTCTCCCGCCGACAATGGGGATTTTCCGAGGCAATATTCATCGATCTGTATTGGTGTATACATATCACCCTGTACAATGTATATATCTATACGTGTATCGATGTGAGATGGGAGAAGAATGAGGCAGAACAAAAATCATCCTGTCGGTGATGCTGCGCGGCTCGATTGCGGTCGCGGTGCAAGAAGAGAGTGTTCGAGTGCTTTTTCGACCCACGAATCCCCTTTGTACACTGTCAATAGTGTGTACTTTGCACCAAACAGGTTATCGTCGATGACAATGCGTAAAATAAAGTTGAGAGACCGTAAAAGAGTGATTCACGCGTCGAGAAGAAAGTTTGGGTGCAGATAATTGTCTATTAAGGGAGTATTGTGGTCTAGAATTGTGAAAAAATCAATTTTTTTTGCATAGTTTTTTTGCATAGAGTTATAGCTATTTTAGTGACGTAGCAAATACGCCCCTCACGTCGGAGCAAATCGGATTATATATGTTTTTCTCAAAACTACTTTTCTCAACACGGCTGACATGATATCTCAAGTTCTAGTGAACCGATTTACTTCAAATTTTTTTTACCAACCTTCAATATCTAACTATCCATCGCCCCTACTACTTTTGTATTGAGATTTTTTTTTTTTAAACTATGAAAAGAGAATCGAAAAACGCTTTTTTCTCAGACAGCCGCCATATTCCGAAAATTTTGTTTTCCGTTTTCTCTAAAGTAGGGGCTGTAACGAAATTCTTACTAATTAAGAATCTTTAAAAAAAATTTACATCGGATGACTAGAAAGATTTAAATCGGGTGTCAACCCGCCCACTCTTTTTTTTTACTCCCAATTTTACTAGCTTATAACTTATTGATTTCATTTTTTTTTCTCGAAAATTTGCTCGTTTGTTGTCAAAATACTAATATGTTGTAAAAAAAAATAGTTCCCTTCGAATAGTAGAGTTTTTTAAGGCTCAAGCCACGCAGGTTAATGGTAAAAGTATCGAAAGTCGAGAAAAAAAGCTTTACTGCGAGTTATTTGCACGGAATGATACAATATTTCATAATATAGGCGAAATGCTGCAGGGGGTGGCTGCAGTTGGAATCATTGTCGTCTCCTCTCATGCAAGTCCATGCTCGAACGTGTAAAGTGTAATATTTATGTATATATAGCTATATCTATAGACACATAGTTATATATTCACATATAGTTGGATATTCACACCAGAGGAGAAAGAGGAGACGCTCGAGGACCAGCGACGTTCACATCCTCCCTTTCTTCCCGGTCGTTAGAGCGAAAACGTTCTCCATTAACGCCTCCTCCTACGCTTTTATCCTTTTGTCAGTTAGCAGTCGAGAACCAGCGCCAAAGCGATATTAAAAAAGTCCGCTGTTGAAGCACACAGCAGTCACGGCAATAAAGCTAACTGTTCGTACGCGTTACGGAACCACGTTTCTACACTCGACGTCGTCTCCGTCGTCATCTTTCGCTCGGAGATTCAGAGTTACTGCTAGTCAGAGACATTTTACCGTTTTTTTCCCTTTACTTCAATGCATAATTCCTGCACCTCGCTCTTTGGCAACATTTTTATTATATTATAATTATATTTATAAATTATAAATATAATTATCACGAATAAATATAAACGTGTATTGGCGTAGAATCCAACGAGACCATCGAGTGGACGCATCCCTATTCTACGTTCTTGGAGGGATGAAGGAATTGAATATTTTGGTAGATCGATTTCTTGTAAGTTTGTGTATCTAAAGATTTTCGTGTAAATTTTATGAAGATCCGAACTATATTTTTTCTGCTTTGCGTTAACTTTGAACGCATTTTGAAAAAATATTACCGATATTTATTATTTATACCAGCAACCTGCGAAAAATTCCTTAAAAAAGCCCTGAGCGTCCAAACTTCCATCATCTCTTAAATTATTTTATTACACGTTACATTTTCCCACAAAAGTCTGTCTCTATTTATACGTCTGATGTTTTCATCAATATCGATGATCCTCTTGACCCTCTTTGCGCTCGATATTTAACGAAAACGTTGAAAAAGGGGGGTTGAAATGTATTTGTTAGATTGTAGTACAACACAAGCTCGGGCACCTACAGTCGTCTTCCACAAACTCCCGCGAGAATCGTTTTCCATCGTGAAAGAGAAATAATTTGACATATTTTTAAAAAGTTTGAATATCCCTTTGAAAGTTCGGGGAGGCTTTCTTTGCCCTGAGCTCAACCCTCGTTTGGCTCGATCTTTTCAATTCGTGTATACGCCGAGTGTAAGGGGTGACTTGTCCACGTCGTCGTCGTCTTCGCTTGCCAACTGCGACGAGGACGATTCTAGGGGTGAAAAGGCACAAGAAACTCAAGAGGGTGAACGGTCGAGGGATCGCGAGACACAACATGCCACGATGAGGGCTGTAGCGAATAATCACAGAGCATTTTTTTTCCTTTTTTCATCGTTTCAAATACGTTTACGTTAATTGAGGACTTGAGAATTTAGAACTGTCATAAAATAATGTATATAATCGGCGCGAGGACCTGTAAATTAAAATTAGTTAATCAAAGTTGGTCTAAAAAATAGGGGGATGATTATAGCGGGATATCTGACGGGCCATTTTTGTTTGCATTAAGATTTAGATGAAATTGAAATTTGAGGAAAATTTTAGAAAAATTGTTGGAAGCTTTTTTAGATTTTTCCCGGCAAATCATTTTTCACCGGATGAATTCCGGGCAAAAAATGAAAATAAGGAACGAAAACGGAATGTATTAAACTGGCGAGCTACCCACGAGCAATATAGTGCCTGAGGTTCGGGATTTCACGGGGTTATATGTGTATGCAGCGCTCGTTCAGTCGAGGAAGGTAAGAGAGAGGCTCTTTCTCTCTGTGCAGTTTCCGCGCGGGACGATGACGACGGGGGTGCACGCGGGGTTCTTCGGTCGCGACGCGTACGCGTCCCGGCATGAATATTGCCAATTTACGGTTGAAGAGGAAAGAGTGAACGTACGTTTCTCACCTAGACTATGGCGCTCGGTTTTCAACCTGGCTGAGCCAGTTTTCTCTATAACCAACCCCCTCGCCGTGAGAAAAAGCACTATGGGAGTTAAACGAACCTGAGCGCAGCCGTAGAAGCAACACCCTCTTTTTCCTTCGGGACTTCTTACTCTTTCCCTCGATTCCCTCGCCTTTTCATACAGGAGCGATATTTCGGAGCAATATTACGAGTAGTTTTGATTTTTCAGGAATTTTGAAAACGATTTAGCGATGCCCAATTTTGAAAGCGTTGATGGAAAGCCTTATTTTGGAAAAGCTTTTAAACTTGTGCGAAGAGTGAAAAAAATTATCAGACAATTTCACTAGGTTTTGAAAAATCTCGAAAAACCGATGCTTTGAATTAATTTCAATTTTTTGTGAAGTTAAAGAATTTTGAAAATTACAAAAAATAGCCAATAAGGAGTGCGATGGCAAATATCATATTCGGATTTCTCAGGTAATTTCTCATTATAAACTTACCCGACAAATTCCTTAAAGACTTGGAAAAAAAATTTTGCTTTCCACTTGTTTCAAATTTTAAATACTAAATCTATTGAAAATCGTCCGCTGATCGCGAATATGCAATCAGAAAAATCAGATTCTCGCTTTAAAATGACGAAATGACACGATTATCATACGCTTGACGATTTTTTTGACGGAATGTTTGAAAAAAAAAAAATTCCGTATCGGATCAGATCCAGATAACTCGCTTGAATCTCAATTGAACATAATGCCGCAAAGTTTTGATTGAACTGACCTTCAATGACCTTTAACTGAAACAAAAACCTTATAAAAATCGTGTTTGCCCGCTACGTCGCCATTTTGGGCGTGAATCTGATTTTTCTGATTGCATATTTATAATCAGTGGACGTTTCCCGTAAAATAAGTAATTGAAATTTTTTAAAAAATTGAAAAATTAAGAAAAAAAAATATTTTGGTCCTTATTGTGATTACATATTTTTAAATCGACTTTGGCTGATTCGTGACGAACGAACTTTTTTTTGTCTTTCAGGATTTCATAGGATGAGTCTGGAATCAAGCATTTAATTACGAATGTAATTATTTACTAATATTTACTAATAATTCTATTTTAAGCGATCAGATAAATTTCATCAAATACGCTATACTTAGTTTCGCATTACGAGAATCTAAATTACTCAAGTTTACATAATTTTTCATAAAATAAATCAATATTTGAAACCCCCTGAAAAAATCAAATTGAACCACATCACAAATTCCCCAATCATAATTAGCAATTCAACAATTCAATTACTTTGGCAATTATTTCGGAGCACCTCCGATTTCCATTCCACATTTCTATCTTAAATGTACATCTCGTTCCTCCGAACGAGGTGAGTAAGTTGCAGGAAGAGAGGTGTACGAAATTCCTCGAAGGTAGAGAAGAAAAAGTCTGGGGCGAGAAAATCGGGAAAAAACGAAGATGGAGTTTGGGGGTGCGGGGCTTGACGGTGCGATATTGGAAAATGGCGTTCCATGCTGCTGGTCCATGGGGAAAGAAAAGCCGAATGCATGCGAATAGAGGAGGAAAATAGCGAGGGAATATATTATGTACTATGTAGGTTGGATCAAAGGAGAAGGAAGAGAGCGAGAAAAAGAGAGAGAGAGAGAGAGAGAGAACTAATATCCGTAGGTCGGGTGGATTGAAGGTACGGAGGTACTAATACCACCGCCGTCGCTCTTGCCTCCAGTGTGAGGGTTGGAGGGATGAAAGTAGTGAAGACGACGAGAGAGAAAGAGAAGCGCGAGTGGAATAAACGCGGGGCGAGAGCCGGAGGAACGTGCGGAGGAGTCGACGGACTTCTCTGCAACGACGACGACGACGAGGACGAGTGAGAGTAGTGGGGAAAAATAAAATAAATTGCTCAACATATCCAATAAGGTGGCAGAGCCGTTGCCCGGGACGACGCTGACTCGATCCACTACTTTTTTCCTGAGCGTTCTTCTTCGTGTGTATCGCCCTCGAACAGGATTTTTTTCTCCCAGATCGATCCTACGATTGCGATAAATATAGATCCTCCATCTTGAAAGTTCCATCCACTAATTCTCCTCAAGATCCAATGATATCCAAGCGCATATAAACGCGAAACCATTTGGAAAAATGAGCAATAGTATATTTCTTGATATATTAAAAATATTTAATTTTAGATTTTATTTACTTTATTTTCTAGTAAAAAAAAACTAACATTCTACCCTTGTCGAATTTCTATCCCAAACCAAGTGCCAATCGGAATGAAAAAAGAACGATTTTGTGCTACCAAAGTTGAAGCATGTGCGCGGCACATGCGCCGAAAAGTCCCTTTCACCTTTCATCTTTTTTCGTTCGTCTCATTCGAATTTGTTTTTATTTTATTCTTCATCACGGGGGTAGTTTCACTCGTGGTGGGGTAGCAGGAAGCCGTAACTGGTTGACTCGCTGGATGGTAAATTTTAATACACAGTGCGAGGAGTATCGGATGAGAGGATATATATCCAACCTTACCAACCCTCACGCAGCGTCTTTGCCTCTCGCGCGATTCTCTCTGCAACCCCTGGTTCCCTCTCGCCGCCCCATCGATATTACCATACATATAGGGTGGTCTGTAATCTTCCCCACACCCCCACCTTGTCCAAAGTCTTTCTCCGCACATACAAGCCCCCACACACCTCTCTGCCTCCTTTTTTCCTCCCCCTATCTTCGAACCCGTCTGCCCCGTTCCACCCGCATTCTCCTCATCAAGCCGGCAATTCTCGACAAGGGATGAACTTCGTGTCTTTTGTCCTTTGGATTCAAACGTTACACTCGTATGAAAAATACCGGGGCAATCGATGCGGGGTTGATTCTGCGGGAAAAGTAACGGAGAAGATCGAGGGGGTTTGCGAGGAAGAAGTCTAGGAAAACTTGCGAGTTTAGGACGCGCGTGTGTGAGGTACTTGTTTCTTCGTTCCCGTGGATTTTTCCGTATGGATGTAGACTGCGGTGAATGAAGAATCCGAGCTTCCGATTGGTCTCCGGCTCCTCCAACCCCCTCGAAAGTCTCCTCTGGTTACGTATGTGGGGGTTGCAGCCACCCTCCTCAACATTTCACCATTTCCCATCTCAGCATTTTCCGGGCGCCACATAGAAATGCACACACAAACACACATCTGGCCTATGCCATGTATACATATTCTCTCAGGGCAGACATATTGTGAGTCAGGGGGTGGTTTTCCCGAGTCGCGTTTCTTTCTCGCCTCGCGGCACATACTATATTTCCCAGGTGCGGAATATTCAGCATTGCACGTATACCGGCTCGGGGAACTGTAGATCGAGGCAGGGAGGTGGGGAAGACGGTTTGGGGTGGTAGAATAAGTATGGCGAACGAAAAGGAGCTTTAGGGGTGGAAATGGGAAAACTCGTTTTTCTTCACCGCGAAGGCGCACCCTGGTATATGTGCCAGGGCGGATGTGAAGAAGGAGAAATACGAAGAGGAGAATCTGAATGTGTACAAGAGAGGATGCGGGGAAAAGAAATCATCCCCGGGCGCGCGCGACCAACCCCCCCGAAGCCGAGGGCGGAAAAAAGGAGCCTTTCTCTCTCTCGTCTATATATTTTGGCGAAGGGAAAAAAGGGAAACGTACGTGCGTGGCTCGTGACTATATGTGGATCTGGTAATGGCGGCGACGAGCATCCACCCCCGTCCCCGACGATGTGAAATAAGGGCTGCGAAAGGGAGTTGAGGTTTTCGTTTCTCTTCTTTTCTGCCGCCTGTTTCACGTGTGTATGTGTGTGTCAGTGCCCAACAACTGCGCAAGTCACTCGTTGTTGAACGCCCGCGACTCCGTATAGAAAGTAGCGACCCCCTTCTCCCTCAACCACCCCCAAAAGTTTCCTTGACTCCACCCATGCACAATCAATCACCGCTCACATACATGCCGTGGAAAAAACATATCCATCTTTCCTGTTACGATTTTTTTTCAATAATACACCCTCGACTAGCGCACATCGATCATCGATATAAAATCGAACGTCCTCGGAGTTGCTGATTCATAAACGACGTGGAAAAAAGAGTTTGAGGTTGTGGATAAATTTTTTGGAGATCATTGGATTCGCGAGGTGAATTTATCGCGTTTATTTTGTCTCTTCTTGGGTCAAGTTGCAGGTTACTTTTGGGGGTTTGATGTTGGAATTTTTTATAATTATTAGGAGATGATTTATTCATTATTATATTATTATACTGTTATAATAATTATAATTGAATTATTATTATATTATGGTAATATATAAGTGGTTTTATGTATTATTATATTATATAGTAATATATAAATGGTATTATGGATTATTATATTATGGTAATATATTATTTAAATTAAGGGATGATAAAGAACTTTTTTTGAATGAAATTACAGCCAAAAATATTTTATTAAAACATTTTAAAATGATTTTTTTTTGAAGAAAGTCCGCCATTTTGTTTATGCATAAAAATGAAAAAATCTAGTTCTAATTCTCTAATTTTTGAGTTCTTCAATGCTGATGTTTGTGTAGAAAAAATGAATAAAATGATTTTAAAAAATGTTGTAGGTATTTCAAAAGTACATTCATCACACCCCCAAAGAATAATATCAATACCTATACTAGCGACCCTTAAAAAAAATCCAAAAACAGCCTTCCTTTCAACGCCCAAATTCTTACAACTTCTCAACAACATGTGTTCGTTGCGAGTGCGTTTTTTTAGTGAGGAAAAGAATCGAATGAAATATCGGGGTTGATCTGGCTTTTCATCGACGAATTGCCGGGGTCAATGTGGATGATTTATGGAAGAGACGAGCTTCCGCACAAGGGTTGAAACGGTGGACATCGAGAAGACAGAAGAGTCGATGAAGAATCGTCTTCAACTTACTCGTCTCGCGTAAAATCTTCAGCCCACTTCATCCCTCATCCTCGCGACCCCTATCACAATGCGTAGACATTGTGCCACGATCCGCAGACTCGGAATGTCGTATTTTGCACAATTGCTCACCGAAAATGCGCCCTTTTGACTTTCCCAGCGCAATATACATGCATACGTATATCTAAGAGCATCCTCTCGACGATTGTAGAGAGTAAAGTCAAAGAGGAGACACGAGGACAAAGGGACGCGAAACGATAGACGAGAGTCGTGCCGAGAGGAGACGAGCATGGGGCAGGGATGAAAAGAAAAAGTACGGGGAATGAAAGAAGGGAAAAGAGGTGCCCTGCTGCTGCTGCTGATGCTGTTCAGCGTCTGACGAGAAGAGGATTGAAGAAGCGCGGTGAAGGAGACGAAGGCTGGATAAAAAAAGGGTGTGACGGGGGTGGAGGAATTTCACCGGGAGAAAAAGAAGATCGCGTCGAGTCGTCGCGGGTCGAGTGTGCGCCCTCTATTTTACCCCTCGCCGCGCGTTTCGTGTCGTACAAGTGGAGCAGCCGAAGGCGCTCAGCGCTCACCTATACACTCTTCTCTCCTAAGGGTGACTTTTTTCATCCCTCTCACTCTCACCCCGTGTATCGCGGTTGAGCCAAAACGAATGCCGCAAACACATCGCTCTCGGGTCGGACGTCTCGAGCTCGAGACGACGAAAAAAAAAATCAATACCACCTAAAAGGGTTACGAACTCGCGCTCTCTCACCACCACCACCTCCTTTTTCATCCCCTGTACAGCGAGAGCGCGTCCACTCTGCAGTATAATTCAGGGTTGGCCAAGAAAATCCGTGGCAAATCCAAGGAAATTTTTTGAAGAGTATTTACGTTGATAAAAATAATTTATTTGATTAAAATACAATTATTTACAGCCAATAAAATTGAAACAATTGGAAAAAACTATTTTGCTGATTACATCTAATTTTTTTTTAATTTCTCAGGGAGCTAAAAAACAGTATTGCGAATTATTTTCCATCAGAAATAATTCGGAAATATTTGGTAAGATTTTTCAACCCCCATATTGAGGAAATTCACCATCAGAAGGTTCTTACTGGTGGGAGCACCCTCAGCATTCCGAGGAAAATTCGTCTGGGTAGTTACGACCTCTCGTCCGTTAGGGGTTGATCCGGGCATTCGAGGAGTGCGGAAGGGGTTGAAAAAGAGAGAAAAGAGGAAAATGCGCGCACGGAGCAGCCGGAGAACGAGATTTACATACGCATATCGCCTCTGCACACTGTCTATACCGACGCCCCGGCACGGACTTGTTAGCTCAAAAGTTGCCTTCTCCCTCTCGAAAGGCCTTTCTCCGCACCCCTTTGCTCGGTGTTTGTACATTCGTACGCTCACTGCGATGCCCACATACCTGTATACACGTACAAGCAGCCCCCTAAGCCCGTTACGTCAACTCAGCAGCGTGTTACGTGCATCCCTTCCCTCTTTCTCTCTTTCCTCTGTCTCTCAGTTGGCTTTCATCCCGCTCTTAAACATCGAACGGGCTTTTGCGGTCGTTAGCTGTGGGAGAAAACTCGTGGAAAAGCCACGGGAAAGTTTGAGCTCGACCGGAGAATTGTGATCATAAGGTCAGGGGGTGGAACAAAGAAGAGGAGGAAGAAGTGGAGAAACGCGAAAAGGGTGTATCAAAATTTTTAGGAGATAGTTTATGACAAAAATTCTATTGCTCAAATTTATAAAACGTATTAATTCTTTTTGGAATATAAATTTGAATTTTTAGTAAAAATAAGAGCTTAGATCAGAGTTAAGGATGTTGAGTCCCAAATCGCAAATGATGAGAAAATTCTGAAAATTTGGTATGTTTTTGGATAAAGCTCGTTATCGAACAATTAACATTCACAAATTAAATTAAATTAAATGTAGTCTTATGGAAACTGCTATAACTTTGCGATAATTTTTTTTTTTGACCTCTCAATTTTTTTAAATTTACAATATATTGAAAGCAACGGAAACAAAACGAAGTTTATTGATGAATATTTTTTTTATCAGTTTAAAAAATTGTTTTTAACAAAATGTTAATTATTTAATGACGAGCTTCCTAATCGTCGTGAAATTTTTACACGACCTCTTAAATACTTCATACAAAAACATACCAAATTTTCAGAATTTTCTCATCATTTTTCATTTTAACCCTTAAGGAGGTTGAAGTAATGATGATAGAATTCTGAAAATTTGGTATGTTTTTGCATGAAGTATTCAGGAGGTCGTGTAAAAATTTCACAACGATTAAGAAGCTATTTATTGAGCAATCAACATTAAGAAGTTTCATAGGGACTCAACATCCTTAAAAAGATGAAGGTTGTATTTTTTGGATTTTGAATTTGAAGATCGATTTTCAATCGATATTGTGCAGGGGATGAAGTTAAGGGTGGATCGTCACCGGAATTTTTTGTCACGAGAATCATTATGTATTTTGTGCTAGTTTTTTATTTCGCCCCTCGATGTACAAATAAATTTTGTTTGAATTTAAATTGAAATTTGTTACACAAATTCGGTTTCAGATGGGAATTAAAAATACAAGCAAATATTTGTTGGATTATGATTTATGAATTTGAATATAGACTCTTAATCGGTATGGTATAGGGGATGAAACCAAGCGTAGAAAGTTGCCGGACATTTTAGACAAACATTTGTTACATGTTATAATATATTAAATAATAAATTGTAATATATTGTATGATGTATTTATTATATATTATACGCTACTGCCCATTTTTTTACTTCATTATTTATTTTGTTTTTAATTTCAACATCGATTTTCAATCCCTATTATACTGGGGAGGAAGTTAAGGGTGGAATGTCGTCGGATATTTCTGGCACGTGATTATTTTTCCGTTTATATTTTCACATCGCGAAATTGTTCGGAGAAAATTACGGAAATGAGCGATAAGAAAATGGCGAAAAACACACATTTCTACTGATTTTACGGCTTCCTGTTTTGGCGTTTGCCTGACATGATTTTAAGACCCAGAAAACGAATTGGAATTACACGAATATACTCAAATATACTCAAATAATGTTTTAACGGTAAAAAAAATCGTATCCGATTTTTAGCGATTTTTTTAGGACAAGAAACAAGACCCCGTGAATAATCCTGAGGGTGTGAAAATTTTCGATCAACCCTCACGCTCTCAGGTGGATTTTCCTTTCTTCTCGGAATTTCCGCGATAAAGTATAAACAGTGAGAATAATTTTTCAAAGTGGTGGATAAAACCATGAAAATATTGCCGCTAACAGCGGCACGAAAAACCGGAAGTTTGTCCTGAACCGATGCCGGTCGCGCGAGCCACGTTGGCTTTCCTGGGAAAATTGGAAAATAATAAATTGCCAAACTACTTAAAAGAAATTAGACGGGAGGACGCATGTTCGCCTTGCCGGAACGCTTTTTTCTTCAACTTTTTCTCTCTCGTTTTTCCTCATATATTTTTGCTCACTCGCTCCTGAGAAACAACCCCATACGCGCGTAAACTTTCTCGGTTGTGCGCGGTTCTCTCTCTCTCTCACACAGATATTGATTAATTTGCTTAAAAAGTTCCTGCCTCTGTGCGAGAGGCAAGAGAATCTCTCCCTCTCTCCGTGGCCTTCCTCTTTCCTCTTCCACGGTCCTCAACCCTCTTTTGGCTGCCCTCAGCAGCCGCGCGCACACTCTTTTAGTATTTATTTCACGGTTATGTCGACCGCCGGATAAACTCTCGCCTGCGAGATAAAAAATAGGAGAATAAAAAAAAGGAAACCGCCTCTCGTTGCCGGAAGGATGAAAGTTGCGATTTCTTTTCATACTCTTTGGAGAATTGATATTGTTTGTGACAAAGTTCGCGCGGATTGGGGTAACAGGGGGTGTCAAAGGGATGATCAAAAAATATTTTTCAAGAAGTATATCATGAAATTACTAAATTTTTTTAAAAAGCCCACTAGAGTTTGTTTATAAATAAGAAAAATAAATAATATCGCTGATGCGAGCTCGGATAATTGTCGACCGACACAAGGATTGTTCCCTCCCCCTTCGAGAGAGGAAATGTGGAATCCAGAGAAAATACGAATTTCTATCTCCCATCTCTCAGCCGTTCCTTCCTACTTCGTGGAAAAGAATGCAATCGGCTTATGGTAATGTCCGGATAAAAATACATCCCCTGGTGATTGTTCTACGGGGGTTGCTTTCGCAAAAGGCTTGGCAAACGCCACCCCTTTCCCTTCGCTTCACCGTCTCATCGTTTCCCGTGCAGACAGAAAAATATAAGGAAACAAAGAAAGAAAGAAGCAACGAAGGTCCGAGTATCCTGCGGAAGTTTGTGGACCATTCTCGGTGGTTGGATGCTCGCATCCGTCCAGGACGAAGATCAGCGTTACTCTGACGAGTGTGGATTACAGAGAGGACGCTGTAAAACGCTGGAGATTGCTCGAAATAAAGATAAAAAGAGGAAGATACGGGCGACGAGATTCCTAGAGAAATCTGTTAGCTGGGAAAACGCTGAGAATGGAAAAAAGACGATCATTCTGCGTTGCGGACTCGAGTTTTACTCGCATTCTTTTCGTTACATTTTGTATATTTCCGTTTTCTCAAATTATTCAAGAAAAATGAAAATCATTACAATGATGCTCTGAATTGTGAAGCAAGATTAGCCAAATAATAATAATAATAATAATAATAATAATAATAATAATAATAATAATAATAATAATAATAATAATAATAACAACAACAAATTATTAATCACTTATTTTTATTATTTGATTTATTTAAATTTGGGTCTGATAAATAGCTTATCAGGCTGATATTTGAATTAAATTTTATTGATTAAAAATTCATTTATTGAAATGAAATTAATTATTTCTAGAGGCGTGCGCCCTCGTATCAATTGAATCCAAGGATGTTTCAAAAATTTCAATAACAAATAACGGACTCAACTGCGCGAATGTCGCGTTTAAGAGATTTTCTCGCCAGACATAACGAATCCGCAAGCGGCGCGTACAAAGCCTCGTGTCGAGTTAACGAGGCGACCAGAGGGAAACTTTCGCATGAATACGAAAGTGGAAAACGTCGTCGTAGTCGTCGTTGTCATCCTCGTCGGTGAAATTCCCCGCGCGGACGCGTTGCCCAATTTATATTTTAAAGGGAATAACCCCGTGCGTCACGTTCTCGTATCTAGATTGGATGGTTATGGTATTAATATGTTTGCGAGGATGTTAAAATATACATGCTTGGTTAACAACGCGCGTTAAACAAAAGCTGTCGGCAAATTCGTCAAAGATTCAACCGAGGAGCTTGAGACGGACATTGTCGACGAATCTGAATAATTAATCTCGCAGGAAACCTCAAAATTTATGGGTACATAGTCATTTGAATTCACATCGTTATGACGAGAGAAAACGATCGTATTCTACAGGATGTTAAGCAATTAGATAACCTAATTAGGTTCGCTGTATAGAGCGCACCAAGACAAAAAATGTGCTTTTCTAAAAAATTTTGTATGATAAAAATTTGCTGAGTTATCAATGTTTTTAAAGTTGACCAATGACGGCTGGAATCTAGGAGAAATGCCGCTGGTGGGGGTTTTTACGTCACGCCCACCGTTACCCCCACCACGCGGCCCACCAAACCCAAAATATAGATTTGAGACCAACAAATCTGGATACTTGCTCTCATTATTCATAATTTTCCAAAGAGGGGAAAAAGAGGAAAAATCGTTGATTGAAGCGGGGTCTGAAAGTACATGCATAAAGCGGACTGAGCGTGAGTCTGATACGAAGAAGAAAATCGGAAAAAGAAGGGATTGTGCGTCACGCAGACAAGAATGCTTTTTCCTTTCTCGGTGCTTTCTGTTTCGCTATGAGGGCCAAAGGCCTTATCTGGAATGGAGGCGGGGGGAGGGGGGGATGAAAAATGAGAAAAGGTTGCGTTCTTCATGTATATGTATTTTTTTTTTTACTTTACTTTACATAGTCAGGCTATCTGCTCGCCTCTAGCAGTGCCGGGGCAAGGAACTTTTCTGCTTGTAACGTTCCTGGGACGTCTCGAAATTGGAATCTCCGCGAGAGAGTAGAGTCTGCTACGAATACCGTGTAGCCATGGCCTCGGGCACAAATCGTTCTTTTCTTTTTTCTACTTTCCTCCTTTCGCCCCTCACTCAATTTTGCGGTGCAAAAACACAAGATAACGGCGCATACTCGGTGTTTCCATCGAGAGGCGTGCAGAACCCTGCAGTTGAGACCCACCTTGATCAGGGTTGCCAGCGCTTCAGAGGGTCAGAAGTAGTAGAATAGTGACTTACTTTCACAGAAATAGTGACATAATAGTGACTTTTTCGTTTAAATAGTGTCATTTTCTCTATACCAATTTAGGAACTTGTGCGAAAGCTAGTCGTATTTTTTTCACCATTTCAAAGCTCATTTGCAGTATTTTCATGAAAAATTTGTAGGATATGGGAAGTCAATGATGGACGAGACAAGACAAACTTCAAAGTGACTTTTTTTTTCTTTTTCCTTCAAATTTGTCATTTTAGTGATACCATATGAAAGAAAATTTATTATACACTTACCATAGATTTATAACAAGCTAAGGCCAAACTAGATCTCGCACACCATATACACCGTGTTTTTTTTTATTTGCCTTTTTTAAGAGGTGGTTCTACCCTACCCATCAATACGAACAACTTTTTCCATGAGGACTCCTCTGAAATCGTGAAGAAAATTTCAGCTGTTCCATACATTTTGGATCGAGTAGGTATCGTATTTAGTATGAAACAGCTGAAATTTTGTTCGGGATTTCAGAAGAGTCCCCATGGGAAAATTTGTTTGTATTTATGGGTAGAACCACCTCTTAAAAAAAGGCGTATCAAAAAGATCACGGTGTATTGAAATACATTTTTTTTAGATATTCCTTGCTTTTTCTCATGAATACATTTTTTCGACAAGAACTCTACCTGATTCGCAATCAGCGGTGAATTTTCCATCGAAATAACGTTTCAAGACGATAAAAATAAAAATAAATTTTTTGCTCAATTTTGGCCCTATTTTCAAAAACCTCAAAATAGCGAAATTTCAAGTGCTCATAACTTTACTACAGTTTGACCGATTGCAAATTTTTTTTCCGTACTCAAAGGCTGTCACTAAATTTAGAGAATAGCGTTTGGTACATTCCGATAACTTAATTTTTATAGAAATGAGAGCACTTTGAAAATCGCCGAACAAAATGGAAAGAGGGGTACCTTAAAAAATTGGCAAAAATCGATGTTCGAACTTCAAAAATCTGTCAAAAATAGAAAAATAATCCAAATTATATGAACGAAGCGGCATTTTCAAGCTTAAACGATGCCGAAGAGAATGAGCGCATGTAAAACCCGAAATTGAATCTAGAAAATAAATTACAGTCATTTTAGTGAACCGATTCATTTTTGACCAAAATGCAAAAGAATTTTTTTTTCAATTTATTTTTTCGGGCCCTATACCGATGTATTTTGTCCCTCTGAACACGAATCTACCAATAGTTTTCTCAAAAAATAAAAATTTTCATGAAAAACATTTTTCTTCAATTTTAGCCCCATTCTCAAAAACCTCGAAATCGCGAAATTTCAAGTGCTCATAACTTTACTTCTGTTTAATCTGTTCCAAAATTCCTTTTTCGTACTAAAAGGTTGCCCTCAAACTTAGAGAATGGCATTGGGTTTATTGCGATAACTTAATTTTTGTAGAAATGAGGGCACTTTGAAAATCGCAGAAAAAAATGGGAAGGGGTATGCCTTAAAAAATTGGCAAAAAACGATGGTCGAAGTTTAAAAATCTGCCAAAAATCGAAAAATTATCCGACTTATATGAACAAAGCGGCATTTTGAAGCTTCAACGATGCCGAAGAGAATGAGCGCATGTAAAACCCGAAATTCTATCTAGAAAATAAATTACAGTCATTTTAGTGAACCGATTCATTTTTGACCAAAATGCAAAAGATTTTTTTTTTCCAATTTATTTTTTCGGGCCCTATACCGATGTATTTTGTCCCCCTGAACACGAATCTACCAATAGTTTTCTCAAAAAATAAAAATTTTCATGAATTTTCATGAAAAACATTTTTCTTCAATTTTAGCCCCATTCTCAAAAACCTCGAAATCGCGAAATTTCAAGTGCTCATAACTTTACTTCTGTTTAACCTATTCCAAAATTCCTTTTTCGTACTAAAAGGCTAT
This sequence comes from Alloplasta piceator, assembly GCA_946863875.1. Lineage (NCBI taxonomy): Eukaryota > Metazoa > Arthropoda > Insecta > Hymenoptera > Ichneumonidae > Alloplasta > Alloplasta piceator. The sequence goes on from OX333073.1 coordinate 703,658, forward strand.
CCTTAAACTTAGAGAATGGCATTGGGTTTATTGCGATAACTTAATTTTTGTAGAAATGAGGGCACTTTGAAAATCGCAGAAAAAAGTGGAAAGGGGTATGCCTTAAAAAATTGGCAAAAATCGATGGTCGAAGCTTAAAAATCCGCCAAAAATCGAAAAATTATCCAAATTATATGAACAAAGCGGCATTTTAAAGCTTCAACGATGCCGAAGAGAATGAGCGCATGTCAAACCCGAAATTATATCTAGAAAATAAATTACAGTCATTTTAGTGAACCGATTCAATTTTAACCAATATACGAAAAAGAAAATATTTTTATTTCTTTTTTCGGCGCCTATACCGATGTATTTTGTCCCCCTAAATACGAATCTACCAATAGTTTTCTCGACAAATAAAAATTTTCGTGAATTTTCATAAAAAACATTTTTCTTCAATTTTAGCCTCATTCTCAAAAACCTCGAAATCGCGAAATTTCAAGTGCTCATAACTTTACTTCAGTTCAACCTATTCCAAAATTATTTTTTCGTACTAAAAGGCTGTCACTAAACTTAGAGAACAGTATTCGGTTGATTCCGATAACTTAATTTCGGTAGTAAGGGATGCGTTTTGAAAATCATCGGAAAAAATAGTAAGGGCCTTAAAAAATGTGCAAAAATCCAAAATCCTAAAATAGTGTTACGCTCTAGTCTACCCAAAAGGATTTCCAAAGGCTCTCTCTCTCTCTCTCTCTCTCTCTCTCTCTCTCTCTCTCTCTCTCTCTCTCTTAGATTTTTACTCCGATCGATTTGAAGTCAAATTAACGCAGAACGATCGGTATATGGTAAAATGTACAAAACTTGAGGCGCTTGCGAGTGAAAGTCGAGAAATGTAGTACGAAAATGTCGAGCTCTCAGTGAGGGTGAGTTTCTCTCCGGGAGGGAGGAAATTTTTTTGGATGTCTAGGTGCTCTATACGTGTGCGACAAAGGATCGAGAAAGGGTACAAGCGTGTATGAACCTCGCGTATTGACGCCCACAAGAGCGCATGCGCTCTCCCGATAGAAAACGTTTCTCCCTCATCAACCCTCATCTTGCACGGACACGACCTCATCATTTTTTTTATGACTGCATCACGGTAAATAATCGATTGTGTATCCCCGAAAAAAATTGTTTACTATGAAAACAGACCAAAAAGCTCGCATAAATTCACGTTTTAGGAAATTCCAACTCTCTTTTTCGCTCCGCCGAATTTTCCTCACGTAATTTCCGTTTTTCTTATAGTGCAATACCTTACATAATATAATAATAAATTTTGTTTAATTAAAAAATGCCCATAAATTATCGCCCTTTTTTAATATAATTTTTGTTTTCCATTCGTTGAAAAAGTACGAGTATAAAGGGACGATCTACCGAAAGCTCCGAGTAGATCGAGGCTCGAGAGAGCATCAAGGAAGTGTAATACGAGGGTAGAGCGAGAGCGGGGCATTTTCAGTCACTTTCATGTTGAATTCCGACACGACAAAGTGATGGTAAAGTCGCGCGGTTGCCTATGAAACAAATTAATCTCATTAGACGAAAGCGACTACCGCTGCAAGCTCTGTATAGTGCATGTTTCCTTTCCTTTCTACCTCGCGCGGTTAAAAGCTTGGCGGGTGCGTTTTCCTTCTAGAATCCCGCCTCCACGCTTTTCCGTGGCGCGTTGCCCGAGATACAAGAGCTCCTTCTTGGCGTGGTTATTTAGCGCCCGACACTTCTCTCATTTAAGCTCCGCTCATTCAACGGAGCAAAGAGGGGAAGCTTTAGCAAAAATTGAAAAAAACCTCCAAGCAAAAAAGATATGGAATATAAAAAGGTAAAGTTTGTAGAGTTCCTAAAGTTAAGATTTAGACTTTGATAGAGTCAATAGATATTGAGTCGAAGATAACTACTGGTTTTTTTTGACAATGTAGCTAATACATCGTGTGAGGTGTAATTTGAAAAAGCTAGGGATTCTAAAAATATTTTTTAAATAATTTAATATAGTTCAATATTCGCTAGAAATAACTGCAACCTGATTTTCTAGATTTCTAAACCTAAAATCTAAATTTCAACAGAGCTAGTAGATATTGAGTCACTACCGTTAAATCGCTGGTTCTTTTCGACAGTGTAATAGTGTTGCTGAAGGAAAAACGATATTTCAAATAAAAATGAATATTCCGTACTACTGGTACGGAATTACCAAAATTGCAAATCCATACCTTCAATCGATATTGTGATCATTGAATTCCCAGTCGCTTCTTTCAAGCCAAAGCAGGGATCCTACGCCAAAAAATAACCGAAATTTCGTAATAACAGCTTACCATTTGTAAAGACAAAAAAAAAGACAAGTTGGAGTCATCATCGAAAAACGAGAAAAAACAAGTATCGGAGAAGACGGGTTGGTTGATTGATTCAGATGAAAGGAGGCACCAAACGCAGGGGTTGTTCGTGGTTTATCTTTCAGTGAAATAACCGAAGCTTGTGGTTTTCTCGAGGGCCAAAGGGAGACGAACGAAAAGCTGCGTTTCAAAGGGCTTTCACGAAATACTCGAGAAGAGAACCGAATCTCCAGACACCAACGAGCCGAGGATACGATGATGATGCAGGCTCGTGGACGAAGGGTTGAAAACTCGGGGTGGTCTTTTTCCTCGAAGCTCTTTTCATCCCTTAAAAGCTATTTCCCATCGATCATTCAGCGCTAATAATTAACGCCTGGGTTGTAAAAGCTCATCAAGAAAGACCGAGAATCCTCCGGATTTCTTTCAGGATATCCTGACTTCCTCTGCATCCCGTTTGGATCCAAATAAAATGCTTTCCCGCCGCCGGTTCTTCGGTAGAGCGAGGCGCTTTTTTTTACTCTTCGTTCGCACCCTCTCGTTTCGCTAAAAAAAATCCTCATCGACCCCAGACTTTCAGACTCAAGAGCATCGAGAGAGAGGCGCAGCTGCACTCGGAGTGGCCTTGAAGAAGGTGGACGAGCCGAGGTTGCGGCGTCAGCATTTAAGGGCTTCGATATCAAACTTTACTACAAAGTCACGATTCTTCCTTCTTCCTGAGAACACGATTATCGGGTAAGGATATTACTGATCTATTATTCAAATATTGGTCCGATAGCCTATTTATTAGGCGGACATTCAATTTTTCAGGTCGATCTTTCAAGCGATTCTTTCATCAACTTCCGGCAATAGTCCTTCCTCTTCCGGATCATTTATACTCTCGCAGATCTTGATCGATAATATCCAAACTCTCGAAAGTGCCAAAATTTTCGTGCAATCGAACAGGGAAGGTCCTGGATTTTAGAGATCAAAGCCTTCGGTCATTTGCCGTTAACTTTGCCAACATCGATCGTCCATCTTTATTTTCTAAAATATTTCTCAATATCCTGAACTAATGATCTTTGAGGTAACATTTGACCTCGTTAGAAGAAAGAAGAAGAAAAATGACTAAACATAATAATCATTGCGCGGCTGTAGGCGTTGCACTCGGGGATTCTCGAGAATAAGAAGGAGAATCCCCGCCGGTTGGTGACCTCCTGTGAACCCCCCCCGATGATTCTTTATGAAGGGATCATAGGTCATCCCCGCATGAGCTCCTCAGCGACGAAATGTTGCAATTACACACTCCCCGGGTAATCTCGGAAAGGGCCTCTTCGTGTCAAGACAGAATCGTGTTTTTCCTTATCGTCATCATCATCGTCCTTCCTTCTTCGTCCATTCTCCCTCGTACACGCGTCTATTCATAAAATACAGGAGAAAATGCGAAAAACGATTCCGAAAGTCGGGTTGGCATTTTTAATTTAGGGAAAAAATGTTAATGCATTTTAATAAAAAAAAATTGTTGTCCTTCGTGAGATAAGAAAAGCCTCAGGGCGAAATATTGACCCTAAGTTGCCGGACCAAAGATTCGATAAACCTATTTATTTGATATAGGGGAAGGTGGGGCAAAATGGGCTCAGAATTGTTGAAAAAATTCGAAATTCATAAAAATTAGAAAATAAGGGAATTATCATTATAATGCGCGGAAATAACTTTAAATGGACTTATCTACGCTAAATAATTTTCATGACAATTGGTTTTCAAGGGTTGGAAAAATTAAAGAAATCGTCAGTGTCCTTATATTTAAAAAAACACCCTAAAAACTTACAAAAATATGTATATAAATGTTTAGGTTAATAAATTAAAATGTCTTTTCAGAAAAAATTCTTGAAAAATTACTTTTTTCTACCTCCTGACTGCGTATAACCCGTTAAGATGATGCAAGAGGCCTAGAACCGATGTAGATAATTTTTTTCAAAGTTTTTCTTTGTTCATTTGAATTTCTTATTAAAAAATTAGGATTTTGGCTGTTGGGCGCCAAAATTTTGATTTTTTTCGACCCGCAACAAAATCTAAAAAATGGTACTTTTTAGATTGAGTGTCCATCTTATGGTGTCCATTTTGAACTACCTTTTCCTATAATATAATTTTTATATTTGCCCGTGGTGATATCGTGCTCGTGAGCATTCTGGCTGCGAGGTCCGGCCCGCTGCTACGAGCAATTTGTTCACCCGTTTGAACTCTGACATGGGTGTGCCGAGAGGGATAAGGCTCACTTCGTACCTCTAATGCTACATAAACCTTACGGTCTTTTTGCACGAGTTTATGTGTGTCTCAATGTGTATGTGTGTGAAAACGCGTGTGAACGATGGAACACGGCGGTGAGAGTATCATAATCCAAGCCGCCTCGTAAACGCCTACCCGGAAGTCCATGATAAACCCGTTCGACTCGGGAAATCGAATGATCGCTCGGGTCAATTGTGTGCATTAGAAACTTGGGGCCCACACGAACACAAATGATTTATTTGGCTTTAAATAAATTTATCCAAAACAAGTATTCAATTCAAATAACAGCTAACAAACTAATTGATCATACCCTTTTCAAAAACAAATTTAAAAAAATGAACTGAACCAAAAATAGATTTTTCCAGGGGGTTGCAAGCATTTACAATTTTTTCAACTGCATTTTTCGTCTCGAAATTCTTGGGATGAATTTCTCGGCGATCAAGTTCGACGAGACATCATAGAAATAATTTTACTGCAATGAAATTTTAAAATAAATGATTTTTTTTTTTCAAATTTGAGCCTTTTTCGATTGAAATAAGTTTTCATTTGTTTGGGGCAATTGGAGCTTCTGATATTACACCCGAGATCCTAGATTCCACGCGCAAGACAAAATTACTCTTCGTGTGACCTACATTTTCTGTTTTTTTTTCGTTTTTTTACGCATATTATTTTACGCGAGAAAAAAAGGGTTGAGACTCGAACCGGATATTCAAGACTACACGGTCACGGAGAAATGTGTATTCACATATGCCGGTCGTATCACGTTTCCAGAGTCGAATTTTATGGTTTTTTTTTACACGCTCGTATAAATTTGTTCTGGGCCCCAATAAGTCGGAGGGGTGGAGACGCTCGATGGGTTCAAAAAAGGGGACAGCGTCTTTCCGAGTATATATATGTACACATAAAATATGAATTGCGTAACCCTTTGTTAACTCTCGTCTTCGTTCTCGCACGTCTATTGTCTATTAAGGGGTGGCTCTAGGATTTTAGAAAAATTGCTTTCTTTTTATTAAACAATACTTTGGGGTCATGAAAAGAATATCCAGTTGGTTCTGTAGTGAAAAAATAATTTTAAACGGTTCAATTTTCGATTTTGCTGCAGCGTCTCGGACTCCTTTTTTCAAACGGACAGATTACTCAAACAGCGTTTCACGAATCCATTTTAAATTTTAACGGTAGTTTCACAATCGCATTCCCTATGAAATTACGCAGCCATTTTTTAAATTTGATGTAAACTTTTTTTTACAAACAATTTACTGCTTACGTTTAGCCAAAAATTGATTTATTCCTTCAAAATGGCGCCATTTCTACAAAATTTAATTTTTTTTAAATCCCTCATACTTCTATAGCCAATAGTGCGTAGATTATAAATTTTTTTAGTTTTTCGTTCCAGGTCTTATACTTTACTGAAAATCCGTCCTCCCGCCGAGGGGTATTTAAAAAAAAGGCAACTCCGAAGATTGCTTCTGTAGCCGCCATGTTGTATGAGAATGATGATACATTTTTTTTTCATACTTTAATATGTGTTGAATTGAACCTTCTGAAAAGAAATGCCATTGCTTTTTCCATACTCTCAAAATAAATTGTCAAAGCCCTTTTTTCAACGAGAACGAGTTTGTGTGCGTTGCAACACGTTTTATAACCCCGTTAATGTTAGTCTTTTGTTTTTTAATTTTTTTGCCCTGTCATAAGATACAGCGAAGGGAAATGTGCAAACAAAGGATGACAAACACATCGTCTCACACAAAAAAAAAATTGGGTTTCACGCCCCCGCTTTTATAGACCTCAAATGTTTGCCTCTGCATCGCGGAGAACGCTTTTTTCGTTTCACATTACCTCGGAGCATCCCTTACCACAATCGGGCGTTAATTTTTTCGCCCCCTTGACAACTTCGAGGGTTAAAAGCCAAAGAATAATTTCCAAGTCCGACTTAATCTCACCGTCACAATTATTCCTCAATTTTCACGCTCAAGCGGAAGGATTCTCACCGCCTCGTTTCAACCCTCTTCCCACCCTTTTTCTCTCCACAAGAATAATCTGCATAGACGAAAATATATTGAGCGTATTCCGCGCAGATGCATCGGCAAAAGGAAAAAGATTCAAGAATTCCATCGTCTCCAACAGCATGCATATAATGTCTTTTCTCACGTTACTCCGATTCTCGTGGATCGACTTTGGGCATAAATTAAATTTAAAAAAAAGGGAGGAAGAAACCCCATCAAGGGTAAAAAGGGTCTCCTCATGCTCGTCAATCCCCTTGGCGAAGATGTACTTGACGAGAAAACGAGAAGGCAAATAGACGCGGCAAGAACCGAAGATAATTGGCATACCTGGGGCTCATCAACCCTCTCGGGCGCTTCAACCCTTTTATCAAGTATTCCGTAAAAAAAAACACCCTTCCGCTCGTATCTCGAAGGGAAGGGAGCGAGTCAGGATCGATATTTACCTGGTTCGAGTCTCACGTTACAGCAAGCATGCATAAACTGTGAGGATAATGAATACAGACGAGGAGTCGCGATAAATTCGTGAGACCTCGATACACGGCGATATATATCGTTGATGCACATTTAATTATTGCCCGTCGTTGATACGTGAGTCTTGTTAGTTTTATATATTCCTCGTCCGATATAATCGTTGTGGGATAATAATCAAGAGAGAAAGGGAGAAGAAGAAAGAGAGAAATAGAGGGAAGAAGGGAGGGATATTGTCGCCGGTGTGTATAAGAAGTCACGATACAGCGCGATATCGAGGGGCCGAGAGAACGATAAGAAATTATATGTCATTATATCGTTAATCATTTGTAGGATATATATATGTATTTAGGAGGAGCAAAACCGTTGCTTCGTTGTCGGTTTAGCTTTTTTCCTTCCCATTTATATTTTTATATCCCGATAATTGAATGTTTCTTCGAATAAGAACCCTTTTGAATGTTTCTTCGCTCTTTTGAAAATGACTGTCACAGACAGACTGTGCTACTCAATTTTTCCCTATGTAGAAGAGGGTGGTGTGGATATAAGGGAAGGTGAATTTACAAGAAAATTGAAGGGTTGGAAAATTTTGTAGACAATCCGACTGTCGAGTCGAGGGAGAAACAGAGAAGACGAAGACCGAAAGAGACGAAAGCTACTTTTTTCCTATGTTTATTGGACCGCTTTCTGACTATTATTTTTGAAATTGTTTTTTGACCCTTCGCGACTGTTGGGAGTTATTTTAAAGTCTGGGGAAAAAAACTGTACAGGATAAACGAACGAGGCACGGATGCGCTGTCCAAGATGCGAGAGGTAGAGCATAAAGTTTTAGGGGTTGAGTTTTAGGGGTTGCGAATGAAATTCTGCCTTTTACAAACGACTTCTTGTTGCGCGGAAAAACAAAAATTATTAGGGCGCGAAGATCCTTCCAAGCAGGAATACTACAAGGACGAAAGGGACGAAAAGACACCGTGGAAAGATGAGGACACGAAGATTCCATTAAGGGTAACCGGCGGTAATGAATGGAAGACACCCCACGAGCGACGCCACCGTGAGACCACTCCCGCGTTATTTCGGTTCTCTTCTCTCTTTTTCTTCCTCTTCTTCTTCTTATTTCTCTTCATCCCCCTCTGTCACTGTCCTGCCACGAATTTCCACCACTCTTAACGGTTCATCCCTGAAAATGCCCACTCCAACTCCCTTTCCGTGTCCTCCACCCTCTCCTCTTTCATCCGTTGTCTTCGCGTCCGATTCATCTCCTTTTCCATCCCTCGTCCTTGCGTCTCATTCATCGCCCTTTTTTTCTCACAAAACCTTCACTGGTTCCGCGAAATTGGGTGGTTAAATTAGCCACAACGTTGGCCGCAAAGATAGCGAAAGTAGACGAGAAACAGGGTAATTTTTCTCCACGAAAAGAAAGGTTGGAACAGTGGTGGACATTGATAGGAGGGGTGACCCGCGATAGCGTCCTCGGAGGCGACCTTAATAACCCAGAAAACGTGAAGGAGAAAATAGGGGTAGTAGGGTGAGTCGGGAGAGGGCTCAAATTTCATACTCGATGCCTTGTTATCTTCGTGGTGCGAGACGTAAAGTGGAACAACGACTCTATGAGCGGAATGAGAATGAGAGGAAGAGAGAGCGAGAGGAAGGGGGTTGATGAGCGGGGTAGAAAATTATGCGGTGAGGGAGGGATGACTGTGCCAAGGGCAAACTTTCAATGCTAATTTGTAACTGGGCTACTTCCGGAACAGTGGTTCTCGTCTCATTCGCCGATGAATTCCTAAAAGTTATTGTTCGTGTCAAAATGAATCAAGAAATTATTTCACGCTTTCTGTCCATTTAGCATCCCTTGGCGATTAATTAAACTCTATCAACTAATCAGGACGAATTTTCACACTCTTTTGGATCAAATTCCAGTCAAGATTTTTGATGAATTAATTTTTTTTAGCATTTTTGAGAAACGCTCAAACTGATTTTTTATTTCCAAGAATCAAGAAATAATTTTACCCTCTTTAGCTATCGATCTTTTCTCGGTGATTAGTCAAGTTCTCTTAATTAATTAAGAGGAATTTTCACACTTTTTTGGTGTTAAATTCCAATCAGAATATTTTGACGAATCAAATGTCTTTTTAACATTTTCCAATGAATCGCTGAGTCATTCTTTAAATCAATGAATCAAGAAACAATTCTACCCCTTTGTGGTGATTAACTAAATTCTCTCACTTAATCAAGAGGAATTTTCACACATTTTTGGTATCAAGTTCCAATCAGAATATGATTGGATATCATCCCTCGATCTTCGTTTCTAACGTCAAGGAGGCCAAAAAACAGGTTTAATCCCGAATGAGGAAATTAAGGAGGGTGCTCGATCCGAGAGAAATGAGCACCCGAAAGCCTAAGATTCAAGGGTGCGAGGCAAGGAGAGAGGGTTGGTTTCAGCCACTGAACTCTGGTAATAAGTTCAGTGCTTTCAGCGGCTCTCTTCTTGCATTGGCAATTAGCCTCTCATCCCCTTCGCGGATATACCGGGCCCAGGACAAGGAGATGGGGGGGGGGGGAGAGAGAAAGAGCGCGAATGAGGAGGGTGAGAAGTGCGCGAGCGCGCCCCCGCACCGGTTATACAGCAGCAGCGGGCTACGACCTCGTCCATGGCATTTAATTACCTTGCCAACCCCAGGCCAGAAGCAGCCTCGGGGCCAAGGTCACGAGCCATTCAACTCCTCTCTCCATCTTTCTGTCTCTCTCTCTCTCTTGCACAACCAGAGCCAGAGACTCGCTCCTCCTCGACGTAGTATACATTTCGCTCGAGACCCGCGATCCTATACATCTCTCTCACCAATGTGGGGGCACACTGACCGACTTCAAACCCCTCGAGGAACTTTGAACTCACGGCAAGACTTTGAACTTTAACCGCATCATCGTCCGCTAATTTTCCACATTTTAATCGATCACCGTTGACATTCAAATACTCCATTATCGCCTCCCCATTTTTTTCCCCATCATTTCTTATAAATATATATGTTATCTGATAGATAATTCATACATGTATCAATTAATAAGATGTAACATTTCATTCAATAAATTCATTATTTTCTATGTTTCGAAGACTTTCATTATTTTTATTCACCCTGTGAATCACGCCAGTATTTTAATCCCATCAACGTTTTTTTAATTATACTCTTGTTGCTTGATTATTAATTGTTTGAAAAAATAATAATAAAAAAAAGGTTCATTTTTGTTAGATTTTAATAATACAATAAAATAATAAAAAATAATTAAATAAAAAATGATTATTATTGTCTGGAGTTGTGATGAAAAAATTGAACTGAATGAGTTAGGATTAAGGTTTTTTTACAACTCGAACGATGTTGATTGTCAAATCAATTTTGGCAGTTTTGAAACTCTCTGAAGGAGTCGAATTTTTTGTTTTATTTTACAGAACTATGAAGGGGATTAAGCGGCACTTTCTTTCCTCTTAAAAAGTAACCGCAAGGGTGGTAAATATATTCCTCAATGATTAAGATAATTAACTATTTTTTCGATCGTTTGGAGTTATCGGTTTAATTTTTTCACCAAGAAAAAACGAGCCACCCTCAAAGCGGTCGTCATAGCTCGGAAACGAAAAAAAACGATTTTCATTGCCACTCTAAATCATTCGAATTAGGAAATCGCATGTGGGAAAGTGTTTTACCTTTACTGCGGATTAGCAACAAAGTTTGGTGGCGAATGGTGTAAGTTTTTTTATTCCCTTCTCGTATATTCGCACAATATCGTTGAAACGATGGTCAGCTCTGGCCCGCAAAAAGAGAGAAAAAAGGGGTGTTTGCGTGTCTAAAAACAGTACTTTGTAAATCAACCCTTATCTCGAATATTCGTGATTATTCATTTCGTTAAAAGTCACCCCTTATTATATCCTCAGACGACGTGAAAAACATTGCAGTCCATTGAGAATTAATTGCACTTATCACCCTTTTGCACCCCTTCGCATCGCTGTTTCAAAAAATTTTCACCCCTCTGCATCCCCCAAGTCATAATGTTAGATTCTAAATATTGAGAATTTTTTCCCTCTCAAGCCATTTTGTTTTTCCTCATTTTCCTCATCGTTTCGGTACACACCTTGAGGGGTGAAAAAAAATATCGTGACGCTATGGTGAGGAACTCCCACATACTGGAGAATCCTGTGAAGCGGTTTTCCGTCTCTGCGAATCGAAAATCTTTCTTCCTTGGCGAAGACATTCGCCATATGAGGGTGAACGTACGAGAGAGACGAGGACGCACTTTGCGTGTGTACTATTAGGGGTAGAAATACGTATATGGGAGTAAAAAAGTGTGGGAAGCCATCTCCGGTCGTTTTGGCATGTGTGATGGCGTTTCTTCGTGTTTGTGAACTTCCGAACCCCCTCAAGTCGTCGGATTCCCTCGTATATACTTTATAAGGGGTAGGTTAGATCGGAGGGTGGCGGTGGAAGAGGGCGCTATGTGTGCATACACACACCGGGCTTACGCCCCCCGTAGCTGCGCAGAAGTTCCTTCCTTCCGCTTGATCGACATCGATTCCAAGATGGCGGATATAATGTATACATATACATATATGTATTTCACGTTCTCGCTCTTTCCTCCGGTTACCTCGAGGAACTCCAACACCCTTTAGCATCGCATATACGCCATCGACTATCTTTCTTTTCCCTTTTTTTTGCACCCCCCAGCGGTCCAATCCGCCCTTGGCTCGGGCATTCGCCCATATCGTTCCGTTTTTCCTCACCGATCGCGCCTCCATCTTTCTTCTCTCTCGCGTTCGTTTTTCTCAACCCTCCGGTGGACTCGCTTCCTCTTTGATTCCATCCCATCGCCAACGGCCCTCGCTCCTACTTCCACCTCCATCTCGACACCGATTCCGCTTCCTGTACTCGTCGATTCCGCACAGTTGGGGCAAAATGAAATACCACGATGAAAAGGGTAGAAAATTTATTTTATTCATTTTCAATCAATTTATTTCAACCAAATGAATAAATAAATTATGATGTCCAATATAATTGAAATAATGATCTTCAAGATTTCTCCATCTGCATTCTTTGATTTCAACTCGGCATAACTTCTCAATAACGCGGAGAATTTTTTTTTTGTATAGAACACGAATCTACGAATAATTTCCGCGAAATCTCAACATTTTTATGAATTTTCATTAGAAAAATCATTGTTCTCGGTTCCTCCTACCCTTTTTTCCTGAATAAATTTTGTTTCGACAAAGACCCAACGTCATTTTCATTGATTTGTTCGATTATTGATAACTCAAAATCTCGGAGGAATGATCAATTAAAATTGATCATAGATCGCAGGATGTAGATTTTCCTATGCGAATTCGCGCCATCCATTTTGCCCCATTTTCCCTTCGATCAGTAGCGCCAGAATATCAAGGGGCGACGCCCGTTTTCCTCCAAAGACGCCCTTTCGGCTCTTTCGAAGATTCCTCTTCTTCTTCGTCCTTTTCTTCATCTGCTTTATCATATTTCTCGTCTACATCCTCGACTCCCGCTTTTCACCATTTTTTCGTAGTTGTATACACGTCGCGTCGGAAGTAAAGCGACCCTATATCGCACACGCCGACCCAGATATCCGGAGGAGGCCGTTATCGGAATCGCATTAGGAACGAAAAGGAGAGATTGGATATGGAGAAGTCGGCGAAGGGTGGCGGCGTATAATGACGACGCTGCAGGAGGATCTGATTGTGTAGCAGGAAAATTTTCCTTCTAATCACAAAAAAATGAACAATTTCCAATCACTCAAAAAGCCAGCGCGCCATTTTCTTTTCCAAGAAACAACCCCTATTTGCCGTGGCGAATGCGGGACGTTTTTCGGAATGAAAATTCGATGAAAAAATTGAAAAAAAATTTCAGAGATTGTTTTCTTTTCTTTCTCAAGAAACAACCCCTATTTGCCGTAGCGAATGGGGGATGTTCTTGGAATGAAAATTCGATAAAAAAATTGAAGAAAGTCCAGAGATTTTTTAAAAATTGTTTAATTATTATTTATGGGACCAGGAACATTTCAAAGTTTACGCAGGATCTTCCCTCGAAGGATTTCCTTTCGGGATAGACGTAAATTTCGCGGCGGAACGCGGGAAAAGCCGATTAATGACTCGTTCCTTTCGCGAGGGGGCTTCTTCAACCCCCAAAGCGCCACTACTTTGAAGCTTCAGATCAGTCGACACAGGATCGCTAAGAATTCCCCCCACAAATGGAAAGTGGGGTCGATAAATCCTTTCGATAATCCGAGGTCCTCTGATTCAATTTACGAAAACGAATTGAGGTTAATCGCGAGCGACAAAGGGGAGGAAACTTCAAATGAGGTCAAACGCCATTTTGTATTTTTTTTTAGAGAACGAAGGACAACGATTCTGCCGAGGATAATTCATCATCACAAATATCCTGAATCCTGGAATACAACAAATTATTTCATCCCTTTATATTTCCTTTGCAAAATCATTCAGGCCAAGATTCCTCGAGTACGTAAATTCCGCGAGTCCCGACACTGGGGGTTGTTTTTTCGTGATCGCCAAAGAAAAGAGCGAGAGGCAAGGATAATGGATAGGTTTCGCAGGATCTTCCGGAAGGAAGAATCATAAATTAAGTTCGAGCGGGGTTCGAAGGGACGAGGAGCGCTGCAGAGGGCTGGAAAAAAGTGGAGATCTTCGTTCGGGAATATTTAACATAAAATTGAATTTGGTTATAACGAGGAGCGATCGCGTGTGCCTCTCACAATGGAGGGTGGGTAAAGGGGGTTGAACGAGTGAGGATCATCTCAACGGCCGAGCAAGAGGAACAAACGCCATTGCAGACCTCGATTTAAGGGAGGGAAAAACAATGGAAGGAAATATATATATATATTATGGCGGGCATGGAAAAAAGGAATGCCCCCCGTGAATCGTTCCCCCAAAATTATTAATGTCTCAAGTAGTGAGCGAGATGGAAAACTGTGCTGGATGAGGGAGAAGGATTAGCGGAGGGGCTGCAAAGAGAAAGAGACCGAGAGGGGTGAAATGCTTTCCACGCGTCATTACGCGAGGATATCAAGAGTCATGAGAAAAATCGGCAAATCGTGCGACCTCATAGAGCGATAAAAAAGAAGAAAGGAACTCGACGCGATTATTCAAACGAAACGCAGTAACGAGATTCGCTCGCCAATCAAGACTTTTAGCCATCATGGATATCGTTGGATCTCGTTAAAATCATTCTTTTTTTCGCCGATACGACGAAAATGATCGAAGACAAAAAACAGTCCTGAAATTTTGAGACAATTTCGGAGCACAGAGATATATTTATTTAAGCGATTTTATTTATTTATTTATTTTCCTACTCAGGAATTTTCAGTTTTTTTTTTATTGGTTCATGCATAAACTATTCGAAAATAATATTCGAAGGCTATTTTGGAAAAGCTGTAAGCTTGTAAATAATTTTTTAGGTTATTTTTCGAAACTCCTTTGAGTAAACGGTAGGTAAATGCGTTTTTCTCAAAATTCTGTTTTTCAAATTTGCGTACAGATTGATTTGAAATTTTAACTGCAACTTCTCAGATAGATTAGACAGATAGATAAAAATTAAAGTAAGTAAAGAATTTTCAGAATGAAAATCTAAGAGAGGAAAATTTTTCACGCCGTTTTTCTTCTAAGAAAAAACATGTTTTCAAGTCACCTTCTGCAACGACCCCGTTTTGCACCTCAGATATAAATAAAAAATATTTTCGTAGACCTCAATACCTAAAGAATAAAATCTCAACAAAAATTCCAAAAAAGCTTTGTTTTTTAATCCCTCAAAAAAATTGAGCGTCACATTCGTTGGAAAAGATTTTTTTTTAAATCCGAGCTTTATCCAAGGATGAAGATATATCTTAGCGGGATTCATGATGTCATTTCACGATTAATATTTACAAGATTCCGTAACTCTTCTTCAAGATCACATTAATTTTTGTTCACTCGTTTCTATCGAAGCTGAAGAAATGGACCGCCTTAATTCGAGTGACAAGAGCTGCCGCAAGAGCCGCCACGAGTAACTCTGATAACAGAAGAGGGAATAAATAATACAAATAAAACGAATAAAATGAATGAAATAAAAATAAATAAAACATACGGCGACACCGAGGGAGTTACGGAAAGAGCATTGCCGTTCGAGTATATAGTGGCAAAGAAAATAAAGATAAGAAAACGGAGGATAGAAAATGCACTTGGACGCACACACTTTGGCTTTTCCGCGAGTTTTCTCTCCGCCACACCATTCTCGTCGCCCAGTCGACGTCGTCGTGACTTGCACGTCCACCTTCTCTTCCATCTTCTCGCATTTCCCCGCCCTCTCTCATCCTCCACATTTCCTTTTTAATTCTTTTTTCTCCTCTCTCTCTCTCTCTCTCGCTTTCCTTTGCCCTCTCTCGCTTTCCTCTGCTCTCTCCTTTCTTCTTCCGTCTGCTCGTTTCTCTTGCTCGCCCTCATGCGGCAATCGCAAATTTATTCCAGCGCGTCCTCCTCTCGCGGCGGGTGGCGGCAGACTCGCGAGCCCCCCCCCCCCCCCCAACCCCACTTTCCTCCGGTACTTTATACCCTCGCGCCCTCTCACTCTATCTATCTTTTTCTCGGCGCGCACCTATATATTTTTCTCGCTGGAGAAAAAGCGTCTATATGGCGGAATCGATAGGACGTATATTCTCACTGTGCGCCGCGGATATATGAACGTACAGGCGGAGGGGTGGGTCGGCAAAAATGAACCACCCGAGGGTAATATTTTGCGATGATGTTTCGACATCGATTCTGTGAGCATTAAAAAATGACAATGTTCAAAATCTTGCAATTTCCACGTTTTTTTACCCGGAAAACATCCCTTATTATTATTTTTTTTTTTTTATAATTCAAACATCCCTTAATTTATATAGTTTTTTTTAAATGAGGAAAACGTATTGCAATTTGTGTATCTTTTGAAGCGAGGGAATTATACCCCAATTAATATATTTTGATTCTTAATGTGGAGAATATCCCTCGTTTTATGTTTTTTTTCATAATAGGAACGTCTTTTAATTCATTTTTTCAATTTTTTTTGAGGAAAACATTCCTCAGTCATTTTCTTTCACGAGGAAAAAATCCCTCAATTTTTACATTTTCGTAAAAAAATACAACACATCCCTCATTTTATGTATATTTTATTCGTGAGGAAAAAATCCTTCAATTTATTAAAATATACTTTTTTTTAGAACGTAAAAACAACCCCCAATTGTGTGTATTTTTTATGAAGAAAACATCCCTCCATTGACATAAATATATAGGGCAAAAGACCCTTCCTGTTAAATTTTGAGATTTTTTTGATTACCCGTTCAAAAGATATTAAATCAACGAAAAAACCGCTCTTTTTTTGGTATTTTGGTCATAACTTCTTTAATAATGGTCAAAATTAAAAGTTTTTTTTTCAACATTTTTGTTTTTTTATGGTCTTTTCAGAAAAAAATACAACAAAAATATTCGACGTGTTTTTGAATGAGTTTTTTCAGTTTTAAACGTTAAATCGCGTTTTTAAAAGTGAATGTCATTTTTTATTTTTTTTTTAATTTTTTTGTTTCAAACATCTATCTATTCAACAATTTTTAAGACTAGTTCAATCGTGGGATCTCAATAACTATTTTTTTCGATTTTTGAAAATTAATTTTTTTTTTTCTATAAATTATTATGAATACCAATTTTTGCTACTGTATAGAATTTTGTAAATTATTTTGAATTAATTTGGACACTTTTTCATTGTTAATAGATTTTTAAAATTAATAATTAGTCGATGAGCAAATAATAACAGTTCAAGAATTGTATGAGTGAGCATTGAACCTAAATAGTCTACCGAATATTGCTGTCAAATTTTCACACGAGAAACATTATTCAGATGTAAAAGAATGATTTCATTTGCGATAAAATACCGTGAAGTCAATCACAAGGGGACACAAAAATTTCATTCAATTATTCCATTGAGCAACGGAAACGTATTGGCAAAGGAATATTCTAATTCAGGAAATAATCGTATGTGTAAGGTTTTCAAAAAAAATACGCGAATATATAAAAACTATTGTTATTATTGTTCATAAACAGACTTCACTATTAATTATTAATTTTAAGAACCTGTTAACAATAAAAAAATGTCAAAATAAATTCTAAATATTGAAAAAAATACCATACAGTAACAAAGATTGGTATGCATAATAATTTATTTAAAAAAAAATAATTTTCAATTTTTTAAAATCGAAAAAAAAATAGTAGGTATTGAGATCCCACGATCGGACTAGTCTTAAAAATTGTTGAATAGATAAATGTTTGAAACAAAAAATTTAAAAAAAAAATCAAAAATGACATTTACTTTTAAAAACGCGATTTAACGTTTCAAACTCAAAAAACTCATTCAAAAACATTTTTTTCTGAAAAGGCCATGAAAAAACAGAAATTTTGAAAAAAAAACTTTTAATTTGGACCATTATTAAGTTATGAACAAAATACCAAAAAAAAGAGCGGTTTTTTTGTTAATTTAATATCATTTGAACAGGTAATCAAAAAAATCTCAAAATTTAACAGGAAGGGTCTTTTGATGGGTACTCAAAAATATAAAAAAATTGAGGAAATAAAAAAAAAAAAATTTCAAACTGTCCGATTTGGGATGGAATGCCCCACATATATATTTTCAAATATACCTAAATTGAGGGTTGTTTTCCTCAAAGACGAATAATGACGATAACAATAATATTGGCAGTGACTTGACCATAAATTCGCGATTAAAATTGCTAAAAATTATTGCTATGCCACGGATATTTATATTTTCGTTTTATCACGTACCATTTTACCCCCAATGTCTACATACGAACACGATTTATTTCCCTCCCATTCTCCATTCTCCCTGCATTATCTCCGTCGCTTTTTCCATTTCTCGCACTCGCACTTGTACACACCAGCGTCGCGTACTTCGTATCTGTGTATCAGAGAAGCGGGAGCGTCCCTCTTAATACAAAATGTGAGCGACGAGACGAGGACGGAGGGAGCGTTCTCGCTCGCTCGTTTCTACCCTTGTTCGATTTTATAAAGTGAGCACACCTTCGCCCGGCACACCGAGTTTCATTATATTTCACAACCCCTTTCGTCGCTCGCTTCTCCAACCCCCGATTTCTCGTCCCTCTTCCCTCTCGCGCCCCGCGCACGCGTGTTTCTCGGGATTGTCGATTAAGCATTGTGGAGAACATGCAGCGACATTCCCTCGATATTTTTCTCCTTCGGGGCGCGATCCGCATTTGTGTAAACCGCCGAGTCTCTCCGAGACGATTTTTCCCATGACAATGATTTCTCTTGGCTTCGATATGTATTTTTTTCTGCTGAGGACAAATTCACCCAAATTCGAATATTTATAAGGGATGGGAAATGAAAATGCGAAAATTGTGTCTGATTATTTTTCATCCGCCGATTAGAATGGAGAAAAGTATCAACTGAGTCAAATTGAAACGTTGAGACAATCACTGATTGTGAATGTGCAATGAAAAAAAATTAAATTTTCGCGGGCAGTGGCGAAATCAACCCTTTTCATACGCTGTTTGTATCGGGCCAAGGTCAGTAGAGGTCAGAACGATCGAAACTTTGTGGCGTTACGCTCAATTGAGGTTCAAGGAGCTTTCTGGAGCTTGTCAGCAGGGAAAAAGCAGATTGAAGATTTTTTGCAAAATTTTTCAAGGCACTCCTAGATTTTTCGCGATGCTAAAAATTCTCCAGCGCCGCTGAAAATTGAGATACAGGGATGAACCTAGCGTCATTCTCCGACTCATAAAGCGTTCTAAAGACTGAACAAAAAAATTTATCGTTCGGATGAACACGATCGGAGTTAGGGGCCAAAAACCATGGAGACTCGCGAAAAGAGATTACTCGAGTGCATCCGAGCTCTTCCGATGTTCTACATTTCAAATGGAGACTGCTGGCAAGTACGACGGTGTTTGCCGGTGAGTTTGGGATAATTTCATATTCCAAGGGTTGAATGGTCGCGGGGTGGAGGCATATAAACTCCGGGATAAAGATAAGATGGCGAGAGGAAATTTCGGGATGCGCGAGCCAGACTTCCAACGAAGCGACAGAGAGAGAGAGAGAGAGAGAGAAATAGACTCGCGAGGAAGAAAAATGGGGGAAAAAGACTCGGAGGATGTATAGGATCCTCCGGCGCGGCTCTTGGTGAGATACTCAAGGAGCCTGGAGGTGGCGTGCAGGCATGCACGACAGAGCTCTCGGCGCGGAGGTGATTTTACTCCGGGAAGGAGAGCTTTTTGCCAAAGAGAGAGCCGAAGCTCTCTCGCTCGGTCCTCGCGCCACGTCCGCGTCCTCTCTCTCGTCGCGCGGAATCAAAGGAGTCAAAAGAGGGTTTTTTTGCACCGAAGCTCTCGGCTGGCTGGATGTGCTCGCTATAACAGCCCCGTTGGCGGAGTCACGCAGAGAGAAGGACGAAGCGACGCGGCTTTGCTCGCCGAGCTGTGCCTGGGTTCGGGGGTGGGCCTCAGATTGAACTTCTTTTTCCGCCGTCGGAGTTTTCCTATTACTTGAAATTCTCGTTCGTGCGTTGTGTCGCCCTCTCTCTCTCACTCGCTCTCGCGAATACGCGCGGCAAAGCCGATTTCCCCACGAGAATCCCGCTGCCGACTGACTTCCAAGGATGGCGCATCGACCCAAGGATCCCCAAAAGCTTCACCAATTTTCATAATGCTTCCCCAACGAAGTGCACCGCTGATGATTTTTAAGGGATTATAGCCGGGCGCACTGAGACGAAGCTTTTTTGACATTTTTTTTCGTTTTTCAAGTGATTAATCGGAATAATGTTTTGAGGTTTTACGTCTATTGAGGGGTTGCTTGGGTCTTGAAGGTGAAAAAAGCATATTTTCTATCTTTTTTTTTCATATGATAATTATTTCACTAAAAATTTTGAGTATCTAAAAGAACAATGTTTGAAAGATATGTCCGAGAATTATTATTATTTTTTTATTTTTAAAAATTTGAAGCTGGGACCTGATTTCCGGAGACCTCTGAAATAGAGTGTGATTTACAAACAAAAAATAAAATTGATAATCCAAATATATGTTAGCAGATAAGTATAGCTTGAAGGAAGAATTTACAAAAAAATTGGGATTTGAATTTTTTGCAGAGTTGTATGCAAAACGGTATAATTTTTGGTACAATCTTTTCCTATACCTACTCCAATTCACTTGAAACTTTGGGAAATTCCAAACATATTGTACTATTACATAGAAAAATAAAAAATGAATTTTTTTTGACCTCGTTGCAGTAGAGAACTTCACATGTTTTTTTCTGAGAAGGAAAACTAGGAGAAGGAGAAATATTCTTAATCTACTTTAGCTTTTCTTTAGAGTGACTCAAGATTTCATTTTTTTTTTTTCAATTCACAAATTGGCATCAATTTTTAATTTTATCCTCTCTTTTGGTAAAAAATCGACCTTAAGGATGTTGAGTCCCAAATCGCAAATGATGAGAAAATTCGGAAAATTTGGTATGTTTTTGGATGAATTATTTGAGAGGTCGTGTAAAAATTCCACGACGATTAGAAAGCTCGTTATCAAACAATTAACATTAACAAATTACACATTAATAGATTTTGCTTAACATTTTTCAATACTTCAAGCCAATAAAGAAAAAAAAATCATTTTCTCGCCTCGCGCGATCGACTGTCGTCATCGATAATCGCGATTCCCGAGCCAGTCTTCTTATTTTCCATCGCTTCTCTATTTTTCATCCCTCAACGTTGCCCAGCGGCATGTAGGAAAGAAGGAGGCGCGTCTTATGTACTTTTCGACGAACCGGAAACTACGAGCTCTCCCGTAAGTCCGTGATACATACGAGAGCGATAAGAGTCGGGAAAATGTGCGACGCGCACCACGATTCGCGAAAGCGGCTCCCATCTCTAGCTAGTGGAGGCAAAAAAGCTCCTGTTTCTCCTGCACCCCTCGTATATGGTTAAAAAAAAAAAAAAAACAACCCCCGACTTTCTCCCACCCGAAACGCGAACGTGCCTGTGCCCTCTTTCTTCTCGGTGGAATCCTTTTTCCACCAAAAGGAGAAAAAAAGGATAAAACGAAAGAAAAAAAAAGCTCTTTCGCCAGTCAGCAGCCAACCCCGCGATAGAACACGTATAGCAAGGATGTCGAAAGAGGAGCGGAGAGAGGAAGAAAGGAAAAATAGGGAGATGAGAACGTGGAGAAGCGAGAGAGAGACTCGCACGCTCGAGGAATTTTTATCAGCTTCGCGTTTCCTCCCTTCTTCCCGTTCACCCCCTTCATCCCCCTATGGATACGGGGGTGGATATAGCTCAGGTTATATAATAGTAGACTCTACGCTCGTACCGCTGCTTTCCTTCTGAAAATTCAATTAACAAAGCGTTTTGTATATTCTCCACGATCCATTCTCTCCCTCTTTTCCACTCGATTTTTCCTCCGCCATCTTTCTTACAATCACTAAAATTATCGACGTTGTTTGGACGCTGATGACGATCATGATCAACCCCCGATAAGTCCTGGCTTCAATTGTGATGGATTTCACTGATAATCCCCTTTGTTTCGTTCCCAAAATCGACGAAATTACAAATTTATCATCTGAAAGGGAATTTATCGGCCCCGCACTTCTTGATGACGATTGGCATCGGGATTTGAATATGAAACGACGAAAGAAACGACCCAGACACGGGAAAAACTTGCACGTGTACGCGGGGACGGTTCAGTGGGTGTAAAAGAGGAGAAATCGAGGTCTCGCGGGTCAAAGTCCCGCTTCAACCCACTCTCTATCGTCACGCCCTGACGAATAACGCGAGATTGGGTTACGGATAAAGTCCTTAACTGCCCGCTGACACACGACGACGATGAAGAGCCGTTATATGCGACGTAAAAATAGAGTCCGCGAGGTCCTCGAGGTATTGGGAATTATCGCGCGCCCTTATCGCCGCGCGACATTATTCCTGTGAGCCGCGAGACTCCTGAGGTGAGGAACGAAGAGTGACCTTGCGGCTGGCTGCACCTTGGTTTTGCGCAAGCCATGATCAACGAAGATTCGTTCTTCAGGGCTTACTTAGAGGAGCGTGGGGCTAGTTGTAACAGTTTTTGGAAAAAGGCCTGTAACACCTAAAATATGTATGCTTTGAAGATTGTGAGTAAGAGAGGTTGTAAAGTTTATATCTGAGCACTAATTCCAATTGAAAAATAATTTTAAATCTTTACGCATCTTTTACACCAGACGTTTTTTGAAAAAATGGGAGCTGTCACAACTTACCCCATGTCTGGGGCTAGTTGTAACAGGCTCGGGGCAAGTTGTAACAATAAAAAGACTGGCAACATTTATAAGAAAGAACACGTTTGTATTGGTTCACTGCAGTCTTGTATTGTTCATCGTGGTTCATTCTTGTGATGATTATAATCTTTGGTAGTCTCTCATGCTAAAAAAAATACAATACAATAACTTGGCATATTTTTCTGGGCGATATTGGAGTAAAGAGGAGTAAAAGAATGCACAAAAAGCCACAAATAATTTGTAATACTATGTAATCACTGTACTACAAGTTGTAATAATATTATTTATACAAATACATGTAGAGAGCGGAAAAAAAATACACGCGCATGGGGCAAGTTCCAACATGTTACAACTTGTCCCATGGGCTCATTATGTCTACTCAATGAAATATCTCAAAAACTACAAACTTTGGAATAATTTAAAAAAAAGCAAATGAAAGCCAGTTAAATTTACGATGTAACAAGGAAAAAATAATAAACGATAGATTCAATTTTAATAGACAAAATCAAAATTTTCGTAAGTATTTTTTCTACGAAACCTGGCCGAAATAGAGCTCGTGCGCATATCCTCTTATTTTGATGTCCCGCGGGGTATTAGCGGTGTTTGCGTTATGCTGCGAGTTACAAGAAGCATATTGAGCAAAAAAATTAAATCAAAATATTTCAAATTCCCGGTCAAAATTGAGTGTTACAACTTACCCCCGTTACAACTAGCCCCACGCTCCCCTACATGACTCTAGGATTTTCAAAAATTGATCGGTTTCCTAACGATTTTTTAATCGATACATTTTTATGAATTTGAAGAAACAAGAAATTTAAGAACAGATCCGTTTTTCAAAAAATTGATCTTTTGTTTTTGTACCGATTTTTAAATTTCTTTACTTCCATGAATCTGAAAGAAAATGGAAATTGAGAAAAAAAGAGTTTTGGTTATCAAGGACTTGAATTATCCTGGAATTTTTGAAAAATTGATTTTTTTTCTAACATTTTTTACTCTGTATATATTTATGAATTTGAAGAAAAAAGAAAATTAAGAAAAGTAGAATATGCGTTCTTCAAAAAATCAATTTTTTGTTTTTAATCAATTTTTTATGCAAAATTGAATAGACATCGTTTATTTGGAGCCCCATAAAATACTTATTTTTAAAAAATAAAAAAAATCTAATAATACTGAAAGAAAAATCTTCCAAGTTCCTTCCAAAATAATTAAACGTTCAATTAATAATATTCAAAAGACAGTCTTTCATATTTTTTACCTAATGATCTTCAACATAATACATTTATTAATTAATCTTTTTTTAATAATTTATGAATTAAACGATCAATAAAAATTATTTTTGTTTTCTGTTTCAGGTACGAGAAAGACATAGTTTGCCACAGCGTGTTCCACAAGATAAATCGTAATCAATAATTTAAAAAATAATAAGTGATTTGTCGATCGATAAATCTAACCATCGATCAATCTCCGCCATATATATTATATATCCTTGGGCAAATTATTTGGGTTTTAACGCCGAGAAATGACAAGAGAAAAAAAGGAGACCCGAGGAAAATGGCGTCGCCGTATGGACAAATTACGATGGCCTAATTATTGAGTATGAAATCGTGACCAGAGACTCGAGGAGAAAAAGCAATAAGAACGAGATTACATATTTCGTTCTCCCCTCTCGATCGAGGGTGCCTGGTAAATATTACGGTATATAATTATTCGGCTTTCCACCATAATTGATTCGAAAATTGGTCGAATCATTATATGTTCACGGAAGCCTTTATTGATCGATGACCTTAAAAATCTATAAATTATTAATATCAAGGCGATATAATTGATTTTCCGTAACGAGTTAAAGGAGATATGCGGCGATATCAGCATTGATCCTGAGCCCGAATGAGGGTTGAAATTGGGGCGCGCAGGGGTTGAAAATTAAGAAGGACAAGGTCACGCGCTTGAGGGTAGCTGAGAGGGATGAATTAAGGGTGAAGAATGAAGAGGACGACGCGATTTCGCCGCCTTAATACGCGGATAACTCGGAAACTCTCTGCAACATTGTGAAAATGCTTCACAGAAAAGCTGGCAAACTTTAAGGGTGGAAAACGACATCCCCGCCGGACGTAAAAGGTCGCAGAGGGATCCTGAAGGTCAAAGAATTAAACTTGCGCAATCCGCAGGAACACGCTGATTGTAAATTAGTTAAAGGGGATGCCTTTATCAAGGGTTCGTGCCTCGTGACTTCAAATTCAACCCCTACGATGTCAGCCATCTAAAAATAGGGGAGGCAAGAATAAAATGGCCGCTGGAATTCCCAGAAGATAATTAAAATTGTCCTTCCAATAAAATTGGGAATTCGTCAGATTTCAGGGGACGCTTTTCCCGAGGAAAAAGGATCCAAGATTCAAAATAGGGGATGCAGGAGGAAAAACCACCCCCTCCAACGCTGGGCGCTTTCCAGCGATTTTCTGCAGTCGAAGGAAATAGAGTGACGAAGAAGAGGGGTAGGGGATGCTGGGAATTAATAAAAAAAAATGTATAAAACAAAACAGAAAAACAAAGCGAGATAAGGGATGCGCGCGCTCGGAACGTGCGAGCCGGTTCGTCGGCGATGCTCACGTTTATTCCCGAGGGAAATTATTGACAGTCAGCTAGGAAATGACGTCGTAAATACCACCTCGAGCCGAACCCTCTTTTCTCGGCTGGCAAGCAGCATCCCTCTGTTCGTCTCTTCTCCACCCTTTGCTTCTTCGCTCACCTCCTTTCTCGGCCCAACGACCCTCCATGTTTCTCTTCTTATACACGATATACGTCTTTTTTCTTAACTTTTTTCCCAACGTTTCTTATTCCTCTGTCTCGTCTTCTTGTTCCTTGTTCTTCTCGGGGCAGCGTGAGAGCTGCGATATTGTCGGAGAACAGGGGGGGGGGGGAGAAGAGGCAGAAAGGGGATGATGCGACCGGAAACGCGAAGGAGCTCGAGCAAGCGAGCGACGGCCAAGAGGGTAGTTATTATAATAAATTTGTCGGGGGTTTAAGAAGCGGAAACAATTCGCGTTGCTGCTGCTGCTGCTGCTGCTTTAGAGAGAGAGATGGATATATACTGAATATATAGATATATTTATTTATGTGTATATATGGATTTATATATATATATATATATATATATATATAATGATGAACTCGTGGGGATGTGCTTATCGTTGCTTTTATTCAAACGGACTTTCCGAGAGAGGGATGAGATCGTTCGAGAAGCTGGAAATATTGGAGCCGGTATATGTACGTATCTCTCGACAATTTCGACTTTGAGAGGAAATCGATTATGTCTGTAGTATCCCTATTATCTTTAGAGAAAAAATATAATGGACCCATAGAAATCTATTCTATTGTATTTCGGTCCTGTCGTTACTTTGTTCAATGCACGTTGCAATTGTTTTTTTTTTCATCCGAGAAGTACACTTCTCCGGACAATTGTAAATCCAATTCAACTTTTTTTAGGGGTTGGAAGTTTTAAAAACGAAATTGGCCTATTTGTTTGATAAATAATGATTGTATTTTATCGAAACAGAAAACTGTTATTATGGAATTTATTTTTTATTCATATATATAGTATACTTTAATAGTATACATAAGTTGTTGAAAATTAAAAAACTGGTTTTTTGAATGTTTTCTTATATTCGAATCTTCATAACTCCTAACTTTTTTCAAGTGCATAGTAGTAGTGGATAGCGCAATAGGTAGCGTGTTAGGTAGTTAGGTAGGATAGGTATGATGGTACGTAGGGTCGAGGGTTCGAATCTCGGTCGGACAGAGAAATTAGATCGGAAAATTGGCGAAGTTTTGTCTTTTTTTTCTATTTATCTTTTTTCGGGGTCACTAAACTATGCATATTAATTTATTTGGCAAGGGCTATATATTTTTTATAAAATGTTTAGCAACAAATCATTTTTCCTGTTGATTGGACTAATTAATTTGTTGATTCAACAAAAAAAAATTCCCAGTGCTTCCTGTATTAAAAGACATGCATGTTTTGAATGATGAAATGTGTTCTTGATTCAAACAACATATTACATATAATTGATAACATATTGTTAGATTCAAGAAAATTCGTTTATTGAAACAGAAATTTATGGAATTGACTGAAAAAAATGAACCAAGTAAATATATAAGGGAACCAATCTAATATGTTTCGGCAAATAATGAAAAAAAAATGATTTTTTGCCTTCAAAACTTCATTTCATTGGTTCTAGTAATTTTTTCTCTCAGTGTAGTAATCGAGATGATTATACTGTTTCGTCCTGAATAAATATGTGAGATTTTTATTAAATTTTAACTGGATTATTTTATTAATTTTCAAGAAGTGCATTTTGTAAACAATCATAAGTCCAACTAAAATTGTTTATTGTAATTGATTATTAATTTATTATTGTTTCAAGTAATAATACTATAAATTACGAGACTCGCGATGATTATATTTTTTTTCCTCGAATATTTGCATTATATTTTTTAATTAATTTTCAAGAAGTACACTTTTCTAGACAATTATAAATCCAATTAAATTTTTTTGTATCGAAGGGAAATTTAAAAGCACATTGACGTTATTCGTGTGGATAAATAATGATTGCATTTTATCGAAAGAAAAAATTATAATAAAACTCGTGATAATTATATACTATATTGTCTTGAATGTATGTGTAACATTTTTTAATTAATTTTCAAGCAGTGCATTTTTGTATCCAATTATAAATACACCAATGATCAATCTAAAAAAAATAATTCATTACGAAATTTATTTTGCATTCATACAAATGCTATGATTTTTATCTTGAATTTATACATGAGATTTTTTCATTAATTTTCAAGAACTGCACTTTTTTAGGCAACTCTAAGTCCAATTAAATTTTTTGTCAAATGGAAATTTCAAAAAGTTACTCGTGCTACAAATAATCCTTGTATTCTATCTGCACAAAAAATATCATCACCAATCTTATTTTTCATCATAAAAAAAAAACTTTCAATGATTATACCATTTCATCCTGAATCTATATACCTTTCATTTTTTTTCCATTTTTTTTTCTCCGATTCTCTCGCACATTTCCTCGCGAAACGGTGAAACGAGCGCACTCGTTCATTCCTATCAGTCACGGGTCATAAAAAAATATCCTCGTACAGTATATCGCGCACGTTCTGCCAATATAAAAAAGCGCGCTAAAATTCTCATTGGCCAAGAGGACAGCTCCTTCGCTCTTCTTCGCTCGTCCTCTTCCTTTTTATTCATTTTTATTCAGGGTTCCACTTTTCTGTCTCTTTCAAGCGGGCGCGCGTTGATGCAAATCGCGTGGGGGAAATGATGGCCGGATACGACGTGAGCCTTTAAAGAAAAAAAAAAAACTCACCACCGTGGATCTTTATTATGGCGCGAGATCCAAGGTGTTTGCACATTGCTTATTTTCTTATTTCAAACACTCATTCGCAATAAATAGTTTTCCGCGAGCGTTTTTCTCCATAAATCGTAAAAGAGAGACTCGAAGGAAAAAAGGAGAATAGCAAAATAACAACGTCCTCGTGAAAATACGAATTTTCGTTGCTTACTCTCGTAATTTTGGTCCTTCGGCGCACCAAAAAGGACTCTGATCCGTTTTATATTCCTCGTTCGTCTCATAATACGAGGGAGAGACGCGCGGAGCCTTATCTCGTGGAATTAAGGTGCCAGAGAGCACGAGAGTAAAAGCGTCGTCGTAAGGACGTAGGCTCTGGGTAGTTTAGTTCCTCGTGCAGAGGAAACCCTCTCTCCCCCCTCTCTGTGTATATATAGATACAGATATTTGCACCCTTAACGCGCGGGATTTCGTCGCCGCAAATCCTTCCGGGAGCTTCTTGGTCACACTTCTTTCTCGTATTTCCTTCTGCATACTATTTTCCAGCGTCTTCCTCAATGCTGATCCGGCGCTCCCTTTCCCACTCAGTTTTCTTCCACCTTCGGAGCTCCGTTATTTAAAATGCCGCATCATAATCCTTGTTAACGCAAAACCCATGCAATGAACTGCTCGAAAATTCGTCGAAGTATTCGTTGTCACTTCGTTGGTTTTGGTGACGTATCATGAAGGCAATTTGCAGATAGGGGAATGTGGGGCAAAGTGGACAGGCGAAAAATTTTAAAATTTGGGGGCAAAGTGGACACGAGCTGAAACTGAAAATAATGTCAAGCTCATAAAATTATTACTTCGAATTCAGACTATATCTGCACAATTTCCGTAACGTTTCATACACTGTTGAACAATATATCCAAAATAAAAAGCACAAAACACAGAAATCGTAAAATTTGGAATTTTTTTTTTTTACAAGATTCCAAAAAACAATAATGGGAAATGAATTTCACGACTGAAAAGTCGATGAATATGTGAAAATACCATGATTTATTCACTAACGAAGTGAATTCATAGTACTTTTTCCACATGGAAAAAATTAGAGCAAAGTGCGTCTGAAGAATTACCTCGTTTTTTTTTAAATTTCATTCGAGGATCGGTTTTATTGGCTTTATTTCTTTGTTTATATTGTTAAGTTAATATTTTATTCGGGTATAGTCGATTACAGTGTCTCTACTTTCGAGAATCACCGAGTATAGATTTTTCTGCATCCGAGGAGGCGTGTCAATTTTGCCACCAATTTTTTTGTTCCAAATCAGGGATATTAGGATCGGGAATCAATTTTGAGACATGAAAGTAGTTACAAGACCGTGTGCTTACCGATGAAAATCCTTAAATTCCTTAAATGTCCACTTTGCCCCACACTCCCCTATAAATTGCAGACGATTGTAAGATTTGAGGGAATTGATGAGAAGTCTAAATTATCTTAATTTTACGACCAGAATGGAACGTACTAAAATCGTTGGAGAAAAAATGTACGTATCGAACCAATCGATATCTTCATTGTCTTCTCATCGTTTTTTCAATATCAAACTCTGAGGAGAGCAAAAATAATGCGTTTTGATGGAATAACCAAAGTTTCGAGTAGATTCCTTATTTAAGGTACATCCTTTTGAAACCCGGTCCAGAGCTGCTGGTGAAAAATTAACGCGAATATTTTAGTGTTGTACGGGGTGAACAAAAAAAAAGAGAGAAATGAAATACCACCCTTGGGCATGAAACGAGCACCGGGCAAGAATGAGGCGTCGAGGGTGAAGAAGGTGGAAAAGAAAAAGCAATAGAGAAACCTCATACGCAAAAAGCAATGCCACGTTGTCTGGTGTGTCTGTCCCATCATATTTTTTTTTTTGCTTTCTCTCTCTCTCTCTCTCTGCGTCTTTTTTCCCCATTCTCATTCGAAAAGTGCGTCTCCGGGTTGAATTTCGAGATGAAACGAGCGGTTGGACGGAAAGTGAGATATGACAGAAGTGAAAAAAGTTCTGCGAGCAGGAAAACCTTCGGGATATTATATTATTGTGCGTGTGCCCATGCGGCAACGAATTGGGGTTGGGAAATAAGAAATAGAGAGAAGAAGAGGGCGAAGGGCTCAAGGATGGGGCGATGGTTTGGGTTTGAACCCCGAAGGCTCTCGACAAGAATGAGGAGAGTGCCCTCTTGATGATATTGATTCTAATGACATTTTCACGCCCAGAGGCTACGTATTCCGGGGTGTAATTGATATTCGGACTCCGATATACGTCAGAGAGAAGAAATAAACACATCCGACACTCGTAGCGCTGATACTACGACGTCGTGAGCTTTTATCTCCGTTTTAATCTCGCGAGCTTTCACTTCCGGAATGAGCTTCTGCGAATACAAAGCTGGCATTGTCAATTTTTGTAATTTCTTTTTCTTCAATTTTTTTTTGCCGTTCGAGGTGAGTTTTGCGATGAATATGTTTTCATGAGAAGATTGAGAAAGAAATAGTGGGATAGAAAATAATTTTTTTAATTAAATTTTCAATCGATTTGAGTATAGTCTAGTAAGACTTATAGTTTATAGTATTTATGAGTATATTTATGAGTATGAGGCATTCCATGCCATTTCGAACGGTCAAAAGTGCTCCGCTCTAAAAAAAATTGACATTTTGACATCTTATTCAATTATATGAAAAAGGGTACTGTAAATTTTTTCAAAATTTTTGAATCGCATGTTTTGGAGTTTTTCAAAATTTCAAAATTTTCTATGTACCGTTATATCTTGAAAGCATACGATTGAACAGAACAAATTTTCAGAAAAAAAAGTTGCAGTTTCACATGAACTTTGTGAAAAATTTTTTTTTTGAATTTTTCGAGTTTAAAAAATGACCATTTCCATAAACAATATACGAAAATAATTTTTTCGGTCGGTACGTCACTTTCGATTTATCTCAAAAAATTCCAGAAAATACTCTAAAGTGTGAGCAATACACACGTATTTTTTTTTAGATGGCTCGATTAATTGTTCCAAAGCTATGCTTTATTTTATTAATAATATTTTTTTTGTTTTTTCAATATTATTATTATTATTATTATTTTAATATTATTATTACATTAATATTATTATTGCAAATGTTCTTTTATCTACAAATTTGAGAGAAATAATTTTGGAGAGCATGATTTTCCATAATAATTGATTTTTCTAAAAAAACAAACGGTACTTAGCAAGTACCGTTATATCTTGAAAGCATACGATTAAACAGAAAAATGTTTCAGATACAAAAGTTGCAGGTTTACAGAAACTTTGTGAAATTTTTTATTTTTTATTTTGAGATTCTAAAAAATTCCCATTTTTATCAAAAATATACGAAAATAATTTTTTTCGATCGGTATGTCACTTTCGATTTATGTCAAAAAATTCAAGAAAATACTCTAGAGTGTGTGCAATAGACACGTATTTTTTATTGATGGTTCGATTATTTGTTCCAAAGCTATGCTTTGTTTTATTAATAACATTATTTTTTTTAGAAAAATCAATTATTGTGGAAAATCATACTCTTCCAAATTGTTTCTCTCAAATTGTTTGATAAAAGAATATCTGTAATAATAATATTAATGTTTTGGAGCTTATTGGAGCAGAAACAAAAAAATTATTATTAATAAAACAAAGCATAGCTTTGGAACAACTAATCGAGCCATCTAAAAAAAATACGTGTCTGTTGTACACACTTCAGAGTATATTTTCTGGAATTTTTTGACATAAATCGAAAGTGACGTACCGACCGAAAAAAATTATTTTCGTATATTTTTGATGAAAATGGTCATTTTTTAAATTCAAAAAATTGGAAAAAAAAAATTTTTTTATCAAGTTTATGTAAAACTGCAACTTTTTTGTCTGAAACATTTTTCTGTTCAATCGTACGCTTTCAAGATATAACGGTACCTGCAACATTTTGAAATTTTGAAAAAATCACAAAAATGCGATCAAAAAATTTTGAAATAATTTACACTACTCTTTTTCATATAATTGAACAATTTGACAAAATGTCAATTTTTTTGAGAGTGGACAACTCTTTGACCGTTCGAAATGGCATGGAATGTCTCATATTAGTATAGTATCTCTTATAGTATAGTAAGTCGTAATTTGAGAAATTGAGATATTTTAGAAATTAAATTTAAATTCAATATCATCGGATAAATTACAATAATTATTGGTATTTTTACGGAAATTATTATTTTCCCGGATCATAATTTGTTTCAAATTACGTAAAAAATATTTTGAAGAATTGTGATTTTTTTAAAAATCAAATTGAAATTTAATGTTATTAGAAAAAATTACAATTATTATTGATCCTTTAACAAAAATTCCGATTTTTTCCAAATAAATTAGAAATTTAACATTATCAAAAATTATTATTATTACCAATTTTTTTTTAATCACAAAACTTATGTTGAGAAATCTGCTCCGTTACAATTATTATAAGCACTGACAAAATGTAATTTTAAAAAAATCTTTCAGGTCACGAAAACAGATACGATCCTTTAATTGAGTCGAAATCCTTTGACTATATATATCGAGAGACAGGAATAACACGTTTTAAAGGAGTTGAGTATCTTGTTATATCGTTCGGGGGCGCGACAATTTATAACCCTATCTATTGCTCGCTGTTTTCCATCAATGAATATTTCAAACGCATAATAACGGGAACAACGTTTGTCCGTATCTATGCCGATCTCGTAATCGTATACACTCGTTGTGGGAGTGATAAAAGGCGCGTGTTTCCAACGTCAGAAAGACGAATAGCGCGTTCGAATTCTCAGGGAATGGAAATCGAGACGCGCGCGGTGTTTCTATACTACAAAGTTTAGATACTATTTTCAAGTTCTTACACGTCGAGACTTGACGGACTTGCCTCCGCTTGTCATCGCGGTCATCGTCATCAATTTATGGCCCTGATGGCACGCGCGAGTCTCTCTCTTTCTCCGGCGATAAAGAGACTGGAGCGCGCGGTATATCAGTTATTATCGGCCGATAAGATTCCGAGTGGCCGCGCTTTCACTCGCGCCCGATCGGAATCGCGATCGCGGCATTTCCATCGCTTATATCGGCGCCCTGGAACACAAGAACGCGCGAAATCCGATCTCCACGAATGCATTCTCACAAGTCTTGCGCTCGTACGAGCGAATTCCGCGTCAACTCGGCCACATTTTTTCGTTCTCTCGTCGATCTCTCGGCTATAAGCGCGAAATGGTACGTTAGGGAATACGGCCTGGATCAATTGGCGGTGCTTTTTTTTCATTAAACGGATTTTCCTCGTCCTGATGATTCGGAAAAAGAGGCATGATGGAGGGTTAAATATTTTATTGGGATTAGTTGCGATTCGAGTCGGTCTTTTTTTTGTCAATTCAACGGCGCTGCGCCTTAAGAGGGAAAGACACTGTCAAAATAAAAATAATTTTTTTTTCTTTGCTTTTTTTTTAAGTACATAGGGGAGCGCTGGGCTAGTTGTAACGGGGGTAAGTTGTAACGCTCAATTTTGACCGGGAATTAGAAACATTTCGATTTAATTTTCTTGCTGAATGTGCTTCTTGTAACTCACAGCATAATGTAAACACCGCTAATACCCCGCGGGACATCAAAATAAGAGGATATGCGCACGAGCTCTATTTCGGCCAGGTTTCGTAAAAAAAATACTTACGAAAATTTTGATTTTGACTATTAAAATTAAATTAATTGTTTATTGTTTTTTCCTTGTAACATCGTAAATTTAACTGGCTTTCATTTGGTTTTTTTTTAATTATCCTAAAGTTTGTATAGTTTTTGAGATATTTCATTGAGTAGACATAATGAGCCCATGGGGCAAGTTGTAACATGTTGGAACTTGCCCCATACGCGTGTATTTTTTTTTGCTCTCTACATGTATTTGTATAAATAATATTATTACAACTTGTAGTACAGTGATTACATAGTATTAAAAATTATTTGCGGTTTTTTGTGCATTCTTTTACTCCTCTTTACTCCAATATCGCCCAGAAAAATATGCCAAGTTATTGTATTGTATTTTTTTTAGCATGAGAGACTACCAAAGATTATAATCATCACAAGAATGAACCACGATGAATAATACAAGACTGCAGTGAACCAATAAAAACGTGTTCTTTCTTATAAATGTTGCCAGTCTTTTCATTGTTACAACTTGCCCCGAGCCTGTTACAACTAGCCCCAGACGTGGGGTAAGTTGTGACAGCTCCCATTTTTTCAAAAAACGTCTGGTGTAAAAGACGGGTAAGGATCAAAAATTATTTTTCAATTGGAATTAGTGCTCAGATATATACTTTACAAACTCTCTTACTCACAATCTCAAAAGCATACATATTTTAGGTGTTACAGGCCTTTTTCCAAAAACTGTTACAACTAGCTTCACGCTCCCCTAGTTTCGAAAATATGTAGGTTAAATATTGAATTAAGAATATGAAAATTGACTGAGTTACAGTCACTCTAGTCAGAGCAAAAAATTGCAATGAAATAAGTTGAATGCATAATTAATTAATTAACCAAAACCCGATTCTTTGATAATTAGTTATGTCTTTAAAAAAATTCTCAAGCATCGACAATTTATTAATCTAAAAGAAGTTTAATGAAAATATCTTTCGCACTTGACTGTCCCTATTTCCTTCTCTCAAACGATCCTACATTTTTCGGTAATAAAATGAATGTCGTTAAGAAAGAAAACCTCGATCTCGATCGATCGTGAGAACATATACGTCCGTGGGAGATAAATATTCTCCGGGTTTTTTGTAGAATGTGAAATAAGTATAAATTGATACTCGGATGTTTAAGATGTATAATTTACTTCTCCAAATATGAATTTCTGCCGACAGTTAACGGTCATACGTTAAAAAAAAATATATATAAAGGAAGAAAGGGGGGGGGGCAAAATGGACACCATGAAGAATTATAAAAAAAAAATTCAATTAGAAAATGAAGAAATTATCATTATAATTGGCGTAGACAAGGAATAAATTTTCTAAATAATTGTCATTCTCATCACATGAGAAAAAAAACATCCCAACATCAATAGTATTATGGTAACCCACTTTTACCAAAATCCTCCGATAATCCAAGGACCGAGGCAGAATGAGATATCGGGGGGTAAAATGACCACCACTATAATCGTAAAAAAATAGTAGATAATTCAATTGCGATTAAAATTTAATTTCGCCACAAATCGTAGGAAATCGTTTTTTCAAGGTTCTCCCTTGTTTGCTTGAATTTTCGAAAAAATAAAATTTTGTTGTTGGTGTCCATTTTGCCCCAGATAATGTTCCTATCTTCGAAGCGCAATCTAATCGATAAAAACCGGTATTTGAAGATAAAAAGCAACGATTTTAGACCATGCGCAGGGTCCTAGCTGCGTCATCTTTCTTGCAGTGGCCATTTTGCCCCACAATCCGCTGTACATACAAAAAAAGCATATGTAATACGCCAACCCCAATAATGTACACGTGAGAGTGGAAATCGAGAGGCACGTACGCAATGAGCGGATTGCGGGATGCTTGCGTGTAGCCCGAAATAATTTCACGTGCCAATCGATCTCCTTCCCTCGTTCGCTCTCGTTCCTCCTGCTTTTTCTCGTCGCACGTGAAGCGGGCACAAACCGCATCTCTGCACACGAGATGTACGGGCCGAGGGTTTCCCTTTTTCGAGCTCTTTGTGAGCGCGTTTGTGGGTGAAAGTGAAATGAACGAAGAAGGAAGAGAAACGCAGAAAAAAGGTACCGATGGTACTTATCGCGAGTCCTCAAGGCTAAAGTGTCGCGGGTAAGAAGAAAAACCGCATCGGAGGGATATACCTATAAAAAGAGGGAGGGAGAGGATGTTCAAGAGCGAGGAGATCGGCATCAAAATGTAAAGCGCGTGTATCGCGCCCGTCGCTCGTCGGCGTCGTCGTCGTCGTCCTCGTCGTTGTCGTCGGTAGTGCGTCAGGTGGCCTCGTTCACTCGACGTTCCCACGGACGTTCTTGTATTATATCATTCGATCGCACAATGCGAGATCGAAACCTCCGCGTCTCTCCGCGGCGGCGAAGGAGGAGGAAACTCTTTGGCGCTGGCGGGCAGCGAAATACACGCCGCTTGGGCCGGAGGAACGCTCCGAGACACGCCAGAAACGAGGAATAAACGAGTGAGCCAGTGAAATAAAGAGAGCCAGAGAGTGAGAGAGAGCGACAAACACGAGGGAGCGAGTCACGGTGCTGTTTAGTACACCTGCGGCCGGCTGCATATCCCGTGATACGGGAATGTATATTTATTATTGTATATATAGATCGAAAGATCAAATGAAACACAAAGAGTTTATTATATTATACGCTGCGTGCGTGGATATATCCGATGGGGCCGTAAACGAGAAGTTCCGAGATAAAATAATCGAATAATCGAACTGTTTATCCTTTTTTTCGCTCACCCTGTATATATATATATATATATATATATATATATATATATATATATATATGGGGCGTTCCACACCAAACCGGACACCATTTAGCTTTTGCATCTCCGATTTTTTTCAAAATTTTTCAAGTTCTAGTATTGCCTGAAATAGGTCTTCATGATTTTTTTCAATTTTTTTTGTCGAGCCGTTTTCAAGATATCGATTTTTCAAAAATTAGGCTACTTTTTTTTTTTCAATTGCCCATAACTTTGCGAAAAATGGGCCAACTGGGACGTTTTTTTTTCAAAACTTTTGTTTTTAAACGTACTTTGGATTTAAAATATTGAAAAAAAATTTCGAACCGTGTATTTCTATGAGATTTTCAAGTTTTAAAAATAAATTGTTGATCTATAAAAAACACGTACTGATCGATTTTCTTAAAATTTTTTTGTAAAAAACTGTCATCCATTCCACAACTTTTAAGCCTAACAAGATAATGGGTAAACGATGGGATATATTTTTTTTCGATTCTTAATTTAGCACCATTTAGCTTTTGTATCTCCGATTTTTTTCAAAATTTTTTATGTTTTAGTATTGGTTGAAAGAGGCATCCATGATTTTTTTCATTTTTTTTTTGTCGATCCGTTTTCAAGATATAAAATGAATATCTCGTTAGGCTTAAAAGTTGTGGAATGGATGACAGTTTTTTACAAAAAAAAATTAAGAAAATCGATCAGTACGTGTTTTCTGTAAATCAACAATTTATTTTTAAAACTTGAAAATCTCATAGAAATACGGTTTGAATTTTTTTTCGAATTTTTTTATCAAAAGTAGGTTTAAAAAAAGTAGCTTAATTTTTGAAAAATCGATATCTTGAAAACGGCTCGACAAAAAAATTGAAAAAAATCATGAAGACCTCTTTCAATCAATACTAGAACATACAAAATTTTGAAAAAAATCGGAGGTGCAAAAGCTAAATGGTGTCCGGTTTGGTGTGGAACGCTCCATATATATACATATATATTCGTCGTGAGCTGTTTGCGCTGAATTTTTCGACGGAAGTCGAACCCAAACCGCGATATTCACGGATATTTATCACGCAAACTATATTCCGATGATATAAAAAAATGCTGCATACGAAATTGTAAAACGAGCTTCATTTTTTTTCAATTCGCCACCGGATATACCGGGTGTCCCATTTGAATTGAGAAATAACTCGATATCTAGGCGGTAAATTGCGGCTTTCTTACTTTTTCAAATTGAGTTGACTTTTTCAAGGATATTATTTAATTGTTATTAAATAATTTAATTATTATTTTTTCCAATTATTATTAGCTCTTTGACAAAATCCACTTTTTTGTTCCAATCGTGCATTGAAAATCGAAAATACCGATTATTATTCGGCCGAGTTACCCAACATTGGTTATCGCGCACGCGCGCGCGATCTACCGCGATCCTTCGGAGCGCCGATCGACGTGGACGATCGCGGTCGATCGTTTTCGACCGCGAGAGCGATTTATCCAACTTCTTGCTTCGGTTTGCCGGCGATAATAATGAGATTTATCGCTCGGTATATCGGTGCCATTGATATGTTCGCTCGATCGCGAACTGGACGATCTATAGATCTCGAGACGGAAAAAGCAATGGAAACGAATAAAGATCGAAGCGTGGATCAATCCTGCGCGCTATTACGAGCGATTGCTTGTTTTTTCTGGACAAAAGGAATGCAACCAAAGCAAACCCAATGCTCCCAAACTTGCCTTCCCTCTGTTGGTTAGGATTGGTTAACCTCAAATGTAATTACCCCTTCTGGCAAGTTATTTTCCCACTACCCCAAAAACTAGTATCAGATTATGCGATTTCAAGTCTGACTTGTGCGCGTGAATTTCGTGAAGCGGTCATTTTTCTCTACAAAATCTTGGTCATCGGTTCAGCTTACGCGTCTAAAAATTGAAATAACAAACAGGGACATCAGGGAAACATTATCGCGGCTTATTATTACACCGGGAGCCTCGATGATACCGCTGAGACTATTTTTTTTTACCGCGATTCCGTGACCAAATCTCGCCGGATTCAGCCTGGTCATGGTAATCTATACGCAAAAACAAAGAAGGATGGTTTAAAAAGAAGGAGTCGACTGGGTGTGTTGCTGCATCGAGGGAGAATAAAGAAGGTCTCATTTCACGGGGGAAACCGCACGCGTTGTATAAAATTAGAATTTATGGATTGAAAGTGACCGCGAACGTATCCTAATTCCCCTGTATGAGCCTGAAACAACCTTACAGGGTTAACCTGTATAGGTGTGTGCGCGGGAGCACGCATACAAGGCCAGTTTGTACCGGGGGTGTTGAATTTCCGGCTGCAGGGCCATTCCGCTCCGGTTTCCTGTCGCACTCTCTGAATTCCTTCGTGGAAGCGCACGAAATTTCAGCCGTGTATCAATGTTTTACGACCGCCGTTGCCTCTCTTACCTCTCTCATCGCGGTCCAACCTCCTCTCTCTGTGTTTGTGTGTATGAGTCCTTGTGTGTCCTGCGTGCCCTCGTATCCTTCCCACGTGGTGCGGGAGGATCCTACACGTGTAACCGGAAACCGCACAGTGGTCGCCGCCTCTACGGGACGTCTAATTCGTTCCCCGAGAGCCAAAAGCTTCTTCGTCTTTTTTTCTCGCTGCCTTCAACCCTTCGTCCCATCCTTCGCTCTGGGTTGTCCGTCCCAACCCTTTCCACTCTGTTTCACCTTCGTTACGCATATGTTATCAATCGAACGCTACAAAGACGCGATATCCTGGCGCGGAACGTTAAAGTAATCACGAATCGAATTGGGACTCGGCTTCCAGGGAGGCACATTAAAATTTTTGATTAAATAACTCAGCACGATCCACAAAAATCGATCATCAATTTTCCGTAGGGTAATTTTAGTTATTACGAATATCCAAGTTTCATCCCCTTTGCGCAAATGAAATACATAAATAAACAAATCCTTGTAACTCCGCTGAGAGAAAAAATTATTGAATTTGAGAACATGAATTTATTTATCAAACGAAAGTAGGATTAATTCGATTATTTATTTGTTGAACCAAGAAAATCACTCTTCATTCAAAAAAATATTTTCACGGATCTATTACTCCATTATATAAAACTCTTATTAAATAGTAACAATTGAATGCATGATAGATTTGATTAAATTTGTATTCATTGGATTAATTACATTGATCGCACCATAAACATGTGATTTTTTGGATCTAAAAAACGAATTCAATACGATATTATTTTTTTCGGAAAAATTATTTTCTTGCAATAAAGTCATTATTATTTTACTTCAAAAAATATTTTTATTTAAATAGATTTGATTGAATTTGTATTCATTAGATTAATTACATTTATCGCATCATAAGCATTAGATTATTTGAATCTAAAAAACGACTTCAATTCGAAATTTTTTTTTCGAACAAAAATATTTCTTTGCAATAAATTCATCATTATTTTACTTCTAACAATATCTTAATTTAAATAGATTTTAGTAAATTTCCATTCATTGGATTAATTAGATTTATTGCATCATAAACATGAGATTATTTGAATCTGAAAAACGACATCAATATCAAATTTTTTTTTTTTTTGAACAAAATGATTTCTTTGCAATAAGTTGTGATTATTTGATTGTGATTATTAGGTATTAGGTATAGCGTATTAGGTAGTTAGGTAGGATAGGTATGATGGTAGGTAGGGTCGAGGGTTCGAATCTCGGTCGGACAGAGAAATTAGATCGGAGAATTGGCGCAGATTTGTCTTTTTTTTCTATTTATCTTTTTTTGGAGTCACTAAACTATGCATGTTAAATTATTTGGCAAGGGCTATATATTTTTTATAAAATGTTTAGCAACAATTAATGAACACGCATTTGATCGAATCAATCATTTTTCCTGTTGATTGAACTGATTAATTTGTTGATTCGACAAATTTTTTTTCTCAGTGCTTCCTGTATTAAAAGACGTGCATGTTTTGAATGATAAAATGTGTTCTCGATTCAAACAACATATTACATATAATTGATAACATATTGTTAGATTCAAGTAAATTCATTTATTGAAACAGAAATTTATGGAATTGACTGCAAAAAATGAACCAAGTTGATATACAAGGGAACCAATCTAATATGTTTTGGCAAATAATGAAAAAAATTATTGTTTGCCTTCAAAACTTTATTTCATTGGTTCTAGTAAATTTTTCTCTCAGTGTCCTTAATAAGT
This sequence comes from Alloplasta piceator, assembly GCA_946863875.1. NCBI lineage: Eukaryota > Metazoa > Arthropoda > Insecta > Hymenoptera > Ichneumonidae > Alloplasta > Alloplasta piceator. The sequence goes on from OX333073.1 coordinate 744,096, forward strand.
AATTATTAGTGGATATTATTATCAAGTTATTTTTGGACTTGGTTATTTTTGTTGTTTTTTTTCCACTTGATTATTTTTTGCAGAGGATATTTTTGACTTGTTATTTGACTGCAAACCGCACGCTTACTTGCTTCAACGTTGAGGTTTTCCATTGTGGTTTTATTTTAATCGTTCCCGAAATGTATTGCCCATGTAATGGCAATCGTCACGAATCCTTCGTCCCTCTACCTCTCTCTCCCTCTTTCTCTTTCTCTCTCACTCTCTCTGCCCCCCTATTTCATCCTCTTTGCTCCTGGACAATCTGTCTTCGACGAGGTAAATTGGAGCGTCTCCCCCTCGACCAATGCACACCCTTCCACGAGTACATAATCGCACCAGGGTGGTCGCAGTGCGGTGGACCGCTATTGAGATATCACTCTGAAACGAAGGACGAGGAATATCCCGCGTTTCTCCGGCTTTTATTTACTTTTTTTTTGTATTTATCCTGTCGAATTCGAGGCACAAACGTTCGATGGAACTGGAATGATACGCCCAATGCGACAGGGGAAACCGAGATTTCATAATACAGCAGAAGTACGGGGTATCTTCATCGTAGGACCGTCCTTTCATTTGGACCTTTTTTTAAGTCATCGCTCGGGAATCGTCCCAACATCTTAATATTTCTGGCGAATCTGGCACTCCGTATAAATATATCCGTATATAAGTAACGATGGGAAAGTAATAGAGAAAGAGAAATGTGCAGAGTGGGCTTTTCAGTACCTCTTCAAAGGGAAATGGACCGGCTACCGCGATCCCCCTGTCTCTTATATCTGCTCGTATCCATTTCAAAGGACAATACGTCCTGCAATGTCCTTTGTGCGACGAGTTCTGGGATGAGTCGAGAATCCAAGTGGTGACGGGGATGGACAGCTCTGAGTGAAGGAGTCGGAGAATTGCATGTCGTTGATTACTGGCAAGGGGGATGTTGAGAGTATTGCAAAAATAAGGGATGGCATTCCAGTGGTTCGTCACTTGGGCTCCAACGACACATTGAACGAGAGAATATACCGAAACTATGCCAACTGGTATAAAAACAGGGTGATATCAATCAACGACGATGAAGGAAGTCCACTGCTTTCTTCGTCGTGGAACAGGCGTCAGTCAAGCCAGCTAAATGCCACCCAAAATGCTATCAAGTGGTTCGCTAGTGGTCAGAATTGTTTATTTCATTTTTTTAAATGCTAAGTTACGTGACGGTGATTTTTACTGGTACGGTAGGATTCATTTTTAGTGATATTTAAGCTTTGCTCCTGCATTTAGCATCCCAAGTCCTTGATAAACACCTCCACGGTAAATCTCAACGATTTTTCACTTCAACATCGTGGATATTGAGTTAACCAATCGAAATATAATTGCCTCAGTTGCTTCCGCGGTTAATAGTTGATATCCCGATGTCGTTTTCTTTCTTATGCGCCCATAATTGCAAATCGCAGACAAAAATACATTTTTGCAGTCAATTAAGTCAACTGACCTCATGACTTTGGCTTCCTATTTTGAGGTTAAACGTTCACCAATTTATGTTTACCGAGTGTAGACAGAAGGGACGAGGTTTAGTTTGTAAAAAGAAAATCAACAAAGTCGGGGCAGCAGAGGGATCGTTGAGGGAGGCTCGTTTTACTGGGACTAAGCTTTTGGCGAGCCCTTTTTGCTGGGATCAGAGAAGAGATGGAGGAAGAGCGAACTGGAAGATAGAGAGAAGAGGAGAAGCAGGAATTTTTTTGCTCCTGGGCAAAAGCTTCTATGCAGCGAGCACGTATTCGCGATTCAATCGGTAAAACCTGCATCGGAAACTCCGGACTGTGGACTTGACTTTGCTGCTGGTAGACGTTGGTCATTCGTTCTCGACACGAAATTACTCTCCGGACAGCGTGCAGGGAACTTCTGCATTGAAAGAGAAGGGATAAATTCGTCGTGACAGCATGAATCATTAGTTTAAATCCCACTTAAATGGAAACGGCGTCATCGTTCCTCCTCAAATGGACAATATTGGACCAATTCTTCGCCAGCTTAAATATAAATATTAATATTAATTAAATATGAATATTTATATGTAAATATTTTGTCACCGTAATTTAGAATAATCGCCGGGAGTATAAAACTTCTGACTGCTCAAAAGTTAATGGTACCAGAACCCTTAAAAGTGAATTCCAGGGCAGATAAGAAAAAATATAAATATTTTATTAGATTAAATTATTCATAAAAAAAAATTCTCACACAATTTTTAAGGTTTTTATATATAGATATTGGATATTGAATATTTCAATGTGGAGGTGATCGTAAGAAATCTTATTGCCGTTTGTTGCAGCATTTGCCCGAGAAACTTGGCCTTTTCATCATACCCTTAATTCCGCACCTTTGTCACTTTGACCGGTTACGTACTAAAAAGTGGTCTTGCTTGTTCCCAGTTCAGTTTACCTACACTTATGTACGTGTATAAACGTCGGAACGTGAAAAGATGCGACAGAAGACTCGAGGAAACGAGCTGCAAACTCCTCTTTGCGATACGATCGTACTCTCGAGTCTTTCTTTCTTATATTCTTCTTCTTTCGTTCTTCATCTTTCATTCTTCTGCACGATCCGGCTATTGGACTCTGTTTCTCCTCAGGATCTCGTTCGATCTCACTTTTCACGCGTGTGCAACCTCAACGGAGAAAGAGAGCGAGAGAGAGAAAGTCTTCAAGAGGAACACGACCGAGCGGAAATCGAGTGTCCGTTTTGGCTCCATCTTTTTGTTTATTTTCGACACTGCGAATTCGACGCTACTTAAAATGAATTTTGAAAAATTGTTCTATGTATTTTAAGTGTATATTTATTAAACCCTCAAAGAATAATATTAATATTTACACCAATAACCTGCAGACAAAAATTTCCAAAACTTTTTTCAAGCATAGAGACTCTTATAACCCCTTATTTTGAAATTGTAAATTTCTGATGAAACCGAAATATCGATTTAAAAAAATGTACCGAATTCAGTAGAATTGCTCTATTATTTTCAAGTTATAAAACTGTTTACAGATCCATTATGATAAATGACAAAATAAATAACGACAATTTTTTTCAATTACGTTTCCTCGTGACAATATTCTTCATATCCGAAAAAAGTTTCATGATGGATTCGACGATGAGTGATATCTACTTTTGGGTAACGTCAGACCGCCAAAATCCCATTAATAAACTCACCTATATATAAATATATCTATACATACAAAATAGAATATCGTACAAGAAGCTCGAGTCCCAACGTTCCATATTCATATTTATACATTAATAATCCACGATAATAGAAACAGATGGAAAACGAGAACATACGCGCTGTGGACGTTCCTCAACACAAACACATACGTCTAATAATAATATAATACTATGTTTCCGCTGGTGAACGCATAAATTTCCCTTTCTCCCTTTTACGTTTTTTTTTCTCTCCTCTTCTTTCACCTTCCACGCGCGCTTTTCTCGCTCAATATCATTTCAACCCCCTCCTCGCAACCCCCTACCCCTTTGTCTCTTTTTTCATACATGACCCACGTTGCCCTTCATTTTTCTCCCTTTGGTTTCGACACTCGAAGGAGGAAGAAAACAAAAAAAGAAACGGGGTTAAAAAAAAGGAACGAGTCTGCGCGCTCGAAACAACCCCATCGCTCGACAACCCTCCAATGAAAAATCACTCGGGTCACCGAGTCAAGAGTCGAAAATGAAAAAATAAAATAAAAAATTATAACGAACAGAAACGAGAAAGAAAGTGAGCTTGATGTCTCGAATGTGAAATAGTATAAATTTTACCGAGTGCGCCATAAATCGTCGGTAATAAATAAAGAATTCATCGATCAGAGTCAAAATTGTAAATGATTTGGGGATGTTGAGGGATGAAGGGAGAAAGAACTACCGGCGTAAACGGGCAGACACGAAACCTGCCCACATTTTATTCCACTATTTTTCAACCCCTTTGCACCGTCCCCAACGTCATTGTCGATTTATATATATGTAGACTCGACAATAACAATGAATAAAAAAACAACCCCACCGATCCGCTCATCGATATTCTCTCTATTTGGCCGCAAACTGGAGGGCGCGAGAGTGCTCATTGTATTCACAAAAGAATGGAGCAAAATAGAAAAAAAGAGAAAAAGGAATGAAATGGAAAAACACCGATTTCGGCAGGGTTGAAGATTGGAAGAAATGGTGGAGTTGCAGGTACCTGGGCGAGGGTTGAAATTTTAGAGGGGTGCTTGGGCGTGAGGGATGCGACGTCTTCGATCAAATGGTCGAGCCGATCAGAGTGACTTTGATGGACAACGATTTGGCGTCGTGGAGAGATGAAGATGCTGGAAGAAGAAACTTGACTCGAGGAAACGACATGAGATATCTTATTCTCTTGATGAGATTTATCAAAAAAACAATTTAATCAATTTTATAGTCCGAAATAATACGAATTTTGCAATGATGTGTTTTTCCTCTTTCTTTCGGGATTTTAGTGAAAATTTTGCGAGATTTGTAATCAGTAGTAAATTTCCCATCGAATAGAGTGTAAAAAAGTAGAAAAAAAAAATTAAATTTCGACTGTTTTTGGACGACTTTTCAGAAACCTCAAAAAAGCGAAATTTCAAGTGCTCATAACTTTGGATCGGTTTGAACGATTTGAAAATTTCTTTTTCGTACTTAAAGGGTGTTACTAAACTTAGAGAATGGCGTTTGGTTCATCGCGATAAGTAAAGTTTTGTAGATATGGGAACAGTTTGAAAATCGCCGAAAAAAATGGAAAGGGGTATGCCCTAAAAAATTGGCAAAAATCGATGGTCGAACTTTAAAAATGTGCCAAAAATCAAAAAATTATCCAAATTATATGAAGAAAGCGGCATTTTGAAGCTTGAACGATCCCGAAGAGAATGAGCGCAAGTAAAACCGAATATTCTATCTAGAAAATAAATTAGAGTCATTTTAGTGAACCGATTCAATTTTGACCAAAATGCGAAAAAAAAAAAAATTTCTGGCCCTATACCGATGTATTTTATCCCCCTGAATACGAATCTACCAATAGTTTTCTCAAAAAATCAAAATTTTCATGAATTTTCATCAAAATTATTTTGCTTCAATTTTAGCCCCATTCTCAGAAACCTCGAAATCGCGAAATTTCAAGTGCTGATAACTTTACTTCGGTTCAACCTATTCAAAAATTTCTTTTTCGTACTTAAAGGGTGTTACTAAACTTAGAGAATGGCGTTTGTTTCATTTCGATAACTTAATTTTTGTAAAAATGAGAGCACTTTGAAAATCACCGAAAAAAATGAAAAGGGGTATGTATGCAAAAATTTGCAAAAATCGATGATCCAACTTTAAAAATCTGCCAAAAATCGAAAAATGGTCCAAATCGGATGAACCAAATGAGGTTTTGAAGCACCAACGATTACGAAAAGAATGAGCTCAAGTTGAAGTCGAAATCGTGTCTAGAAAAAAAATTACAGTCATTTTAGTGAACAGACTCAATTTTGGCAAAAATGCAAAAAAATTTTTTTTTGTAATTTATGTATTTCAAACCTTATATCGATGTATTTTACCCACCTGAGCACAAATCTACCAATAATATCCCCAAAAAATCGAAATTTTTATATTTCATCACCCACCCAGATCGATATCTTACGATTAGTTTCGCAGCTTCGAGACGAGACATTCTTATTTCTTGTCGCTCTCGATGCCAATTCATATCATAGTTGAACCCTTGTGCTCGCCTATTCATCTGTATTTTTACCTCCACACATACAAACCAAAGGCACAGACGCGCACAATAATTTCATTGATATTAATCGATTACCCGCCACTGCGCTATATATAACCGTGCCACAAATCGAAGGGCAAGTGGAGTGAGGAGCCCCGATTCAAGCGCCCCACGGACAGGGGAAGATACAGAGACCGATTTCGAATTATAATACATGTTTACCGAAGACTCTCTCTGATCGCACTTGAAAGCATTATACACGCCGTTATGAAGGTCTGGGGCGGGGGGAGAGGGTTTATTAGTAACCTTCCTCATAGTGGGACACAATAATGCCCACATATAATACTGGCTTTTCGCGTATTCCATAGTGACGCACTTTGTATTATCGAGGCATTGAATATACAATAAAATGTTCCTGTGGCTTTATTATCGCTTCTTGAACTCCCCAACCCCACAATTTATATTCTTGTCGATACAAAATCAAACTTTTGTCCATTTCCAGTTATCACGATTATCCACGAAACACAATTTTTTTTTTTCACCAGTTGATACCAAATTGGCAGTTTTATTATATTTTATACACTGAGAGAAAAAATTACTGAATTTGAGAACATGAATTTATTAATTAAATGAAAGTATCAATTCGATTATTTATTTGAGGAACCAAGAAAATCACTTCATTTAAAAAAATATTTTCACGAATCTATTACTCCATTATATTAAACTCTTATTTAATAGTAACAATCAAATGCATGATAGATTTGATTAAATTTGTATTCATTGGATTAATTACATTGATCACATCATAAACATTAGATTATTTGAATCTAAAAAACAACTTGAATACGAAATTATTTTTTTCGAACAAAATTATTTCTTTGCAATAAATTCATTATTTTCATTACTTCTAAAAATATTTCTGTAGTATTTTCAATATTTATTAGATATAAAATTGATTGTGATTATTTGAAAAGAAGCTGTAGTAAAATAAATAACACATTATTTTATTCCAATAGAATATTGGTTTGGAATTATGACATTTTCATTTCCTTCAATCAAAGAACTATCATTTCTATAGTATACGTTAATAGTATACGTAAGTTGTTACAAATTAAAAAACTGATTTTTTTAAATATTTTTTTATATTCGAATCTTCATAACTCCCAACTATTTTCAAGTGCATAGTAGTAGTCGATAGCGTAATAGGTAGCGTGTCAGGTAGTTAGGTAGGATAGGTATGATGGTAGGTAGGTTTAGCAACAATTAATGAACACGCATTTGATCGAATCAATCATTTTTCCTGTTGATTGGACTAATCAATTTGTTGATTCGACAAATTTTTTTTCTCAGTGCTTCCTGTATTAATAGACAAGCATGTTTTGAATGATAAAATGTGTTCTTGATTCAAACAACATATTACATCTAATTGATAACGTATTGTTAGATTCAAGTAAATTCGTTTATTGAAACAGAAATTTATGGAATTGTTTGAAAAAAATGAACCAAGTAAATATATAAGGGAACCAATCTAATATGTTTTGGCAAATAATGAAAAAAATGATTTTTTGCCTTCAAAACTTTATTTCATTGGTTCTAGTAATTTTTTCTCTCAGTGTAAAATTTTATTTATATACTTATTCTATTACATATTTTATTTTTGGCAGTCAATATTAAATTATTAAGGCGATATTCTGGTCTAAAGGCACACATTTTAAGCGTTTTGTAGAGCTCGATAAAAAAATATATATTTTCACCATTATTTTTTTTACAATTTATTTATTAATATTTTGACAATAAACGAGAAAAAAAATCGAGTAAAAAAATGATAATTAAATAATTTATAAACTGGCAAAGTTTCGACTCTTTTTTTTTTTTAGTTTTTCATTGTTTTACAATAATTTGAAATATCATGTCAACTGTTTTGGGAAACGGAGTTTTATTACTCCGCAGATTATTAGATTTAACAATTTTCTTTCGAGGGTATATCGTTAAAAGTCTCAGCTTCAAGAATATGCAAAAAAAAATGATTTCCTCGTAATTCTAGACCAGAATACTTCCTTAAAACAAAAATGGCGACAATTTTTAATGTTGGACAAAAATCTACCATCACAAAAATTTCAATTAAATATTTCAATTTGTAAATCATTGTTTCTCGCAATAAATCTGAGTGTGGAACAATATCTGAAATTTCGAGACACGCGAAAATAATTAAAACCGCGCGCAGTCTTAAGAGTGAATTTGGACAAAGAAGAAGCTATACTGATGAGGGGCACAAAAAAATTCACCGATCTCACACAAGTACAGCTCACATATGTTGCGAGTTATTTTAATTGGAGACCACCGACCGACCATCGCGCGATCGCCACTCCACTTTCTTTCGTCGCTCACTTTTCATTTTACATCGTTGCGCCACCCTTTCCCTTCGTATCCTTCATCATTTTATTCGACGCGCGAGCCTCCTCGCTCACCACTAACGGCAAATCTAATCGTTCAGATCCTCGTTCTTCAATTCCATCGTCTGTTTTTCTTTACTGCCCTTTTTTCGGACTCCGTTCTCTTCTCCTCGTTTCTTTTTGTTGCAGCGCGATCGACGTTCCTCTTCCCTTTTCGTCGTTTGTCGCTTCTTTATCGCGCTTGTCCAGCTCGTTGCCGCTCGTTTCTCGTCGTCAGAAGCAACGATTCACCGGGCCTTTCGAATTAATCGCTTCGCGGATTAGCTATCTTGTAAACGAAGAGGAATCTCGCTCACGATTCGAAGAGAGATACGAAGAGACGTCTTTGGTTATAATTACTCGAATATCTTGAAACAAAATGGTTTTCCCTAGCTTCCTACTATGTGCCACCACAGTATTGACTTTCTTGTTGAACGCTGTTAAAGGAGGGTAATGTACGATTTTTTTTAGAGGTGGCTCAATGGGGTTTTCTATGCACCGTTCAATCGACACACGGAAAATCGTCGTCTGCAGTTTGGATGAGAAAAATAATAAAAGTTTCTCTCATATTCAAAATGTAAAATTGATTAGCAAACGTTGCTTTCCTTTGAGAGTAAGTATCCAAGAGTAAGTAAGAGTTCAAGTACATACTTGAGTAAATTAAATAAGTTCAAGTAAATATTAAAATAATTATTTGTTTACTCTATTTTATGTAAGCATTAATTCAACAAGATTTATCATAAGCGATAAAACCCGAAAATTGTTTCTGATGATTAAATACCAGTTCCTCGAATCCTCCGTATATTTTGTACTTCGTGTTGTACGAGGGTTCAGAAAAAAAAATGGATTCAAGCACGAGGTCGAGGGTATTCATTGAAGGTTCTTGAAGATAAGTCTCGAGCCCCACGCGATTGTCCACGACGCGATCCCGAGACTCTTCAGGATTGACCGATATTTGGACAGGGTGGGTTTTTCAACCTCCGTCCCTCGATCGACGACCACGAAAAGCTTCTTGACAACTCGAGCGATTAAATTCTCAAAGGCGAGCTTTTTTCAGCGGGGTAAGGAAAGGGAACTTCGGAGGTTCTCATTGCGATTGTGCGAGGGTGGTTCTACGAGCTTGCACACATTGCAGAGCGAAGGTGAAACACGGGAAAAGAGGCGCAGAATAAAAGAGCGACGACGCGGGGAAAGGGGAAAGAAAAGATTGGCTCTGAACCCCGCGATGCAGAAGAAGCGCCCGCGATTCTTCGCCACTCGAGAACAGAATCTCCATCGTGACTGCGGAAGAAAGCGAAGAGGCTCTCTCGAGGCTTTTTTTCTCTCTCCTCCGTCGTATAATATATCGCAGATATTCCGACAATGCCGATCGAGATCACTCTTTTCACGTTTATTTCCATATAACCGAGAGACACATCGCACAATGCATGATTTTTGCCTGTTAAAAAATATTCCACCCTCCATCAATGTCGATAAAAAAAAAATAGGAAAAACAAACAAAAAATTTGTACATTGATTAGCACAATTGAAGATACGGGAGAATGATAATTTTTCACGATTTTTTGAATTTTTTTTCACTGCAAAATTTCTCATTTTTTATTGTTATGATTTTATCAAAAATTAAAATTTTCACGATTTTTTTAAATTTTTAAAAATTGTAATTTATTTTTAATTTGGAATCTTTGTGTAATTCTTATATTGTCTAAAGAATTTTTTATTTTTTCCATAATTTGTCTAAACTTTGTAATTTTTTATAGCTTCAAAAATTCCTGTTGCAGATTTTACACAATAAATATTGTTAGAAGTTTTACAGCGATTCACCATTTGAAATAATTCAGCGAATATCTTAAAATGCATTATGTCATGCCTTTGTATTTCACGGTCAGAAGAAAAATCTACGGAAAAATTATAATTTTCCACGGTTTTTCGGAATTTTTAATTGTTATAATTTTTTTAATTTTTTATTTAAATTTTGTTTGTATCATTTTTCGGAAATTCGTCGTTTGAAATAATTTAGCGAATATCTTCAAGTGCAAGTTCACGGTTACAAGCATCTTCCTGAGGGGAGTTGAATATTTTTTTTTGGTATCCATGGGCTGTGGGTCGTTGAAAAAGATCGAGCAAATCATCCGTGGCTTGTTTGCCGACGTGAAACGACTGTTCGCATTCAAAAGACGAGATAGAGGGAAAAAAGTGAGTGAACTGTAATGGTACGACACTTCTGTCATGGATCGTCGCAGAATCAAGAGTGCAATATACATATATATAGTGTGCAAAGTACGTACAATGTGTACAGGTACTCCATTTTTCGGTAATCTTCTCGGCTTTTTGGGGTAGCTGTTCCGATTCACCCTCGTATGCACAAACTACCCCTGATTGTGTCGCTCGTCGACTGAAAAAAAACCACCTGCTCTGCAGTGTTCGTATTTGTCGTTCGGCAAAAAATGCCAACCTTGTGATTTTTTTTCGTTTTCCAACGATTATCCAAATGTTCCTCATTATTTAGTCATATTTTTTCATAAAAATCCACCGATAAAAATTATTTATTCGTTTTAAATAAATTTCTTTGGAATACACAAAATTTTATTCCAATTTTGGACTATTCATCAGAATGACATTGAAATTAATCGTTGAGTGTTTGTTGGAATAAAATTAATTCATTTTGTCAGTGACTAAATGAGTGAGGTTCGATCCGACACAATTTCCGTCCTACACAAGGGTCGACCTACACAAAATGTCCTACACAAAACGTTCTACACGTAATTATGTCCAGTTCTTCTCGTCCTACACAAATTATTATCCACCGTGTCTCGTCCTACACCATTATTTTATCCTGCACAATTATTAAACCACGGACTACCGTCCTACACATTTTTTCCTACACAATTCAATTTTGAAAAACAAACTGTTGTCCTACACATAATATCCTACACAAATTATTAACCACCATCTTACGTCCTACACAGTTATTTGAACGTCCTACACAATTATTCGAACGTCCTACACGAACTTATAGCCAAACATATTCGTCCTACACAATTATTCGAACGTCCTCCACGAACTTAGAGCCCAACGTATCGTCAATCATTTTGGATGATGCCCATTTTGCTTCCCATAGAGTAAACATGCTTCCGCTTGAAATTTCTTTTTCCTTCATTTTCTACTTAAAAAAATGTAGCCCATTCAACTTTTTCAAACTATGTAAAGAAATATCAGAAAATAATGTTCATCATTAGAACGAATTTTTAAGCAGACTTTGCTTTTTAATCGTCTTTATTATATAATAATAATAATTTTCTTTAACAACAATAATAATTATAATGATTCCCTAATTCCTTAGTTTTTGGTATTTACATTTTTTTTCCATGACATTTGATGGTGTTTCGCTCCCAGCGTCCATTTTACCTATACTTTCCCCTTAGCGGCAAATATCGACCACGAATATACGCGATCATTATTTTGTTGCAATTGCTCCCCGAGGAGTCAAGAGAAACAGAAAGAGAGGGACAGAGAGAAAGGAAAGAACAAAAAAGAGAGAGAGAGCGTTGATCTCGGGTGAACGATCTTTTCATTCTTTCTCGCATCTTGCCAATCTGAAGATCATCGGCCCAGCGAGAAGCGAAAAGGAGCCAACTTTGGCTCAAGGTGCATACAAATGTTATATACACCGTAATATTGTGTAAGTCGTATATTCGTTGGACGCCGCGTCGTGAAGGGTAATTGACTTTTAATCGGTTCGAACGAGCATCGTGCGGATCAACATCCCTCCCTCTGCCCCTCCGCGGTTGCTCCGTCCTTCCCATTCGAGATCCAGTGTCGATGAACCGACCAGTCAAGGAGCCAGAAAGATCTCGGCCGGGGGCCTCTCCTCGATCTTGCGAAAATGAAGCAATAAAGGGTGGGCCCGGGATCCCTCTCGAACGATCGATCGGCCGATCGAAGCACGGCGAGGATATGTTACTCCCTCTCTCTTCGTGGCTTGATCGGGCTTTGACGATGGACAGTCTCTTTGTAAGTTGATTCTTCATTTCATAATTTTATATTGATTTTGATCAAGATTTTGTATCCGGTACGAAAATTTTGCTCCATGAGCAGATAAATCATTATTTTATAGTAAAAAGTTGGCAGAGTAATGATTTATTTGGTTTAAATTAATAAATTTAAAATAAATAAAATATTCAAATATCGATCCAAAAGGCTATTTGAGTTAGGCCGAAATTTAAATAATTCGGAAAAATTTATTTCGATGAAATTAATATTTTTTCTGGGATCTACGAATTCGAGGGTGGTTTTTCAATTTTTTGAATATCGCGTCTTGCTTTTTTGAAAGAGTAATCATTCCAATTCATGTTTAAACAATTTTGTTTAAAATAAATATTCAAATTAATCGAAAACATTTATTTAAGTCAAATAAATTTTTTTCGTGGTGTGATACAATTTCGCTTGTTAATTGAATCGACATTCAAGTTTCGTCCTTCCCATGTCGTTTTCTTCTATATATTCTGTGTATGAAAATTTCATCATCAACGGTAAAGCCGCTTTTTTTTTGTAACCGCAGTCAAACTGATCAAAATATACGATTATATTTCGAAACATACATAATTTGTATGTGGGTTATAATCGCGATTGGAGCTATTGAAAAGGGAAAACAGGAAATGCTGAAAAGACAAGACCGGAGAGATAATTTGGAAAGTATAGTAGTTGTTGTCGTCGTGTAGTTGGATCGAGGGCCAAAACCTGTTTTTCAACGATTAGATGAAGGAACGCGAGCGAGAAGCTCGCCAGTATCGTTCGCATCGATCATCCATTGAAATGTAACTCTTGGAATTTTGTAATTAACGACTTGACTCAGCTCGATTCAGTCACCCGCGAGTTGGTTGCAAGCTTAAGGGGGTATTCCGGTCTAGAATTTAGAAAAAAAATATATATTTTTTAATTATTCTTAAAATTAAGTCGAGTGAGGTTTGATCCTGCACAATTCCCGTCCTACACAAGGGTTGTCCTACAGAAAACGTCCTACACAAGACGTCCTACGCATAATTATGTCCAGTTCTTTTCGTCCTCTCCATAATCGTAAAAAAAAGAAAATTTTTATAAAGCTCGTTTTGCTTCCGAATTTTTTTCTCGACACCCAATAAAATCAATTTAAAAAAATCGTAATATTGTAAAAACCGATTCTATAACTTAATATACATAATCAATGCATAAAATGTTAAGAAATTGCATTATAAATTAAAAAATGGTTTCTAAAATAAATTTCAAAAAATCTTAATATTCTAAAAATTGATTGTACAATCTCGTATACAAAATCAATGTATAAAATATTACAAAATTAGTTTCTAAAATCAATTCCAAGTATTTTAGGTATTTTAAGATCAAAAGCAACGAGTCTACGCTATTCTCAGCGTCGTATTTGCGGTATCTTCTTATGGTGGTTATTTTGCCTCCCCTGTATGTAACATTTCGGCGTTACGCGCAGGAATGGAGGTGCATCGGCGAAACCTCCCATGAGGATACCGATATAAACGCATCCACGGTCACTCGTGGAATTCGATCTCGCGGTTTCGTTGTACCATCAAAAGAGAGAGAGAGAGAGGGGACATTGTTCCCCTCGAAAAGATGTAGGAGACTAACCGGAGGGGGAGAGGGGGTGGCGATTACGAATCCCCAGATGGATCAACCCAACCGATTTTCTGTTTTTTTTTACTTTTGCACCCGATCCTTCTCTTAAAAATCCTCCGGGAGTTTGAACCTCGCGACATATGGCCCAGCTTCTTATCGCTTCTCTCTCTCTCTCTCTCTCTCTCTCTCTCTTGCTCTCTCTCTCTCGCTCTCTCTCTCTCTCTCTCTCTGTCTCTCTCTCTCTCTCTTCACCGCTTCTTCTTTATTATAATGCATCCAGTGAATCGATGAGATCGTTTGTCACTCCGATCTTCGGCCAAAACGGCGTCGTTCTGGTTTGCGCGCACGTTGAGCTCACTCTTCGTTCTGTCGGAGGCTCGAAAGAGGCGTAATCGTAAATACAATAAGGGAACTCTCGAAAAACAAAAACAAGGAAGAAAGCGATGAGATACCATAGTGATGGAGAGGAGAGCGAGAGAGAGAGAGGGCAAGACGTAGTTGCCGCTGCGGTTTTCCGCAAAAAAGTACAATTTTTGCGGCCTTCTTCTTGCGGGGTCGCTTAAACAAGCCGCCATTGCACCATCATGCGCAAAACTGCGTCCAAATGTGTTCTCGATCCTCAGGTAAAATTCTGCCTATCGCGCGGTTTACCTCATTTCGTCCTTCGCCTCCCCTCATCTTGGACACTTCGGTATTGTGTACATTTAGAGGAGTAAAAACGTAAACGCGAATACGAATTGTGATTGAATCAAGCCTCTTCGTCAGCTGGGATCTTACTTGACAAGGACTGGGAAGAATTTCTCGAGTCGCGTCACGATTGTCACTTAGTGACGGGTTTCTCGTTGACAGGCGTTAATTTGCCAAATTTACAGCTTCTCCATTCATTTTTCTCCCCCAATATACAAGATTACAAGCCTCTGGATTTTTATTCCCACGATCCCTGACTTACCGACCGTCGGGCGACTGTACCTTTATTGGGGCGGGCTCCGACGTCGGTAAGTTACCGGCTGCGTTGACAAGTCGAAAAATTACTACCCGGCAGACTCGTGACGTTACGGTTAGTCTTTTATTGTGGTAGAGCTGCATTTAATGGCGCGCACAGGGACGATTTTCGAGTTTCTGGTTGGAACGTCGAGTTCCGCGCGTTTTTTCCCAGTGAATGGGGGATCCAAATTGCCCGAAGATTCGAAATTCCAATGGCTTACGGTAAAATACAAACGATTACTCTGAGTTATTATATTTACCAGCGCAGGGACCATAATGCATTCCAACGAAACGTGGGTTGCGTGCCCACGAAGTCATGCTGTACACATGAGAGTATATATACACGTGCAAACGATTATTCAACGTCGACGACGTAATTAGCATAATAATATCTGTAACTCGCGGGTTGGAACGGCAACTAATTGCCGAGAGTTTAATCAAGCGATTCGTCGAGCAACGAGACTTTTCTCCCAGTAAACGAGTCTCGTCAAGACTTTTTTAGCATAATGGCGAATATAATCAACAGTATTTTTTTCGATGCCTCGATGCCAAAATAATTTCTGTAAATGAAAATGCCAACATTTATCCAGAGGCCAGAAAATGATAGCCGAAGTCCGAAATCTTTATTTTTATTTTCAAAAATTATCTTTAAAATATAGAAATCAAAATATTACCGTATATGCAGTACGGTAATAATATTTTTACTTTTTTAAATTTCTAACATTATTATTTTTAATACCTATTGGCAAAAATTGTTTATAATAAGCTATAAGAATTTCTCATAAGTCCCCCCAAAATAGCTTTTTAATATCATTTATGAATAGTTGATGCATCATTCAAATCAATGAAAAAAAAAAAGATTTGGGTATTTATTTTTATTGATTAATTAAAATGAATACCCAGGAATCTTTATTTGTAAAGCTCTACTCGATAACATTATTATTCAGCTTGGATCCGATCATTTTATTAAGGGATCTTTATTTATTAATTTATATGAAACTATTAATTATTAACCAACAAATTAATAAAAAATTAATAGACAAACGACCGTTAATAAAGTGATGTTGTAATAAAGATCCAAGCTAAATAACAATGTTATGGAGCGAAAGTTTATTCGCGGAAAGTGGAGGAGAAGAGAGCAGCTAAGGCACGTTTATACGTGCACGTGCATTGAAAATTCGGCTTTCATGCTGCCTGGCAGAGCCGCAAAACCTAATTTTGGCACTGAGCTAGCGCGAGGGCGCGATCGTTCTCCAAGAAGAGAATCGGCATAGTTGCACAATAACGCAGGAATAGTCGATAAAACGAATGGTCCACGGATGAAGGAGACCCTCCGAATCTGGATGGACATTAAATTTTCCATTTCAATGACTCAGAAACTTAACCCTGTCCAAATGAGATTCAACGCGTGCGGGCGGAAGGCAAAGCCACGTGTCTACGATCTATGATCTATGGATCATATAGATATATAGATCTATAGATCGTGGATCAAGCGTGAACAAGAACACAGAGAGAAAAAATTACTAGAACCAATGAAATAAAGTTTTGAAGGCAAAAAATCATTTTTTTTCATTATTTGCCAAAACATATTAGATTGGTTCCCTTATGAATTTACTTGGTTCATCTTTTTCAGTCAATTCCATAAATTTCTGTTTCAATAAACAAATTTACTTGAATCTAACAATATGTTATCAATTATATGTAATATGTTGTTTGAACCAAGAACACATTTTATCATGCATGTCTTTTAATACAGGAAGCACTGAGAAAAAAATGTTGTTGAATCAACAAATTAGTTAGTCCAGTCAACAGGAAAAATGATTGATTCAATCGAATGCGCGTTTATTAATTGCTGCTAAACATTTTATTAAAAATATATAGCCCTTGCCAAATAATTTAATATGCATAGTTTAGTGACCCCATAAAGAGATAAATAGAAAAAAAGACAAATCTGCGCCAATTCTCCGATCTAATTTCTCTGTCCGACCGAGATTCGAACCCTCGACCCTACCTACCATCATACCTATCCTACCTAACTACCTGACACGCTACCTATTACGCTATCGGCTACTACTATATGCACTTGAAAAAAGTTAGGAGTTATGAAGATTCGAATATAAGAAAACATTTAAAAAACCAGTTTTTTTAATTTTTAATAACTTATGTATACTATTAAAGTATACTATAGAAATGATAGTTCTTTGCTTGAAGGAAATGAAAATTTCATCATTTATTTTACTACAGCTTCTTTTCAAATAATCGCAATCAACTTTATATCTAATAAATATTGAAAATACTACAGAAATATTTTTAGAAGTAAAATAATGATGAATTTATTGCAAAGAAATAATTTTGTTCGAAAAAAATAATTTCGTATTGAAGTCGTTTTTTAGATTCAAATAATCATCATTTTAGATTCGATAAATGTAATTAATCTAATGAATACAAATTCAATCAAATCTATTTAAATAAAAATATTTTTTGAAGTGAAATAATAATGACTTTATTGCAAAAAAATAATTTTTTCGAAAAAAATAATTTTGTTATGAATTCGTTTTGTAGATTCAAATAATCTCATGTTTATGATGCGATCAATGTAATTAATCTATTGAATACAAATTTAATCAAATCTATCATGCATTCAATTGTTTTACTATTAAATAAGAGTTTAATATATAATGGAGTCATAGATTCGTGAAAACATTTTTTTAAATGAAGAGTGATTTTCTTGGTTCAACAAGTAAATAATCGAATTAATACTTTCATTTAATAAATAAATTCATGTTCTCAAATTCAGTAATTTTTTCTCTCAGTGAAGCTTTGTTTTTTTTGGGCCTCAGGCCCACGGACCCAACCTCCCATACAAATAAGCTAAGTATGGGCTGTACAAGTTTCGCATCCTTTTTTTTTCTGTTGACAATAACAATCGCGAACTTCCTCGTGTAAAACGAGAGCAATTAAGATATCCGGCGCTAACGAGATGTATCGCCGTTAAGACGATACAGATAAACGATTCTCGTCGCTTTATTTCCATTCGAGAAAAGTATCTCGCTCGTTGAGATCCGCCGGCGAGCATCAGTTACGCTCGGGCCCCGTTTTCGCGTTCGACCAAGGCCCCCCCCCCCCACCCCCCTCACAATGTTTAATGGGCCCGATAAATCTCGGTTAGCGGATTAGGGCCCCTCCCGGCTGTGTGTTTGTTTTATGTTCACCTTTTTTTTCAACCATCGCGCCTTTCGAGCCTCGGAATGAATCTGAGTAGGAAAATTCAACATTTATCAGCAGATAAGTGTCAAATTATTGTAAATAAATACAAATAAATTTTAGATAAATTCTCCGGGGCTTATCGAGGGGCGTTGGTCCCCGATCGTTTTCGAATACATTATATGTCTCTCTGGAAGATCATTCCGATTTCCCTACATTTTTTCCCATTTTCATGATCGTAAATTCGTAGTTTTTGGGGACTGAGACCCACTCGGGGATTAGTGGGCAAGGCTCCTCGAGATTTTCTACTTTCTATCTCGATAAATTAACGGACCCAAACCTCGGATTTTGTGGATAGTTCCAGTATTTTCCTCTAAACCGTTCGAATTATCGTTTTGTGGGTTTGGCTCTTTGAATAAGGCCCACGAGAGTTTCTACAGGTACAGGTCAAACGGCCACTTATAAGAATATACTACACATAATATAGACTCGATACTTTTGATCTAAAAATACAGTTTTTGTAGATTTTAATTATAATTTTTATAATAATTATTTATAATTATTAGTTATTCATTTATTATTATTTATTTATATTTTATTTACAATTATAATTTTTATTCCAGTAAGGGAGGGAAAACGTCACAACAACGGTTTTTTTTTCTGTTTCGAGACCTTTTACGTCATCTTAAGGATGTTGAGTCCCTAAGAAATCTTTTAATGTTAATTGTTCAATAAATAGCTTCTTAATCGTCGTGGAATTTTTACACGACCTCCTAAATACTTCATGTAAAAACATATTAAATTTTCAGAATTCTATCATCATTACTTCAACCTCCTTAAGGGTTAAAATGAAAAATGATGAGAAAATTCTGAAAATTTGGTACGTTTTTGTATGAAGTATTTGTATTTGATGTATTTGTATGAAGATCGTGTAAAGATTTCACGACGATTAGGAAGCTCGTTATTAATATATTAACATTTTGTTAAGAACATTTTTGAAAACAAATTAAAAAAATATTTATCAATAAACTTCGTTTTGTTTCCGTTGCTTTCAATATAGTGTAGATATTAAAAAATTGAGAGGTCAAAAAAAAACTTATCGCAAAGTTACATCAGTTTCCATAAGACTACTTTTAATTTAATTTAATTTGTTAATGTTAATTGTTCGATAACGAGCTTCCTATTCGTCGTAAAATTTTTACACGACCTCTCAAATAATTCATCCAAAAACATACCAAATTTTCAGAATTTGCTCATCATTTGCGATTTGGGACTCAACATCCTTAATATAGACAATACTTGGACCAAGCTGCTTGGAGCGTTTTTACAATTAAATTTTTGGCGAAATTCATTTTTAATCTCAGTTTCGTTATTTTTATTTTTTTTTAAATTACGGAGGTGACCATTTTGCCCCCGATATTCTGTTCTAGTCCAGTTTGTTACAATTTTATATATTTTATTACAATAATTTTTCCAACTCTCCAAAGGCAATTACCATTTGACTTAGCGTAGGAAGTCTATTTTGGATTTTTAATGCTTATTATTTTAATTCATTTTCTAGATTGACTAATTTTTTTGATTTTTGAATTTTCCATAATTCCATAATTTTGGAGATTGACCATTTTACCCCACCTTTCCATGTATATGTGTAATATGTATTATTTTATCCGCCTTGCTCGCTCACTTCTTAACATTATAAATAGCCGTCGCCGGAAATACACATTGCCCGATCGTAGAGTGCATTTTGAGGCCCGAGCGTGCTGCATCGTCGACGCGAATCGAGGACAACGCGGGTCACTTTGAGATGCAACGCGCGACGATTTTAAAAACGCTTTCTCGCTATTTCCTCCCCAAAAAAAATGGGAAAAAATTGATAATTTTTTTTTTTTAATTAATAATCTTCATTTACAATTATTTAATAATCATTTAACAATTAATCAATTGAAATTAAAAATCTATAAATTTAATAATTATTTGAAAAATAATAAATTCAAAAATTATGAGTTTAAGTCATTCAATTTAAGTTGAATGATTAATAACGTTAAATTTTTGAAGTTTGAAATGCCTCTTCGGCTCGAGAGATTAACGCTTTGTTACACGAGGATCGCACGTGCGAGACGATTGATGCCCTGCATAGTTAATTCTTGCCTAGAGGAGCACTGTATTTTAGCCAAGTCCGTGGCGATTATTCGACGAATGCATTTGCAGACTCGTCAACTTCTACATTGTGGCAATGGCTGCATCTCATGGCGAGTTGCATATACCGGGTGTCCCATTGGACTTGTGACACCAAAATGGTGAACTGGTGAAATTAACGAGGTAAATCGAAACACCCCGAGACACGTGTCAATTCGATTTGAATGAAGAATCGACCTTTTCCGTTGCGCGGAAGTTCTCAAGGTGATATAGAGGTCAACTTTTTTCTATCGCAACTTCCGTTGATCCAATGAAAAAACATACTAGACAAAAGTTGTCCATTTTGTCACATTTGAAACGTTGTCGCTGTGAAAAATACAAATTTACGTTTTTTGACAAAGTTCACCTTGATATGTCCTTAAAAACGTGCACTCAACAAAAAAAGAAATGGGACACCCTGTATATGCCTGAGATTCTTTCCTATAAAACACTGTGAAATTTCATCGTCACTCGGGTGACTTGATTTTCTTTTTTTTCCTCAATTATCGGACGAATTTGGGTTTGAAAAATGGCCAAAATGTCGGTAAGAAAGGTCGCTGCACTGTGGCCCAATGGAATGGTTTGAAAAATTGTAGAAATTTTGAAAAATCGAGAGTGAGCGTCCTCTGGTATTTCAGAGAATTCATCGTACACTGTACTTACGCGGGGCAAAGAGAGGTGCGTGAGATACAAAAGGGGGCTCAAGAATTGCTGAACGAGGCGCCAGAGAGGCGACTGTGCGATAGAATCCAGACGCAGCGACGTTGAGGGATGAAAAATAAGAGTAGACAAAAAAACAGGATAGAGGAGTGAGCGGGAGGGAACGTGCGAATTACGATGGGGGAAGCGAGACGAGGACTGACGAACAGGCTCGATGACACCGCGTGAGTGTAGCAACGCGTCCGTCATGAGCTCGAGCCACGCGAGACTTCCTGTCTCTCTCGCCTCTTGCGCCTCTTAACACGTCACAAAGATGCACGGAATACCGAGAGATCATGGATATCAGTGTTCATCTCATTCGCACGAAGAAGATGAACAATTTTTGCATCGAGCGAATCATCGCTGACTTTTTATGCCTTTTAGCCTTAAAGGTCAAAATGGTACCCTCAAGGTGTGACATTTTCGTGACCGTCTGTTCGACGACAAATTTCTGCGACTACAAACCCTATCGACTCGGAATTCGGCACGTAGAATTCTACCCGCATCGATCGAAAATAAAATAATTTCCGGGCGATTTTTATTTCTCTACAAAATAGGGCCTAAAATAGGTACGAAATTTAAGTGTGACGTAAGTAGGTCGTGTGGGGTGTCATTTCAAAGGGCTTTGTTTACACATTCCAGAGGTGTTTTTTGTTTTATTCCAAATCGCACCGTTTTTTAATTCTGATTCAAAATATGCAAACAATAACATCCCCCCTTATCTCTGTTGTTTAAAAGCCGAAAATCCAAAATAATCCCGGCTTATGGGGAATCGTTTGTATATTACAGAAAAGGCGGAGCAAAGTTTCAAAGATTTTCAGTTTGTGGTTTATTTTCAATATTGTATAGAACCTGTTTTTTTTAAGGAACGCATCCAGGAAAAAGATTAATTTTATTCAAATTAATTTTTCCGATTTACATTTTAATGGAATAAAATTATATTCAAAAATACTAAATAAATTTAATGAAATAATATTATGTGCGAACCAAATTTTTTTTGTTTAAAATAAATTCAATCAAACTGAATAAATAGTTTCTCAAACGTTTCAATAATTAATTAAATTTTGGTAATTCAATATTCGTTTGCAACCCCAATTTTTCGGGGTCGAATACTGGGAATTTTTTTTTTCAAATTTCAGCCTAATAGGCTATTGGGCCCATATTAAAATAAATCGGAAAAATTAATTTTAATTGATTTTTTTTTCTGGGCCCTTTTCTGGTATAAGGTAAATGTACCAATTATTGAACAGGTCCCAATTATTGAACACTATCTCGTATTTTTATTATTTCTCATTCACCTGCATGCATTTACTTATTTATAAAAATTTCATTACATATACGGAACTTTTGCTATCGAAATGTTACCTTACTTGAGCAAAAAAGCTTTAATTAATAGAGAAAAAAATTATTTAATCAGCAACGGTGACCCGATTTGACGTCTCGTCGTAACTGCTTATCGTTTTTGCTAAGACGCGCCGTTTCACGCGTAGGGGCATAAAAAATTCAAAAACTGTCGCATCTCAAAAAGTAAAGGCGTTTCAGGTTCCTCAGAAATTGTCTTACAAATAACAGTTAAAAAAAAAAAAATTTTAATCATTATTTGTTAAAAAATACGGTGTTCGATAATTGGGACATAGAAAATGCAGTGTGTCGCAATTATCGAACACTCGAATTCTCCAAGATGGCGTCATTAAACCCATCAAAACATCGAGACAGTTAACGCGTGACAGATCGTGTGAATCGGATTTATTCAAACAAAAACTGTAAGTTCTTGAATAAAATTACCTTTGTTCTTTTAATAATAATTCTAACATCGACAAGTATATTTTTTATTTGTATTTTCGTGCAATAAACATAAAAAGAAAAGTAAAAAGAGAAAATAACCTAAATGTAACCTAAAAATACGAATGTAATGTTCAATATTTTTTGCTCTCCGATATTTCAGTCGAAAAATAAGAAAGCTGTGACAAAATCAAACAAACAAGAACATAAAAACGGGGAAGCTGAAAATAAAAATAAAATAAAGTTCGAGTTGAAAAGCAAAAATAAACGAAATGCGAATGAACCAAAAACCTGTCAAAAGAGACTAAATATATATTTTTGTATTTTTACATGATTAATAAATGATTGTTTAAGTGTTTGATTTTGCTTTTAATTCTTGATATCGTACCCAAAATAATATTTTCAGAACGGAAAAAGAATTCTCGAGAGTGTTCGATAACTGGGACATGCCTGTTCAATATTAGGGACTAGGCACTTCCGGTGTTCAATAATTGGGACATTTGCATGCTTCACATTGTTATTCTTTTTTTTCATTTGAAATCATTTAAAAATAATTTAAAGGGTGATTTTTCGAAAGTAAAAATATCAAAGTATCATTCGAACATGAAAGCGATGGTTTTTTTCTTGATCTTGTATTTTTTTCTCACCGAATTCAATCCCCAGATCCTTAGCTGTTCAATAATTGGGACATTTACCTTATGTCCTTTTTTTGAAAAATTTAATTTTTCGTCTTCTATCGAATTAAATCGAGGCCGCCTTCTCGTGAGATGCCCGAGATAACCAAAGCCGGGGTTGAAGAGACCGGATATATATAGATGTATGAATATTACAAAAAATAGTGAGGCCAGGAGATTCGAGGACGTTACATCGTGAGTAGAAACAACAGTGTCACGCCGCTTCCTTGACGATCTCCGGCCACGCGAGGGCCTCCGGCGTCGTAAGCGATCCTCGGGCCCTCTCAGTTCCCTCCTTATTTTATACAAACTTGGAATAGCATCTCGGTCGTGCGAAAAACGCGAGAACCGCGGAGGAATTATTCGGAATACGCGAACGACGGAGAAACACGACGAAGCTCGAGAAAGAGGAGGACCCAATTAGCACTTGACGCTCGACGTACTTCTCCTTCTATTGCCGTAAACCCCGTGTTATCTCTTTCACCAAGCTCATTATCCTCACCCTCCCCCTCTCCTTTCCCCTTCTTCCTTTCTCTTGTCTTTTCTCACTTGTCTTTTGGAGCCTCGATATCGCGAACGGAGATGTTTAGTTCCAGGATTATTCCTCTCACCTCGGGAAAAACTATTTTTCTACTATTATTAACTATTTTCCGGAACGATATTTTGTAAATTTTATCTGGGCGGAAAAAAATTATTTCCAGGAGAATAGTTAATAATAGTAGAATAAATATAGCCAGAAAAGTAAATTTTTCTGGCTATATTTATTCTACTATTATTGTCTATTTTCTGGAAATGTCTTGCATATTTTACCTGGGTGGAAAAATTATTTCCAGAAGAATAGTCAATAATCCACACCGAAGAAATTTGGAAAAAAATGATCACAGAGAAAAATAGGCAATTAAAAATTGGAAAAAAAATTCCGAAGTTTTTAAAATTAGAAATTCTTCATGAGTGGATTTTGCTCGCTGAAAGACGAAAGCTTGCAAATATTTGATTTTTACTACCGAGAGTTTCAGTGTCTTTGAGAACGTGGGAATGTTAAAGTCTACAATGATAATCATCGTTGCGAGTTTCGTGCTTGCGCATTCTCGTGACTCTCGTCAATGAATGCTAATAATCGAGGGAGAATTACGAGACGCACAACGAAGGTTATTATTAGGAGAGAGGGAGAGAGAGACTATTTGGCGCACTTCGACACGAACCATTTGCGCTTGCCGTGGTGTCACGCTTAATTATTCGCATAGCTGAATTTCTCGACTGACCGCTTTCGCGCCCTTTGAAGGAAACGAATTGCCCGAACTAATATCTTTTTCTCTTCAAATACGCCACAAGATGATGAAGTTAATCACGAATTAATAGGTAACTGATTAATTAATATCATTTTAATCACTTCTATCCGAGGCTTCTTAATTATATTTTGAGCTGCTGAATTGATCAATTTTCTCCTTAAATGGGTCGCAAAATATGATTCCAAAATTATTGCGAAATAAATAAATTACTATAATTTCGATCACCTATATTCGAGGCCACTTAATTATATTTTATGCTGCTGAATTGATTGATTATTTCCTTCGATAGGTTGCAAAATATTATTTCCAAAGTATAACCAAATTAATAAATTACTATTATTTTAATGACCTATATCCGAGGCCTCTTAATTATATTTTGAGCTGCTGAATTGATTAATTTTCTCCTCAAATGGGTCGCAAAATATTATTCCCAAATTATTACGAAATCAATAAATTACTATCATTTTAATCACTTATATGGAGGCTTCTTAATTATATTTTATGCTGCTGAATTAATTGTTTCCTCAAATGGGTTGCAAAATATTAGTCCCAAATTATAACTAAATTAATAAATTACTATCATTTTAATCATCTATATCCGAGGCTTCTTAATTATATTTTGAGCTGCTGAATTGATTAATATGGGTCGCAAAATATTATTTCCAAATTATTGCGAAATAAATAAATTACTATAATTTTGATCACCTATATCCAAGGCCCCTTAATTATATTTTATGCTGCTGAATTTATTGATTTTCTCCTTAAATGGGTCGCAAAATATTATTCCCAAATTATTGCGCAATCAATAAATTACTATAATTTTGATCACCCATGTCCGAGGCCCTTTAATTATACTTTGACCTTCTGAATTGATTAAATTTCTCCTTAAATTTGTTGCAAAATATTATTCCCGAATTATTACGTATTTAATAAATTACTATAATTTTGATCACCTATATCCGAGGCCCCTTAATTATATTTTATGCTGCTGAATTGATTGATTATTTCCTTAAATGGGTTGCAAAATATTATTTCCAAATTTTAACCAAATTAATAAATTACTATGATTTTAATCACCTATATCTGAGACTTCCTAATTATATTTTATGCTGCTGAATTGATTAATTATTTTCTTAAATAGTTTGCAAAATATTATTCTTAAATTATAACCAAATTAATAAATTACTATCATTTTAATCACCTATATCCGAGGCTTCTTAATTATATGTTATGCTGCTGAATTGATTCATTTTCTCCTTAAATGGGTAGCAAAATATTATTCCTAAATTATAACCAAATTAATAAATTACTATCATTTTAATCACCTATATCTGAGGCGTCTTAATTATATTTTGAGCTCCTGAATTGATTAATTATTTCTTTAAATGGGTTGCAAAATATTATTCCCAAATTATAACCAAATTAATTAATTACTACAATTTTAATCACCTATATCCGAGGCTTTTAATTATATTTTGAGCTGCTGAATTGATTAATTTTCTCCGTAAATGGGTCGCAAATTATTATTCCTAAGTTATGACCGAATTCATAAATTACTATCATTTCAATCATCTATATCCGAGGCCTCTTAATTATATCGTACGAAACTGTGAAAATTGATAAATCACGTTTTGCCCGAACGACGTTTGTTTGCGGGAGCTGAGATAGCATTCTAAAGATTCGTGCCAGCTTCCCAAGTGAACGTACGAGCAATAACAATCCTGACGAGAGTAAGCTGCACCGGAATCGTGCCATCCACGAGACGGCACTGCGAAATTTTACATCTCACACGAGAAAACCAGCGGAGAGTAAACATTGGAGCCCTCTACCGGCTCATCATTTCTCTTCCTCTCTCTCTCTCTCTCTCTTTTTCGCTGTGTATTCGTTGTGTGTTCCTCGAAGATTCGTCTTACCGCTAATGCCCCGTGAAACGGCCGGGGGGCTTCTTGCAACTTGGTATAAATTAAGGAGTGAAATATGTTAATGGGAAGGAAAGAAGAAACGCGCGCGTGAAGCGGAGAAGCGAGGATTATCGTGAAGACTCTTTCTCGCTTCCCCTTTACTTGTCCCTTTATCATCCGTCTCCCGATGTCTTTCCGTCAAATGCGGCGTGAGTTTACAGGAATTACACACGTACCTACATGTTACAGCGAATGCTATCCTGATGAAGGTGTCTGCTAATGTAAGAGTCGTTAATCATTGTACGGCGTGACTCGTATTGTTTGTACATATTCCGTAGAATAAAGGGTTTAAACGAGAATCGAGATACGCTTCTTCTTGTGTTTTTGAGCAATTTCCACATTTCTCACTCTCGAAAATTGTAATTGATTATGAGACAGAGAAACAATGAAGAGAGATTTAAAAACTTCTTATCTTACGTAGAAAATAAAAATTTATGAAAGCAGCGACAAATGTATTGGAAAAAAATAATGGCAAAAGCCAGCGGATATTTTCGCCAATTCCCTAGTTTTTTGAATAATATAAATTTCTGTAAAATCATGTTTTACACGGAAAATAATAGACGGTGGATAAATTGTAAGATAAGTAATGTTGGAAAGGCAGGAATTCGCAAGAAATTGCAAATGAGCGATAAAGTGTAAGTTTGCAACTCACTCTTTCAGTTCGATGATTTTCTCGATCGATGTGCAAACCTCAGCGATCCCTCCCCGAAGGCAGACTGAGGATATTACAGCGATTTGTCTTTGGTAGGTTGAATTTTCATCTTCGTGGAATTTCGACCGGAAATGCAGCTCCTCGAATCACGCGCACATTTTTCTTCACCAACTTCACTCTGGATTTATTATTTTCAATAATTAAATTACAACCCAAATGCAAAAAAAATTAACACGAAGATATTATTTAATGCGAGAGACGCGAACATTTTTCCGACCATATTTTTTTTTTATTGAAAAACCGATGTTATTTAATTTAATCGGTGTAATTTAATTTAATGTAAGTAATTTGATTCATTTATTTAATTTATTTAATCTAATTAATTTATATAATTTAGTCAGTGAATTTGCAGAAATGTAGTTAATTATTATGAATATAATGTAATGAATTTATTTAATTTATTTAATGTAATTAATGAATTTTAAAATTTCGTTTAATTATTATTAATTTAATTTAAATAATTAAACCAACGTTTTTCTTTTAAGACGGACGAAGAACGAGCTGACGAACAGAAAACAAAAAATTTCCAAACATTGTCATCTTTTTTTTTCACCCAGCCTTTTATATCCAGAAAAAGGATTTAATTGATATTTTTCCGCTTCGTTACAATTTTACCCTAATAAATAATCTATTAATCCGATAGTTCAATAAAAATTTTATTTCTTAAAAAATGATCACGAGGATATTATTTTAATGCGAGAGACGCGATCATTTTTCCGGAGATATTTTTTTTCCGAAAAACCGACGTTGATGGATGATAGGGACTTGAAAAAATTGAATTCCATGTACTTTCTATTTATGTTAATCGAATTAAATTTGAATACTTATTGTTTTTATTGTAATAAAGAATAAAAAATAATTCAATTAAATTAATTAATTAATTAATTGAATTCATTAATTTTTGAAAAAATAAAAGGTGAATAAAAAATTTAATAAAAATTAAAATCTTTTAATTTAATTTGAATAATGAAAAAGTACATGAAATTAATTTTTTTAATTGAATTTATTTACACTGAATTCGATTTTTCAATTTAATAAATTAAATTCAATGTACTTTAATTAATTTAATTAACTCGTATGAAAACACGTTGAACGAGTTCACGGTGAAAAACTAAACGAAGCTGACGAAGCATTTTCATCGCGCGACAAAAGATTTTATTTATGTATTTTCGAATATATATGTTCTCGCTTCGCCATGATTGACCTTGAACGCGAGAGATGCGAATTTACGCGTGAAACGTACGAACCGACGACGATAAAAAAAAACCCTCCGAATATTATTAGCTTCTTTTTTTTACTCAGCTCTTTACCCGCTGTCTCTCGTTTTCAAGTCGTTGGCAAACAATGGTTACGTACGTCGCGAATTCATCACGCGCTGGACACAGTTCAAAACAAAACAAGAGTTTTCCGAAAGACGATTGACAAGGTCGGGCGAAGCGGCTCGCTCGTGTGAGCGAGAGAGACAGTGAGAGAAAAAGATGGCGGCGCGAAAAAAAACACGAGAGACGCGCGCGCGTCGTCCGAACGCCGCTTGTGTCCATGTATATATACAGATACATCTACACATGTGTCGCAAGCCCGCGCGATGATTCCTCCCCATGTTTTCGATTTATTTTTCACAATATTTAACACGGATCCGGTAAAGTACGATATTTCATTGTTTACCGTGTCTCGTTCATAACTTCTACACACGACTGACGAGAACATTTATTTCACTCACCGGTTGCAATGTTTTTCTTGCCTCTCGATGCCCGCCAGCATGAAACAACTGAATTCCACCCATTTATCACGATTTACTAGCCGAAAGGATCTTTTTCCGTACTCTACTCGATTCGCTTACCGTTTTTTCACGATTCGATCCATTTTTCTCTCGATAAACCGTCCTGGCCGAGGCGAAAAGAGACGTTGGATTCACAAAGCTCGCGCGTTTACTTCGCCATGAACCGTCTTGCGTTGTACGGTGTCGTTTGCAAAAAAAACCGACGAGTTTGGCGCTCGCCGGTGGCGCCATCGGTCGGCGAGAGCGCAGAACCACGAACCGAACGCTAAAGACCGCGCGCATTTCCTGGCCGATATGAAAATTTCTTTATATTTATTATATGATTTATATGCTTTATTATGATTTTATATTCTTTATTATGATTTTGTGCCGTTATTCAGTGTTAACGTCAGGCTAAACACCGATTCATGATTAATTATTCAGAAATGAAAAATATCTAAATGTAGTTACTTTTTTCACCGCATCTTCCGCTCGTGGCGTGACGGTCGCGTCAAACGATCTCGCTCACCGCTTCGTTATCCTTTGTAGCGCTGGTTTATTAATGCCACTCATGGCGGGATCAGGACAGTCGATTCAGTCGCGTTAAAATCATTTTCTTTTTCTTTTAACGGAAAACGAACTTGAGTCGTGATAAATTCATAGAGAAGAGAGCGCGATTGCGAGGGAAATGGAAATTCGACGATGTTTGTCACGCGAAATAGCTCGTCGGAGAAGAAAGAACGAAAAAATCGTGAGTACAAACGAAAGCGTGCGAAAAAAAAATTCTTCCTCAATAAAACGTAACAGTCAGGCCAACGGTCCATATCGATTTTATTCCAAGGACATTTTGAAGATAAAAATAGACATACTGTGCGAAGAGTATTCGAAACATTGAGAAAAAAAAATATACCGTTGCTCGCGGTAAATACACGCATGTTTATATGTATACATATACATATGTATGGATACACGAAGCGGCGGTCGTTTCCCGGTGCAATCATACTGTATTTCTCGACATTGTGAGCGCCGCGTGTGGTAGAAATTCGCGGTATCCGTGATCGTTCTTTTTCAACGACTCGAGAACGAAGTAAACAGCGCGCATACACCAGAAAAAAGATTTTACTTTTTGGAATAAACTTTCTTTTGGAAATCAATTTTTGTTATTGAAACATCGGATTAATTGATTATTTATTAGGGTGAAATTCTAATGAATCGGAAAAATATCAAATAAATCCTTTTGCCGGATGTAAAAAGACTGGGTGAAAAAAAAATTTCTTTAAATTTATTAATTACATTAATCGAATTAATTAGATTGAATAAATTAAATAAATTCATTAAATTATATTAATAATAATTCACTGAATTTCTTCAAATTCATTCACTCAAATAATTATATGAATTAGATTAAAAAATTAAATAAATTAATCAAATTAATTACACGAAGTGAATTACATTGAAAGCACAAAAATTTAAATTTTTTCAAGTCTCTCTCGTCCTAAACATCGGTTTTTCAATAAAAAAATATCGTCGGGAAAATGGTCGCGTCGCATTAAATAATATCTTCGTGTTAATTTTTTTTTTTGCATTTGGCTTGTAATTTAATCATTGAAAATAATAAATCCAGAGTGAAGTTGGTGACGAAAAATGTGCGCGTGATTCGAAGAGCTGCATTTCCGGTCCAAATTCCACGAGGATGAAAATCCAGTCCACTGAAGACAAATCAGGATCAACCATCGCTGTAATATCCTCAGTCTGCCTTCGGGGAGGGATCTCTGCAGGTTTGCACATCGATCGAGAAAATCATCGAGCTGAAAGAGTGAGTTCGCAAACTAATACTTTATCGCTCATTTGCAATTTCGTGCTGATTTCTGCCTTTAAAACATTACTTGTATTAAAATTTATCTATTTTCTATTATTTTTCACGTGAAACATGAATTCACAGCAATTTATATTATTTAAAAAATTAGGGAATGGACGAAAATGTCCAAAAATATGTATATTTTTTTTCCAATACAGGTACTTGTTTTTTAAATTTTTGTCTGCTACGCAAGATTCAAGTTTTTAAATCCTTCTTCTTTATTTCTCTGCCTCATAATCAATTACAATTTTCAAAAGTGAGGAAGGTCGTGGAAATTGCTCAAAAACATGAAGTAGAGTATCTCGACTCTGATTATTTTCCATGTGAGACCTGATTCGAGAATGAGAAAAATAGGGACTGAATCAACATTTCTGGCGTACCAACAATTTCCCTACAAACTTTAGGAAAAATTGATTTTTTCCAAATCTATTTAACGATAATCTTGAGAATGACACAATTTTCTTGCCCATATTTCAATTTTTGCGAAGAAGCTTTTAAATGGTGAAAAATCGTCTTTTACTGTTTTTTAAAATAATCTTCTCGTGGGAATTTTCTTCCATTGTTTATCTATACTCAGGGCAATTCTGACATCGTTTACCAAAACCTTGGAAAAACCTCAGTGGCTCGATTAACCCATTTTTTAATAAAAGTTAAATCGTTGAACTTGCCCAAGCTCGTCATACGTTATTCCAGCATCATTCATAAATATTCACCGTACAATCGAATCGCGTATCGGATGCACCGTAAAGGCATTACCGGATAGAGGCGATGAAAATCGCAAACTGCAACTGAAATTATTTCCCGGAGGCGAATACAGGGAAATTGAGGCAAAAGTCGGAAAGAGGTCGCGAGTACACGCGTTGCGGATTTCAAATCACGAGATTTCTCGCGTTTCATCCGTTTCTTTCGATGTATATTGTGAACCAAAGTTTTACGGTCATTCGCGTGTTGAAATACTCGCGGAATTGCAAATCCTCGCACAGTTGTTTATACCTCCCGCTAGCGTTATATTGCGCATCGTGTGTAATAAATATACACGTATAAATATATGGGGCATTCCATCCCAAATCGGACAGTTTGCAAATTTTTTTTTTTTAATTTCCTCAATTTTTTAAATATTTTTGAGTACCCATCAAAAGACCCTTCCTGTTAAATTTTGAGATTTTTTTGATTACCCGTTCAAGCGATATTAAATTAACAAAAAAACCGCTCTTTTTTTGGTATTTTGGTCATAACTTCTTTATTAATGATCCAAATTAAAAGTTCTTTTTTCAAAACTTTTTGTTCTTTTATGGCCTTTTCAGAAAAAAATGCAACAAAAATATTCGACGCGTTTTTGAATGAGTTTTTTGAGTTTTAAACATTAAATCGCGTTTTTAAAAGTGAATGTCATTTTTGATTTTTTGTTTTAATTTTTTGTTTCAAACATCCGTCTATTCAACAGTTTTTAAGGCTAATCCGATCGTGGGATCTCAATAACTACTATTTTTTTCGATTTTTTTAAATTAAATTTTTTTTTTTTTTTAATAAATTATTCTGAATACCAATTTTTGTTACTGTATAGTACTTTTATCAATATTTAGAATTTATTTTGACCCAATTTTTGTTACTGTATACTATTTTTTTCAATATTTAAAATTTATTTTGACACTTTTTTATTGTTAACAGGTTCTTAAAATTAATAACTAAGCGTTAAATCTGTTTATGAATAATAATAACAACAGTTTTTATTTATTCACGCATTTTTTTGAAAACCTTACATATACGATTATTTCCTGTATTAGAATATTCCTTTGCCAATACGTTTCCGTTGCTCATTGGAATAATTGAATGAAATTTTTGTGTCCCCCTGTGATTTACTTCGCAGTATTTTATCGCAAATAAAATCATTCAAAAACACGTCGAATATTTTTGTTGTATTTTTTTTCTGAAAAGGCCATGAAAAAACAAAAATTTGGAAAAAAAAACTTTTAATTTGGATCATTATAAAAGAAGTTATGACCAAAAGACCAAAAAACGAGCGGTTTTTTTGTTAATTTAATATCTTTTGAACGGGTAATCAAAAAAATCTCAAAATTTAACAGGAAGGGTCTTTTGATGGGTACTCAAAAATATAAAAAAATTGAGAAAATAAAAAAAAAAGTTTTTCAAACTGTCCGATTTGAGATGGAATGCCCCATATACATATGTATATATTAATAAAAGTGTATATATGCAGTATATTTACCGCGGTATTGGCGGGTCGTGCAGAAAGGGTATAAAAGCAATGCCGAGGGCCATTTTGTCAGATGCGTATAGAAGGGAAATTGTATGCACCTTAAATTGGCACCTTTCACACCTCTCCGAGTCACGATGGTCAAAAGCGAGCGAATGATATAAAAAAATAAAAATGAGGGTTCGACGAGAGCGCAAAGTGTCATTTTTCGTAGAAAAGAGGTGTCCAAAATGATGCTCTTGGAGGAAAAACGGTTTTTCAATACGAAGGATCGAGATACAATTTTTTATATCTATTGGTTATTCATTAATGATTAATTGGCATTGATTTAAGGTTCTGAAACAATAAATCAATTTTTTTTTACTACGTTGCTGAAATTGAGTTTGTTCACTAAAATGACTACAATTTATTTTCTAGATAAAATTAAAGTTATTTCAAGTAAACTCATTCAAACCCCATCGTTTCTCTCCCGATATTCTCCACGTAATTCCGTCTTGCGTCGATATCCCATCGGCTCAAAAATTGCCCTTTCGTCGACGAGTCTCTCCTGTTATCCTCTTTTTTTTTGTTTCTCGGGGCGAAGCTCGTAAATCACGCGGGGAATCTCGTTGACAGGATGCGCGAGATTCATAGGTTGTGGGTGTTCTTGGCTCGGTACAGAGACTCGCCTGGAAAAAATTTCTCGCATTAAGGGGTTATGTACAGTCAGGAGGGCGAAAAAAGCGATTTTTCAAGAATTTTTTCTGAAAAGAGATTTTAATTTATGAACATAAAAATTTATATACATATTTTTGTAGCTTTGGACTTTATTTTGAAATTTCTCTTTTTAAAATAGATCGGTTCTTAAAGCCGCTGTAGCCGATCTTCGAGAGATTCTCTAACAAAAGGCGTCTTGGGTGGAGCACGAAATCTCTGGATGGATAATCCAAAATAAAAAAGATTTTGTTGATACAAGGTACAATCTGGTATTTCATCCAAGAAATAAGTAAAATTATCAATTGTCAACAAAATGGCGGTTGCTCAAAAAAAAATTCTATTTTGATGAAAATTTTTGCTTTAAATTGTTTATAAAATGGAAAATATTTATCGGTAAAAAAAACCTTCGATAGATCACTAAAAAATACATTTATAAAGGTTGTGTCAAATTTTGAGACTGATCGGTTACGCCGATTCTGAGAAATCTTGCTGACCGACTCTAAAAACACAGTTTTGAGAAAATGCGTGCAAAGATTCAAGAGCACTTTGCATTACACACGGTAATTATGGGTCTACAAATATGCATGTAACTAGGAAAACATTTTTCATTACGAAAATGAAATGAAAAAACAATCGATTTTTTTTAAATCTTGACTGCGCGTAACCCCTTAAATAAACCCTCGTGAGGAGGGCAACAGGGTCTCCCGCCGGAGAATGGATAACGTAGGCGAAGGGTCGATTCGAGAATGAGAAGGGGAAGGAAATTTGTTTACAAAAAGGAAAAATGAATAAAAAAAAGGGAGGACATAATCACACAGGTGGGTTTCGTATGGCAAGCTTGTCCATGGATATCGGAGGAGTTGCAAAGTATTGCCAAGCTCGACCGAGCTATATCCTCGCCCCAAGAGAATTAATGATTCGCGTCAGCGTCTCGCAGTTATACCGAAGTGAGAAACCATCCACTATATTTTTCATCTCCTCTCTCTCAAGATCAACTCTCTTGCTCTCTCTCTCTCTCTCTCTCTCTCTCTCTCTCTCTCTCTCTCTCTCTCTCTTCGTCTTTCTCTCTCTTTTTACTCGCTGTGCGCTTAACCTCCTTCGCAAGATTATCTTCCGAGAACACAACCATGAAGAACCATCATGGTTTGTAAAGTAAGGACGAAGGGAGGCAAAGTGCTCGGACTTTGAAAAAAGCTCGTTGCTTTGAGCTTCTTCAACCGCTCAGCGAATAAAAGATCCTCGATCCTCTCTCTTGGTCCGTCTTCGACGATCCTGGTTTATGTACGATCCCTACAGGGTCGTGTCTGGGAATATACAGAGAGAATGCTGAGGATGGACAACGTTGACGTCGGGATTTAATGCCAGTCCTGGTTAATAGTGTGTGCGATGAGGATAAGTGTCGGGGGCGCCTCCTCCTCGCCACGTCATGAACAACCCCTTGTCGACTGAATATACACAGCAAAACGATCGATCGATCGAACCATCGATCCTTGTTGTTGTTGTTGTTGTTGTTGTTGTTATTATGGTGTTGTTGTTGATGCTTTTGCGCGGATTCATCGATCATTTTACCTCTATTTTTCCTCCGTGCAATTGCATGGCCGGAAAAATCATCGGCCTATAAATTTCACACTCGTGGATCTTGCGGCACGATCGATATTCAAACAGCTTCCTCGTGGCGAATGTTCTTGTGATGTTAAGGGCTTATACTACCGTTTTTTGGAATTTTTTTTTTGTTACCAAACAATGAATCGAAATAAAGTTTTGGGGGGTTGTTCTGCATGGATTTAGGTGCAGGAAAATATTTTTTTTTTATATATCTGAGGTACAATATGGCGTCATTGCAGTGGTTGACTTGAACGCATGTTTTTTTTTTTTTTGAGGAATAAGGAATAAATGAAATCGTGTGATTTTGCTCAGGAGCAGCTGGTCCTCTGTAATTGTAAATGCCAGTCACGATGAGGCGTCGTAGATCTCCAATTTTATACCTTTTGCGCCACTACTTTCGTGTCTCAAAATTGATTCTTGATCCTAATATCCCTGATTTAAAAAAAAAAATTGGGGGCAAAATGGACGTGCCTCTTCAGATGCAGAAAAACCTATACTCGGTGATTCTCGAAAGTAGAGACACTGTAATCGACTATGCCCGAATAAAATATTAACTTAGCAATATAAACAAAGAAATAAAGCCAATAAAACCGATCCTGGAATGAAATTAAAAAAAAAACGATGTCATTCTTCAGACGCACTTTGCTCTAATTTTTTTCCATGTGGAAAAAGTACTATAAATTCACTTTGTTAGTGAATGTATCATGGTATTTTCACATATTCATCGACTTTTGAGTCGTGAAATTCATTCCCATTCTTGTTATTTGAATTTTGGAAAAAAAAAAAATTTGGGGGCAAAATGGACACGCCTTCTCAGATAAAGAAAATTCTATACATGGTGATTCTCGAAAATAGAGACACTGTAATCCACTATGCTCAAATAAAATATTAACTTAATAATATAAACAAACAAATGAAGCCAATAGAATCGTTCCCCGAATGAAATTAAAAAAAAAAAGAGGTAAATCTTCAGATTCACTTTGCTCCAATTTTTTCCATGTGGAAAATGTACTATGAATTGCCAGTGAACAAATCATGGTATTTTCACATATTTATCGACTTTTGAGTCGTGAAATTCATTTCCCATTCTTGTTTCTTGAATTTTGTAAAAAAAAAAAAAATTGGGGGCAAAATGGACACGCCTACTCAGATGCAGAAAAATCTATACTCGGTGATTTTCGAAAATAGAGACACCGTAATCGACTATGCCTGAATAAAATATTAACTCAACAATATAAACAAAGAAATAAAGCCAATAGAATCGTTCCTCGAATGAAATTTAAAAAAAACGAGGTTAATCTTCAGATTCACTTTGCTCGAATTTTTTCCATGAGGAAAATGTACCATGAATCCACTTTGCAAGTGAACGAATCATGGTATTTTTACATATTCATCGATTTTTCAGTCGTGAAATTCATTTCCCATTATTGTTTTCTGAATCTTGTAAGAAAAAATTTTCAAATTTTACGATTTCCGTGTTTTGTGCTTTTTATTTTGAATATATTGTTCAACAGTGTATGGAACGTTACGGTAATCGTGCAGATATAGTCTGAATTCGAAGTAATAATTTTATGAGCTTGACATTATTTTCAGTTTCAGCTCGTGCCCACTTTGCCCCGAAATTTGAAATTTTTCGCGTGTCCACTTTGCCCCACATCCCCCTACATTTTGACACTGTTTGACTCTCTGTCAAAAATTGAGAATTGATAAAATTAAGAAAATTCAGAGATTGAGAATTTTTCTTCCAGAATAAACATTTTTTTTCTTCGAAGACTTTTCAGGATTTTTTTACTCTCACATTTTTTCTCACTCGAACGTAAATGAAAATCTATGGACAAATTATTGTTTTTTCATCTCATGCCATGAATCTTGTTATATTCTCGTTATAAAAGCGAGTACTAAATCTTCCGAGCGCTCGATGCGCATCGCTGTTGGCGAAAATGTTATTGCAGCGTGCGCTTAGTGATTAGCGTCAGCAAGTTGAAGACACCGATGGGCATATATATGTATATATCGGTGCACAGGCGTTTGCTACAGGCGCGGAGGGAAGAGACGAACGACAGGCTGATGGTGTGTGCCAGAACGATGGTGAAGGTTTCGCGTCACGTGGGTGGCGTTAAACGGCGCGAAAAGGGCGATACGACAGGTGGTGGCCAACAGCTGGGAATCTGTGAAAAAAAAGACAGAAAGAGCAAGAGAGAAGGGAAAAAGATAGCTCGAATCGCGAGGAAAAGGGAAAGACAGAGAGTTTGCAAATGGCGAAACTTACCAAACGAGGCAATAAGAGAAACGAGTTGGTTATTATTTTTCCACGATTTTCATCATCGCATGTAACGAATTCTCAAAATAAAGCAAAAATTTTCTAAATAAAATAAATTATATTAAAAAAAGTATAAAATATCGGAATTATCATCACTCTGATAGTATTTTAATAAATAAAAAAATAAACATCTTAGATCGTTTTGCTCCTGAAAGATTTTCTTTCCGCGTGCAATAAAATCGGTAAAAACGATTGAAAGCTATTTTCTTATGGGGTCCATTTTGCCCCACTTTTCGCTATATCTTCTCATAATCGCGCGAGCGTTATGAAAAAATGTTTCATTATGGATTTTTTTGATCGATCCTCAGTGACTTGGCTCGTGAATCTTCGACGTAGACCGGAAATGAGTCTCGTTAAAGCCCCACCGCGACACATCCATTTATCAGCAATGGACTGTAACCGCGTGACTTCGCTTTGATTTATCGTTCATTAGTCTTTTTCAATCGGCATCGATTTAGCGAATCTCCGTCTCGGTAGGCGGTTGAATCTTGGCAAAATTCATAAACTCGCGTGTACAAGCTGATCCCTCTCGACGGAGAAAGACGGCGCGAACAAGGATCGGGAAAGAAAACGGAAAAAGGAGCTCGCTGTAGCTTGGGTCACGCCACCTGCAATTAGGAACGATAAAGAAGGTGCGTTATCGTGGAAATACGGTAAATCACGGACAGGTGTTTGCCGGTTTGCCATAGGATCGTATGTACAAACATTCATACGAGACACTCCACGCCAATTTGGTCAACAACATTTTTGTACCTCAAAAATATCTCAAAAACGCAGGTTTTCACCAGAAGTTCCGAGAAAAAATCATTACCATGATCTAAAAAAGAGAAGAATTTGAAACTTTTTTGGGCTATTAAAATTCAATAAGAAAAAAATTTCCAATTAAATTAATTTCTATTAATTTTTATTTTTAATTCTTGGAACAATAGATTTTTAACAAAAATTACAAGATGAGAAAAAAATCGTCGCTACCATGGTCCAACAACCAGAAAAATTAAAAACTTTTTTGAGCAATCAAAATTCGATTAAAGAACAAAGTAAAAATTATTTTTTTTTCACCAGAAATAATTAGAAAACAATCGTAACCATGGTCTAAAATACAGAAGAAGAAACCTTTTTGAGCTTCTAAAATTCGATTTAAAAAAATTGATTTGACAAAGTTGCTTATTTTTTCTCAAATTCCATAGATGACATGGAAATAATGAAATTTAATAAAAATAGAAATTTAATTTTAATTTAATTAATAAAATAAAAAATTTCATGCGATATTTTGTTTGTGCTTTCCAAAATTCATTCTAAACATTATTTATTTATTTCTTTCAATTTTTTAATTTTTTAAATTTCTAATCCTCATTTTTTTTGTTAAACTAAATTTGCCAATTACTAAAATTATAAAATCAAGGAATGAAAAATAATTTGATTTATTCAAAATAAATTTACAGCAATTTTTCGAGTGGCTTAAGTGGCCTGAAATGTCTCGTATGCGGACCTTTGCTCGCACAACCCTGAACGCCTATGCGTAAATCGATATATATATATATATATATATATATATATATATATATGCACACACTCGGGTAAAAGTAACAACCGGGGTTCTTGGCGCGAAATCAATCACTATATATCCCACGGTTATATTTTATATTCCGTTAATTGACATTTACGGCATAAAGCCCGGATCAGGCGAATCAAGAGGCACGGAGAGAGAAAGAAAAAGCGAGAGAGATAAAGAACCTGCGAGCTTTGGTATCCGCTCACTCTGACAGCAGCGCGGCACGAGAACGACGAGAATTATGAATACATACGGCATACATAAATATACATACACACGTGCAACCCCCTACCAAGAGCCAAAGACTCATAAACCCGATATCGTACGCCTCGACGATTTCTCGCTGATTCCAACGGTGCCGAACGCCGAAGCCGCGACGATGACGACGAGAACGCGCGCCCTCCGCCGTATCAACGGGAAACCCGTTTAGCGTCTTTCTTTCCTTTTTTTCCTCCCCGGGCGCAAGCACCTTCGCAATCTCCAATTTGCAATATCCATAAATACAACAACCCTATAAATATTGTATCAAAGTTTGGCCGCTCAATGAAACGAATGTGAAATTAATACGAATTATGAGGCTCCGGATATGTTACGTTGAGAATTGAGACTCCCAAAAGTGGAATCGACGCTGCAGCGATTGGAGATTTTGTTTCGTTTGACGGGGAATCTTGAGGATCTCGTGGAAGAGCCCTGGAATGGTGGAATTTTAAATTAAATACAAAATTGCTAAATTGAGCCCCAAAATTCTGGTACAATTTAAAGTCATGTTGGAGACTTGTCTCTGCTAACTCTACAGAGGTTGCTGAATGATTAATTTTCAAGTTCAATTCAAGCTCATTTAAATTATTTACCTTCAGAGTTAGAATTGAATTTATAATTTAAATTTCAATGATTAGTATTAAGAAATGAATTTAAAAATACGGGAATTATTATTAACATCTCTGGGCGTAAATATTCCTAAATACACTGACCTGCGATAAATTACGTTGTAAAAAAAAAATTAAACAATGCAACTACGATTAAAATTGAATTTTGCCAAAAATTTAATGAATAATTTAATTATCTTGGATATTGAGGTAATTTAAGGATGTTGAGTCCCTATGAAATCTTTTAATGTTAATTGTTCAATAAATAGCTTCTTAATCGTCGTGAAATGTTTACACGACCTCCTGGATACTTCATGTAAAAACATATTAAATTTTCAGAATTCTATCATCATTACTTCAACCTCCTTAAGGGTTAAAACGAAAAATGATGAGAAAATTCGGAAAATTTGGTATGTTTTTGTATGAAGTATTTAAGAGGTCGTGTAAAAATTTTGCGACGATTAGGAAGCTCGTTATTAAAATATTAACATTTTGTTAAGAACAATTATTTAAACAAGTAAACAAAAAACTTCGTTTTGTTTCCGTTCTTTTCAATATAGTGTAGATATTAAAAAATTGAGAGGTCAAAAAAAAACTTATCGCAAAGTTATATCAGTTTCCATAAGACTACATTTAATTTACTTTAATTTGTTAATGTTAATTGATCGATAACGAGCTTCCTGATCGTCGTGAAATTTTTACACGACCTCTTAAATAATTCAATCTAAAACATACCTAATTTTCAGAATTTTCTCATCATTTGCGATTTGGGACTCAACATCCTTAAAAAGCCTGGGAGCGAAGAATATCATTTTTTTTTGACATTTTTCCTTTACTGGAATTTTTTACAAACAAAAACAACATTTTGGGAAGGCTCTTTTGCTCCCCTATTTTTTGTTTTCAAAATAAAATCGCTAGCAATGCAGTAAAATGGCTAAAAATGGCATATTAAAAGCTAAATTAAAAGCTAGCTGCGTCATCGGCTCATGTTATTCATTTTGCTCTACTTTCCCCTAAATCTGTATCGATTAATCTTTTTTATGAATAACTGCGGAGTTCGCAAGCTGCTCGGTGGTTTTGCCAATCTCTTCCGGTGAATGTATCGACTCAATCGTGTCGATGAGACAGTCGCAATCGTTGATGCGTGATCGTTTTCACGGCGAAGCACGAGACACGTCGATAAGATGCCTGGAAAAGGGACTGAGAACACAATTTGTATGCAAAGACGGCCACAAATACACACAGAACGAATGTCGCTCGTATCTCGAGAGTTTTTAGCTAGATAAGAGATGTTTCGAGCTAGAAGAGGGAAAAAAAAGGACAGAAACGAGATTAGCGACCACACACGAGGATCGCCTCGTCGGAACTTATCCTTAGGTAAGTCCAGCCTCGTCTTCGCTGGGGCGAAGGCTGGATGGGCCCATTAGGAATATTTTCTTCGTTTCCATTGGAACGCTGGAGAAGATTCTTCCACTAAAAGCACCACCAACGAAGCATCTTCACCGTAGAATTCTTTTCTACAAACTCAGAGC
Organism: Alloplasta piceator; assembly: GCA_946863875.1. Lineage (NCBI taxonomy): Eukaryota > Metazoa > Arthropoda > Insecta > Hymenoptera > Ichneumonidae > Alloplasta > Alloplasta piceator. The sequence continues at coordinate 785,782 of OX333073.1, forward strand.
AGTGCTCGTTTCCTTGGGCCATATTTATTTGATAATTTTGTGAACAAAGATAATAATCAGGACGATCGAGGATTCTATTTAACAAAATTCGGATTCAAACAGTGCGATTGAGCATCAAAATTGTACACTAAATTTTCTAATTACCGTCGCGAAATGTTAAAGTATTTGGTGATAGTATTGTTTGATAACAGTTTGAAGTAATATTGAGGATCGATGTTGGATCGACAACATATTGATAAAATATTGAGTCTACCAAATGGCCTGAAAAATGGCTACATATTGAATTTTTTCTGGCAAATGATTGGCCAAAAAGAAATGCGGTCTTTTTTAATTCAAAGGTACATTCATTGAGAGCCTCTAAAAAAAAAAATCACTAAAAAATATAGAAAAATATCAAAAATGATATTTTTGATGACGACATTTTTGGGAATGCATTGTTGGGGGTGCAGACTCTCCATCTTAAACGACCCATTTGAAATCTAAAAACTAAACGGATTATTCAAGTTCAAGTTTTGAAATCATTTTTTAAAATAAAATGGTGACGAATTGAAACTCGATCATATAAAATCTATAAAGAAAATCGTAATTTTAAAGTAATTATTGAAAAATATAAATTGATTTTAAAAAAATTAGGTGGTCAACAACGTTAAAATATTTTATATCATAATTCCTGTAAATTTGATAATTATTAATCAAGTTGTAATCGTGATATCATGTTTTACGACTCAGAAAACAATTTTTTGAGCAAAATGGGATTGAATTTCGAATCGTGGTGCCAAATTTAATTGGAAAATTTTTAACTTCACCTCAAGACATCAATTTTAGAAATATTTCAATAAAATTTTTAGAAAATATAGCTAAAATAGAATGATAATTGATAAAATAAAAATAAATAAAAATTTAAAAAAATTAGTAAAATTGACAGAATTAATTAATAAAAATGCACTTTATGAATAGGGGAATATGGGGCAAAGTGGACACGCGAAAAATTTCAAATTTAGGGGCAAAGTGAACACGAGCTGAAACTAAAAATAATGTCAAGCCCATAAAATTATTACTTCGAATTCAGACTATATCTGCACGATTCCTGTAACGTTTCATACACTGTTGAACAACATATTCAAAATAAAAAGCACAAAACACGGAAATCGTAAAATTTGGAAAAATTTTTTTTACAAGATTCAAAAAACAATAATGGGAAATGAATTTCACGACTGAAAAGTCGATAAATATGTGAAAATAACATGATTTGTTCACTAGCAAAGTGAATTCATAGTACATTTTCCACATGGAAAAAATTGGAGCAAAGTGAATGTGAAGATTTACCTCTTTTTTAAAAATTTCATTCGAGGAACGATTCTATTGGCTTTATTTCTTTGTTTATATTGTTGAGTTAATATTTTATTCGAGCATAGTCGATTACAGTGTCTCTATTTTCGAGAATCGACGAGTATAGAATTTTCTGTATCTGAGAAGGCGTGTCCATTTTGCCCCCAAATTTTTTTTTTTTTTCAAAATCAGGGATATTTGGATCGGAAATCAATTTTGAGAGATGAAAGTAGTTAAAAGACCGTGTGCTTGCCGATGAAAATCCTTAAATTCCTTAAATGTCCACTTTGCCCCACACTCCCCTATATATATTTGTAAAATACGTTTTTTCTCGAACTAGGTAGTTCCTTAACGAAGACTTTGGAAATGTTTCTATTCAGGATCTTTCTTCCAGTCTATCCGATAGAAAATCAGTAGCCGATTGTTTGACTGGAAAATAAAAAGCGTTCTCATCGAAGTGTACACAACGCGATAATGATTAATCTCCCGCTGGATCACTGATGTATGAAAGTAGAAGGCGGGCATTCGCACCGCGTTATCCTCGATCTTCGGGAAAAAAAAATGTCAAAGTTGTTTGCTTCGACAATGCGGCTCATACAGGTACCTCTCTCTCTCTCTCTCTCTGCCTTTTCCTGCCATTTATATCCACATGACGTTCTCGTTACCTGCTCGTATCGACAGGGGAGAAAGGTGTTTGGTCGTTATAGCCTTGGATGCTTGTTGTTACTGAATACGAGTTCTGTTATCCACCCTCGGTTTGCCTGATTGATAGCACGAACCCGATACGACGATAACGCTCCACGGTTTTTCTTATCGAACCGTCACGATTTATTAGTTCTAATCGTGTCACCTTTTCATTCAATATCTCGCCTCACCGACTCATCGTTACCTCGTAGGCAGTCTGCACGGAAAAGATACTTAAATTTACGTTTCATTGTATCGGCTTATTTTTATCGAGCGAAATTAAGAGGAACCTCGAGTTGCTGCACTAAAATCGTCGTAGCTCGGTCAATTTTTGGAATTTTCGCAAAATTCTTGTACCAAATGAAAGTTAAGACTCCAGGCAATGAGGAAATTCATCGCTCCAAGGATTGATTCTTGAAACTTCAAAGTTATCGTTTTGAGAACCCCAGAGCAGCGCCCACAGCTTTCCCTCCGTCGTGTCTCCCATTCAAACTCGTTCGAAGGATTCGAACCAACGGTTAATTTGCGTAATTGCAGCTTCAATATCCACCTTTATACAACCCTTCGTTGAACGAGCAGCGGGAGGCCGCGGGATTCTTTTTGAAGAACGATAATTCTCAATCGCGGTGGAAGTAACTTCGTCTGGATCTTAAGAAGAGGAAGGCAAGCACTCGCTCGGTTGCTCGGTACTCCGGTGCATATACTTGTCCACTCCTGTCAGGTATTAATTAATTAACGTATAATCCTTTAATTAAATCATACCACGAGTGGAGAGTCCACACCGACGACGTCTCGATTCTCGTACGAACTCAACGGGCTGCTTTGATACTCTGAAACTGAGTTCGTTCGAATCTCCTCGGCTCACACCGCGGGGAACAAGAAAAACTGAAGGATACGCCGTCACGTAGTCCACGATAAACCGGCGCGAACGCTCGAGAGATATTACCGTTTCGTGAACTCTGACTTTTGCCAATTAACGGGGAAAATTCATAATTGACGTCTAAATTTAATGCAATTGCCGTTAAGTTACCGCCCGGGGAGGTCTTTTGAAATCCTCCCCAGCCAAGATCATACCAATTTATTATATTCACCCGAATAGACTCACTGTAACTTGCACCCAGAAAAAAGATCTAGTCGTAGGTACCATAATCGTTCATTTGATTATTTTTTAGTTACTTAGAAGAAAATTTTATTTCCATCAAATTTTGGGCGATATTTACTTCCACTATATTTATTTATTTGAATTTCCTGTCATCGCGAAACAGGCGTTGAAGAAAAATTTTATTCGTTGTTACTAAATACCTATTCACCCGTAATATCATCCGATCGTATCTGCAGATTTGTCGGTACCCCAAAAATCCGGCAGGTGGCTACCTCTCGCACAAGCGAACCTGCCTCTCGACGCCTATATCCTTTCCAAGCTCGTCTGTGTTTGATATCCTTATTTTTCAGTATGGATATTTAATACATTGAACATTGCGGCAAATCGCAAGATGGTTGAATCCCCGAAAAGGATTCTCATAAAAAAGGGTAGGGATGTCCGATTCTTTGGAAAGAATCGATTCTCTAATCGATTCGGAATCTAATCAAGAAAATCGATTTTCATGAAAAATCGAATCGATCGATTTCGTAAGAATCGATTTTAAAAAATCGTAAAAAAATTAATTGCCAATTAAAGCTTACGTAAGTGTTTATTAAGTTTTCGCCTTGAAAAATGATTGAATTGAATTAATTTATTTTTAATACAAAATGATGAATACAAAATAACAAATATAAAGCAGTTTCCATTCTGGCTAAACTTAGTTTGATTCTTTTACACATTTGCACTTTTTAATATATTCTTAAAAATATTATGAATATATTTAACAAATTATACTTTTTTTCTATTACATAAGTTTCTATTGTTTTACGATATTTTGTATATTTTTAATTTCGGTTATTTTTTTCGTTGGATCATGTTTTCAATATTTTAACTTTTAATTTTTTTTCCTCTTTTTCTCACGTTATCACATTTTCACATCCTTTTTTTTCCTTTTAACCTTGACGTTGATGTTTCATAGACTTTTGTCAATCTTTATCTAATTGCCAATCTTTAATAGATAATGAATTTACCAAAAAATCGAGTTTTCGATTTTTAAGGTCAAGAATCGATTCACCTAAAGATCGAAGAGAATATAATCGATTTAAAAGATCGATTTTTTGAACAAAACAATCGATCTTTCAAAGAATCGAATCGGAATCGAACATTCCTAAAAAAGGCTTTTTTTTCTTTTCCCTTCTGTTAAAGAAAAGACGAAGCTTTACAAAATTGTAGACTTCATTTGTGTAGCTATACATTCAAAGATTGAAATGTTTAAAAATATATATTGTGCAAATATTAAAAAAAAAATTATTTCATTTATATACATATTTGTTCAGTTTGAAATAATATTTATCAATATTAAATAAAAATTTATTAGATCGCAATATATTTTCCTAGTAGATCATTCAACGAAAAATTTCGTTGACACGAATAGAGTTGTATCAGGCCGGCGTACAACTAAAAAAATTTATTTGGCTTGACTAGGATTTAGTTAAATGTACTAGATCTTTTTTCTGGGTGTGACCCAAAATTTTTTACCGATCCAAATTTATGTCCCAGAAGAGGCAAATAATTATTTCTCCAGTAATAACGACGGTAAACCGTACTTCGTACCTTCCTCTTGGATACCTTTTTCGTTTAACCTTCCTCAGGATTTTCAAAAAATTGATTTTTTTTAATGTCATTTTCGCAATGTACATATATTTAAGTATACATATACAGAAAGTTTCATGTTAACTCGACAAATATTTTCGGGTGACATCAGGCTCAAACATTTATCTTTATTTTCCAAGCTGACGTTCACTGAAATACGCACGTGTCGTGCAGCGTTTATTCGCCAGACGATACGGAGATGCCTAATTGCTTTAATACAGTTTCACGGAATCCAGACGCAGGTTCACGTTGATAATTTGCTGCGACAGTCCAACGCAACGCGCAAAATGTCCGGACGCTTCTTGCGAACCATCGAGGAGTTTTTTATTTTTTTTATTTTTAATTTTCTTATCCACACTGAGAAAAAATTTTGTTTGATTCAACCAAATATTTGTTTCCGGATGTTCAACGAGATCATTTTGGTAATTCAACAAAGATACAGTGGAAGTTTTTGTTGACCAAATTTAATTGACCAAATAATTTCGTTCATCTCATATCTTATGGTTAACCAAATCCATTTGTTGAATTAATTGTAGTTTCATTATTTCAAACAAATTAATATTAAATCAACTAAATTTTTTTCAACCAAATGAATTTAGTTGTTTTAACTAAACTTTTTTCTCAGTGCAGCATTGGATGCACTTGGGTTTCTTTAATTGACAACTAGCAATTCGCAATTTTGCAATTTAATTATTCATGAAAAATCTAGTCTAGTTCCAGTCTATGGAAAAAATGATTCTGAATATAAGAACAAAACGCATCGAAAAATATTGAAAACTCGATGAAGGTATCGTGCCGACCGCCTCATTCCAAATTTGATATTTCATCAGCTTCGAAAAAAGCAATACCTTTTTTAAAATTATTTTTAAAAAAACCATACGAAAAATCCACATTATAAGCATGCAATATCCGTGAATTTGCGTGTGCATTCGTGGAAAGTATCACCTGCAAAAAGGACTCACTGCAACTATGTTGCAATCTTTCACGCATTAATAAATTGTACATGACGCAATAATTCCGCAGACCGCAGACGTCTGCGGCGTTGATACACACACCGCGATGGATTATCGTCGACATAATTAACGGTTTAATCGCTTACACGTGGAATTTCCGTGAGTGATCCGAATCAACCGTCTCTCGCTCGATCGGTCGATCGCGCGAAGAAACACACAGCGTGGCCAAAGCCTCATGATACGGAGAGTCATGTTAGCGATTCTCTGCGACAGCGAGCATAGATTATATATATGTAGGTCATTCCATGTCAAATCGACCAAGAGTTGGAATCGACCCCTTTCAATTTTGATGAAATTTGATCGGAAGTTTTCGTTTTTAATAAAACGAAGTTCTACCAAAGGAAAAAAATTTTAAATTTTTTTCGAAAGTTATGCAAGATTAAAAATTTCACCATTTTTTAAATCTTTCAAGTTCATTTTTTAAATATCTGGAAAACTATTATAGTTACGAAAAAATCCCTCTGAGTTCGTCCTGAAGGTTCGCCCTACGATAAAAAAAATATTCTGAAATTTTTTTGTTTTGAAAAATGATGAATTTAGAGAATTTTGAATTTTCTAAGAATCTTGTAAATTCATGATCGACATTAAATTTTTGGTTCAATTTTTCTTATATCGCGTGCCTAATGCCAAAAGGGCCTATTACAGCAAGAAGATAGGGGTCCATGCCAAAAGGGCCTATACAAAATTTTTTTTTTGCCATTCTTCTTAAAATTGCTTGAAACGTGAAGATCTGTAAAAAAAAAAATTTTGATGTACTAAAACCAAAAGGGCCTATCTTAAGACATAGGTCCTTTTGGTTTTAGGAAATTGTCAGCCTAAAACCAAAAGGGCCTATAAAAAAAATCAAAATTTTTCAAAGTTTTGAATAGAAATTGCATACCAGAGCATTTTTTTTTTGAAAAAAAAATTTTTTTTTTGAAACAATTTTTTTTGGAACAAAAATTTTTTTTTTTGGAAAAAAAATTTTTTCTTTTGGAAAATTTTTTTTTTTTTTTTTTTGAAAAAAAAAGTTTAAATAATTTGTTATTGTTTATTTGTTTCAACATTTTGTTATTTTTTATTTGTTTAAGCAATTTGTTTAAACGTTTGTTTAAATTATTTGACTTGTTTTCATTTTTTTTTTTTGCAAAAAAAAAGTTGAAGTAATTTGTTATTGTTTATTTGTTTCAACAATTTGTTATTTTTTATTTGTTTAAAGAATTTGTTATTGTTTATTTGTTCAAACAATTTGTTCTTATTTATTTAAACAATTTGTTATTTTTTATTTGCTTAAAGAATTTGTTATTGTTTATTTGTTCAAACAATTTGTTCTTTTTTTAAACAATTTGTTATAGTTTAAACAATAACAAATTGTTGAAACAAATAAATAATAACAAATGATTTAAACTTTTTTTTCCATATAAAAAAAAAAAAATTTCAAAAAAAAAAAATTTTCAAAAAAGAAAGATTTTTTTCCAAAAAAAAAAAAAATTAAAAAAAAAAAAAAAAAAAAATTTTTCCAAAAAAAATTTTCAATTTCCTTAGCGGAAAGTAAAAAAAAAATTATAGGCCCTTTTGGCTTTAGATCACTAAATTTTCAATGTCCCAAAGCCAAAATTTGAGACATAGGCCCTTTTGGCTTTGGAAAATTTTTTTTTGTCTTTAGGCTTAGAAAATGTTGGCAAAACGATTGGCGCAAAAAAAAAAAATTATAGGCCCTTTTGGTTTTGCAAAGCCAAAAGGGCCTATAACTTTTATAGGCCCTTTTGGCATTAGGCACGCGATATGATACTTTGTACTGATCTTGAAAGATCCGGAAATTTTCAGAAAGGTGTTTTTTGTTTTTTCAAAAATATTAATTTTTGAATTTTAAAAAATCGTGTAAATCTACGATCAACATAAAGTTTTTGGTTAAATTATTTTTATATAATACCTTGGACTGATCTTAAAAGATCCTGAAATTTTCAGGATGGTATTTTTTGTTTTGAAAATTAAAAGATCCTGACATTTTCAGGATGGTGTTTTTAAAAATATTAATTTTTGAATTTTGGTAAAAAAAACATTTTTTATCATAGTTTTCGAGATTATTAAAAAATAAACTTGAAAGATTTAAAATATTGCGAAATTTTGAATCTTGCATAACTTTCGGAACAAAAAATTTCAATTTTTTTTTCATTGGTAGAACTTCGTTTTATTAAAAACGAAAACGTTTGAACAAATTTCACGAAAATTGAAAGGGATCTATTCTTACTCTTGGTCAATTTGACATTGAATGTCCCATATATATTAATATATATATATGATGTGTTGTATTTACACGACTGGTTATCTCGTATGACGGGTATGTAGGTGCACGTACGTCGTCGTCGCACGCTCGAGTGAGAGAAACCCCTCAGGCTTTACCTTCCATCTCCTTGCTGCTTCAATCTGTCCTTCGGCGAGCGTTTACTCTACCGCAAACCAATGGGCACAGACACACGCGTGTTACACGTGTAACAGCGACTCTCGATTATACGTAACTACACTAACGCAGCATTGACAACGTAGCGAGAAGGGTTACACCGATAAACATCCGGGACGAAATATCGATGATCAAAATATCCTTGAGTCTCAATATCCAGGTTCAAAATACCCTTGAGTCGTTATATCCAGGTTCAAGATATCCTTAAATCATGATATTCATTAAGAAAATATCCTTGAGTCGTAATATCTGTGACTAAAATATCCTTGAGTCATAATATCCAGGTTCAAAATATCCTTGAGTCATGATATCCATGACTAAAATATCCTTGAGTCATGATATCCATGACTAAAATATCCTTCAGTCATAATATCCAGGTTCAAAATATCCTTGAGTCATGATATCTATGACTAAAATATCCTTCAGTCATAATATCCAGGTTCAAAATATCCTTGAGTCATGATATCCATGACTAAAATATCCTTCAGTCATAATATCCAGGTTCAAAATATCCTTGAGTCATGATATCCATGACTAAAATATCCTTCAGTCATAATATCCAGGTTCAAAATATCCTTGAGTCATGATATCCATGACTAAATATCCTTCAGTCATAATATCCAGGTTCAAAATATCCTTGAGTCATGATATCCATAACTTCTTCGTAATATTCTTGGCCAAAATATTCTTGAGTCATTATATCCTTGAATCATGATATTCATGAAGAAAATATCCTTGAGTCATAATATCCATGACGGAATGTGTCCTCAGAGAGTTTAGAGCCCTCGAAACCGCCACACAGAGCTTGGATTCTCAAGGCGAAAAAAGTCAACGAGGCTGTGCGACTTTTGCTGCGGCGAGCCCTCGGATCTCGCCAGTGCAGTGTCATTAATTATTGATAACGCGTTATGAGTCCCCGTGGGAACACTTTTCTATCGATATACCGGACGATCACCGTGAGAATAATTCATATCTCTTTCGCTATCTCTGTGCAACTCGTGATCTGCTCTGTATCAATTCATTCCTGCGGTCTTTTTGTTGTCTCCCTCGATACCATCGCTCAGAGCCGTAAATTTTTCACTGGGGAAACGTGATTTTTAACTTGATATATTTTTTTCACCACACGTTGATCATCTTTGCTCCAACGGCTCATCTGATCCCTACAAACTCGCTTTTTTCAACCAGCAGAAAAATTTCTTGGATAAAAATCGTACCAAGTGAAGAATTATTGCAAAACAAAAATAAAAAAAAGATTGTTGACAACGTAGCGAGAAAGGTTACACGGTTAAACATCCGGAACGAAATATCCACTATAAAATTTCCTTGAGTGATACATCCAGGTTCAAAATATCCTTGAGTCACAATATCTATGACCAAAATATCTATGAGTCATAATATCCATGACCAAAATATCCTTGAGTCATGATTTTGATGGAAAAATATCCAAGGATTATAATATCCACGACGCTAATTTACAACGCAAAGTATTTTAGGGTTACCCAGAAGCCCATATGGAAGGGATCCTCCTGCCCGTATCCGTAAAGGGAAGTGATTCGATAGAAAAGAAAAAAAATTCCGGACAACGCACCCGATAATAGTTTCGAAACGGTATCAGGTATCACGGCGGAATTGCTTGCAAACATTTAATATCGTTTCGCGGTAAAAGCACCGTGTGGAACGAAAATTGACGCTGTGGATCGCTCTCGGTCCATCTCCCTCTTCCTCTTCATACATACATGTATATATAGGGCATTCCATCCCAAATTGGACAGTTTGAAAAACTTTTTTTTTTATTTCCTCAATTTTTTTATATTTTTGAGTACATATCAAAAGACCCTTCGTGTTAAATTTTGAGATTTTTTTGATTATCCGTTCAAAAGATATTAAATTAACAAAAAAACTGCTCTTTTTTTGGTATTTTGGTCATAACTTCTTTAATAATGGCTTAATTAAAAGTTTTTCTTCTCAAAATTTTTGTTTTTTAATGGCCTTTTCAGAAAAAAATACAACAAAAATATTCGACTTGTTTTTGAATGAGTTTTTTGAGTTTTAAACGTTAAATCGCGTTTTTAAAAGTGAATGTCATTTTTGATTTTTTTTTTTTAATTTTTTGTTTCAAACATCTATCTATTCAACAATTTTTAAGACTAGTCCGATCGTGGGATCTCAATAACTATGATTTTTTTCGATTTTTGAAATTAATTTTTTTTTTTTTATAAATTATTATGAATACCAATTTTTGTTACTGTATAGTGTTTTTTTAATCATTGCGAATTAATTTGGACACTTTTTCATTGTTAATAGATTTTTAAAATTAATAATTAATCGATGAGCAAATAACAACGGTTCAAGAATTGTATGAGTGGGCATTGAACCTAAATAGTCTACCGAATATTGCTGTCAAATTTTATTTGCGATAAAACACTGCGTAGACAATCACAGGGGGACACAAAAAATTCATTCAATTATTCCAATGAGCAACAGAAACGTATGGACAAATGAATATTCTAATTCAGGAAATAATCGTATATGTAAGGTTTTCAAAAAAATACGTGAATAAATAAGAACTGTTGTTATTATTGTTCATAAACAGACTCAACGATTAATTATTAATTTTAAGAACCCGTTAATAATAAAAAAGTATCAAAATAAATTGTAAATATTGAAAAAAATACTCGACAGTAACAAAAATTGAGTCAAAATAAATTCTAAATATTCAAAAAATACTATACCGTAACAAAAATTGGTATTCATAATAATTTATGAAAAAAAAAAATTCAATTTTTAAAAATCGAAAAAATAGTAGTTATTGAGATCCCACGATCGGACTAGTCTTAAAAATTATTGAATAGATACATGTTTGAAATAAAAAATAAAATAAAAAATCCTAAATAACATTCACTTTGAAAAACGCGATTTCACGTTTAAAACTCAAGAAACTCATTCAAAAACAAGTCGATCATTTTTGTTGTATTTTTTTTTGAAAAGACTATAAAAAAACAAAAATTTTGAAATAAAAACTTTTAATTCGGACCATTATTAAAGAAGTTATGACCAAAATACCAAAAAAAGAGCGGTTTTTTTTGTTACTTCAATATCTTTTGAATGGGTAATCAAAAAAATCTCAAAATTTAACAGGAAGAGTCTTTTGATGGGTACTCAAAAATATAAAAAAATTGAGGAAATAAAAAAAAAAAGTTTTTCAAACTGTCCGATTGGTATGGAATGCCCCATATATATAAAAATATAAAAGGGCTTATCGAGGCTTCTGATCGGCGCGGATCATACGGCTCCTTGATTCTGGCGCATCGTTATAAAAATATATGTCTGTTGCATCGTGTTTTGCTCTCGGGATCGGAGAATGAGAGAGGGAGGAGGAGAGAAAGAGGGTGACAGGATTGACGTACGTCCGAAACTTCGGTGCGTCAGGCAGCCGCGTAATCGTCGATGATTGCCTTTTATTGCGCGTAACGGTCAAAGCACGGAGGGCCATTCAACCGGAGTGCAGATCGATGCGTCGCGCGAAATACCAAGTCCGGAATTTTGGTCCATGGGCGCCTCCTCGATTCGTTCCAAGCTCTTCCTCCCGTTCAACTGGGATTCATTTTTTTCCTCTTTTTTCATATATTCTCCCATTGAAACGAAAATATGAAACACGCGATCCACTCGTTTGAAGGATTCAACGCTGAACATGTGCGGAGCTTGAAAAGCAACGGTTTGGAATTCCGCTTTGTTATATTTCTCAATCAAATGCTCACAATCTGCGCTTTGAGAGATTGCGGGAATTTGGACGCTTGAGAAGAGGTTTTTGAGATTTTTTCTTTTCTTGAGATTGGTAGTGTAAATATTGATAATATTGCTTTAGAGCTTGACAAAAGGGTCTTTGCATGAAAAGAAAATTTTGTGTAAGTGTATTTTACAGTTTTAATTCTGAACAAGAGAAATTCGGTCAATTGACAAAAGAAGTGTATCTGCTTGGGGCGGGGTCGAAGAGTCGACTAACCAATATTTCGAACGGCCGAAGTCCCGAATTTTACGATTACGAGCGTTAGAATAACGAAGCGCCGAAATCCCGATCGCCAGAAAAGAGAAAGTCGAGAGAGCCGCCCCATGCGTAAGAGAGAGAGGAGGCGCATCTCTCTCTCTCTTACGCATGGGGCGGCTCTCTCCGCTGTCGCTTTTCTGGCGTTCGGGATTTCGGCGCTTCGTTATTCGAACGCTCGTAATCGTGAAATTCGGGATTTAGGCCGTTCGAAATATTGGTTAGTCGACTCTTCGACCCCGCCCCATCTGCTTAAATCTTTCCCCCTCAACTATCCGTCCTATAATTTTCGGGGCGTGCGAATGATTTTTCGCAACAGATTCCGCCTCGATTCGCATTGTCATTTATCTTGATGATTGCACACGCAATTCACTCGTTTGCGTTTAAATTCACAAGGATCAGAAGCGCCGAGATATTTCGCGGCTCTCGCGGTGGTCCAGATCTGATAATCGCTCAAAACAAATATAAAACATCTATATGAGGCATTCTCCGTCAATTCCGCCACATTTTTTTCGACCCTCTCAGATCCGTCTCATAACTTGTCACAGTTTGGTCCCACTTGAAAGTAGTCTCTGCGATTTTTTTCAGATTTTTTAAGCGGTGAATTAAGGAGTTGCATATATTTTTTTCTATTTTTCGAATCCATATAGCTTAAAACGGAGAGTATGTACAAAAAAAATATTCCTACAAAAAAATTATGTTTTTTCATCAACTATTGATTGCAATATGTGTTATATTTCAATTCGCGTTGGAAGTACTATTCCCTGCAAAAAAAAATGAAAATTGATTTTGTTCCCACGGTCCGACACCTTCAATTCTAGCGTCAAATCTATACAATCTCTAATAGTATTAGTGGGACGTACAGAAAAATCCACCATACGGCAACTGATTTTTTTCGGGGTTAAAAAAATGTTATTCACAAAAAATTGCATCAAGTTATTTTTTCGAATCCACATTAGCTTAAAACGGAGAGGATGTACAAACAAAATATTCCTACAAAAAAAATATGTTTTTTCATCAACTATTGAATGCAATATATGAATGTGTTATATTTTTATTCGTGCTGCAAAGACTATTTTCTGAAAAAAAAATGAAAATTAATTTTCAATTGTCAATTTTATACAATCTCCAATAGTATTAGTGGAACGTACAGACAAATCTACAATACGGCTACTGATTTTTTTCGCGATTAAACAAATGTTATTCACAAAAAAATTGCATAAAGTTACGTGAATAATATTTTTTTAACCCCGAAAAAAATCAGTTGCCGTATTGTGAATTTTTTCGCACGTCCCACTAATGCTATTAGAGATTGTATAAAATTGACCGTAGAATTGGAGGTGTCGGACCGTGCAAAAAAATTAATTTTCATTTTGTTTGCAAAAAATAGTCTTTCGAACACGAATAAAATTATAACACATATAGCATTCGATAGTTGATGGAAAAACATAATTTTTTTGTAGGAATAATTTTTTTGTACATCCTCTCCGTTTTAAGCTATATATGGATTCGAAAAAATATATGCAACTTCTTAATTCACCGCTTAAAAAATCTGAAAAAAATCGCAGAGACTACTTTCAAGTGGGACTAAACTGTGACAAGTTATGGGTCGGATCCGACAGAGTCGAATAAAAAAGTGGCGGATTTGACGGAGAATGCCTCATATATATGTATATTTTTCACCAACAAACAGCAATTAGGGGAGTTAAACTTATGACGAGTCAAGTAGATCCTCGAATACTTGAGGCGTATATCATTTGCAACAAGATAAATGAACTTTAAATACCACCTTCGTTTGCTCGCCTTCGCGTTTGAAAAAGTGGCCACTTTTTCAAATTTCCTTCTCATAACCGAAAAAAACGCACTAAATCCGCAGTATTTTCTCAGATTTTCGGAAGGACAATAAAGTGCACGGACACAAATGCAATTCGCCTGCATAATGAGAGTCCTTGGAATAATCGGCGGGGATGCAAAGAAACTCGGATCGTCGTTCTCCAGCGGTCGGAAATTGTTTGTCCGTGATGCTGGATTGAATCTGAGAACTCTTTCGCCGATGTTAGGCGCAATCTTGAGTTGCATTGACGTTAAAGTTCGTTCTTCCTCGCTGTAATCGACAATGAGAACGAAGCCAACACGCGATACTCTCGTTTACCGATCACGCACATAAATATGTTTGTGAAAAATAATATATGGGGCATTCCATCCCAAATCGGACAGTTTGAAAAACTTTTTTTTTTATTTCCTCAATTTTTTTGTATTTTTGAGTACCCATCAAAAGACCCTTCCTGTTAAATTTTGAGATTTTTTTGATTACCCGTTCAAAAGATATTAAATTAACAAAAAAACCGCTCTTTTTTTTGGTATTTTGGTCATGACTTCTTTAATAATGGTCCAAATTGAAAGTTTTTTTTCAGAATTTTTGTTTTTTTGTGGCCTTTTCAGAAAAAAATACAAAAAAATATTCGACGTGTTTTTGAATGAGTTTTTTGAGTTTTAAACGTTAAATCGCGTTTTAAAAAGTGAATGTCATTTTTTATTTCTTCTAAATTTTTTGTTTCAAACATCTATCTATTCAACAATTTTTAAGACTAGTCCGATCGTGGGGTCTCAATGAGTACTATTTTTTTCGATTTTTGAAAAAAAAAAAAAAATTCTTTTCCATAAATTATTATGAATACCAATTTTTGTTACTGTATAGTATTTATTTAATCATTTTGAATTAATTTAGACACTTTTTCATTGTTAACAGATTTTTACAATTAATAATTAATCGATGAGCAAATAACAACGGTCAAGAATTGTATAAGTGGGCATTGAACCTTGATAGTCTACCGAATATTGCTATCAAATTTTCACATGAGAAACATTATTCAGATGCATAAGAAAGATTTTATTTGCGATAAAATACTGCGAAGTCAATCACAGGGGGACACAAAAATTTCATTCAATTATTCCAATGAGCAACGAAAACGTATTGGCAAAGGAATATTCTAATTCAGGAAATAATCGTATATGTAAGAATTTCAAAAAAATACGTGAATAAATAAAAACGGATGTTATTATTGTTCATAAACAGACTTAACGATTAATTATTAATTTTAAGAACGTGTTAACAATAAAAAAAGTGTCAAAATAAATTCTAAATATTGAAAAAAATACTATACAGTAACAAAAATGGGTATTCATAATAATTTATAAAAAAAAAAGTTTTTTTTTATTTTCAAAAATCGAAAAAAAATAGTAGTAGTCATTGAAATTCCACGATCGGACTAATCTTAAAAATTGTTGAATAGATAGATGTTTGGAACAAAAAATATTCACATTCACTTTTAAAAACGCGATTTTACGTTTAAAACTCGAAAAACTCATTCAAAAACACGTCTAATATTTTTGTTGTATTTTTTTTCTGAAAACGCCATAAAAAAACAAAAATTAAAAAAAAAAACTTTTAATTTGGACCATTATTAAAGAAGTTACGACCAAAATACCAAAAAAAGAGCGGTTTTTTTGTTAATTTAATATCTTTTGAACGGGTAATCAAAAAAATCTCAAAATTTAACAGGAAGGGTCTTTTGATGGGTACTCAAAAATATGAAAAATTTGAGGAAATAAAAAAAAAAAGTTTTTCCAACTGTCCGATTTGGGATGGAATGCCCCATATAGATGATGGAGGAGGGGCAATATGAACATTGGAAGCAAAATGTACGGTACAAAAAATTGTTGGAAAAAAATAACAATCCAAAAAATCAAAAAATGAGGGAGTTATTATAATCGACGTGCAATCTTATCGATAAAAACGGTATTTTTTAATGAAAAGCAACGAGCTTACACCGATAGCTGATTGCTGCGTTTTCTTCTAATGGGGTCCATTTTGCCTCATCCTCTATGTGCTAGAGGGAATCGTAACCAACCCCCCCCCCCCCGTATACGCAGGAAATAACTTGAGCTACGAAATATTTCACTCGCTGGTACACGGCAAGAGGGCGAGGGGTATTTATAGCGCATGAGAAAAATTTTCCGCAAACGAATGCAACGAAGAACCGTGCAAATTCTCGCGAATGTAAATTAATGCTACTCTTACAATTGCAACGGTAATTTAATCGCGGTATTCGAATATCCAAGCGCTATACATGGGATAACAAGTATACTCAACGTCAGTGGTACGCTATTTTCCCCCACATTTAATCATTTTCATTTTGACCAATATTACAATTAATAATTACAGTATAGCTTTGTATTAATTGAAAAAAAAATACATCTTGATCCTTTACACTAAAAAACCATTTTTTCCCTCAATATAATTCTGAACACCTTTTACAAATAATACGAATAATATCAACGCGGAATCAATTGTTCTCAAATTCGCCTAATTTTATTCAATGACCACTTTTACGGATTGTGACAGTCAAGCAATTATTTCGTTCCAATTTCACGCACCTACATTTGCTCCTTGTAACCGAGAAGAGAGATAAATGTGCCCAAAGTGCGGGACAGCTTCGCTGCACTATATTATACACATATATAAGTACAGATTTATCGCTGATGATTTTCACGAGTCTGTCATTTGCTCGCTACTTTCGCCGGATGCGAAACGACTGGATTGAGAGTCGCGTCTTGAACGAACGGAAAAGACGGAAGAGAAGAAAGAGAGAAAGCAGGGGAGAAAGAAAGAAGAAGAGAGAGAAAAACAGATGGATACGACGCAAGTTATGGGAACGATAACACGGTCGTTGCACGAAAGTGACTTGGACATTTGCCAGGTCTCTATCAGACTCGAGTCCAAGAGTGCCTTCTCCACTTCAACGGTTCTGGCTTTTCCAACTACAAACTGCGAAGAAACAAAATACGCACATTGAGGCGATATTCCGGTCCAGAGACATACATTTTGAGCGATGTGTCGAGCTCGATAAAAAAACCAAAAAATAATTTGCCATTTTTCTTCTTACAACACTTTCCAAGATGAAGAAAGAATTAGGAGCTCTGAAAAAATAGAAAAGAATCGGATCTGTCTATAAAGTGGACCAGGGATCAAGACTCGGCCTGACAATTAGTGATCCGTCTGGAATAACCGATCCGATGCACTTCTCCGAAGAAACAAGAATACAGAAGTAGAAGAATGAAGATAAGAGGCATCAGAAATTGACTGGGCATCGCTGGTTGTATATCTCGTACGTAATACAGTCGGTATTGAAAGGGAAGCGTCAATGAGAGACGGTGAAGAGTGGAGAGGAAGAATCGTACGATCGAAGCCAGTCTCTGTGTATTTTACGCGAGGGTCGTCGGTAAAGTGCAAGAGAGACGAACCAGAGTGGAGGAAGAAGAAGAACAACTGGTGAAGGAGAAGGAATAAGAGAGAGAGGGAGAGACGATCCAGCAGAGTTGATCTCAAGAGGGAAGGGAGTGGCGACGAGGGAGGGATGAAGCGAAGAAGCGAGATAAAGATAAGAAATGAGGTAAGGTTGAGGGAAGAGGAAAGATGGAACGAAGGGGGTCCACGGACACAGACTTGGGCTACGTCAAGGCTGCGAGAGTGAGAGGCCCGATGGCCTGGCCCGCCTGCTTTCTGCTGCCTTCAGCCGGGCCCTCTTCTTCTTCTGCTTCGTGTTCTTCCTCTTCTTCTTGGCTCCTCCAACATGCTATATTCGCTCGGAGAACACCACGAAGAGTACCAGCAGCCAAAGGTTCAACGACACGCCTCACCTCCTTCGTAGTAAACAGCTTGGCGTAGAAGCCTCCGTTCCCCTCTCTGCTTCTCTGGCCGCTTCTGAAGCGAGAGTTGCCGCTGCTGCTTGGTCCGCCTTCTAGTTTTCAGTGACTCTCAAATCACCGATTGAGAATTCTTCTTCGCTTGATTGAAAAAAAACAGATTATTTGCAGCCGGAAAGTGCCAAATTAATAAAAAGCAAAATGGCGGAACAGGGACACTTGGTCAGATAAGGATTAGAATAAAGTTGGCCTGTTTATTTGCAGATTCCCGTTATTATTGAGTTTGCGTACTGGCGACGATCTTTGGATTGCCTTCCGGAATATAAATTTCAGTTTTCAAGACCCAAATCCGTCGTTTATGCCGACGGGACTCTGCAGCGCCAGCGGAATGGCATTCCTATGCGTACGCAATGACCATCGTGCTGGTGGCCTCTCTCGATGAGTCGGGAACATAACGATGATCCTGCCTCATATCAGTAACGCCGAGCTGACCGTTGGTCATTGAACCCCCCCTCCTATGTGTACTCTCCTTCTATCCCCTTTGCTGCCATCGCGCTCTGAAAGTCCGCATAAACAAGTTGAACATTTCTTCCCGGCTCCCCTTCGCTTTTGGATGATTACATTTTTATCCCTTCCCTCCTGGTGACGATCCACCCACTTGAAACACTGGCTCGATACACATTCGACTCTGCAGAGTGATCTTTTTGGACGGATTTGTTAGTGTCATTTGGATAAGCTTGGTAGATCTTAATTACCGGGGAAGAATTATGCTCAGACCCATCGCAGACTTGGGACTCTTCCAGTATTTGGATGATATGGATAGATTCCAGTCATCGTCCATTGGACTATCGAATTTGCTTTTGTAGTAAAGAAAACGACGTTATTCATCTCGAAGGTCACACTGTGTCATCATCATTGCATTAATCTTGACCTTGGTGGATGTTTATTACTGGGAAAGGTCAGAATTTGCTTTTATAGTAGAAAAAATGACGTTACTCATCTTGAAGTTCACACAGTGTCATCATCATTGCTTCAATCCTGACCTTGGTGGGTGTTTGTCACTGGAACAGATCAGAATTTGCTCTTTTCGTAGAGAAAATGACGTTACTGATCTTCAAGGTCACACAGTGTCATCATCATTGCCTTAATCCTGACGTTAGCAGATGTTTATCACTGAGAAAGGTCAGAATTTCGCTGGAACCCATCGCAGACCTTACTTTTCCAGTATATAAAAGATTCGTTCCAATTGTCATCCATTCTATTATCAAATTTTCTTTCATGGCAAAGTGAATGACGTTACTCATCGTCAAGTACACAAGAGTCATTTGGTTTCCAGCCAGTGAATCCATGCGTGTACTCTCACGATTGCTTATGGTGGGCTTGTGCCGTTCGTGATGCCACTCTTGCCTCCGGTGTATAGGATGAAGGACGCGGTGTTTACCCGGGGAGCGGACCGGACGAGGCAGATTAAATCACGTGACCATTCGAACGATATATAGCAAAGAGAGCGAGAGAGACGTATAGCAAGAGAGAGAGAGAGAGAGATCCACTCGCCTTCATTAACTCCTATGAATCAAGCGATTGCCATGATGCTGCACGTTACTCGGGCTTGTACACGTCAAGCGGACGAAGATCTTGATGATTCCGCGTGCCTCCCCCCCCCTTTTTCTACTAGATCCAGTCTTATAATCGCCACCAAGAAGAGAAGAGCGCAACCTTACCGACTGCCAATTAGAAATTTCACTTTTTCGAGCAACAATCAAACGCGACCTCCCTATTCTTACATGGGAAGTGATCATCAACTTTTTTAGATGTTTTTAGCTTTTTGTCTGACTGACTGAGAAGAGTCAAAGAGTTTGATCCAATTAAGGCAAGGGTATGTTCCGCAAAAATGAGGTTCAGCGGAAGAAAAGACTGGACGCGTTGCCAGAAAAAGAGAGATAGATTTTTATTGTGGATCGATACCCGATGACTCCTTGGAACGAAAAAGCACCAAAGTCGGATCATAACCAAACTAGGGCCATTATTTGGTACCCTCGATGTTGGTCAGGCTTGGGCGCGTAAGGGTGAAATTTTCGGGGGTATCGATGAAAGTTGATGAATAAAAACCCACGAGGCCGACCCATAAACACTGATTACACCATCGCTGACCCAATATAATCATCGGTATATTGCACTGCGGTAATGATAATCGTCCGGGCGTCCTTGAATCAAGGTTGCCACAATCTCGTCTCGTATATGAGCAATATCACGGAGAAACAGGAGCGCCCAACAACGTATCATCAGGCCTCCACCGTGAGATGGCTTCCTGTCCTAATTGCTCGAAGGCAAAACCGCTCGTTATCGCGGCACACCGACATAATCAAATATTCCCTCTTTTCACCTCACCGTCGTTCGCCTCCCCGTACAAACACGCTGATATCGATCACACGCGTGTGGACGTCGCATGCCAGACTTCGGCATTTCGTTACTCCATTCCCGTCTTCCTTTTTTGATAGCTATTCAAGAACACCGGACACCCTCGGAGGCTTTAATATCCGTCCAGTGTTTATATCCTTGCGTTTCTCTCTCGCAATCTCCTCAATCGCGATTATGCCAGACCTCGTTTCTATTTAATTTTCCCTTTCTCTATTTTTTGCTACCAAGTTTGGCCGCATAAATCTTGATGAATAATCAACTTGGATCGACTCCTCGGCAGCAGCTTTGGCGTACTTGTGCCTCCTCGTGTGTTCCTCAATCTTGATACCACATGTCCTTCGTTGGGGGAGGCGTCGCTACAAAAGTAGGCACTTTGACTACTTGCGGAAATTTTGACTGATAATCCTGACCCTGCGGATTGTCGGTAAGATCAATGAACATTGCGGACAAGGCTTCTCCAGAGTCTTGCCTCGGAATTGTCGCAACGATAAACCCCCTTCAGAGGGAAATAATTCATTCGGTAACGCACGATATATAACAACGGCGATAAAACCCGAACTGTTGAAGCCAAATATCTTCATCTTCGCGCAACGATCTCTCGCGCGTTATTCCGCCAAATCCTTCAACGCTGACAGTCATGATGCAATGAAAACTTCTGATGGTGAATGCGAGCGAGAGATTCGAGCTGTGAGGAGCATTCATTGCACGAGAGGCGAAAGGAAAAAAAAGGCCGAGCGCGGAGTCGATTGCGCGAACTTAATTAAAATTTATGAAGATCCCGGATGAGGTATATGGCATATATATGTATGTATATAGCATATATATGTGTATGTGTATTATATATATGGGGCATTCCATCCCAAATCGGACAGTTTGAAAAACTTTTTTTTTTTAATTTCCTCAATTTTTTTATATTTTTGAGTATCCATCAAAAGACCCTTCCTGTTAAATTTTGAGATTTTTTTTATTACCCGTTCAAAAGACGTTAAATTAACAAAAAAAAACCGCTCTTTTTTTGGTACTTTGGTCATAACTTCTTTAATAATGGTCCAAATTAAAAGTTTTTCTTTCAAAATTTTTGTTTTTTTATGGCCTTTAAAAAAAAAATATAACAAAAATATTTGACGTGTTTTTGAATGAGTTTTTTGAGTTTTAAACGTTAAATCGCGTTGTTAAAAGTGAATGTTATTTTTGATTTTTTTTAAAATTTTTTGTTTCAAACATCTATCTGTTCAACAATTTTTAAGACTAGTCCGATCGTGGGATCTCAATAACTACTATTTTTTTTCGATTTTTGAAAATTGAATTTTTTTTTTTTTATAAATTTTTATGAATACCAATTTTGGTTACTGTATAGTATTTTTTTAATCATTTTGAATTAATTTGGACACGTTTTCGTTGTTAACAGATTTTTAAAATTAATAATTAATCGATGAGCAAATAACAACAGTTCAAGAATTGTATGAGTGGGCATTGAACCTAAATAGTCTACCGAATATTTCTGTCCAATTTTCACATGGGAAGCATTATTCAGATGCAAAAGAAAGATTTTATTTGCGATAAAATACTGTTAAGTCAATCACTGGGGGATACAAACATTTCATTAAATTATTCCAATGAGCATCGGAAACGTATTGGCAAAGGAATATTCTAATTCAGGAAATAATCGTATATATGTAAGGTTTTAAAAAAAATACGCGAATAAATAAAACTGTTGTTATTATTGTTCATAAACGGACTTAACGGTTACTTATTAATTTTAAGAACCTGTTAACAATAAAACAGTGTCAAAATAAATTCTAAATATTGAAAAAAATACTGTACAGTAACAAAAATTGGTATTCGTAATAATTTATTTAAAAATTTTTTTTTTTAAGTTTCAAAAATCGAAAAAAATAGTAGTTATTAAGATCCCACGATCGAACTAGTCTTAAAAATTGTTGAATAGATAGATGTTTGAAACGAAAAATTTAAAAAAAAATAAAAAATGACATTCACTTTTAAAAACGAGATTCAACGTTTAAAACTCAAAAAATTCATTCAAAAACACGTCGAATATTTTTGTTGTATTTTTTTCTGAAAAGGCCATAAAAAACAAAATTTTTGAAAAAAAAAACCTTTAATTTGCACCATTATTAAAGAAGTTATGACCAAAATATCAAAAAAAGAGCGGTTTTTTTTATTAATTTAATATCTTTTGAACGGGTAATAAAAAAAATCTCAAAATTTAACAGGAAGGGTCTTTTGATGGGTACTCAAAAATATAAAAAAAAGTTTTTCAAACTGTCCGATTTGGGATGGAATGCCCCATATAATATTGTATAATATTGTATAATATTATATACAAGTCGACGGGCAATAGCTCTTTGGCCGGCGTTGGCCGTTTGCTCTTCACAGTCTTTTCGCTACAGCAAAATATATTTAATATTTTGCATATTCTTAAAGTTTAGACCTTTAAGAATATATTTTCGAAAGGAAATTTTTTAATTCCAACAATTTACGGAGTTATAGCTATTTTAGTACGCCCGTCACGTCGGAACAAATCGGACTGTAGGCGTTTTTGTCAAAATTACTTTTCTCAACACGGTTGACATGATATCTCGAATTCTACCTCCTTAACCCATTTACTTCAAATTTTGTATCAATGTTCAATGTATAACTAACTCTCTATCATCCCTACCACTTCTGTTGCAAAATTATTTTGTTTACTATGTATTGTAAAAAAATCAAAAACTATTAAAAAAAAGAGTCGACAAATGCCTTTTTTGTTGACAGCTGCCATTTAGAGCGAAAAAAATGTTTTACCGTTTTCTCCAAGATGGGGGCTATAACATTCTTACTAATTGAGAATCTTTTTTTAAATTTTGTATCGGATAACTAGAAAGTTTGCAATCGTGTCAAACAGCACACCTCTTTTTTTTAGCTCCAACTTTACCAGCTTATAATTTATTTATAATTTTAATTTTTTTCCGGATTTTTTTTTTATTTATTATCAAAATATTGATAAATATGTTGTGAAAAAAAATAAGGTCAAAATTATTATTGTTTTTTTTTTTCGAGCTCGACAAAACCTCTAGATCAGAATACCGCCTTAAGCCAACACACCGGCATCATTTATACATACGCGTACACACTTGTGATCGCGTATAAACACACACACGGACGCACGTTTGCGTCGAGCTTAGAGTCTGCTTTAGGCGCGAGGGTAGATCTGCAAACGGGCGCGGGCGCAATTAATATAAATGATGGATTATTACCCCGAGTCGCGCGGCAGCGCCAAACCGCGTGGGACGTCGGTTGAATATAACACGCCGTCGCTTCAAGATCCAGTAACTGAGTGAATGAGCACGGCAAAAGACCAGTTAATAAAACGCGTATTATTATTGTGTATGCGGCGCATGCTCGTACGAAAACTCAACGAGATACTCTGAAAACGGTCGCGCGGAATATTTTCTCTCCCATTGATCGGAGAGAGTGATATCGCGGAGATTATTTTATGACGAATAATTTGGCTCTTGTGACGCGAATAATTTATCGTTGATAGGGAAATCTATTTTTGGATAATTGCTCCACCTGGACGAAAGATTTTTTTAGATTGAATAAAATTTGAAGGAGATTAATTTTGTTATTTGAATGTTGGATGAGGTTTTATCATCGGAAGTTATTATTTTATTGCGTTCTCTTTTGGGCTCGATATTTGTTGGCTTATTTTAGTTGTTCACAATGACAAGTTTGATTGTCTCGAGTAGGAAAATTTAATTAATTATTAATTAATTATTTTATCCATTCAATTGTTCGATTCATATTTAATTTGTTTACTAAATATTGTATAATATTTATTTGATTAATTTCATTAATTAACTTATTGAAAAATTCTATTAATTTATATTACAGTGCCTCTAGGAATATTTGTTACTTATTCCAAATTAAAAAATTATCTGTATCGTAACTTTGCTTGTTTATGTTAATTATTCACATTCACATACTTATTTTTTCTGGGTGTGATTGATTTCGAAATTTGGATGAAACAAGTTTTTGCCGATTTAGGCAAATAATTGAAATTTTTATTTATATTGAATAAATTTATTTAAACCAAATAAATCATTTCCTTGATGCGATTGATAAAATGATTACCTCAATCGCACCCAGAAAAAATAACACCGCCACACAAAATTTAAAAAAATTTTCGGCCCGGGGGTCTGACTATTTATACTGTATGTTTTTGGGGTCGCTGAATCCGAATCCGAGGTTGGTTTAACCCCGGCACGTCAGGGTTTGCCTATAATCACAAAAAATCACACTCCAAAATCAGGATTATTTGTTTAATATTTCCAAAACTATTATAGTTACGAAAAAATCGTTCTGGGTTCGTCTTTAAGAGTATACTTGTAGCTACGAACAAAAAATATTCTGAATTTTTTTTTGAGAAATCACGAATTTGGTGAATTTTGAATTTTTAAAAATAGTGCAAATCTACGATCAACATTAAATGTTTGCTTCAATTTTTTTTATATACATAATACTTTGGAGTGATCTTTAAAGATCCTGGAACCTTCAGGACCTTTTAAGATCAGTCCAAGGTATTATATAATAAAAATTTAAGCAAAAATTTAATGTTGATCGTGGATTCACACGATTTTTTAAAATTAAAAAATTAATGGTTTTGAAAAAACAAAAAGAAACCTTGTTGAAAACTTCAGGATCTTTTAAGATCGATACAAGGTCATGTATAAAAAAAAAGATTTGTAGAAATTAAAAATTTGTCATTTTTCAAAATTTTTTCTCGGAATATTTTTTGTTTCTGTAGCCACAGGTATACTCATCAAGACGAACCCAGAAAGATTTTTTCGTAACTATAATATTTTTCGAGATATTTAAAAAACAACTTATGTTTGGAGTGTTTTTAAGGTTATAGCTAAACCCTGACGTGCTGGGGTTAAACCAACCTCGTATTCGGATTCAGCAACCCCAAAAACATACAGTGTACATAGTCAGACTCCCAGGCCGAATTGTTTTTTCTTTTCGTGTGGTTGTGTAATTTATTGGATTGAAACAAATGCTCCTCATTTAATTTAAATATTGGCCTATTCAGACCGATATTTCAATAAATGTTCATTTATCCTAAATAAATTTACTTAAACTAAATAAATCATACCTTTTGATGTGGTTAGCGAATTCATGAAATGATGCAATAATTAAATGATTACAAATTCATTAATAAATATATTGATTTATTTAAACTATATAAATGATTTCTCTTGGCTGCGGTGGCTTTGTAAAGCGTGGGCACTCGCACACGTATAGAGCGTGCAAAATGCGAGTGCATAAAAGAAACAATATTCAACGAGCCTCAAACGGTCGCAGCTCGCGCGTACGCTGAAGATTCCGTACGCCGCGAGAGAGAGCTGAACGAAATGGTCGCCGCCGCCACCGACGACCGGCCAACTGAGAGCGTCCACGCACACGCAGGCCGCGTCCGCAAGATTAATCACCCGTGTGACCGCAGCATGCGTAAGCCACGTATTGCATACATATATATATATATATATATATATATATAATACAATAATACACGTGTACGCAGGATATGCGCTTCAAGAATATATCTGTAAAGCGCGTTGTGTTTTCCGTACGAATATCTATGAGCGCGAGTGCGTATAGATCCCGCTAGATGGCGCTGCGGGCAATTGGAGACGCGGCGGCCAAGAGAATAACGGCTCTGGAATGGCCGACGGCGTGGGGCGTTGAACGAAGCTTTCTCGTTTGCAATATTTCAATTTTATTCGAATGACTACATCGAGGATTCATTCTGTACATCAACAATCTGAGGTCTGATTAGAACGAAAAAAAAATCTGCTTCACGAATCAGCAAAAGAAGATTTGTAAACAAACCTTCGCTGCACTGAGAAGAAAGTTCAGTTAAAACAACTAAATCCATTTAGTTGAAAAAAATTTTGTTGATTCGATATTAATTTGTTTGAAATAATCAAACTATAATTAATTCAACAAATGGATTTGGTTAACCATAAGATGCGAGGTGAACGAAATTATTTGGTCAATTTCCAGATGCAGTTTAGTCCAATTTACACGTTACTGAGTTGCTATACGGAAATATTTCGTTGATTTGTAGTAGGGGAATGTGGGGCAAAGTGGACATTTAAGGAATTTAACGATTTTCGTCGGTAAGCACGCGGTCTTTTAACTATGTACTTTTATGTCCCAAAATTGATTCCCGAACCTAATTTCGCTGATTTTGAAAAAATAAATTTGGGGGCAAAATGGTCACGCCTCCTCAGGTGCAGAAATATTTATACTCGGTGATTCTCGAAAATAGAGACTATAATCGACTATGCCCGAATAAAATATTAACTTAACAATATAAACAAAGAAATAAAGCCAATAGAACCGTTCCTCGAATGAATTTTTTTTAAAAACGAGGTAATTATTCAGATCCACTTTGCTCCAATTTTTTCCATATGGAAAATATACTATGAATTCACTTTGCTAGTGAATAAATCATGGTATTTTCATATATTCATTGACTTTTGAGTCGTGAAATTCATTGCCCATTCTTATTTTTTGAATTTTGTAAAAAACAAAATTTGGGGGCAAAATGGACACGCCTTCTCAGATGCAGAAAAATCTGCACTCGGTGATTCTCAAAAATAAAGACAGTGTAATCGACTATGCCCGAATAAAATATTATCTTAACAATATAAACAGAGAAATAAACCCAATAGAATCGTTCCTCGAATGAAATTTAAAAAAAAACGAGGTAAATCTTCAGATTCACTTTGCTCCGATTTTTGCCATGTGGAAAATGTACTATTTTCACTTTGCTAGTGAACAAATCATTTTCACATATTCATCGACTTTTGAGTCGTGAAATTCATTTCCCATTATTGTTTTTTAAATTTGTAAAAAATTTTTTTGCTTATTCTACGATTTCCGTGTTTTGTTCTTTTTATTTTGAATATATTGTTCAACGGTGTATGAAACGTTACGGGAATCGTGCAGATATAGTCTGAATTCGAAGTAATAATTTTATGACCTTGACATTTCAGCTCGTGTCCACTTTGCCCCCAGGGTCCACTTTGCCCCACATTCTCCTATATTTTAACTAAATAAATTTAGCTGTAACAAAAAACATTTCGTATTTTCAATCACACAATTTTTTTCGTACAAAGATATTTATTTGATTGAACTGAAACTTTGCCCATTCAAGCAACGATTTAACCAATTTAACTAAAACTTCCTCTGTATCTTTGTTGAATTACCAAAATGATCTCGTTGAACGTCCGGAAACAAATATTTGGTTGAGTCAAACAAATTTTTGCATTTTCAACAAAATTCTTTTCTCAGTGTGACCTCGAGGACATTGTTTTCCTTGACATTGTCAAAATGTCTATTTCGACGGTTCGACTCGGAAATTCAAACGATAATAATATGCGACATGGAAGAACGAATTTGGAGCACGCGCGATATCTGATCGGGCATCGAAGGAGGGGGTCCCGCAAAGTAATAAAAAGGAAGAAAAAAAAGACAAAGTATTACGCATCACCATTGTTCGAGGGAACAATTTTTTCCGACCGCCCTTGTGACGACAAAAAAAAAGAGTGATCTCTCCGATCAGCCGGAATGAAAAAGTGTGGAAAAAAAAAGTTTCATCGAAGGGACGACGGTTGGAGAACGGACGTAACGTGACTCGAGGGAAAGGGCGCACAATCTGCATATCACGCGCGGCCTCGTAATGCGCCCGATTAAAAGGATACGGCGACTGTTTTTTTTTCTTAATTTTTTTTTCTCCAAATTTCCTTTCATCGATTCACACACATTGTTTTTTGCGATACCCTCCCCCAATCTCGATTATCCTCTCCTTTTTTTTTTACTTCACCCCCCGGTTCACTTTTTTCTCCACTTTCGCTTTTCATTTCGCTCCGTCGCTCTTTCTTCTCGATCATCCGTCAGTTTACGGTGAATAAAAACGCAGAACGGTGACGCTGCGCTCACAAAAGCTTACGAACCCTCATTGCGGTACGGAATAGCAAATGAAAGGACAAAAAAAATATACGTACAACCCCGGTGTGAGAATCGAAAGGGGTTCGCTGGAATGCTTTTTTTTTTCTTTTTTCTATTCCATCTCCCTTTGCTTCTCCGCGACCCAAAACAGCGATCCGATGTTTTGAGAGTGTAAAAAAAATTTATGAAAAAAATGGATTGAATTAGAATAACCCACGTGCACGTTTTCCACGATTGAACTCGCTCCGGGGGTTTCATGATAATTTATATCCGGGACCGTAATTTGTCCATTTTTTTCGGCGATTTTCAAACGGCATTCTCTGACTTTGGGAACAAACTTTGTGCACGAAAAATAAATTTTAGAATCTGTCGAATCGGAATGAAGTCACGAGCACTTGAAATTTTGCTATTTTTGAGCTTTACATACGGAAAATAAATTTTTGAATCGGCCAAACCGAAGTTAAGTCACGAGCACTTGAAATTTCGCTATTTCGAAGTTTCCGAAAATTGCCCAAAAAAATAGAAAAAAACTTGTTCCATCTGAAACGCATTGCATTCATCATTAGCTCGAATCAGTCATCGTTTGACCTGTGGGGATCGTTTTGGGATCCTTGTCCCCACGCCGACCTAAACGCCTTCGTGCTTTTGTGCGAGATTTTTAATGAACCCTCTCGCTCGAGACTCGAGCCTGATTTTTCTCGTTACACGTGAAATTCCGAAATAAGTACAAGCCGCAAGAAACCTCCCGAGCCAACGTCAAGAGAGGGAAAGAGAGAGTGAGTCGAGGAATGTCAGTATTTCTTCGCGTCGTAACATCTTCGTGAAGGCTTTCATTGTACGCCGTGCTCTTGATTCCTATATATACATACTCCTCATGCTGCTTTTCATATCTCGGTTCACCGCCGCACATCTTCTTTGCCTCTTATTTCACTCGCATTAGCCGCCGCCGGAGGCTAAAACGTTCAACGTAGACACATGTGCGTGCATCATCCTCCTCTTCTCCGCCATTTTTGTTCCTCTTTTTATTCCCTCTCCCTCTCTCTTTCTCTCTCGCTCCTCTTGCGTTTACACGAGCTTTACTAGCGCAACCGACACGCAAGCTCACGTACGCTCTCTCGAATTATATCGCCACGTGGCTTCTCTTACTAGTTCAACGCATCTTCCGTAAAAATTTTATACGTTGGTGCGTTGCGCATATCGACCTCTCGTACTCTGCCTTCTCATATGTGCGTCTGCCTTTCGTCCGAGTCTCGGTTGGCATCCCTCTCACGTTCAGAGAGAGATTTTCCTCTTTTTTCCCCGTTTTTTTAGCTCCAGAAATACAGACCCTTGCGCAGTCAGTCACGCTCACACAGCTGTCCCCATTGCATCGGGTTGAGAAAAAAAATGTGTATGCATATATATATATATATATATGTACGGATGCAGCCATCGTTCTTTTCATCCCGTTCAAACAATAACAAGCATTGTTCCACGCTGGTGGAAAGTATGCGGTTCGGTATGTGATCGCCGTTGGCCCCGAGCGCCGAATCAAGATCTCTGACTCCTTCATATTTTTATTCCCCGCTTTTTTTTCGTAGTTTGAACGAAGAAATACGTACTTTTGGATTCTCGATGCTCGAAGAGACGCCCGAACAAGATGGGCGAAGGATACTTTTGGGTGAATTCGTTATTGTCTGGGGAGATGCGATTTGGAAGAATGAATGAGTTTGCTATTTCAATGATACAAATGATACTCTATTTGTATCATTTGAGTCATCTACAATTACTAATAGTGATTTTCTGCTGCAAATTTACCCAATTAAAAGGGAGGCGTGCTTCCACTTTGATTTTTCGTGGGATAACATAAAATCTTAAACCAACTTCTCCCAGTATAAAAAAGAATAACTAATAACTAACTGTACTAGTGGAAAAAATTAAAGGATCAAAAAATTTTCCCAAATTTTTAGTGGTTTTAACAATGCTGTATCTCAGGGAAAAATGGTTGTATCGAGGTCTAAAAAAAAGCATTTTGAAGCTTGAAGTTTCTAGTTTTCAGATCTTATAGCAAAAAAAAAATTCAAAGCTATAGGTTTCACGCAATTATGAGAAATACCAAGAAAAAAAAATTTGGCAAATTTGCATCGCTTTTCTTTTGGCTGTAATTTTTGGGAAACAAATTTTCTAGCTGAAACATTATCTCAGGAACGTATAGCTTGTTTATTTAGCTTCAATTTGCTTTTTTTGAGACCTCGCTGCGACCATTTTTCATGAGGTACTCAAGCGACCATTTTTCGCTGAGATATCGAGCTCAATATACCCACAAAATTCCTGTGAAGTTTCAATTCGATCTATCTAACGGTTTTTTTGTTTCAAGCAACCAAATTTTTGAAAAAAATTAAAGGATCATGTTTCTGCCCCTAAACGTCATAATCATTATTAAAGTGGAAAACAATTTTGATTTGGCTTTTTTCACATTTTTATCGCAAACAGCGTTTAAATGTACAGAAAAAAAAATTTCGAAGAATTTTCGAATTTTTGTTTGTTTTAATTTTGTCGATTTTTTTTTCTTACATAAATCGAAACGCTGTTTGCGATAAAAATGGGGGAAATGCTCGAAAAAAAATTTATTTTTTTCATTTTCATAATGATTTTAATTTTTTTCAGAAATTTGAATGCTTGAAACAAAAAAACCGTTCGATAGATCAAATTAAAACTTTACAGGGATTTTGTGGGTATATTGAGCTGTAAAAGTCACGTTCAACATTAGTCGTTTTGTCAATATTTTCCATTTTGCCGTTGATTTTCTAAAAAACCATAAATAGCCCTTTTTCTCCTGTTTTTTCAAATTCATGGCAAGGATGGAAAAATTTTTTTTTTCAAAAAACCATCGACAATTCTTGTAGAGCATTGATTCAAGTTTGTGAAACGCCCCTTCTGATTTCTGTGCGATCATTGGTTGCTGAGATATCAATGGTCAAACAGAAAAGTGTCTTTTTTCGTAAAAGCTCGATATCTCAGCGAAAAAAGGTCGCAGCGAGGTCTCAAGAAAAGCAAATTGAACGTAAATAAACAAGCTATACGTTCCTTGTAATGTTTCAGCTAGAAAAATTTTTTACCAAAAATTACAGCCAAACGAAAAGCGATGCAAATTTGCCAAATTTTTTTTTCGTGGTATTTCTCATAATTGCGTGAAACCTGTAGCTTTGCCAATTTTTTTTTGCTAAAAGATCTGTAATCTAGAAACTTCAAGCTTCAAAATGCTTTTTTTAGATCTCAATACGACCATTTTTCACTGAGATACAGCATTGTTAAAAACCACTAAAAATTTGGGAAATTTTTTTGATCCTTTAATTTTTTCCACTAGTGTATGTTAACTATAGCTTCACAAAATTTTACCTGAATCCGAAAACTGCCTCAAATCTTACACTAACAATAATATTGAACTAAAATGAGGTGGAGCTGTAAGTGTGCCGATTTGTTATTGCCGAGGAGGAAAGATTCGTTGAGTTAACGAAAAGCTGCACGTACAGCTTGTGATCTGCACAATGTTGGTTAACCAGACGCCATTCTCTCTCGGTATTGAGGGTCCTCGTGTTTTTGCGTCATCGCACGGTCGACCCCGACGTCATCGTCGTCGTCGTCGTCTTGTCTCCTCAAAGATTCCAGGCACTCTTGAGCACGATTCACGGCGGCTCGTCTCATCCTCGCACTCCTCAGTCCTCACTCGTCTCTTATGTATGCACAATCTATATTCCCACTCAAACTCCCTTGTCTCGTGTTCAGCGTGTAGTACCGCGCCAGAGTACATATCACGTGTAAACGAGCTCTCGCTGTACACGCAAGAATATCGTAGATACGGCTCTCTGTACACAGAGTGTGCGGGACCAAGGAGAGAGCTCGTTGAAGTACCGAGGTAACTCTACCGTCTCTCCTGTGCCACACTTTTGGCGCATGAATTATTACGGAGGTTCGTACTTCGTGCGCTTCGAGTGCCGCACTTTGAGCCACCAGCTCGAATTTTTTCTGTCCATTGTTTCGTATTATTCGTCACTATAATATATATTTTGTTTGCCAAGATTCTTCAAAAGGATATTCGTATTCTCCAGACGATTTCTCATTCCAAACCCGATGAACCTCTGAATGACAATAAAAAATAGTTTTGATTGTTTCAAACAGAGCTGGGCAGTACTTGGAAGTACTCGGTACTTTCAGGTACTCGAAGTACAGTACTTGCAAGTACAAAGTACTTAAAAAGTACTTCAATTATTGTACTTGCAAGTACAAAGTACTTAAAAAATACTTCAAGTATTGTACTTAAATTTTACAAGTACTTCCTGTACTTGAAGTACTGTATACTTGAAAATTTCAGGTACTTTTCTGTACTTGAAATACTTTTTTCAAGTACAAGTATCAAGTACTTTTGAATGTGCAAAGCCCTTGAATATGGGTCATTCCATATTAAATCGACCAATATTTGGAATCGACCCCTTTCAATTTCGATGTAATTTGATCAGAAGTTTTCTTTTATCATTAAACAAAATTCTAACAGAGGAAAAAAATTAAATTTTTGTTCGAAAATTCACAATTTTACCATTTTTTCGAGTTTATTTTTTTTAATATTTCGCAAACTATTGTAGTTAGGAAAAAATCGTTCTGAGTTCGTCTTGAAGAGTATACTTGGGGTTACGAAAAAAAAATATTCCGAAACAAATTTGTGAAAAATGATGGATTTGGAGAATTTTGAATTTTTCAAAATCGTGAAAATCCACGATCAACATTAAATTTTTGGTTTTATTTTTTTTTACATAACACCATGTACTGATATTAAAAGATCCTGAAATTTTCAAAAAGGTGTTTTTTTTTGTTTCAAACATATGAATTTTTTAATTTTCGTAAAACTTTTTTTTTACCTCTAAGTTAAGAGAAGTTAATCAATCGTGTAATTTTGACCGCTCAAAATTACAAAATTACATGATTGCTCAGCTTTCAAAAAATTCATATTTTTAAACAAAAAAGAACACCTATCTGAAAATTTCAGGATCTTTTCAAATCAGTACAAGGTATTATATTAAAGAAATTGAACAAAAACTTCGATGTTAATTGTGGATTTTCACGATTTAAAAAAATTAAAAATTCTCCAAATTCATCATTTTTCAAAAAATTTTCTCGGAATATTTTTTTTTTTCGTAGCCCCAAATATACTCTTCAAGACGAAACAAACGATTTTTCATAACTATCATAGTTTTCAAGATATTAAAAAAAAAAATGAAAAATGGTTAAATTTTGAATTTTGCATAACTTTTGAAAAAAAAAATTCATTTATTTTTCCTTGGTAGAACTTGGTTTTATGATAAAATAAGACATCTGACTAAATTTCATCGAAATTAAAAGTGGTCGATTGCAACTCTTGGTCGATTTGACATGGAATGACCCAAGTACCACAATTTACGAGACGTACCTGAAAACTTGAAAAGTACTTGATACTGTTATTTAATTTTTTCAAGTACTTGTATTTCAAGTACTCGTCGTGACGAGTACTTGCAAGTAACAAGTACTTTGTACTTCAAGTACCATCGGTACTTAATACTTCAAGTACCTACGGTACTTTTTACTTGATACTTAAAGTACTTTCAAGTACTTTGCCCAACTCTGGTTTCAGACTTTGGCTAATCTAGAATCACGAATCTTTGGTTAATTATAAATTATTTTTTGTACCAGGAAAATTTAGTTTGAGGTTTTATTCAATATTTCAATTATCATACATATGTATAAAACTATAAAACACCTGCGATGTATTATTCGTACATTATACACAGGTTGAATATGCTTAATCGAGGCGTGAATGATCGACGCGAATGTACATAATTTAATGAATTTTTTAGAGTAACCGCCCGGACCAGGACGATATATCCATGTATTTATGTATATCATTTACGATAACGATCATCGATATCCCGCTCTCGTGCACGGATCGTGGAGAAGAGAGAGACCAAGGTGTCAGGACAGCGTCGTAACTCAGACTAAGTATCGACGTGACCGAGCGTTTGCGTACAGTGATTAGCATAAAAAAGAACGATGAAGAGGAGGAACATTTAAAAAAAGAGGACACGAATCGCTTGTATCGTAAAAGATAGCGGATAAAAGAGGGATCCGCCTAATTCATTGATCGGCGCGGCCGTTCACTCTCGCATCTAGATCCAAGTATATCGACAAATTTCTCCGTTGAAAAAAAGTACAATATTGCAATAAAATATCGATTTTATGGAACGAATGGAAAACTCGATGAAATTCGCGACTCGGGCACGTGCGAAAGAGCCGAGGAAAGAATTGCATATCGTCGATTGAACGAATTTTCAGCGCGAATCTATTCGGCTCATGAATTATTAATTACTCCGCCGAATATATTTAGATAATTTCGAGGCAAAGTACGTCGACCTCTTGCTTTTTTCTCGCTCGATGAATAATGTTAACGGCGTTTCGATGAGATCCATGGACCGAAGATGATCGAGCATTTTGTCAAAAATTTGCCGCAAAAATGAAGGGCAATTTTCATGAACCAGTCGCGCCCACGGCGCTCTTTCGGCTCCAAAGATTCTTCCAGCGATAACGAGCACCGGCAAAATACCACGATTCGATCGTTCTCGATCTTTCGATCGGGATCTCGATCATCTTCAGCGCGCGCTTTCCTCTTAGCTCGAACACGCGAACCATCGAGAATCGTGCGCGACACTTTTTGTAATCGTTCGTATACGTATATATCTCGTAAACGGGGACGAAGTCGCGCATACACCGACGACACGCAACGGATCCGATGCATCGGCGTTTGCCCGTGTGCGCGTATTTATTCGCGATGGAGACCACGGTCGATGGAAATTGGTCGGTAATTGCGGCGCACGCGAGAACCGCGCGAACGTCGAGCAGGTGATGAGACTTTGGGTATCATGTACATCCAAACAGTGTCTCTGGTCTCTTTGGTCTCGGAGAAAGACAGTGAGACAGAGGTGGAGCCTCTCCCAATTTGCAAAGTGCGCATCTGCTTGTATAAACGGGCGACAGCCGGCTTTGACGAATCTCTCGTGTATAGTCAGTGAAGAATGAAAAATAATAACGGGAGCGAGAAAATTGAGTCGGGCCAAGAGTCAGCGAGGACTGGAGTCGAAGAATCCCACGGGCGGTCAAATTGGAAGCGCGCCTCCCTTTCAATTTGGCACGTTTACGGCTCTATCATTTATTGCTCTACCATAACAAAACAGTACCTCAATATCACTGTCAATTAACAAGTCTACCGGGTAACCCTGCCAACCCAATGATATCTTTAACCACAAACACTATCTGCCATTTGACGGATCGTCCCGTTTTGGAAAACTACCAGATTACAAGCATCTGGGCCTATATTCCTGCGATCCCTTACTTACCGACCACCACGCGTCTGTATTTTCCCATTGGGGCAGGCTCTAGCGTCGGTAAGTGACCGGCCGAGTTGACAAGTCGGGAACTTGTAATCCAGTAAACTTGTGATATTGCAATTGGTGTTTCATTGTGGCATATTTGGTGGAGAATTAAACGGTAGAGCTGTAAATGTACCGAGAAAATAAAAGTGGAAATGCGTTTCCTTTTTAATTTCGCTTAGTGTTTCGACAAAACTGATCGCTGGAAAAAACGTCCAACGCTGCGGTGAAACGTCGCCGATTTCACGATCTTTTCCACCCTTTTTTTGAATTCATTTTCCTCCTTCGTTGTACGGTTTTTTTCCGCATCTCGAGGTAACGCAGCTGCGGAAAGCGTGCGTCAGTTCGGCAGTAAAACGTTGTTTACTGCATCATCGCAAATACGAGACGCGCGCGCCGTAAATAATTCCGTCCGGCTGCGGGCCGATCGTCGCTCCTGATGCGCGGCTTTTCTTTTTGCTCTTTTACCGGCGTAACGGGCAAACGGGTATAAATATCAATAATTATCACCGCTGAGAGCGAGAGAGGGAGAGGTGACCGCGTGCGTTTTCTCGGTGAGAGCTCGACGCTGGAACGAACAGATTCGCGCGGATACGGCGGATTTACGCATTTCAAACTCTCTTATTCTCTCTATCTTTCACGAATTTTTCCGCGCACATCGATACCGTCACGTGTAAATAATGTGCCGCAGGTGCGCGAAAAGTCCTTTGAATCGCGCGACGAGAAATAGAGAAGGAAAACGACGCAAGCGAGTTTGAAATCGCTTTGCGAGAATCTACTTCCGCATTGACGGACGAAATCTTCGCTCAACGTCGCGGAAAATATTGTGCAATGGAGAAATCTCCAGCAAAGAGAAAATGCCACCATTCTTCGGCAGAGCTTGCGTCTAATTTTTTTTTCTGCCGGGAGATCGGCACGTCGAAGAAAGAGGAGGATTTCACCTCGTAGAGTCGTCTTTGGAGTTGCGAAGTAAAAACGGTGAATAGCGCTACATTTTCGTCGAATAAAGGGGTGCTAACGAATTCTCGAGTCGTACCGTCGACTCTACTATAATTAGAATGTGTAAAAATTTACATCGGATCCTTGGAGGAGAGATATACAAAACGCAGGAGTGGTTCTACGAAAGTCCTGACAGAACCCTTAACACGCCTCTGTATTATACACACGTGTGTATATTTCCTCACAAGGCCCACGAGCTGAGAGAAAGAGAGAGAGAGAGAGAGAGAGAGAGAGAGAGAGAGAGGATCAGCCCGAGAGCCGTATAATTGAAACGTAAAAAATTTAATACCCACGCACTTGGCCAGGCCCGACTAGACGTTTGTAAGCCCGTTGAGAGTGTGTTTCGAATGGCCTCGTGTATATTATGTTCGAGAGTCGAAAGTTAGTCTCTGAGCGACACGATGAAAACGGCACGTATGCATTTATGGTGTGTATGCTCACATACGAGGGAGAACGGGGCAAAACGGCCTCCCTGAGAAAATAGAGTTGCTAAAAAGCAGCAAGCCGTCGCCTTTTATCTCAAAACAAAATTCTCTCAGCTTTTATTTCGCACCGAAGAAATAAAATTGTCCAGAGCTAAGGTTTCCTCGAGTTTCGGGAACTTCCCGAAAATTGCTCGATTTTTTGCCATTTTGGCCAAAAGCGAATTGTTGTTATTTATACTAATGAATTTAATATCGAATGTTATCGGATCCTTTAATTATTATTCGAATATTATTGAATTATCGAATTATTTCAACTTTATTATTTAATAGCATTTAATTTTGGCCTCACCTCTAACATTTTGAAAGTACGACTCATATTATTTTGATTTATAAATCCGAGGACATGAATTAATTTTAAATAACTTTCATTCGAACCGGATTTAGCGATTATCTTTTGATTTTTGCTTTCTCAATCGTTTTCCGAAAGGACCATTTTTCCCCAGGTGGTCATTTTGCCTCTGCATCCCCTACATATCTTCAACAACGCCCAAGTATGAATTAAATAAATAATGGATATCCTATCTAGCTAGCGTGGACTTTGAAACGGTCTAAATAACACAGTCCGGCGATACTCGCCGGCTCTCGCTTATCTCGCGCGTATGAAATATTAAAATAACATATTGACAAATCTTACGCATTTACGAGCGAAAAATTGTACGCCTGAGGACTAATTAGGGGACACTTCATTATCCCTGAGTGTGTTTGCTCGCGCGGATATAAAGAGGCGCACTGACTCTCTCGATGGATTAGATAGAGTGATTATCTACTCATAATTACAGAATATTAAAAAACGCAATTCCCGCATGATTGATACGCCGCTACCTTTCTAACAAAATTCTCAATTTGCTCGCGGATGCTTGCCGGAAAAAAGGGAATTCCTCGATTCGAACTCGTTTGGCTTCGCGCGAAAGTGGAAGAAGATTGTTTGTTACCGCAAGAAAAATGGTGATTTTCAACTCAACGTTTCACAACGATGCGGAATTTTCGGTCGACGTTTTCGACCGTGATTTTGGGCCCGGATACGCGCGGAATATAGGCGCAATACGCGCGGTTTTGAAGGCCTTGAGAGCGCGGATATAAAACGCGCTCATATGTGAGTCGCGGCGCCGTTTTGCCACGATATTCATGGGGCGAGAAACGCCTCCACCGAGGAGCTTTTTTGAGAGGCCCCGAGGCTTCACCGCCTGTATAATTGAAACGTAAAAATTTAGTACTCGGCAGCCAAGGAGCAGCCAAGGAGGCACCGAAAGCACCTCTAAGAATCATCGGGACCCAAGTTTCTTGCCACGATGCGGCGAGAAACTTTTCGTTCCTTGCAGAACCGAGGTTATAGTTGCGAGGCTTCGCTACACGTAATACAGATGTATCATTATGAGAATACCGATGAGCGAGGGCTTTCCTTCTCCTTCGAGAAAGAAAGGATGCTGAAGAAAGAGTTTTTCTTTTTTTTTTTTTAAATAGGGCCTCGACATCCTTAGCCGCGAGGTGAGGACCTCACTCGTGTGCGAGCAAAACTGCGGAGCCAGTGACGGACGAGTCGTAAAACGTCGAGCTCGACACTATATAGGCTTGCCAAGTAGTTTTCGCGCGAATGCGTCGACGCCTTGTATGAATGTATATTGGGGAAAGCGGGGCAAAACGAACCCAGTTTAAAAAAAAGGAAAAAAATTCATCCAAATCAAGAAACGCTGATTAGAAGCGGTGTAAAGATGCAGACGAGAAAAAATTGGTTTGGTTGAAATTAATTTTTCTAAATATAAAATTTATTTTAACTAAATTTGTTTACCAATAAATTGCCTTAAAAAATGTGCAAAAATCGATGATAAGACTTTAAAAATCTGCCTAAAATTAAAAAATTATTCGATTCGCATGAACCAAGCGAAGTTTTGAAGCTTGAACGAATACGAAGAGAATGAGCTCATGTTCAAGGCCCAATTCTGTCTAGAAAATACATTACAGCGATTTGAGTAAACTGAATTTTGGCCAAAATGCAAAAAAAAAAAAATTAATATTTTTGTTCGGGCCTTATATCGATGTATTTTGTCCCCCTGGACATGAATCTACGAATAGTTTTTTCAAAAAATCAAAATTTTCAAGAATTCCCATCCAAAACTCTTCTGCTCAATTTTGGCCCCATTATCAAAAACCTGAAAATAGCGAAATTTCAAGTGCTCATAACTTTACTTCGGTTTTACCGATTCCAAATTTTCTTTTTCGTACTTGAAGGCTGCCACTGAACTTAGAGAATGGCGTTTGGTTCATTCCGATAAATTAATTTTTGTAGAAATGAGAGCACTTTGAAAATCGTCAAAAAAAATGGAAAGGGGTATGCCTTAAAAAATTGGCAAAAATCGATGGTCGAACTTTAAAAATCTGCCAAAAATCGAAAAATGATCTGAATCGGATGAACCAAGCGAGGTTTTGAAGCTTGAACGATTAAAAAAAGAATGAACTCGTGTCCAAGGCGCGATTCTATCTCGAAAATAAATTACAGCCATTTTAGTAAACCGATTGAATTTTGGCAAAAATGCAAAAAAAATATTTTTTTTTACATTTTTTTTTTCGGGCCTTATATCGATGTATTTTGTCCCCCTGAACATGAATCTACGAATAGTTTTTTCAAAAAATCAAAATTTTCGAGAATTTTTATCAAAAACTCTTTTGCTCAATTTTGGCCCCATTATCAAAAACCTGAAAATAGCGAAATTTCAAGTGCTCATAACTTTACTTCGGTTTTACCGATTCCAAATTTTCTTTTTCGTACTTAAAGGCTGCCACTAAACTTAGAGAATGGCGTTTCGTTCATTCCGATAAATCAATTTTTGTAGAAATGAGAGCACTTTGAAAATCGTCAAAAAAAATTGAAAGGGGTTTGCCTTAAAAAATTAGCAAAA
This sequence comes from Alloplasta piceator, assembly GCA_946863875.1. Taxonomy (NCBI): domain Eukaryota; kingdom Metazoa; phylum Arthropoda; class Insecta; order Hymenoptera; family Ichneumonidae; genus Alloplasta; species Alloplasta piceator. The sequence continues at coordinate 825,975 of OX333073.1, forward strand.
ATCGATGGTCGAACTTTAAAAATCTGCCAAAAATCGAAAAATGATCTGAATCGGATGAACCAAGCGAGGTTTTGAAGCTTCAACGATTAAAAAAAGAATGAACTCGTGTCCAAGGCGCAATTCTATCTCGAAAATAAATTACAGCCATTTTAATAAACCGATTGAATTTTGGCAAAAATGCAAAAAAATATTTTTTTTTACATATTTTTTTTCGGGCCTTATATCGATGTATTTTGTCCCCCTGAACATGAATCTACGAATAGTTTTTTCAAAAAATCAAAATTTTCGAGAATTTTTATCAAAAACTCTTTTGCTCAATTTTGGCCCCATTATCAAAAACCTGAAAATAGCGAAATTCCAAGTGCTCATAACTTTACTTCGGTTTTACCGATTCCAAATTTTCTTTTTCGTACTTAAAGGCTGCCACTAAACGTAGAGAATGGCTTTTCGTTCATTCCGATAAATCAATTTTTGTAGAAATGAGAGCACTTTGAAAATCGTCAAAAAAAATTGAAAGGGGTATGCCTTAAAAAATTAGCAAAAATCGATGGTCGAACTTTAAAAATCTGCCAAAAATCGAAAAATGATCTGAATCGGATGAACCAAACGAGGTTTTGAAGCTTCAACGATTAAAAAAAGAATGAACTCGTGTCCAAGGCGCAATTCTATCTCGAAAATAAATTACAGCCATTTTAATACACCGATTGAATTTTGGCAAAAATGCAAAAAAATATTTTTTTTTACATATTTTTTTTCGGGCCTTATATCGATGTATTTTGTCCCCCTGAACATGAATCTACGAATAGTTTTTTCAAAAAATCAAAATTTTCGAGAATTTTTATCAAAAACTCTTTTGCTCAATTTTGGCCCCATTATCAAAAACCTGAAAATAGCGAAATTTCATGTGCTCATAACTTTACTTCGGTTTTACCGATTCCAAATTTTCTTTTTCGTACTTAAAGGCTGCCACTTAACTTAGAGAATGGCGTTTGGTTCATTCCGATAAATCAATTTTTGTAGAAATGAGAGCACTTTGAAAATCGTCAAAAAAAATGGAAAGGGGTATGCCTTAAAAAATTAGCAAAAATCGATGGTCGAACTTTAAAAATCTGCCAAAAATCGAAAAATGATCTGAATCGGATGAACCAAGCGAGGTTTTGAAGCTTCAACGATTAAAAAAAGAATGAACTCGTGTCCAAGGCGCAATTCTATCTCGAAAATAAATTACAGCCATTTTAGTAAACCGATTGAATTTTGGCAAAAATGCAAAAAAAATATTTTTTTTTACATTTTTTTTTTCGGGCCTTATATCGATGTATTTTGTCCCCCTGAACATGAATCTACGAATAGTTTTTTCAAAAAATCAAAATTTTCGAGAATTTTTATCAAAAACTCTTTTGCTCAATTTTGGCCCCATTATCAAAAACCTGAAAATAGCGAAATTTCAAGTGCTCATAACCTTACTTCGGTTTTACCGATTCCAAATTTTCTTTTTCGTACTTAAAGGCTGCCACTAAACTTAGAGAATAGCGTTTGGTTCATTCCGATAAATTAATTTCAGTAGAAATGAGAGCCATTCGAAAATCGTCAAAAAAAATGGAAAGGGGTATGCCTTAAAAAATTGGCAAAAATCGATGCTCGAACTTTAAAAATCTGCCAAAAATCGAAAAATGATCTGAATCGGATGAACCAAGCGTGGTTTTAAAGCTTTCACGATTTCAAAGAGAATGAGCCCAAGTTGAAGTCGAAATCTCACCTAGAAAAAAAGGTTACAGCCATTTTAGTGAATTGATTCAATTTTGGTGAAAATGCGAAAAAAAAATTTAATTTATTATCTAAGAACCTTATATCGAAATATTTCTCCTCCCTGAACACAAACGTACTAATAGTTTTCCCAAAATCAAAACTTTTATGAATGTTCATGAAAAATGATGTTTTCAGATAAAAAGGCGTTGAGTCAATTTCTCTCTATGAGTTCTCTCGAAGTTTCAGCATACCGGCAGTTTTATTTTCTTAGGATGGCCGTTTTGCCCCACTTGCCCTTATCTACATATATATTTGAACATCAACCCCGTAGACAGAGAGAGAAAGGGACCGAGAGAGAGAGAGGAGAAAGATTTTTAAGAGTCAGGAGGAACTCTTTTGTGAGCAAGCTTCGAGCGATGTTCTCGCAAACTCGTCGATTTTTATCACCCTTTACATCTTTTTTTTCCACTTTTTTCGTCACGTTTCACCTCGCCAACGAACCGCACGCAGGCACCGATACTTAACCGCAAGGAGACAAAAAAAAAGTATTGTTAAAATGGCCGGTGAAAACATGCAGTGGCGATGAATAATAATTTATCATACGAGCGACAATAATACGAAGTGAATTTTACATTAAACATTTTTCGTTAAAAAAAAAAAATACTAATTACGATGCCCCATGGAAAATAATATCATTTACCACATGACGGATCATTTTACCTCATGTGGGATCATTTTACCTCATGGGGGATCATTTTACCTCATGGGGGATCATTTTACTTCATGAGGGATCATTTTAACTCATGGGGGATTATTTTACCTTACGTGAGAATTTTCCGTCACATTTTCCGCGAATAAGCATGAAATATAAGCGACTCCGAGTCGATATCCGAGTATCTATTGACTTCGGTAATCGTTGCGAACATTTTCTTCGCACGGAATAAATCTTTCTTGATCTTTAGCTCTGACTCTCTCGGGCGTATGAACTCAACGAGCAGCACTGACTTTTCCATTCGCCGTGTGCACATAAATATATACACACACACACACACACACACACACACACACACTTGTGTACAATTTAAACTACATATCGAAGCTCGAGATCTGTCAATAATTACAGGTTAGCCGGGTGTGCTATCCCACGTCGTAACTCATAAGCGGTATTCTATTAGCGTTAACCTCAGATTATAGGCTTCGACAAGTCCCGCGCATTATAAAACCGTCCGCGCGCGCCCTCAATCAAGCGAAAATTCCGCCGTACTTTCGTTCACTCCATTATTTCATTTAAAAAATTGAACCGAAGAATTTCCTTCAATTTTCATCGTTTATTCAATTCGCCCGATGGTATTTGCGCCCGATGTGAGTGCATTCAGGCGCTTCCCTTCTTCTTCCGCCGCCCTTATAATTGATATCGATATAATCCTCGAGCAACCGCGGATATACGTTTTATAATGGCTTTTATCGGGAGCGGAGAATCGATTAATTGCCACGGCAACGCAGCCAGCCAATATTGCGAAATGTTGTTTCGATAAATTGATTACCGCGCGGATTTGTAAGAGGGAAAATGGTTAGAATTAGAGATTAATGATTTTAAAGCCTGCGAATGAACGAAGTAACATGGCGGAGGGATTTTAAATAAAATAACGAAATAGGGGGAATTAAGAGGGAAATCGAAAGTCCACGCTTCGCATGATCGTCGATGCTAAAGGGGCTCATCAACCTTCTAATCAACGTGCACTGATTTCCCATTTAATTCGCGGTATGACCACGAGAGTGCAGCTTGTTGGGGGCGTGGATCTCTCTCTCTCTCTCTCTCTTGCTATTTCATTATACAGGTTCAGTTGCCGGATAACAGGAATTCTCCGGGCCTCTTGGTCATGGTAAATCGCTAATTAGTACGGCCTCCAGATTGCATTATGGTTGCATACACAGTATCTATTTATAACACATCCCTGCAGGGGAAGGTGAGGGCAAAATGAATACTGGAGGCAAAATGGACATAATGCACAATGGAAATTTTTTTCAACTTTCACAAGAAGATCATTTTGTATAACCGCATGGACAAAACGATCCCCCTATTTACGGTAAGATGATCCCACCCCCCCCCCCCATGGGGTAAAATGATCCCCGAGTATCTAGCACTGAAATTAAATGTTAACCTATTTTCACTTCGTTTTATTACAAAAAATACAGTCTTGGGGTTGAGCACTACAAAAGTCACCTAAGAATCTACAACAAAGTTGAATTGGAGTAAAATGATCGGGGGATCATTTTGACGATTGGGATCATTTTAGATACCATTCCCCATACTCTTTGCTCCCCTTCTTCTCCAACCATCCTCTTTAATTTGCGTAGAAACTTTCAACGACGTCTTTTCACAATTCCAACAAGAGCAAAAAGTCTCAAGGATCCTTCTGCCAACTCAACTCCCGGGTAGGAGTTATTCCACGCACCTTCTTGTAGTAGTTTAAATAAAAATACCGATTTTTGTGGGAGTCGAGATTCTCAAAATCCACTGAAGAAAATGTTTCTTCCCCATTTTGTCACGGAACAAGGTGAGGAATCGACTGTGCCTCCTAAAATTGGGTCATCAAGATTCCCCGAATGCCGCGCGCTTTTCGGGCGTCAAGTTGAACCATTAAGTTGGATTAGTTTTTCGGTCAGTGGAGCACACCTTCCTCCGAATCATTGCACTTGTGGTTCGAGCCCCGAGCAGACGAGAAACCATCGCACAATACGGTAACGAAGCGTGACTCCTCCGGAGTCGAGGGACCATTACCCAAGCCATCCATCACCATCGCCATCCGCGATGATCACGAAGCTATGCGAGGGACTCGAAGAGGGTTGGATGCAGGCGCGTTTACCGCTATTTTACTTCGATATACAGCGATGTTTGTATGCCCGAGAGCCGAAGAATCGCAAACTTGGAGAACGCTCACTCACGATTCTCTAAATGTTAGCTCTCATCTTCACCCAACTCCGAGCCGGGGAATTCTGATGGTGATAAAAAAATGTATTTTTTGTATTTTTTGTTTTGGGCCTGCTCATCCAGTGACAATGGGCTGGTGGGCTCGCTCACGCATTGCCAACTCACTTTCGACTTCCATTTCGCATATAATATCGTCTTCGAGAGTCTGCCAAATCCTGGTCTCTGGCCCGAGTCATCTCTCTTTCGCTCTGTCTCTCTCGCTCTTTCTCCCTCATCTTTCTCTCTCCGCAGCTCGCGGGCTTGCCGTGCAGTTTTGATTTATGCCAGAACGGATTTATGCTCGCCTCGCGCCCGCTCACGTTGATGCGCCTCGGCCAAAAGGATAGAGCGGTTGGTTATGCTAGCTGCTGGCTTGCTCGCTGCCACTGCTGTACGGTTTCGTGCTTATTGGCGTCTCTCTTGAGAACTCCCGCTCTCGGCGACGACGAATGATTTACGATCGTTACCGTTATCGTTGCGTGCGCGCAAGTTTAACCCCCTCCGAAACCTCCTTCCCCCCGGCTCTTCGCATCCGCGAGAGCCACGAGCGCGTAATATTTCCCGCGAGCGCTGGTCATTAATGATTAATTGAGGAAGATGCCGAAGGAAGATTTTTTGTCTTGGAAAAATTCATAAATTCGAACTCTGCAATCTGTTTGGATTTTCATCGGACACTGAGAGAAAAAATTACTAGAACCAATGAAATAAAGTTTTGAAGGCAAAAAATTATTTTTTTCATTATTTGCCGAAACATATTAGATTGGTTCCTTTATACATTTACTTGGTTAATTTTTTTCAGTCAATTCCATAAATTTCTGTTTCAATAAACGAATTTACTTGAATCTAACAATATGTTATCAATTATATGTAATATGTTGTTTGAATCAAGAACACATTTTATCATTCAAAACATGCATGTCTTTTAATACAGGAAGCACTGAGAAAAAAAATTTGTTGAATCAACAAATTAATTGGTCCAATCAACAGGAAAAATGATTGATTCAATCAAATGCGTGTTTATCAATTGTTGCTAAACATTTTATAAAAAATATATAGTCCTTGCCAAATAATTTAATATGCATAGTTTAGTGACCCAAAAAAGAGATAAATAGAAACAAAGACAAATCTGCGCCAATTCTCCGATCTAATTTCTCTGTCCGACCGAGATTCGAACCCTCGACCCTACCTACCATCATACCTATCCTACCTAACTACCTAACACGCTACCTATTACGATATCGACTACTACTGTGCATTTGAAAAAAGTTAGGAGTTATGAAGATTCGAATATAAGAAAACATTTAAAAAACCAGTTTTTAAATTTCTAACAACTTATGTATACTATTAAAGTATACTAATAGAAATTATAGTTCTTTGCTTGCAGGAAATAAAAATTTCATCATTCCAAACAAATATTCTATTGGAACAAAATAATGTGTTATTTATTTTACTACAGCTTCTTTTAAAATAATCGCAATCAATTTTACATCTAATAAATATTAAAAATACTACAGAAATATTTTTAGAAGTAATGTAATGATGAATTTATTGCAAAGAAATAATTTTGTTCGAAAAATATAATTTAGTATTGAAGTCATTTTTTAGATCCAAATAATCTAATGTTTATGATGCGATAATCGTAACTAATGTAATGAATACAAATTCAATCAAATTTATTTAAATAAAAATATTTTTCGAAGTAAAATAATAATGACTTTATTGCAAGAAAATAATTTTTTCGAAAAAAATAATTTCGTATTGAATTCGTTTTTTAGATTCAAATAATCTCATGATTATAATGCGATCAATGTAATTGATCCAATGAATACAAATGTAATCAAATCTATCATGCATTTAATTGTTACTATTAAATAAGAGTTTAATATAATGGAGTAATAAATTCGTGAAAATATTTTTTTAAATGAAGAGTGATTTTCTTGGTTCAACAAATAAATAATCGAATTAATACTTCCATTTAATAAATAAATTCATGTTCTCATATTCAGTAAATTTTTCTCTCAGTGGAGAATAAAGGATTATGGAAAAATGAATTGAGTTGAGTTTTGGTTTGCTTCATGGAGATCCTGGGGGATTACCAATCCTGTTAAGGTGTCAAATTTTTGTAATTCCGGAATTGTAATGCGAATGTCATTTTGGGGTATTTACATTATTTGACGGCTACTCAGAATGGGAAATGAAAATAAGGTTTGAGGGGTAGAGATTGGGAAAAGCGAGGCAACCGCGAACAAAATGGTCACCCTCCAAAATGATCAAAATCATTAAAAATTGACAAATCTGGACTCTCCACCCTAAATCATATCTAGATAATGACATTTTCGGAGCAATTTTCGTACTGGGGACAAAATGATCACCTCCATAATCATAAAAAAGATTGTAGATAACGCAATTGCGATAAAATTGAATTTCGCAGCCAATGTAATTGCAAAAATGCTGCAAGTAACTTGGTCTAGGTACCTTGAATAATTAAGGTTAATCCGAAAGGCCCAGAAAAGAGGGAAATCACTCTGTAAACCTTGTTCCTCGTTTACTTAAATTTCCGAAATTAAAAATTTGAAAGTGATGTAAAAATTATATATTTTTAACGTTTAATATAAATATTATAATACTATGAATATTTAAAATAAATAATTTATTCCGAATAAATAAAATTTTATTCGGATCGGCCTAATGGACTCTCAATCACGCCCGTATTTGAATAAATCCAAAAAATTTATTCGAATAAAATAAATGCTTTTGTGTAGGTGTGGGTCGATGACGATCCTTCGATAATCGCGCGATAAATATAATTACACCGTTACAACGTTTCAAAATTTTAAAACTTTTACATTCACAATAGTTTCGGAATTTCATTCATCGAATGATCTTGCTATCTTTCGAATATCACACAAGCGGCATCGTTTAAAGATCCAAAGACAGTCATTCCTCCTCGACGAGATCCACACGACGCGGTTTATCAGTCACGGTTCACCGTGACGGATATTTTACAAGTTTGAACACACATTTAATACCATCTTGGAGATTTTATGTTCTCCAATTTTCTTTTTTTTTTTTTAATTCAGTTGTTCTCTTCTCTAGCGTGTAATATTTCGAGGCTCTCTTATCTCGGAAATGAAACGTGGCTTGCGAGTAAAATGGCTTTAACCAAGTGCCTTGTCTAAGGACCGCCCGTATCATATTTCTCTTTAAGGAAAAGAGGCACTTTGGACGTAGCCTGCATAACGTATGTCCAAGATGCAATGAGCGTGAGCGTGAAACCAAACTCGTATTGTACACGCACATATGTACGTAATGGGGGGAGGGGGTAAAATGAACCCTGGATCCAAAATGGACACCATCGGAAATTATTAAAAGTAATAAAAATTCAATAAATCAGAAAATTAAGAAATCATCATTATAATTGGTGTTGATACACCCAAATGGACTCATTTTTTTTTATTATCATTTTCATCCCTCAAAAACAAACCACCCCCAACATACTCTAAAAGTATTATGGTAATCCAATTTTTACTAAAATACTTGGATAATCCGAGGGTCAAAGCGACTTTTGAAACTTGGTCCAAAAATCTGGGATATTAAGGTGCTGTAAAATCGTCCAGAAGTGAAGGAAATCATTTTTTTCAACATTTTCCCTCTCTTGAGTGAATTTTGGAAAAAATAAAATTTTCAGGGTGGTGTCCATTTTGCTCCTGGGATTTTTTTTCCCTCAACGCCCATTTTAATCGATAAAAACGGTATTTTAGTTGAAAGGTAACTAGTTTACACTGTGAAGGGCGTCCTAGCTGCGTTATCTTCTTACGGGGTCCATTTTGCCTCACATTTGATATATATGAAGCGGTGACTTGTGTCTGTCCGTGCCCAACAGGCTGACTCGGTAGTTATCAGAATCCAAGCACGTACGGCTCGTTGCACGGCCTAATATGGTGCCCCGTGCTGTTGTAACGTGTAGACGATGTTAAAGTATTATATTCGGGCGTTAAAACGTTCGCCCGAAACGAGAAACCTCCAGTTTTCCTTACAAGGTTACTTCCGGTACAAACGGGATACTTATCTATTCACGGTGAGAGAAATCCTCGGAAGAACGGATGTCAGCATCGATAATCGTGCGCCTCCCCTTTCATAATTCTTTGGACATGATTCTACTCGGCATTCCGATGGGAAGCATTTTAATAATTTTCCAATATTTTGAGCCAGTTGTCGCATTCATGAGTTTCCTCTAGCTCATTATAACAATGAACTGGTTTTTCTTCTTAATTTCGATATTTCATCGTGTCTCGCTCGCCTCCTTCTTCCAGTATTTCCGTGGCTCCACCTTTGCAATTACCAACACGAAGGCTTCCTGGAAAGCAAACCCTTAGATTAGCCTGAGGGATTCAGCTAGTTGCACTCAGCCGCGTGTGTGCCGACCATTTCAATGCGCGAAAAATATCGCGCATGAATTGCGCATGAGATTTTGTTTACAAAGATCTCTCGCTCGAGCTTTGCTCCGCCATTTTATAGCCCCGCGGACCCTTGGAATCTCGAAAATGGGCCCTTATTTCGTTTATCCTCTCATTGCGTGGAGTCTTGACTATGATTTGGTACCAAACTTTTGCAAAAATTCGAAAAATTGACAGAATTACGACGATTTTAGTGGTAACAGCTCTGACGCTCCGATGAAAAAAGGCCTTAAGGACTCAAGACTATGCACCAACTGTGTGCCAAAGCTCGATCTTATCATACCGAGAATTGAGTCAGGAAAAAATTGTAAAAATCGTGGACACCAACGGTTGGGAGACTCGCGCTTCCATTGTTTTATCTTAATGAGAACATTCGGTTGCTCCGATGGGCGCGATTCTCGTGGGAATACATTCCAGACGCGGGTGTGTTCGAGCCCGAGAATCGCACGAGGACTTGGCAGAGATACGAGGGTCGTTACACCTTGTAATAGTCCACCGAGCCGTCGTCGTACGAACCGGGACTATCGAGGCTAACTGATGGGCTTTTGTCGTTTCAACTGCGCCTTCGCTCGATTCAAACCGATAGTCTCGAGCTGCACCCGCCCTATCAGCGCGAAGAGGTCACGTAGTTCATCGGCCATAGGCTAATTTAATTAGTAGGAAAATAAACGCGATTAACGTTCGCTCACCTGTAAGTGCACTCTGAGCCTTTTAATCGCGCTCGCGCACCTTCGAGGATTCGAATGGACAATTAATTCGATCGCGATAGAGTCACGTTATGCCGAGCCACGTCCATTACGACAGCTGTCCATCCTGATGATTATACTTGTCTCGTATGTCACGTTTGTATCATAACTTTGGCTCAGAGAAAAGTTCAACGTTTATCGCAGCATTCCCCTGGAAATGTCTGAAAAAATACTCGGAGAAGCCCGATTCTCCCGGGCAATAATTATGAATCGATCATGTAACCTGCAATAAAGCAACGAATGGATGATGAATTAATAGCGAGTAATAAAAATTAACGATAAAAGCGAGAGCCGAATGATTTTCTAATCGTTCAAACTTTTTCACACTTTCGATCGTTTTAGCACAATTTGGCCGACCATCCGGTTTCAGGATATCACGTGATTAAGGTATTCTGGTCCAGGGACATACATTTCGAGTGTTTTGTCGAGCTCGATGAGAGAAAAATACAAAAAATATTCTTACCATTCTTTTTTTACAACATATGTTTATTCATATTTTGGGAATGAAAAAAAAAATTGAGATAAAAAAGACAATTAAATAAGTTACAAGCTGGTAAAGTGAGGCTAAAAAAGGAGGTGTGCTAGCTGAGTCTTCGTTCGAGATAGCGATGATAATTGTATGCCGATGAGTCTTTTCCGCTCACCTGATCGTAAGACAAGAGACGTCAGCGTTAAAGTCCCAAGTTGTAATCCAGCTTCGATCTAACGATGTACAAACGGTAGCCACGAGAAAGCCCGGGTCAAAGTAGAATGGTCTGGGAAATATCGCGACATGCCGTGTGGTCCTAACCATCCCGGACCAGTGAGCAATGCCGCTTACATGACTACCCATACCGATCGGGATCTTTATCTCCGATCGCTTACCGAACAACTCACATGCATCAGAAAAACGTTATATACATCATACGAACTACGATGTATCGCGATAAACACGTTAGTGGCTCATACAGGGTGTCTCAATTGACTCGAGACATCGAAATAATAAAATGTTACCACTATAAAAAATATAGACTTCGATTTAAAAAAAAGTTGACCCTAATATCATCTTGAAAGCGTTGGCTTAATAAACAAGTTATTTTCAAGTTGATAGGACGCCTTGTATAATTAACTTGACTCCAGACATCGAAATAATAAAATGGTACCACTATAACAAATATAGAATTCGGTTTAAAAAAAAGTTGACCCTAATATCATCTTGAAAGCGTCAGCTTAATAAAAAAGTTATTTTCAAGTTAATAAGACGCCTTGTATAATTAACTTTATATTTTATAGGTGTTTATACTGGTCAGATAAAAAATATTTCAAACAAAAGTTGTACATTTTTTCACCTCCGAAACGACGCTGCTATATAAAATGGAGGTTTCCATTGAACAAAAACGTTGACCTTGATACGACCCTGAAAACGTCCACTCAATAAAAAATACGATAGCCATTTAATTTTTCATTTAAATCGACTTGACAAGCGTCCCGGGGTTCCTCGATTTATCGCTTAATTATCGAGGTATTTCCGTTTTTCAAGTTAATCGGGACACCGTATATAATAAGCATTTATACCGGTCATATCGAAAAATATTTCAAACGAAAGATGTACATTTTTTTCACGTAAAAAACGGTGCTGCTATAAAAAACCGAAGTTTCCATTACGCAAAACATTTGACCTTGATACAACCTTGAAAAAGTCTACGATAGCCATCTAATTATTTGTTTAAATCGACTTGATGAGTATTTCGGGATTTTTCGATTTCGCGCTCAAATATCGAGTTATTTCGTAGTCTCGAGTCAAACGGAACACCCTGTATACAAAACGCAGTCGGGAAAGAAACACAAGCTCTATCGCTGAAGAAGAAATTATCCTCGCAAAGATCATAGGCCAACAGACGTTGGAGAGACCGCAAATTTATTTTCAAAACATTCGTGCTATTTATTAAGACGAATGCGAGAGGATTTTTTTGAGATATCCGAAGATACGAAGAAAAAAGTGCAACAACACAATGTTATTTCGGACTCTACCGAAGAATAGAATAATGACGAATGGAGATTGAGAAATAGAAGGAGGAGAGGAACTGTGCAAGAGAGTTGAGAATTTATCGATGCATCTGTATCAAGACCTTTAATACGATATACATCGTGTATTTGTATTATATATACTCGGAGTTCGGAGTCATACAAGCCCTTATATATATATTTATAATAGGATTATGTTTATTCGTTTCATAAGGCGAATTATGCGCGGCCTTCGATGAGGAACGAGGTGTAGGAGAAATCGAGATAGTCCATATGGAGGATAGAAGCATTTGTAAGGATCCTCCATTGTGATCCAACCATCGACCCTCGGGCTATCCTCCGTGTGTTTGTTCTTGATCTTTTCATCCCGTATAAAGGATGCACCGATCGTTTTACCCCGTGAAAAGGCGTTATTTCCATCATCCGAACGCCTTAAATCGGGCGACATCGGCCTTTATGCTTGTCGGAAGAACGATACGTATTCACACAGCTTTATTATCCTGCGATATGTAAATGATTGGGGCAATAGTTTCGCTTATGGTATTGCGCGGTGTGCAAACAACGTTTGTAATCAACAACCGTTTACAATATTCATAGAAAAGCCGATTTTCTCTTCCAGGAATTGGAAATTATGCACGCTCGAAACTTGTTGCGGTGGAAAAGCCACTGTGAGGGGGGAAATAATGGTCACTTTTGAAATTTTTTTTCACAGACGTATACTCGATTTATTTTACAGCAATTTTTATCGATAAATCTTCAAAATTTACAGAAATATAGGGGGCATTCCATCCCAAATCGGACAGTTTCTTATGGCTTTTTCAGAAAAAAATACAACAAAAATATTTTACGTGTTTTTGAATGAGTTTTAAACTCTAAATCGCGTTTTTAAAAGTGAATGTAATTTTTGATTGTTTTTTTTTCATTTTTTGTTTCAAACATCTATCTATTCAACAATTTTTAAGACTAGTCCGATCGTGGGATCTCAATGACTACAATTTTTTTCAATTTTTGAAAATAAAATTTTTTTTTTTCATAAATTATTATGAATACCAATTTTTGTTACTGTATAGGATTTTTTAAAATCATTTTGAATGAATTTGGACACTTTTTCACTGATAACAGATTTTTAAAATTAATAATTAATCGATGAGCGAATAACAACAGTTCAAGAATTGTACGAGTGGGCATTGAACCTAAATAGTCTACCGAATATTGCTGTCAAATTTTCACATGAGAAACATTATTCAGATGCAAAAGAAAGATTTTATAAGACACAAAAATTTCATTCAATTATTCCAATGAGCAACGGAAACGTATTGGCAAAGGAATATTCTAATTCAGGAAATAATCGTACATGTCAGGTTTCCAAAAAAATACGTGAATAAATAAAAACTGTTGTTATTATTGTTCATAAACAGACTTAACGATTAATTATTAATTTTAAGAACCTGTTAACGATAAAAAAGTGTCAAAATAAATTCTAAATATTGAAAAAAATACTATACAGTAACAAAAATAGGTACTCATAATAATTTATTAAAAAAAAAAAAAATTATTTTCAAAAATCGAAAAAAATAGTAGTTATTGAGATCCGACGATCGGACTAGTCTCAAAAATTGTTGAATAGATAGATGTTTGAAACAAAAAAAAAATTAAAAAATAAAAAATGACATTCACTTTTAAAAACGCGATTTAGAGTTTGAAACTCAAAAAACTCATTCAAAAACACGTCGAATATTTTTGTTGTATTTTTTCTGAAAAGGCCATAAAAATTCAAAAATTTTGAAAAAAAAACTTTTAATTTGGACCGTTATTAAAGAAGTTATGACCAAAATACAAAAAAAGCGGTTTTTTTGTTAATTTAATTGCTTTTGAACGGGTTATCAAAAAAATCTCAAAATTTAACAGGAAGGATCTTTTGATGGGTACTCAAAAATATATAAAAAAATTGAGGAAACAAAAAAAAAGTTTTTCAAACTGTCCGATTTGGGATGGAATGCCCCATAGATGTTATTTTAATAATTACAAAAATAATTTCAATAAAATTACAAAAAAATTCAATATTCATACGAATGTAGCTATCGTTATGCACAGCCATTTTCTTTTTTTTCTAATTATAAAATGGTGATGAATTGCAGTTTTTTCTTTTTTAAGGACATTTTTTTTTTCAAGTAGGTTTTAAAAACAACGATTGTCCAATTTTTTTAATCGTCTACGTACAGACTTAGCTACCATGATTACAAATATTTAAAAAAAAAATTGAATAATTTCTGATTCATTCTGAAAAATTCATTTTTTTTCTTTTTTGAGGCCCTTTTTTTACTCAAGCAATTTAAAAAAATAGTAATTATGGAAATTTTTGAAATTGACGACTCACAGACTCAGCTAACTGTGATCACGAATATTGAAAAAAAATTGAATAATTTTCATTAATTTTGGCGACGAATTGAAGGTGTCTTCTTTTTCTTCCCATCGTCCTCGGCAGTTTCGGTGAAGGTGGAAGCCGACCCTTACACTTGACTGTGCGTCTAACCGGGTCCTGCGAGTCGGTGTTCGCCGTTCACCGTTCCTTCGCGCACCTGTGACATCGTAAACAAGTTATATCGGCCCGTGCAGCTTTTAATTAGTCGCTTGTCCCGTGTGAGCAAGGAAACTGCGCCTCGTGGCGGAGCGCTACCAACGCAGCCTCGTTTCATTCGATACAAGAGCCATTGATGTCACACAGACACAAACACACTCGCGTCTATCAGGCTTCTGCCTTATGGCATCCAGCTGAAATGCCAGAGTGCTTCGTATTGCCCCTATCTACCGCGTGTACTCTATAAACTCGGCGTACTTGTTAACGTTGAATACAGCCGAGTGTTGCTGAGTGCATTCCCCTGTTTTGGCTCATGTTTACCGTACGACTTTGAGCGTACACACAAACGCCCGTTCCCATCGTGTAAGTAACATAATTCTCGATGTGACGGAGACGTCGGCGAGCGATTAGGGACCGCAACTTCCGTGACCCCGCAATGCACGCACACGAGAATCTTGTGAATTTTCCTCCGCGAAGACAGTCCCACAATTCTGTGGACCGCGACGTTGAAGGCAGAGAGATGGGATTGTGAACTCTAAATACGGCTGCAACGAGAAACGATTTCTCTCCAAGCTGTATCTGTTATAGTTAAATCGATTTGCTCCGAAGATTCAGTACCGAAGCGGCCGAGCGGAATCTCAATCGAACGAGAGAGACTCGGTTCTCGGGGTATAGAAATGATTTGTGCACCGGGTGTGTCCATTTGACTCGTGACACCGAGGTCACGAAGGCGATATTCACAAGGTGAATCGAAAAACCCTGAAGCACGTGTCGAGACGATTTTAATGAGGAATCAACTGGCTATCGTACTTTTTCGATTAGGAGACGTTTTCAAGGTTATATGGAGGTCAAGTTTTTTTTATGGAAATTTGTATCAAATTGAAATAACTCCGGACAAAATTTGTATTTTTCTCACGTTTAATGAGGTACTGCATTAAAAAAATGTTACTTCGCATTTTTTTGATGAGTTGACCTTGGTATCACCTTGAAAACGTCCACTCGATTGAAAAGTAAAATCGTTTGAATCGACTTTATTCAACGTCAGATCAAGATTCAATAACAAAACGAGGAATCGGATAGCTATCGCACCTTTTTATTTAGGAGCCGTGGTTTTCAAGGTGATACAGAGGTCAACCTTTTTATGGAAACTCATATTGGTCAAATTAAAAAATATTTCGGACAAAAGTTGTACATTTTTCTATGTAAAAAAAAGTGCCGCTATAAAGAAATACAAATTTCCATTTTTTTCAAAGTCGACCTTGACATCACCTTGAAAACATTCATTCAATAAAAAAGTACGATAGTCATTCTTCATTTGAATCGACTCGATACGTGTTTCGCGCTTTTCCAGTTCACCGCGTGAATATCGAGTTATTTCCGTGTCCCTGATTGAACGGGACACCCTGTATAACGTTGTACAAGAACCTTTAACGATTTTTTATAATTCTCGCGTGCATCGGCAAATCACGCAAAAACCGGAGACTATTCAGAATTTAAAAACGTTCCACTTGACTTTGGATAATTTTTCCCCAAGGTTGGATTTTTTTACAGCAATTGTAGTGGCTTTTTACATTGGCATGAGACACAAGGTCGTTGGTAAAATAAATGCGAACGTGCATGCAATATATGAAAGAAAAAGGAGTATCGACGCATTATTCCTAGGGAATGGGAACGCAAGACCAAATTTGCCAAGATCTTTCATCCGGTTAACCCTTTCTTCGTTCTGAATGCCACTATTTCGCCGTCCTGTTCGTCCGGTCTACTCTTCCTCGCGCGAATACATTGTACACGAGGGCCACGGCAGGATATAGGACGTTTGGCCTTCCATGCACGCCAACCTAATATAACCCTTAGGATTATAGAGTCTGTTGCATCCGCTCCTCGCGGAACAACGAAGGAGAACGAGGAAAAAAGAGAGAACGAGAGAGAAAAGAGAATGAGATACGGAGCTGGATCGGGGCTGGACAATAGAGAATCCCCCGGTAGACGAAATTAGTGTTATTATTGGACCAAATGTCTGGGGCCAACGTGCTTCGCGAGAGAATCCCTCGCAACGCCGTCGTGGGAAACATTTCCCCTCAAGTTCTCGACGACCACTTCGCGTCTCCTTTTGCTTCTCATTCTCCTTCCTCTCCGCTCTATCTCCGTCTCGAGCTTCTCTTATCTCGCCTCTTCTTTTTTTTTCCTTTTACATTATTCTCCTTCCTCCTCAAAGCCCCCTCGATCGAGTCTCGTACAATTTCTTCTTCTTCTTTTTTTTGTCTTCCCTTTTTTCTTCTTCATCGCTGTCACCCTGGGCCTTGCACGAGCACGCACACACTTTGCCCGCTCAGGATCACGCAATGTTTTCGATTGAGAGGACGCTTCTTTCATTCACTTTTTCTCTCCGCGCTCTCGCTCTTGATCCTTCGAGCTACCGCGCGTTTGTACGTCGCGACTCGAGAGAGAGAAGAGACTCGCGCGCGACCGTATGATCGAACATCGGTGACTCTGATCGAGAGATCGAGGCATTGAAGCTGATCGCCTTTGATCCGCGAGAGCTGCGGCCGAGTTAAGAAACTTGGACGTTGAACGGACCGCGATCGTGTTTGTCACTCATCGATCTTACTCGCCTGTCTTCACTGATCTCTCGTACGAAGCGACTCTTACTGGCGCACACCGAGCGCAGATTTGTATTTATGAGGAGGCATCGGTAGATGGAAATAAAAGCACAATCGTTTGGAATAAGTAGAGGGAATAAGGAGAGAGAGAGACAGATCGATTGGTAAATTGAGGATTTGATTTTGCGTTGACGAAAAGTTTCTGAATGCTGATATCGATCTTTCAAGTCGATTTTGCAACTCAATAAACTGCGACGATTGTCATAATTCTCGACCTCCCCCAGATTAATTAACCCTTCGATTGTAAAATAACAGTCGAATCATGCAAGATTTTGGGCAATTATTGAAAGTAAAATATTGATAAAAATAAAGGTTGATAAAAATGAAAAATGCGACAGAAATAGGCAACTTGGAGTATTAATATACTCTGATTCTGCGTCGTGACTTGGCCTGTTGAATATATATATATTATATATGAGTGATTCCACGTCAAACTAGCAGGTCAGAAAAATCGATGAGTTTTTTTCGAAAATCACGAATAACTGAAAAACTTCATTTTTTTAATCTAAAAAAATCATATCCAATTTTTACGACGAAAAATCTATATTTCTGTGGAGTTTGAACTAGTTCTGGCCATTAGATTTTGAATTACTTATCAATTCCATCTTTTAGAAATCAGTTTCAGCTATTTTGGGACATTCACGTTTTGACTTTAGGTTCTGAGAATTTCGTCAATAAATAGTCGTTGTTTAAAAAAATGATAAAATAATTTATTTACAATTCTTTGAGATCTATCTCCATCGAATGATTGTAAATAAATTGTTTCATAATTTTTTACAATTTAAACAATCGCAACTTTAGACCTAAAGTTGCGGAAAAAGCAATTATTCGTAAATATTATTTAATGGAGATGGAACTCAAAGAATTATAAATAAATTGTTTTACAATTTTTTGAAACAATGACTATCGATGTTGTTGACGAACTTCTCAGAAAATCTAAAGTCAAAACCCGAATGTCCCAAAATAGCTGAAAGTGATTTCTAAAAGATGAAATTGATCAATAATTCAAAATCTATTGTTCGGAACTAGTTCAAACTCCACATAAATATAGATTTTTTGTCGTGAAAATTTAATATTATTTTTTCAGATTTTTTAAAAATGAGGTTTTTCAGTTATTCTTGATTTTCGAAAAAACGTAGTTTCACGATTATGGCGTCGTACATGCACCAAATGAGGTTAATTTGTGCTTATTTTGAAGGGTTTCGAATACAGTTTCGATTTCTCGAAGTGAAATTCTCGAATTCTAAAATCCGGTGGAGTTATACACAAAAGCAAAAAAGTTGTTTTTCGAGTCGTTAAAAGTGTGCAATTTTCAAAAAATCGTAAATCGTACAAATAATTTTATTTTGGGTTAGCGATTTAGCAGCAATGTTTCCTCATGATGGAGAACACAGGAACACTGCTGGTTTGACGTGGAATCACTAGTACATAGTTTTTCTTTAACTCAATGAGAACATAGCAATTGCATTGAGAAAGTAGGCACGGCAGGAAGTGGGTGTACAATGAAATTCGGCCAAGGTAGATGTATGAAATAAAAAAAAATAAAAATAAGTCGCAAAGAGCTGCCCATCGATATGGACGTAATCCATTAACAATCTCCTAATCGCCGTTTATAAGCCCACATATTGCGGCTCGAATCGATTTTCCACCGATCTCAGGATCGCCCTTCTCTTTCACGCGTAACACACCCACTCGTCATTTAAATTTCATTGAAAATTCTTTCGATACGTTCTTTCGTTTGTCGTCAACAAGCTTGTGCAACGGCGCACAGATTTGGATTGAAATGTGGATTAAAACGCGGATTAGCCGAAGAAATTAGAGATCGAATTGGTGAAAAATAAAAAGACAACATTGGGAAAGAAATGTGCGAAATATGACGTGTTCGGATTGAAAGTGATATTGCGCGATCTCGATTCTCGCGGAGGCGGATAAATGGAGCGACCTTGATTACCCCCATCGTTAGATCAGTGTGAGTGAAACCTCAAGGCTAAAGCTCCGTTCTAGCTCAAGCGACTAAGCTCATGCGTGGGCTGTTGCGGTACAATCTAATCCGAAGTCTATCCTTCCCTTTTCCTCTCCCCTTCTCTATTTTTAAGAGATTCTAAGCTTTTAAGATTGCAATTTATTTCTAGCTGTTTATCGCGTATCCTCCAAGCAATCTCTGTCTCTTTCAATTATGGAAAAATTGAAGCAAAATCGATTCTATAGTTCAAATTTGAGCGAACTCTCATCTTCAGCCGAGTCGCTGATTAATTACGTTCTCTGTAATCAATTATATCTTTATCATTGTCGAAGTTACTATTTGGAAATCCCTGACAGTTGATCTTATTGATAAATTCGAGTAAAAGGTTTGGTAAAGTGAAAAAAAATTGGCTTGAACTAACCAAACCCGGCGGTTACGGGTAGCGAACGAAATATGTAATTCAGTTAACTCAAAACGTGTATCAAAATGGAAACAAAAATTGCATTCCCATAAATACGAATATCCTTGACCCAACAGAGTAGAGAATCCGTTCAATTGAAAATTACATTGTTTTGATTCTATATTTGGTAAAATGCACTCAATATGCGATTGTATAACCAAATGGTTTAGTTGAATGAACAAGTTTATATTTTCTATGCAATTCAGATGTTGTTCATCGGAAAAGAAATGCACTCAATATAAAGCTAGAAAGTTTCAATTGAATTAACAAAACATTTGATGATATGCAATATTTGCTCAAGCTACGAGGGCTTTTACTCAACTAATTAATCGTGAGATTAAACAGTTAAGTTAAAATTTAACTTATTTATACTTGCGCCCATAAAGAGCACGAGCACTAGTAAAGTACAACGGCGATCTCATTCAAATATGTAGTCTTTACTGTCTTTAGTCCATAGAACTGCGCGACCACAGAGCGCGGGTAATGTTCCATTAATTTAAAGTTAGGGGACTCTGATGCTGGTAATACACTGGTACTTATCGGTGCCCAGTGGCGGTCTCGCTGGCGCGAGAGCGCCCGCCGATCGTCGCCACCTTACGGATCTTAGGCGAAGTGCCGAGATAGTGGTAGTTACTATACGTACTATCGACTAAATGTATTGTGGCCGCATTGAAATATTTAGTCAAATTTATGAAACAATTTGATCGACTTGAAAGCATTTACTATTCTTTTTAACCGGATGAATATAGCTCAAATTAAGACCAGATTTTGTTGTTGAGTCGAAACATACAGTTAAAACAATGTTATTTACCTCCAGTAAATGACTAGATATTCGATTGAATGAGAAAACAAGTTGTTGAATCAATCGCGTTTGAAATCATTTTGATCCAATGTTGTAATTGCGGTAAATGCATTCGAAACTACGACACCAATCAAATCAAATATGTGACGATTGATTCAAACAAATTTTCCGTGATCGCAGCTGGGTGGTTGATATTACTAAACCTTTTTTTTCGGTGTGTGTTCATCTTTTAATAGATACGCTTCTTTAATTATATAATAAATAAATTATTTTAATTGAAATTCTAATCATATGATAGAGGTGGGAGTTGATTTCCTGCGACCCCTCAAAAATCATTCTCGTGGTGGTCAAAATAATTTTCAAAAAAATCGCCAGAACGGCTGAATTTTGGTATTCAAGTCGACTCGGTCCATTCACCGGCTTGCGATTCACTTCAATAACAATCTATGTGAAATACTGTATGTATATACATATACCTATATATACAATATATTATACACCGTGCATAATAAAATACCATACGCGTTCATCGTTCTCGTGGCCGAACGGTGCAATAAAATAAATGCACCCGGCACTACACAGATATCGCGTAAATAACGTCATCTTACCGTAAATTGGACACGCGCTCGTATATAGAATCGGCGTGCCGTCGGCACATCGGTTCGGCATGCATGTATTCACATGTGCATTGCCGATAGCGACTGTATATGCGACTTGCGGACTCTATCCCTGCCTCTGAGTGTGCGTCGAGGAGAATCGGCACGACCAGAAGCCGAAGTGGCTTATCTACGAGCCTCCCGGTACCGTAAACTCGTACTGTACGAGAAAACACCAAGTGCATCGAGCCAATATATATATATATATATGTATATATCCTCTCTTACCTGTCTTTGTGCGAAGCCCCTTCCTCGTTCTTCTTCCAATAGTCTTTGAGTCCCATCGCTCGGGCGTTGATCTCACTTTACAGGTGCGCCAACGAGAGAGTTCGGCCAACGAACGCGTAAAATCGGTAGTATCGATGGGTACGAAAAAAATGTGCTCGTACCAATACTCAGTGGCATTGGAATGGCGATGAACAGATGGGAGATAATGGGAAACTACACTCAAGATCCTCGGATTACGGGAGAGAACGGGGGAATTACGGTCATGGGGTAACGATGGTCACTTCATTTACGAGAAATCGATGGTCGAACTTTAAAAATCTGCCAAAAATTGAAATGTCATCGTAATTGGATGAATCAGTCGGGATTTTGAGGCTCAAACGATCCCGAAGAGAATGAGCTCAAGTTGAACTCGAAATCTTATCGAGAAAGAAAGTTACGGTCATTCTAGTGAACACAATGGATTTTGGCCAAAATGCCCTTAGCGACGTATAGACACATATGATATTCATCTACAAGAAACTGGGAGGGAGTTTTATAGTATCGTCAACATTGCTAGAAATTACACTGAAAAGACTTCGAAGAACGTTGCGGAGAGACTTGAGAAAAATTAGAATAATAAAAAACGCTGAACAGCATCGTAAACTCGGTGGATCGGCTAATTTTTCGAACTTTTAATCGACATGATATTTCTGAAATAGCGGAGAATGCTCGGCCGTGGAAAGCTTTTAAATGCGACGAATATGTAAAATTATGACGATATAATTTTACGACTCCATGATATTAAATTCCGTCGTAGACGCATGAATGAAAAATGAAGGCGCGCTGTTCCGACTGACTTGCGGAATTCGAAAGCCGATTAATTCAAATTGTCGGCATCGATTTTTCACGCTTTAGTTTATAGTTTTTCCAGCGTCAATTTTTACTAAAACCGAGCTGCATATGGAAGAGAGCGGAGGCGGAGGAGGAAAGCAGGGGGGGTGTGCAGTTTGTCTCTCGAGCGCTAATTGACCGAATTATGGAAAAGCTTAAGCCGGAGAGGTCAAGTGGCGTTACAGGGGTGAGGGACCGAGTCCGAGGGGCAGAGAGGGACCGAAAGGTCTGATGTCATCGTCCCATTATTCAAGTTGCACGAGCTTGTACGTCAGCGAGTTCCATGTGACGGAGCAAAGAGGGCAAAATGGACACCAGCAAACATAGAAAAAAAATCCAAATTAAAAAATTTAGGAAATTATATCATTATAATTTATATTTGATATAATCGATCATATATTCAAATCAATATATAATCAATATATATAATATTTCTAATAAAATAATAAAATAATATATGGGGCATTCCATCCCAAATTGGACAGTTTGAAAAACCTTTTTTTTTATTTCCTCAATTTTTTAAATATTTTTTAGTACCCATCAAAAGACCCTTTCTGTTAAATTTTGAGATTTTTTTATTACCCGTTCAAAAGATATTAAATCAACAAGAAAACCGCTCTTTTTTTGGTATTTTGGTCATAACTTCTTTAATAATGGTCCAAATTGAAAGTTTTTTTTTTTAATTTTTGTTTTTATGCCCTTTTTCGACAAAAATACAAAATAAATATTTGACGTGTTTTTGAATGAGTTTATTTAGTTTTAAACTTTAAATCGCGTTTTTAAAAGTGACTGTCATTTTTGATTTTTTTTTTAAATTTTTATTTTAAACATCTATCTATTTAACAATTTTTAAGACTAGTCCGATCGTGGGATTTCCATAACTACTATGTTATTTTTATTTTGGAAAATAATTTTTTTTTTTAATGAATTATTATGAATACCAATTTTTGTTACTGGATAGTTTTTTTTTAAATATTTGGAATATATTTTGACCCTTTTTTATTGTTAAAAGGTTTTTAAAATTAATAAATAATCGTTAAGTCTGTTTATGAACAATAATAACAACAGTTTTTATTTATTCACGTATTCTTTTTGAAAACCTTACATCTACGATTATTTCCTGAATGAGAATATTCCTTTGCCAATACGTTTCCGTTGCTCATTGGAATAATTGAATGAAATTTTTGTGACCGCCTGTGATTGACTTCGCAGTATTTTATCGCAAATATTATCTTTTGCATCTGAATAATGTTTCTCAGGTGAAAATTTGACAGCAATATTCGGTAGACTATTAAGGTTCAATGCCCACTCATACAGTTCTTGAACTGCTGTTATCTGCTCATCGATTAATTATTAATATTAAAAATGTGTTAACAATGAAAAAGTGTCAAAATTAATTCAAAGGGATTTAAAAAAATACTATACAGTAACAAAAATTGGAATTCATAATAATTTATGAGAAAAAAAAATTTTAATTTTCAAAAATCGAAAAAAATAGTAGTTATGGGATTCCGCGATCGGACTAGTCTTAAAAATTGTTGAATAGATAGATGTTTAAAATGAAAAATTTGAAAAAAAATCGAAAATGACACTCACTTTTAAAAACGCGATTTAAAGTTTAAAACTCAAAAAACTCATTCAAAAACACGTCGAATATTCTTGTTGTATTTTTTTTTTAATAGGCCATGAAAAAATAAAAATTTTGAAAAAACAAACTTTTCACTTTGACCATTACTAAAGAAGTTATGACCAAAGTACCGAAAAAAGAGCGGTTTTTTTGTTAATTTAATATCTTTCGAACGGGCAATCAAAAAAATCTCAAAATTGAACAAGAAGGGTCTTTTGATGGGTACTGAAAAATATTTAAAAAATTGAGGAAATAAAAAAAAAGTTTTTCAAACTGTCCGATTTGGGATGGATCGCCCCATATATAATTGATATATACATAATTAAATCTAGAATTGTTGGTAAAATAAAATTCTCTAAAAAAAAATCTCTCTAAAACCCTCTGTAATATTCTCTAAATAAAATTCTCTAAAAAATTTGAAAAATAAAAATAAAGGAATGGCGTCCATTTTGCCCCTTTTTTTCCCTGAAAGTCAGCCGGAGCCGGAGCTCCTCTCTTGCGGCGGGCTTTTTGCCCGAGCGAATAATCGAGTTCACGGGATCCGGGCAATGTAATATCTCGAGTGCATCTCTTGTGTAATATGTATGCACAGCCGCGTGCCCGAGTAACTCATTGTGAATGTGCCGAGCCGGCGTATGTGTAACGCTGAGAAAAAAATATAATAAAAAAGACTAAAAGGAAGCATTGTCCTTCGCGTATATTCCGCACGGTGTTTGATATAGATGGATATAATGCAACGTAGGAAGATTGCTTCTCCGGAGTCGCGCGGGAAGTCTATTCGTTGCCCTGGTAAGGCTTTGAAACCGATTAGTACATTCGATAAGGATTGTACTCCTTGTTAGGTTGATCGCGGAGGCTTTTGTGCGTGCATGTTCCCTCGCGTTCGTGTCTGTGAAGGAAAAGGAAGGGATAGAGAAGAGAACGATGAAGGAAGGAAGGAAAAACCGGTCCATTTAAAAACGCTAGATCACGGCGTATATTGGATTACTCGGGATTAAAATCTCTGGGATCACTCGGAAGGATCACTGGAAAATTTTGATTGAATTTCGGGGAACTCGTATTTATTTGCAAATAATCGATGGATAAATTTGCGAAGAGACGCGCTGTGGTTTTGGATCCATGGATCATACCACTGCCGTGATCTAGATACACTGAGAGAAAAAATTACTGAATTTGAGAACATACATTTATTTGTTAAATGAAAGTATTAATTCGGATATATTTATTTGTTGAACCAAGAAAATCACTCTTCATTTAAAAAAATATTTTCACGAATACATTACTCCATTATATTAAACTCTTATTTAATAGTAATAATTAAATGCATAATAGATTTGATTAAATTTGTATTCATTGGATTAATTACATTGTTCGCATCATAAACATGAGATTATTTGAATCTAAAAAACGACTTCAATACGAAATTTTTTTTTTCGAACAAAATTATTTCTTTGCAATAAATTCATCATTATTTTACTTCTAAAAATATTTCTGTAGTATTTTCAATATTTATTGGATATAAAATTGATTGTGATTATTTGAAAAGAAGCTGTGTAGTAAAATAAATAACACATTATTGTATTCCAATAGAATATTTGTTTGGAATGATGAAATATTTATTTCCTTCAAGCAAAGAACTATCATTTCTAAAGTATACTTTAATAGTATACAGAAGTTGTTAAAAATTGAAAAACTGGTTTTTTAAATGTTTTCTTATACTCGAATCTTCATAACTCTTAACTTTTTTCAAGTGCACAGTAGTAGTCGATAGCGTAATAGGTAGCGTGTTAGGTAGTTGAGTAGGATAGGTATGATGGTAGGTAGGGTCGAGGGTTCGAAACTCAGTCGGACAGAGAAATTAGATAGGAGAATTAGCGCAGATTTGTCTTTTTTTTCTATTTATCTCTTTTTGGGGTCACTGAACTATGCATATTAAATTATTTGGCAAGGGCTATATATTTTTTATAAAATGTTTAGCAACAATTACTAATAAACACACATGTGATTGAATCAATCATTTTTCCTGTTGATTGGACTAATTAATTTGTTTATTCGACAAATTTTTTTTCTCAGTGCTTCCTGTATCAAAAGACATGTATGTTTTGAATGATAAAATGTGTTCTTGATTCAAACAACATATTACATATAATTGATAACATATTGTTAGATTCAAGTAAATTCATTTATTCATTTATTCATTTATTGAAACAGAAATTTCTGGAATTGACTGAAATAAATGAACCAACTAAATATATAAGGGAACCAATCTAATAGTATGTTTTGGCAAATAATGAAAAAAATGATTTTTTGCCTTCACAACTTTATTTCATTGGTTCTAGTATTTTTTTCTCTCAGTGTAGATCAATCGCCTCGATATTAAAAACAGCGCCATTAAATTTGGATGTTTTCGACTTTGTTTCCAATTCGATTCAAGGTTCTCGGGGATCATTTTACCTCAGATGCGGGATCATTTTGCCCATAGGTATATACAAAATGATTGTTTCGTAGAAGATCAATTTAATGCAAAGTATCAAAGAGATGATAAAAAATTGTATCTTGAGCCTTCGCATTTGAAGCGAGGATTTCACAACCAAGGATATCCCGTTTAAAATCATAAATTTTCCAATGACTCCGCGTCATTAATTTCAGACCTGCCGCGGATAAATCGCGTTCAAAAGAAAACGCACGTCTATATTATAATCACGATTTTCCATAGAGTTTCTCAATTCTCGCACCTGGAGGAACGATAAATGACGAGAAATCGAGGAGAGCAGAGAGAAGGATGTTTATCGGCGATCCTCGCTCTTTGTCTCACACGCCGGGGACTCATGTAAGAAATATATTCACGGCACGGCGTCGCATAGAAGTGCGAGAAGCTCGTGTGAGAAGTCGTTTTCCCCGATCGTGCGCATTTTGATCTATGCGCGATCAGCGCGCGGGGATAACGGATCATCTTGCAGTTGATGATGATCGTTGTCGTTACTTTTCACATGGTTCGTACGAAACCCAGAATTTATTCACCTCCTTTCGCCTATTTTATCGAGTGTCTCCTAATGACTCTATCGGCTCTCTGTGCTCAACGATCCTCTAATGAACGCTCCTGCACACCTCGCCAAGATCGCGATAGTGCCTGTGTTTGCGCCGCTCTATAGATTTATGCGCTTTTCAGGATACAGATTTAATCTCTCGCTCTTTCCCTCTCATTCTTGCGCATTCTCCATGCTGTTACATCCTTCTACCGAGATACGCGCGATATAGCGGCGTAAAACGCGTACGGTAGTTACTTTATTGTTTGACTCTGCCTGACGCGCTGTAATGGCGCCGGGAATGCCACTTTAAACTCCCGTGGAAATAAAGTACAGTCGAAAGTAAATTTTTCGATGCATCAAGGATATTCACATTTACGGTCTATGAATTCTGCCGGTGGGGGTCGAAGAGTCGACTAAGCAATATTTCGAACGGCCGAAATCCCGAATTTTCCGATTACGAGCGTTGGAATAACGAAGCGCCGAAATCCCGATCGCCAGAAAAGAGAAAGTCGAAAGAGCCGCCCCATGCGTAAGAGAGAGAGGAGGCGCATCTCTCTCTGTCTTACGCATGGGGCGGCGATCTCCGCTTTCGCATTTCTGGCGTTCGGGATTTCGGCGCTTCGTTGTTCGAACGTTCGTAATTGTGAAATTCGGGATTCCGGCCGTTCGAAATATTGGTTAGTCGACTCTTCGATCCCCACCCAATTCTGCATCCCAAATATATCAAATATATGACGACTGTTCTTTATTTTCATGGGGGAACGTCTCTCCAATGTGCAAAGAAGATGTTTCAAACACAAAAACCGTAATTCGTCAACGAGCCAGAGAGATTTCCCTCGCAAAGTGTTGACCCAAGATAGAGGATCGATGGGAAAGCAAACGATGAGTCGCGGAGACGCGAAATTTTGTAACGCTGTAGCAGCGAATTCAGAATCGCGTTTGTAATGAGAATAGGATTTATTGTACATCGACCGAGTGACTTTTACGTGATTAACAAATCTCGAACGAGTCCGCGGATACACGAGAATTTACTCAAATGCAACGAGCCGCGAGCTGCGAGCCGCCGAAATCGCTTTTACAGGAACACGGACGCACACAAATGCACACCTCGTTAGCCCAGTTTCCCGCAAACTCTCGCAATACGCATATTGGTACATCGAATATACGGTAAAAGAGAATTTTTACCGAGCGAGCAATGCCACAATCCTGTATCCCATGTTACACTTGTACGCGGATATATAATATATATTATTTGTACACTCGAACGCTGATAACGATCGTTACAGTGATCGGCTATTGCCGTTTCTATCTGTGCGCGCGTTTCCGTCCGGTTCACTCTTTTACATCGATATTATACTTCACGGTTTACATCCGGAAATGCCTATTTATTACAGTCCACGGTTGCAAGGATAATCTCACTTTCCTGTATCGTGAAAATAAATTTAATAATCGATTATGTGCAACAAAATCGATACTTTGTAATCATAGATCACTAATATCGGTTTATTGTCTCTCGAATATTTTGTTTTCTTTTTTCAAAAGTCATTTTTAGTTCACACTTTCAGTTTGTTATTATATTTTCATTTTTATTTTATGCAGAATAAATAGTAACTGAAAATGCCTGTTTATTACTTCAATCCATGTGGTTGCGACGAGAGTCTCATTATTGTATTTCCTGAATTTAATAATTTAATTTGCTAATTTAATAATTCATAATATGCACTAGAATCGATCCTCTCTCGCCTAATTATTTTTTATCTTTATTTAAATGTTATTTATCTGTAACTACAATAACTATAATTATTATTATTTTAATAGATTTCATAAAAATATATTTAATAATCCATCATGCGCAATAGAATCGATACTTTGTAATCAAGGGCGACATTTTTGGTACTATTTCTCTCACGAAATCATTTTTTCTCTTTTTCAAACGTCATTCATGTGTCTCGGTTGATTATTGAGACAACGACGACAAAAAAAACCACGTGTGCGAGATTCTCAATGAAAAGAGACAGCTTGTGGGAGCGAAGTTGCCAGTCATCGTTACGCGGGTCTCTCTCTCTTGGCCCCGAATTTTCTTAATTATTCGTGAGTCGAAATGTGTCTGCTCGCGGGTGATACGAGCACCGAGTAGATCCCTCCATCCACATCGGGTTGCATTAGCGTAATTCGCTTTTTTTTTTCGAACGAACCGTTCCCCGACAGAAAGGCGTTCTACTCGAGGCAAACACACACACGCACACACACCAACGTGTGGTTGGATTTTTTTTCCCTTCCTCTCCGCTGTCCTGTCGGACCAAGTGTAATTTAATAGTCGCGTGATGGGCGAGTGATTTTACCATGAAAGTAAATACGACCTCGAGAGAGCACTGGAGTCTCATTCTTGAATTCGTCACTCTGCGATTAAGGACTCGATGAGGATTATTCCTGTCTCGGATAGATACGATTTTTCATCTACAAAGACATCTTTGTTCGTTCTCAAATTTAAAAATTAATCTGGGTTTGATCGAGGACCGACGAGTGCACTTTCTTATGGGAAGAGAGACTCGATTATTCGACGTGAAATTAATTTTCACGTCACATTATAAGGATCATTGTGTCATGTGGATGACGATGGAGATAGCGCAGAGAAATGGTACATTTGGAGCTCTACCAGTTATTTCTCTACCAGAAATAACTACCACAATAAAACACTAACCTTGATATATCACAAGTCTCCGGCTTGTGAACTCGGCCGGTCACTTACCGACGTTGTAGTCCTTCCTAACGAGGAAACACAGTCACACGGTGGTCGTAGAGCTGTCGAGTGTGTGTAGTGTTTTATTATGGTTACACATGTATTTCTGGCAAGAAACAAGAGGTAGAGATGTAAATGTACCAAATTGAAAACTCCAACTCCAATTTTGGACTCCAGTCTTTCCTTTGGCTCATTTACAGCTCTACCATTTATTTCTCTAGTAATTCTCTCTTTTCGTGAATCGAAAAAATGCCACAAATAGATTTTTCACGGTTCGTCATTGCGTGAAAAAAATCATTATCGAATGGGAAGCGTTATTCGTAAGTGAAATGAGTATGGGAAAAATTTAGAACCGAGTTCTTTCGAATGGAAATGGTTTAGAATGGCTTATTCTCGGTGAGGAATTATTCTCACTGGAAACGAGAGAACGGAATAATGGATAATCCGCGATACAGTACATACCTCGATAACTCTCGATAGCATCGGTGCACATGCACCTCGTGTCCTGCGGAATAAATGCTCTCTATCTCAAATATAAGAGAAAAAAATACGTAGGTCTGCCGTAAGTCTGGTCGTTGCTGCTTTAAGGTAATATATATATACACAGATATATGTATATATCTAGGGCAGGTAAGAGTTTAGCAACGCGTTACGATGAGGAGGGGACAGACTTTTGCACGGCTAGATTTCTCAACCGGACTTTATCCGCAACGTGTGTGTTTCGAAGCCGCCGCGCGTCGTATATATGCGAGCCGTAGGTGGTTTTACCTCCGGGACTCGTTGTAAAAATTTACACGTGTATTTGATCCACGGCATGTCGTTGAAAAGTTACTCGAGGCAAGACCAAAAAAATATGTAATTTTGCGACAAAAATTCAGGATTCTGAATGGTGATATTTCGTTTCGATTTCCTTTTGATCTTTTTTAAAAAATTCTGCTTAAACGAAGAAAAAAGTCGTGTTGGCAAAAAATTAAAAAATAATTTGAATTAATTAAATTAAATTAATTGAATAATAAGATTACAAAAAATATCATATTTCATTTGGATTTCCGTCGCCATTTTCATCCCTTTTCTCTGTCATCATGAAAAAGGATCCTCAACGATGTCAAATCAATAAAAAGTCATGCAGAAAACAATCGCAGGATTCAAACGCGCAAAATAGCGTCATCGTGCGAAATGATACTCCATTCGTCAATGACATTTCCACGCTCCGGAGTAACAATTGAATTTCGTCCGGTTTGATTGAATTGAGTCTGAGGAATTTTGCGAAATAAAAAGTGAACAACGTGGGAGTGGTCGTGCGAGTCTCTCTCGATCTTAGACTATGAAGTTCCAAGCGCGCGCCTCCATCCTGCGGGGCACGAACGAGCGATTCTTCCCACGGCTGTTGACATGTTTTGTGTTCATTAGTCGAGATCGCGAGTCTCGTTGTTGCGGCTGCAGAATGATGCAGAGAGGGAACAGTGGCAACGGCACCGAGCATCCAGAGACCGTAGCTCCTTTTTTTGCCTTTTTTTAAGCCAGTCCAAAGAACGAGGAGGTAAGCGCTGGAGGTATATCGGCAGTTCATGACGGTCTCTCACTTGTATTTGCACCCACAACCTTTTGCCACGAGCGTGAGAGCAATAACAACGTGCAAAGTCCGCAAAACGACGTACAAACATAGAGAGACGTCGAGGCCTTTGAAATTTCGTTATATTTCGCATATTCCAAGTGCCAACACTATTCGGCCCTATCTATATTTTATTCTCGGTTAACTTGTTGGATGTCCTGGGTGATGAATTTACAAGGTTTGCCGAGCTCGATAAAAAAAAAATATATCATGTCATCATGATATCATGTCAGCCATGTTGACAGTAGTGATTTTGAGAAAAACGTCATAATATAGTCCGATTTGCTTCGATCAAAAAAATTTGATTTTTTCAATAGTCTAGACCAGAATACCGCCTTGAAGTTACGCTCCGACGTGACTGGCGTCTCTGTTACATCGCTAAAATAGCTATGTATAACTATAAAAACTATAAAATATATTCTCAAAGGTCTGCATTTTAAGAACATGCAAAAAAATTATTTTTTTCAAAATTCGAGACCAGAATACCGCCTTAAATCCCGAAAAAGCGGGATTTAAAGAGAGCGAACGATTTTCGCGGCGAAAGATGTTACAGCGACGAGGAGGAACCCGCGGTCTTTGTAAAATTATTAATAACCGTGTAATGAGACTCTTGGGTCTGTAAAGATGGGCCTGACTGATGGGAAAGACTCGAGGGAGGGAGAGGATAGAGTCGCTTGCACGAGCAAGTGCAATCGTGTAATGATAGCTTTCACGTGGCGATCATTCGACCCCGAGACAAGTGCAGAGTAGAGCAACTTACGGGCCCAAAGTTACAACAATGTTTGGCGCGTAACGATCCTTTAATAATGGAGCCTCCCGAGCAAAACGTCCTGAAATCGGTTCGCTTCAGACTTTTGGGCCGTGTCTCATCCAAAAACTTATCGCGACCTGATCTACGTTTCTCAATTTTGAGCACATCAAAGAGTAACATTTTAGCAGTTTATAAAAATTGTTATAAGCATACACGAGCAATATTTATAAGAATTCAAAGTTCCAGAGGCTGACTCTCCGCTTGCCTGATCCGTTTATCAATTTTTCCCCGTTGACTGCGATCTTTCACCATTGAATAAGCTCAAGATGCGACGATACGGAATTAAGGGAGGTCAGAAATTGATCAGCTCGATCTGGAATACAGGACAATACTGCAACAAACTGTATACGCTTCGCTGGAATAATATCCTCGGCTGATACGACCGGCAATCCTGCTCTGTCTTATTATAATCGCGCAAGCTTGATGGAAGATTGAAGAGGCCGCACAGCGACGTTCCTTCTCTCGGTCATATTCCTCGTGATTGCATTTGTATGGATCAGATCTTGTCGACTGGGAAAGTTTAACCGGTGAATACACCGCATAATGCCGAGAGTTCCGCTGCTTCTCGAGACGCTGAACATATCCTGTTGGAGAATTAATCGCGATGCACGCGAGTGATTGAATTTGTAAAAAAGAAACGGAGAAATGAATTTTAATCGATTCATCAGTAGAATGCACTCGCAGGCAAGGCAGAGTCCATCGGTTAGTCGTCTCTACTTTGTCGTCGTTTCGTCTTTATCTTGTTATTCCTCTTCCTGCTGCTGGATTTCTCGCGATGAAAATGTTTGCCTCTTGTCATTGAGCTCGTACTCAAGTCACAGAGAATTTTTTCTTACCGCCGGAACACCGCTTTAAAGTGATATGAAAAGTCTGAAAACCAAAAAATCTTATTTTCATAGTTATTCCTCGCTGATTGAGATTTTTAAAAACAAAGAAGACGATTGCCTGAATAATGCAGATTCTCATGATCGCCATTTTACCCCGCCTCTCCCATTACAGATATATTATGAAATGAATGGAATCCTTTTTGTAAAAATGATGATGACGAATTTCTTGAAATATAACTAAATATCTTGACCGTTCGACTATATTTTGTGCGCAGTGAGATTCGTTCGGTGAAGAACAGCTACTTCAGATCATGCGGGTCTCACGAGGGCACGATCTCGTCCTTCTGCATGTACTTCTTTCGAGCTGTGTATGCACACCGGCAGTCGCGAGAGATCTTAACGTCAGCGTCCGAGTTTATTTAAATTTTAAATAAATGCGATAAGTGGCTGCGCTCTCTCTCTTTCGCAAGAGCGCAGCGGAGGCACTTCAATACCGCTCAGAGTACTTGCCTGTATAATGGGCCCCTCCGGAACTCGATTTATACTATTATATACATACATTGTACGTGGTGATGGAGCAAGAAGGAAGAGGAATGAATAAGGGACCGAGTCATCGTTGCCTCGGGCAATGTCTTATCTTTCGATAATCGTATCTTCGCGCCAGCTTACCGATGCAGTTTATTTTTCACCGTGAAAAAAGGAAAAATTGATAAATGGAAAATCGCGAACTGAGGAGATAGTGAAAATGGCAATTGGCATTCCATCTTGTTGTAATTTTCACCAGAAGGAATAGAGGGACAGAGAGAGAGACGTCGATAAAGCGAAATGATTCTCAAGGATATCCTTGAGAATCGGGTCATAGTTTTTTTTATTATTAAATATCAAACGTTGATGAAAATATTTAAAAAAGAAGGATTTGGATCCTTGAAATTACATCCTTAGGAAGACTACTAGGGGAATTCTATTCAATCGAGATTGCAGACTAAATATATTGGATATCATATTCGAAATATATTTAATGCATAGTTCTTGTATATAAAAAAATATATTTTGAGAACATAAAACTATATTTGGCCCCAAAATGTAGGAATTCAAGTATATTTCTCTTTCACCGCATATATTCGATATATATGGGTCAAAATGCCAATTATAGACGTCGGATCCGGCCTCACCCCCTCAGATCTTTTCGCATTTTTTTTAGCTGAAAGGCCTCATTCAAAAACACATTCCCAAATTTTTTCAGATTTTTTCCCCTTTAATTTTCGTAGTTATTACATGGGGTATTTTTACAATTTTACGTCTAGTTTGACAATTTTCGTTTTATTCATTATGACCCGCCATCTTCCACCACAATAAAAAAAATCTCAAAATAGTACATTACATCACTCGGCGTAAAAACATTTTCTGACGAGTGTGAGCTTGCAGGACGAGCCAAAGGCGAGTACGATATTTTATATCACGAGGTGCAATGTGGACGTTTTCACGTCCGCTTGCGGACGTAAAAGCATCCATTATTGTACTGAGTGATATAAAATAGGATTCTTGCGTGAAAAAGTCTCAGCTTTTCAAAAAAAAATATTGTTTTTTTGTTTATGCACTTGGAAAGCTCTTAAAATTGAGCTTAAAGTCTAAAAAGCTGTTTTTTGGCCGTTGCCCAAATTTTGAAAATTTTTTCAATATTTTTTTCGAAAAACTGAGACAATTTTACATGGAATATGTATTTTCCGAGATGGGTTCTCCATAAACATACGAGAAATGAATGAATGAACAAAAATTGATTTTATTAATTTTTTTTGTCATCTTCCGTTATGATAAATTTTTTTTGAAAAAATACATTTTTTGAGTAAAAAAGTCTCAGCTTTCCAAAAAAAATATTTCTTTTCCGATAATGCCTGTGAAAAGCTCTCAAAATCGAGTTTTAAATCTAAAACGCTGTTTTTTAGCCATGGCCCATATTTTGAATTTTTTTTCCATATGTTTTTCGAAAAGCTGAGAAACTTTTACATAACATATGTCATTTTTAAGGTGGGTTCTAAATAAACACACGAAAAATAAATTAATAAACACATTTTAATTAATTTTTTCGTATGTTTCTCGTATGTTTATTTAGAACCGACCTTGTAAATGACAAATGTTATGTAAAATTTTCTCAGCTTTCTGAAAAAAAAATATGGAAAATACGGGCAATGGCTAAAAAAACAGCTTTTTAGATTAAAAACTCGATTCTGAGAGCTTTTCATAGGCATTATCGGAAAAGCAATATTTTTTTTGAAAAGCTGAGACTTTTTTACTCAAAAAACGTATTTTTTCAAAAAAAAATTATCCTAACGGAAGATGACAAACAAAAATGAATAAAATCAATTTTTGTTCATTCATTTATTTCTCGTATGTTTATGGAAAACCCATTTTACCCATGTAAAATTGTCCCAGCTTTTCGAAAAAAATATTGAAAAAATTTTCAAAATTTGGGCAACGGCCAAAAAACAGCCTTTTAGACTTTAAGCTCAATTTTAAGAGCTTTCCAAGTGCATAAACAAAAAAACAATATTTTCTTTGAAAAGCTGAGACTTTCCCACGCAAAAAACCTATTTTTAAAAAATTTTTTTATCGCGGTGGAAGATGGCAAGTCATAATGAATAAAACGAAAATGGTAAAACTAAACAGACTACCCCATGTAATAACTGCGAAAGTTAAAGAGGAAAAAATCTGAAAAAATTTGGGAATGAGTTTTTCAATGAGGAATTTCAGCTAAAAAAAATGCGAAAAGATCTGAGGGGGCGAGGCCGGATCCGACGTCCATAATTGGCGTTTTGACCCATATATATAATATATTTATTATATATTTTTAATATATTAAAAAATATATTCTCACGCAAACTCTATTTTCATGGAGGCTCGCCGGAACATGTTGCGCCGCAAAGGATATCAATCCGGCAATCCTTCCGCCAATATCGCTCGAGAAATAAATGCCTCGACGATCCTTTAGCTTCCTCTCTATCGCAGTTTTCCTTTCTCGTGTCTTTGCGAATTCTCAATGATCTCTCTCCGCAGTCGTGTGTCGCCGATCTTGAGTCGTGAATGCGATGTCCTTCCGTTCAAAAGTCCCGCTAGATCGAACGGGGGATTCTGGACCCAATG
Source organism: Alloplasta piceator (assembly GCA_946863875.1). Taxonomy (NCBI): domain Eukaryota; kingdom Metazoa; phylum Arthropoda; class Insecta; order Hymenoptera; family Ichneumonidae; genus Alloplasta; species Alloplasta piceator. Next base: position 861,900 of record OX333073.1, read on the forward strand.
AACAACCGGCAGACGCCGCGAACACGAGAAAACAGAGGCGGCAGAAGAGAGGAAGATATTGGGAAAAAAAACAAAATAAAATAATGTTTGGGGTATAAAAGTATCGGTGATTCATGTACGTCACGACACACGAGAGTCACTCACGAAGGTAGACGTACGATCGTCGTAGTCGTCTCTTATAGTCATTCCTGCCGGTGCTTTGCCCTCTCTTCCTCTTTCTATCCTCCTGTCTTTCTGTCTTTCTCCCTCGTAACTTCCTTTTCTGGGGTCCACGAGGAGTCTATTCAGTCGGGAGGAGCAAAGAGGAAAGAATAGAAAGAAGGACGGACTGTGCTTTCGTACTTGGGTCTTAAACGCACACGAAGAGCCAAAGAAGGACGAGGACGAAAAAGGGAACGTCCGATGAACGGGGTGAGCGAATGAAAAAAAAATGTACTCGTATTTGTAATAGAAGTACGAGGGGAATGATATTTAAAAAAAGCGATCTTATAAAAACGTGGTAAAATAGCCTCTGTGTGAGTGGACGAGAAATTGCAGAGGAAGGACAAGGAGCGGAGTGAGTTAGAGAGAGAGGGAAGGAGAGGAAATAAGTCGAGGAGAGGAAGGACCCAACCATATTGGGACCACGGAACTTTCAGCGTGTCTAAATCTCCGCAATTCCATGTCTACTTAATTCTCTACTTTCTTTTACTGTTTATCGCGCGCAATTGTCTCAAAAATCTCATTATTTCTTCAAAAGTGCGCCGTTTCTAAACAATTTGATTTTTTAAAAAATGCCTAAGGATATCTATAGCCAATAGTACGGAAATTATAGTTTTTTTTTATTTGTTTGTTCCAAGTCTTATATTTTACCAAAAATTTGATTTCGAAGATTGGCTCTGGCCGCCATCTTGAATTAAAATGATCTTAAAAATTTTTTCATTCTTACTGCAATATATGTTGAATGTACCTTCTGAAAATAAATCCTGCTCCTTTCTTCCAAAATAAATTCTCAAAGTTGGGCCCCTTTTTTCGACCGCTGAACTGATTCCAAAGTGCTTTTAGATACTTCAAAAATAAAAGTCGTTCCCATACGTGGTGAAAATAATTCAAATTGAATGTTAGTTCGTGATTGCGAAAAAGTTGCGAGCTTGATTCCGCGCGTTGACAAGGGGAAAAAAGGAAAGAGAGAAAATTACGGAGATGCGGAAAGGATCGGATGAAGGGTACGGAAGTTTATGTATTATGAACATACATATAACATAACGTGTAACAGCACGCTGTATAGTTTTCATGGTTTGCGCGCTGTGCCAACTTCTTTGCCAACTTTAAATATTCCCCGCAAGTTTTCTCGTACATCTCCGACGCTGCGCATAGCGCGGATAGCGCAAAACTTTCTACGTCCTTACATTATTCCTCCGTTCGCGTTTTCCTACGTCGTCCGACATTGCGTGCACACATAATTTCGCTCACCATCACGAAGCACGTATATTTCTCGCACGAACGAACGCACGGACGCCATTATTTACGTGTCTCGGCGCTGAGGGTAAGAAAAACAAAAAAAATCACCATTATGCATGTACGATGAATTCCAGGTCCGTTCGTCGCTCACTCTTCATCGCATCTCTTATTATTCTTTTTGTTGATTTTTTTGTTGATCCAAAATTTTATTGTAGTAGAAAAAATCATTCGTTTCCTCGAGAGAAAAATTATTTGAAAAGAATGAGAAATAAAATTAGTGAAAAAGGAAAGGGGAGAAAAATGGGAGCGAAATAATTAAACGAAGAATCTTGTACAGCGATGTCTTTACAGACCAGAGTTGGGCAGTATCAATTACATTTGTAATTAAATTACATGTTTAATTACATATTATTTTAAGCCATGTAATTGAATTGGATTCAATTGCTAATTACTTCGGTCATCGATCACCGAATGCATTTTAATTACATATAATTCAGAAGAATATCATACAATTACTTGTAATTGATGCTAGAAGTAATGCAATTACTTGTAATTGATGCTCAAAGTAATTCAATTACCTATTCTCGATGCTCGAAAAACTTGATATTAATTTTAGCAATTAGGTCTAGAGAACCTTTTTTGTAGGAAATCAAATTTCGAGAAAAATTTTTCTTTACATTTATTCGGTAAAGTTAATAATTTCGGAGATAACAGCAAAAACTGAGATTTCTGGATAAAAGTCAACGACCTCGTATCATCTCACCAGCGTAAGTTACACTTGCGCCATACGAGACACTTTCAACGATCGTTCAATGCTGCGTAAATTGCAACAAAAATCAATGCGATAGCATACAAAACCGCGGAGTGGTAAAATTTTGAAGAAAAAAATTTTTGATTTACGTGTATTTTAGACGGAAAAACTTTTGGAGCAAAGGGAAAGTCCTTTATATTAATATTGAGGACTGTAACTTTCAGGGAATTTTCTTTCAGACATATGTTTCAAAATTTCGGGTGGGCAGTGAAAGAAATAAAAAAAGTCAAAAAAACCGCCGTAATATATATAAACATGGTGAACACAAACTGGTATTGCAATATTTTTAAGCACAAACATTTATTAAAGAATTGAAACACAAAACTATTCCAATTCACGTAATTCAATTACATCATCGTAATTTAAATACAATATCGTCAATTAATTACTACGGTATAATTGAATTAAATTTGTGTAATTGAATTACATGGATGTAATTAAATTATATTGAACAACGATTTTTTTGGGCATCATTTCAATTTTGATGCTAATTACATCCCGCATTGTAATGAAATTCTGTACTAAATACAATGCTGAAAATAATTACCATCAAAATTCAAATTCCATTACAATGCTCAAAGTATTTTATCATCGAATAATTTCAATTACACATTTGCCCAACCCCGTTACAGACTATGACAAATCCTTCATTTTTTAATTATTTGAATTTCAATTTTTCATCGATAAAATCCCAAAGAAGCGAAATCACATCGTTTCCAAAACGATTATAACGTGGTCAAAATTTATTACCTTCATCCTTCAATCATTTATCCGCCTTATAGATCATGCATCCACGTTGGATCAATATCGCTGGGGGTTGAAATTGTCGTGCGGTATCTTCGGATTCAAAGAACTTGCTGGATCTGCATCTTTGCGCGTACAAATCATCCGGAGAATGATCCGGAGATAAAAAAGACTGAAGAAAATGATCCAGAGACGAATCGTAAAGTTCCAAGAGAAGAGACAAGCGGGGGGATAGAGAGGAGGAAAAAAAGGAATATGGGAAATGGAAAATAAGCGGTGGAAAGAGTAAAAAAAATGACTGTAATTTGTGACACGGATAAACATAGTTATGGCAGGTGTCCGGATAAAACGTTGTTGATGCTGGAACTGGCTTCGCCACCCAACACCGCGTGTCCGCCGCGACGACTCTCGCCCCGTCTTCAGACCCGTAATTTTCACGATCCGACGATTATTTTCTTCCTTGAGGGACGTATACTCTCTCTCTCTCTCTATATATATATATATAAGAGAGAACTCAATACTGTACACACTTTCTTCGTGTATGCACAGTAGCGGCTATAATGTAACTTGACCTGAAATTGCGGTTGCAACCCTTAAGAGGGTCATTAACAATACTTACGGAACGGCATCGTTTTCCTCGGCGGTGACGCGCGGTGTGAAATTCACCATAAAACCGGGCATGTTCTGTTAATCGACATCTGCATCGGGTTTCCTTTCACGCGAAATTCTCATTGCGATATCTCCGACAAAGTTTCATCACAGTATTCTCGTCAGGATGGTTTAAAGTGAGCCTGAAAGGTGTCATTACCGTCCCAACGACAATGTTGGATGGATTATTCGTCGCTCGTTAATTATAATGGAACAAAGAGAGTTCTTCGGAATTCCACGAGCGGAAAAGGGATCTCATCGTGGGATAGAATTGTTTATTTTATCGTTGTTTATTTGGATAAACGAAAGTTCTTAACTGAACGCCCTTCATCGTCCAAAAACTCGTGGAATCTTGATTTTTTAGGTCGAGGATTTCTTAACCAATCGAATGGGTCGTTGTAAATGCGCGTCGAGTTTATCGGCAACGGAACAACAACGGCGACAACAACAACGCTAATTCAAGAGACAGAGAGAGAGAGAGAGAGAGGGAGAGAGAGAGAGACTAATATATATATGTTATTCAGAAAATATATTATTACCCAAGAGCTATTACTCAATCTAAATTGCCGCTCGCCCGCGCGCTCGTACGCTCGGAGACAAATAACTAATCGCTTTGGCATTAGCACGAGCCGACTGAGGTTTTACAACCTCTCGCGAGATGTGTTGCTGCTATGTACACATTATGCATTTTCATTTTACCCACTCCGAATGATCGTTGGGAAAATGCGCGAGAGAGTCGCGCATGTAATGCGGCACCTTAGCGTGGCCGGGCCTAGATATATGTGTATATATATGGGTCATTCCACCAAATATTGACTAAAGTTCTGCCGAGCGGTCTGAACTCTGCATAACAAAAATTTTTATTGAAAAGTAAATAACAGAGAGAGCTTTCATGATATGTTCCGAATTTTTTCGTCGAACCCTTTCGAAGATACGGTAGATCGAAAATTGCAAGATTTGCAATTATTGACTTTGGATATTAAAAATTGTATCAATCCCTTGTAAAATTTCTAAAAATATATTAAATAATGATTTTTGTGTGAAAAAATCTCAGCTTTCTGAAAAAAAAATTTTCAATTTTCTCCAGTGTCGGGAAAACCCCGAAAAATGAGGTCAAAAAGTACAATACGCTTTTTCTGACAATGTATCATTTTTCATATTTTTTTCAATATTTTTTTCGAAAATTTCGAACTTTTTACTCGGGAAATATATTTTTTGATTTTCGGAATATTTAAAAATAAATCATAGCAAAATAAAGTTGAAAGTTTTGTGATAAATTGCCGATTTGTATTGTGCTGCCGTCACGGTCGTCGCACGAACTATCGAGTCAAGTTTGAAAATTTCTGTACAAAGCATTATATTCAGCGATTATGTAGTGAATATATATGTTCAAAGTGTCCCATGGAAAAGGACCTGGGGCCCATAGATATATATGATGTATTCCCTCTCATCGGGACTCCCTTTTAGCCCGAACTCTTTCGAATTGCTTGAAACTTGAGTATGTTTCAGTGTTGCCTGAAAGTATATTGTACACCAATTTTCAGATCTCTAACTATAATACTCTTTGGAATACACCAAAAGTTGTATTTCAAACTTTTTGCATATTCGAGTATTATAGTTAGAGATCTGAAAATTGGTATACAATATACTTTCAGGCAACACTAAAACATACTCAAGTTTCAAGCAATTCGAAAGAGGTCGGCCTGAAAGTGGGTCCCGATGAGGGGGAATACCTCATATATGTATATATATATATATATGGGCCCCGGATAAATGCGCTGTATCGGCGGTGAATTTTTGCGCCGTAAAAATTTTGTATTACTTCACGGGAAACCCCGACCGACTTTGCTCATCCGGTGCAAACATCTCTCTCGCATATTATTTCTTGTATGATTTTTTTAATATTTTTTTTTTACAGCAACATTCTCGTGCTCTCCATAACAGAGTCTCTTAGCAGGGATAAATATAATCCATGCTCTGTGGCGATACGTTGAGGGGATGAGGGGGCAACATGGGCAATGAAAATGATTGAAGAAAATTTAAATTCAAAATATTACATAATGAGGGAATTATAATTATACTTGACATTGGTATACCTAAACAGACTCTCCCACGCAATACAATCAGATCTGGTTTTCGACATTTTCATGACAATTGCTTATCAGAAGTCGAAAAACTTTTCTCAAAATGGTCATTCTCATCGCACTAGAAAAAAACCGCTTGAAATACTCCAAAAGTATTATAATAAGACCACTTTTACTAAGAATAGTTGGATAATCCGAGGACAAAAGCAAAGCGCGGTACCGGGGGCAAAACGAGCCACTTCCAAAATAAAATAAAAATTGGATAATTCAACTACATACGATTTGAATTACTTTTCGCCAAAAATTTGCAAAAATACGCCAAGCTTGGTCCAAGTATCTTGTGAGTAATGTAAGAATCGAAGCAAATCGTTTTTTCAATGTTTCTCCTCGTTTTCTTGAATTTGTAAAAAAAAAAATTCAAGGTTCATTTTGCCCCCGAGAATTATTTTTTGACGCTAATCGATAAAAACCGTATTTTAAGACGAAAGGCAACGAGCTTACTGTGCGCAGCGTCTTAGCTGCACTATCGTCTCGTGGTGTCTATTTTGCCCCCTCCCCTCCCCAACATGCGGCAATATATAATAAGCACAGTTTATGCAATGCACTCACATACAGACTTGGATATATCGAAGAGAAGGAGAGACCCTTCCTGCGCTGGATGCAGAAAAGTGCACCGCGCTATGAGCCAAACCGCCGCTCCCTATTCGCACACGCCACTCACTTTTCTCTCTCTCTCTCTCTCTCTCTCTCTTTCTTTCTCGATATATACGCGTGGAACTCTTGCACAGTAAATTATTATGTTTACGATATTCTTACTTCGTCATGCTAACTGTCAAACGAACTGGTTTTTCTTTCCTTCCACCACGCGAGTCTCGAAAAAAAAATGAAGAAAATAACATTTTCCCCGTTTCCAGTGCCAATACTTCATCCATCTACCGAATAAGCTGTACGATTACTTGAAAATTATCGTCGAAAAATCATTTTTACTATCAAAAAATTCATCGTTATTATCGTAAATCGAATAATTAAAAAATTTGACGATGTGATTCGCGAACGAGAATATTTCTCTAATTGCCACGCAGGTTAAAGACATTTCAAGAAAAAGAGATTTCGAGAAAGAAAAAGAAATTGGAATCGAACGTCTTGGTCCATTAATATCTGAGATGTTCGATTTGCAATCTGGGATTTGCCTGACGCTTTTCTCTCACTCGCTTTTAGCTCGTCCAAAAGTTGCCGGATTTTTCTTGAAGCATCGCTCAAAGGGGATTCGTATTTTTGAATTCAAAATATTGAAATTCAGTGGTCGTTTTCAAATGCTTTTTTGAATCTCTTGTTTCTCGGAGTCTTTCAAACGCGTGGGCGGATTTCAAAAGCTTTCTATTAAGGGGTTATACGCAGTCAGGATTGAAAAAATCGATTTTTCACATTTTTACACTCGAACGTTTATCTTTACCAAAAAATGTTTTTCATTTTTGAAACAATTTGGGGTAAAAATTGTCATCAACAATCGACATTTTTTTTAAGCCGCCATTTTGTTAAAAAATTAATTATTCCTTCGATCAGATACTAGATTATACCTCATATTAAGGAAATCTTTTTTATTTTTGGATTTTAAATGATCCAGAGATATCGTGCTCACCGCAAGATGCCTTTTTTTAGAGGACCTCCCGGACATCGGCTACAGCGCCTTCGAGAATCATTATTTTTTAGAAAGAAAAATTTCGAAATAAAGTTTAAAGTTACAAAAATATGGATATAAATTTTTACGTTAATAAATTAAAAAGTGTTTCTAGAAAAAATTCTTGAAAAATCGCGTTTTCGACCTCCTGTCTGCGTATAACCCGTTGAGTCTCAAGTGACTGCAAGACAAATAATTCAGTCCGTATTTCTTTTTCGCATTTTGAGGATTTTTAGAGGCTCGAATTCGGACAGAATTACTCGTATATTTGTCATCCTGGATACGGGGGAGGCCCCTGTCTGTGGGACGTCGGATCATAATGCCCGAACCAGTCTTCCTTGCCGTATGTATAAGTTACGTATTCTTATCGCCCGATTAACATTGATTATCGTGGCGAACTGACGAGGCGAACGAGGCAACCGCTTTCGCGTTAATAAGCCAATTTATATATTATTATGCGGAATCGAATATGTGCGAGAATCCGAAAGAGGCGAAGAGACGAAGGAGCCGAGAGGAGCACCGGTTTTGCGACGCGATGACTCGACTCGTAGATCGCCGAGTATTGAAAAAAAAAAGAATAAAACGTGAATTCATCGACGATCCAGCGCAGGTAAAGCGATTCTCGAAGTGTCGCCCAAAGAAACGTCCAAAATCACCGATTGAATCTCCCATGATAGATTTGATCTTGAGGGCCTGAAACTGGGTGTTCGAGTAATCCACCTCCGCGACTTGGAAAAAAGGGATTTCGAGAAAAACGCCTTCAAAGTTTTCATCGCTGCGGAAAAGTTGAGAATTGAATCGTTAAAAATTTTTTTTTTCACTGTAAAACCTATTGGATATTATTTCTATGACTCTAAAGTATTAATTACGCCAAAAAAATGATTTTTCAAAAATCCTAGAGTGTAGTCTGACCCCTTAAATATAGCCCCTTAAATTTATTACCAAATTTACAGGAAATACGACGATAAACATTTAAAGATCATTGACCATCTCACTTCTTCAAAAACGATCTTAGTTTTTCAATAATTACGTAAAAATGATGACTTTTTTCGTTAATTTGTATGCTCGAGGTTCAAGAGGTCACCACTTGGAAAAAAAAAAATTCAAAACTCGACGATCATCAATGACTCGTGTTAACTGTAAACTCGAATAACCCGTTTTGTTTTTGGATTTCAAATGAACCGTTTCAGCTGGACTCCGCCAAACGTCGCGAATAAAATTTTATCATTTGCCGGGGGCCATATTTTAGTTGTTTTTCCTTATTTTTAGATAATTTTTTTTTTATAGGCTCTCATTATACGTACCTTCGCATTGAAAAATAATAATTTGCTTTTTCACCAACAGTTTGACAGAAAAAAAATCAGAATTCGGTCATTTGTTTTCAGGTCTGATATCAATAACAAAAATTAACAATAACATTCAATTGATTCTTACTTTTGCTACTGAATATCCAAATTTAATAAACAAAAATATCATTTCAAAAAAGACTAATTTCTCATTAAGCCCAAATTGCGCTGAAGTACGCGAAGAAAATGTGAGAATTTTTCGAATTATTGAATGTTTTTGCTCGGTTCGTCGCGCTATTCGTGATATTTTATGCGTCGCGACGTTAATTAGCGAGCTGTGGGCGCCTCGCGATGATGAGATCTTTGGTTATTGCCTTTTTTTGCCTCATTTCTTCCCCGACATCAAGAAGTGTATGAATCAGTCTTAAGTGCAGCTCGTCGTTGAGTTAGACAGGGTCAGCAGAACAGAGGCCACGCAAACACTCCTATAATAATTCGCAACCGGGGAAGGGAGTATTTCTCGTTTTTTCTCCTTTTTTCTTTATTATTCTCGCTCATTTATACACGTATATCTCCGGATAGCTTCTGAACTCGACATATTTCTCACTTCTATTCTCGTATAACCAGGAATCATCGCGTATGCGTGCCGAACGAGGGACAGGGCGCGGCTGCACGCACTCGAATCCTTTCGCACATCCTTGCCAAGTTATATTCGCTTCACAGTCCGCGCGTGCAACAAAGCCCTTTTTCTCGCATCCCTACATATTAATATACGTAAATATACGTATAAATATATATATAAAGGCGATAAAACGCTCCGTTGCACTCGTTCATTCATTTCTTTCCATCATAATTCAGCTTAGCCTCCTTCATTCAAAACACTCTGGGTTTCGCGCCTCTTTTGTCTCAGTCGTCCATTTGGTAAATTGATTTCGTAATGGCCGCGACTCATTTGAACACTCGTATTTCATTTTGCTCTCTCGCCAATTACTTACCTCTTCCTCGTCCCACCTCGAACTCACGTACCAAAACCGAAGGTTTTCTGCAAACGCCACTGATGAAATTGCGATATTATTACTAGAAACAGAGGAATGGACTTTCTTGATGCAATGAGAGGAAAAATAAAGGATTCGACACCTTGGTGGGTAGGTTAGGAGGGGGGGTATGGAACTCTTTAAAGGGCCTATACCATCAGGAATTTTTAGAGTTTTTTTATATTGGATTAATAAACTATTCGGGAATGATAATCAAAAGCTATTTTGAGACGATAAGCTTATAAATAATTTGTATGGCTTATGCATTGCGAAGCCTCTGAGCATTATTAATTGAGTTTTTAAGTTTTGGGGGTTTGCATCGGTTTCGAAGCATATTTCTTCTTTTTTTATGTAATAAATTAATTGTTTCATTCCAAATTTTCGGCGTATTAAAGAGTTACTTTTAAACAGTATTTTATAAAGTTTTCATTGAAAATTTTGAAAAATTCAACGACCTCGAGGTAGTGTAATTCTTAAGGATGTTGTCCCTACGAAATCTTTTAATTTAAAAATTGTCCAATGAATAGCTTCTTAATCGTCTTGAAATTTGTACACGACCGCCTGAATACTTCATGTAAAAACATATTAAATTTTCGGAATTCTATCATCATTACTTCAACCTCCTGAAGGGTTAAAATGAAAAATGATAAGAAAATTCTGAAAATTTGGTGTGTTTTTGTATGAAGTATTTAAGAGGTCGGGTAAAAATGTCACGACGATTAGGAAGCTCGTTATTAAAATATTAACATTTTGTTAACAACAATTTTTTAAACAAATAAAAAAAATATTTATCAATAAACTTCGTTTTGTTTCCGTTGCTTTCAATATAGTGTAGATATTAAAAAATTGAGAGGTCAAAAAAAAATACTCATCCTAAAGTTAAATCAGTTTCCATAAGACTACGTATAATTTAATTTAATTTGTTAACGTTAATTGTTCGATAACGAGCTTCCTAATCATAGTGAAATTTTTACACGACCTCTTAAACAATTCTTCCAAAAACATACCAAATTTTCAGAATTTTCTCATCATAAGCAATTTGGGACTCAGCATCCTTAAAAGAAAACAAAAATGGTTTTTAAATCGTCAATTGGAACGTCATTTTGCAGTAATTAAATATGTCGCGAATTTTATTGTTCGGTACTTGTTTTACAGAAATACAATGGGACGAAAAAAGGCCATACTATATATTTATATAAGGGAGAAAATTGGAATAGCGGCAAAAGATCTCGTCAAGAGCGTGGATAACGATCATTCGCAACGGTCAATCAGTCGCGATCTGGTGAGCGCATCCTAACCGGCCAACGAAAAATAATACACCCCAAATTATATATATATATATATATATATATATATATATATTGGGAACAAGTCCTGTGACGAAAGAGGGCAAAAAAGGCAAGGATAAAATAAAGAGGATGAAGAAGAGGACGAGGAATAAATGTTTAACGGGTAACGAGCTCGCGCGACCACCGTCGGTTTCCCTAATTGAATAATGATCAAAGAACGAGTGAGAAGCATAACCGATGACGTGTGTAATACGATGAAGAAAACTGATTGTTCGACGAGTCATGTTACGAGAACCTCGCCGTTCCCGCTCTTATGTATAACTTTCGCGAAGTAACGTTAACTAATGGATCGATGAGACAAGAAAAAAGAAATATAAGTATACATAAATCATAATTCCGCGATGATGATGATGATGATGATGATGATGATGAGAATTTCTTCACTCGATGCTCTCTGCTCTCCTTCGCATATCGCTTCGTTTCGGCCGAGGGAACCGATCGAAAGTGGAGAAAAAAAGTAGAAAGAGAAATAGCAGAACCGACGATATTGCACATTGAAAACTGATGAAGAAAATGAGAAACGAGAAGGGCACATTTACACTTCTGCCACTCAATTCTGTAGCAACGATTCTACCAGAATAAATCTCCGCCAAATAACAAGTCTCTCAAATAATATTGTTGCCACAAAATGTATTTACCACTTAACAGCTCTTCCACTTTATAAATGTCCCAAATTAAAAGTCTCAGGGTCCTTAATTCTGCGATCCCTTATTTACCGACCGCCGGGCGCTGTGTTTTTCATCGAGACGAGCTCCAACGTCGGTAAGTTACCGCCTAAGTTGACGAGCCTTGTAATCTGGTCGACTTGTTACGGTTACTGTTTTATTGTGTCAGAGATGTATTTCTGGCAGAGAAATAAATGGTACAACTGTAAATGTGTGCCCCGAGAAGTGATTTCTCGTGAAATATGTTGAGTATACTCAGAGCTTGGCGCGCGAGTACGTAAAACGTTGGGCGCGTGGGACACGCGTCGAATTGTGATCGTCGCTGTAGGTTTTATACGTTAGAAATGATAGTCGTTAGTCGAAACCGTACGCATCGAGAGAGAGTCCAGTGGAAATCGCTCGTAAAACCAGTTCGGACTCGGCGGAGAATCGAAGTACAAAAAAAAATGCAGATCTCGATTTGACGGGGACACACGATCGAGGAGAGTCCAACTATGACGGTCTTTCAACGGGATATACGAGCTAATTAGCATATAAAAATTATTTAAGTATTTATTTAATTTTTTTTTTTCGTACTTCTCGCAGATTTTACTGTCGCCGTTGAAATGTGCATCGTGCACCTTCGCAGGTGTATCTGTAGCGCCTGGTACGATTCTTATGCATTATGCAATCACTCGCGCTTGCATTGAGAAATGTGCAATGTAAAATCGTGAATTAATTTATGCTTATCACGAAATTTACGAAAATAATTGTTCTATTTTTCCGCAGTGTGCAAACACAATGATAAATCTTATCGCAAACAATAAATACATTGTTCTTGGAAAATACTCAGATGTGCCTTGGATTTTGATAATTCCCTTGAATTTATCAAAGATAATTATTAAATGATTAATTAAATTAAAATGCATTGTGCATCGTGGAAATATATTTTGAGACTTGTTTTTGTTCTGGATTACAAATTTCGTCTGCTCTTCGCTGAACCATTTTTTTCTCGATGAATGCATAGTTTTAAGGTGAAACCTCTGTCAGGTATACATTAAGAAGGGATTGGACATTTGGAAATTATAAATTCATCGAAAAAAAAGAAACTGACAGAGGTTTCACCTGAAGAGCGTTTTTCAGCGTATTCCCTTCTTCATGTACAACGGAGTGAGGTTTTATGGAGGAATATGAAGAAGCGAACAGGCTGAAGAACTCGTCGAAATTTTTAGAATTTCGTCGGTTCTTAGCTAAACAATTTTTTCTTATCGATAAATTCATAGTTTCCAGGTAAAAACTGTGTCAGTTGTACAAGAAGAAGAGAACACGCTGAAGAACCCGTCTTCATGTACAACTGAGGGAGGTTTTACCTGGAAGCTATTAATTCTTGGAGAAAAAAATATAATTGTTTACCTAAAAACGGACGAAATTCTCAATATTTCGGCATGTTTTTCAGCGTCTTCTCTTCTTCATGTACAACTGAGTGAGGTTTTACCTGGAAACTATTGAGTCTTGGAGAAAAAAAAATTGTTTAGCTAAGAACAGACGAAATTCTAAATATTTCGGCATGTTTTTCAGCGTGTTCTCTACTTCGTGTACAACTGAGTGAGATTTTACCTGGAAACTATTGATTCTTGGAGAAAAAAAAATTGTTTAGCTATGAACGGACGAAATTCTAAATATTTCGGCGTGTTTTTCAGCGTGTTCTCTTCTCCATGTACAACTGAGTGAGATTTTACCTGGAAACTATTAATTCCTGGAGAAAAAATGATTGTTTAGACAAGAACAGACGAAATGCTAAATATTTCGGCGTGTTTTTCGGCGTGTTCTCTTCTCCATGTACAACTGAGTGAGATTTTACCTGGAAACTATTAATTCCTGGAGAAAAAATAATTGTTTAGCTAAGAACAGACGAAATTCTAAATATTTCGGCGTGTTTTTCGGCGTGTTCTCTTCTCCATGTACAACTGAGTGAGATTTTACCTGGAAACTATTAATTCCTGGAGAAAAAATAATTGTTTAGCTAAGAACAGACGAAATTCTAAATATTTCGGCGTGTTTTTCGGCGTGTTCTCTTCTTCATGTACAACTGAGGGAGGTTTTACCTGGAAGCTATTAATTCTTGGAGAAAAAATAATTGTTTACCTAAAAACGGACGAAATTCTCAATATTTCGGCATGTTTTTCAGCATGTTTTCTTCTTCATGTACAACTGAGTGAGGTTTTACCTGGAAACTATTGAGTCTTGGAGAAAAAAAAATTGTTTAGCTATGAACGGACGAAATTCTAAATATTTCGGCGTGTTTTTCAGCGTGTTCTCTTCTTCATGTACAACTGAGTGAGGTTTTACCTGGAAACTATTGATTCTTGGAGAAAAAAAAATTGTTTAGCTAAGAACAGACGAAATTCTAAATATTTCGGCATGTTTTTCAGCGTGTTCTCTTCTCCATGTACAACTGAGTGAGATTTTACCTGGAAACTATTAATTCCTGAAGAAAAAATAATTGTTTAGACAAGAGCGGACGAAATTCTAAATATTTCGGCGTGTTTTTCGGCGTGTTCTCTTCTCCATGTGCAACTGAGTGAGATTTTACCTGGAAAGTATTAATTCCTGGACAAAAAATAATCGTTTAGCTAAGAACAGACGAAATTCTAAATATTTCGGCGTGTTTTTCGGCGTGTTCTCTTCTCCATGTGCAACTGAATGAGATTTTACCTGGAAACTATTAATTCCTGGAGAAAAAATAATTGTTTAGCTAAGAACTGACGAAATTCTAAATATTTCGTCCGTTCCGATGTTACCGATTAATTATCGTGATTGCCGTCCATTAGTTTCCTCGTCCAACTTTTTTCACTTTCTCTCTCCCTTTCTCTCTTCACCAACAAAGTTTTGTGTCAAGAGACTCGGTGGTTTCTCGGCAAAGCCTCGAGACTTTTGCGAGCTTATCTCGCAGCTCGTGATATACGAGCTGACCCCGGTGTTCCCGTTGTATTTCGCAGATTATAACTTCGATGTTACTCGGGCGCGATCGACCCCCGAGAGAGAAAAACGATCGGTAGGTGGTCCACTGTAAGTACTTCTCTTTCCGTCTTGCATTAAAATGTAGAGAAGAATCGGGAGAATATGAACCTGCGTGGGAAATCGGCCCGGGCTTTTTGCTCAAATTCAACTGAGGACGTTGCAAATCGATGATATTTCAATGTCCAGAGTTCTGGGAGAAATATCAACTTTTAAGAATTGTCCTCAACCATATTTTAATGATTTGAGTCTGTCGATTAGTTAGAAATATCAATCGGACTGGTCCATATTCCAGAACTCCCTCCCCCGTCTAATGTCGTCGATGTACGTGCAATCAGCTGGAATATATTTATATAAATCGTTGCGCACGTGAACCGTACTCCCCGCTGTCCATGATCCATCGATCTTCCACCCCGTATCTACGTACAGATCCATAGATCGATCGATTTTACGCCCGCGCGCTGCGCCGCAAATAAGCGATCACCCGATGCTTTCTCCGCGCATTTTCCGCTGATTGCCGGCAAATAAAACGAGTCTCGATGGGAACGAGGATATTTCTGTGGGCGTGGCGGAGTTTCGTCACGAGCAAAATCTTTAATTACACCTCAAGGCAATGCTAATAACGATCACACGATCGATTTGCGCAGCAAAAATCATTTCGATTAATTTCGACGTGATGATTCTTAAATTATAATTAGGATACTTAAAATCCTTATCAAAATCTAGTCCTCTATAATTGTGAATCTAGATCCATAGTTCCCGGATCTGGAACCAAAAACATTAATTGAATTGAAATTTCGAATTTTGAGGTATGGGAAATTTGATTTTCCTATCATCGATAAATTGAATTACGCGTCTTCTCTCTTGGCTCTTCTTTCGGGAACTAAAAACAGATTAACCGAGGAATTCGCTCGTGCTTATTTCGTCATATTTGTCGGTCGCGAACCGTACGATGTACAGCGAGAGGGCAATTTCGATTCGCGATGAAACTGCGTGTTGTTGGGGTGCAAATAACACCCGGGCTATCGTCTATTTTCGGAGCGTGTCTAACAGGGATCCTTTCATCACCCGAGAGTTAAAATCTTCGGGGGTCTGCAATCTCGAGACGCGAATAGATCTTGCATCGTTCTCCTTCTTCCCTCTTCTCTTTCTCTCTCTCTCTCTCTCTCTCTCTCTCTCTTTCTCTCTTGGGCTCTGTCTCTCGAAGCCTTTGCACGAAGAAACAGGAAGCTTTCGGTGAACGGCAAAGCTCTCTGAGCCCACAAAGAGTCCGCGGTAACGACAGGTATAAGAGAGAAACCGGCGAAGCAGAGAAAAGCCCGAGACCGTTGGAAATGCTACCGTGAAGAAAGCGGTGACGTAAAGATTGAAACAAAAAATAATCGAAATTTATCATGCAAACCACGAGATTATAAGCGGTGGCTATTTGGTCATCTTGAACGCGTTTTATTTTTGCCCTCCGGATTGGAAAGATTTTCCCTCTCTGCGTCTTTCATTGTCACGTGCATTTCATGAGGAACCTCCTCGAAAAATTACTGAAGAACTTTAATTCTAAGAGGGAAGTGAAACGTGGTCAAATGTCCAGATATTTACTGGACCAGTCCAGTAATCGATGATCCAAGACCCAATAAAGTACAACTAAAATGTAAATTAAGAATCAGTAATTTGGAAAAATAAAAAATAATGATATATATATGGGGCATTCCATCCCGAATCGGACAGTTTGAAAAACTTTTTTTTTTATTGCCGCAATTTTTTTATACTTTTGAGTACCCATCAAAAGATCCTTCTTGTTAAATTTTGCGATTTTTTGATTAACCGTTCAAAAGATACTAAATTAACAAAAAAAAACCGCTCTTTTTTTGGTATTTTGGTCATAACTTCTTTAATAATGGTCCGAATTAAAAATTTTTGTTTCAAAATTTTTGTTTTTTCATGGTCTTTTCAGAAAAAAATACAACAGAAATATTCGACTTGTTTTTGAATGAGTTTTTTGAGTTTTAAACGTTAAATCGCGTTTTTAAAAGTGAATGTCATTTTCGATTTTTTTTTTTAATTTTTTGTTTCAAACATCTATATATTTGACAATTTTTAAGACTAGTTCGATCGTGGGATCTTAAAAACTATTTTTTTTTTTTCGATTTTTGAAAATTGCAAAAATTTTTTTAAAAATAAATTATGATGAATACCAATTTTTGTTACTGTATAGTATTTTTTAAATCATTTTGAATTAATTCAGACACTTTTTCATTGTTAACAGATTTTTTAAATTAATAATTAATCGATGAGCAAATAACAACAGTTCAAGAATTGTATGAGTGGGCATTGAACCTAAATGGTCTACCGAATATTGCGGTCAAAATTTCACATGAGAAACATTATTCAAATGCAAAAAAAAAGATTTTATTTGTGATAAAATACTGCGAAGTCAATCACCGGGGGACACAAAAATTTATCATTCAATTATTCCAATGAGCAACGGAAACGTATTGGCAAAGGTATATTCTAATTCAGGAAATAATCGTATATGTAGGGTTTTCAAAAAAATGCGTGAATAAATAAAAACTGTTGTTATTATTGTTCATAAACAGACTTAACGATTAATTATTAATTTTAAGAACCTGCTAACAATAAAAAAGTGTCAAAGTAAATTCTAAATATTGAAAAACATACTATACAGTAACAAAAATTGGGTCAAAATAAATTCTAAATCTTAAACAAATACTATACCATAACAAAAATTGGTATTCATAACAATTTATTTTAAAAAAACACAAAAAATTAAATTTCCAAAAATGAAAAAAAATAGTAGTCATTGAGATCCTACGATCGGACTAGTCTTAAAAATTGTTGAATAGATAGATGTTTAAAACAATTTTTTTTTTTAAATCAAAGATGACATTCACTTTTAAAAACGCGATTTAACGTTTAAAACTCAAAAAACTCATTCAAAAACAAGTCGAATATTTTTGTTGTATTTTTTTCTGAAAAAGCCATAAAAAAACCGAAAATTTGAAAAAAACTTTTAATTTGGACCATTGTTAAAGAAGTTATGACCAAAATACCAAAAAAAGAGCGGTTTTTTTTGTTAATTTAATGTCTTTTGAACGGGTAATAAAAAAAATCTCAAAATTTAACAGGAAGGATCTTTTGATGGGTACTCAAAAATATAAAAAAATTGAGGAAATTAAAAAAAAATGTTTTTCAAACTGTCCAATCTGGGATGGAATGCCCCATATATATATATATATATATTGATATTGAATTTATATTATTTTTTAATTGATTTTATTTATATTGTTTATTTCATTTTTTTTATTTACAATAATTCTACAAATTAACGTCTGTCAATTTTTATGCAAACTTAAAGTCTCCCTTCCGAAAAAAATAACCCTCTAATATCTTTGCCGTTAGATCCACTTTGTTGCAAAGTTGATTAACTTTTTCTATTTTTTTCTATTTCAGATTAACATCAAACGAGCCGTATTTTGTGAGCGAGGCTCTTTACGCGACAGCCGAAGAATTGGAAAACACTCGGGAAGTCACTCTTCACGTCATGACATTGGGTAGTTTTATCGAGGATCCGACAAAAGTGCGTATCAAAGTACATTCTTATCAATCGCTGCGCGTTTTCATTATTTTTAGCTCCGAGCTTTGTTTATCATTATTCTCCCGTTTTTTTGGTAAATAATGAAAACAAGGCTAATTGCGAGGCTCTCGATTCACTCGTCGACCTTTCTCTTATCGTTATTGCGACTCTCTCTTTCTGGCTCACCCGATTAAAATGACGAGGGATGCAACGGCGAATCAACTCTCGTTGTACGGTCAACTCAAACTACATATATTTATTTATACCGGCTTTATATACATACGTATATATATATATTCTTGTGTATATACCAACCAGACTGGTTGGCATAATAATAATACTTGAAACCAGGGAGTCGGCGTAACGACCATGGAGAGCCCTCCGCTCCCGCGTCCCAGAGTTATCTCGTTCTCTCCGCGGCTCGCTAATTAAATGCAAAGACTAATTAGATAACTGATGGAAGGTTGTACACATACATCCATGCGTGTACAGTTGCGTTGCGAGATCGGCTAGTTTTGCACGCACGTCACCGAGCACGATGTAACAAACGGACCCTGCATTGAAGATTCTATTTGTCAATATTTTCGCATCCATTCGTGTGCCTTCATAACTCCAAATCCAAAGCTAGTTTTGAGTTCGAAGATTTCGAGGAATACGGCCAGTTTTGAATTTTGGAAAAAGTATGAAATACCAGGATAATATTTTGAGCTTCAACAAGGTATCAGGAATCCAACTGTTTTTATAAATCGACATCAGTTTGTTCATCATTTTTGACGATTTTCAAAATTCTAGCGCAACTCTCTTTGAGTTCTCTGAACATTCTCCGAGTTATCGCTCACTTTACAATTCAAATAAATTCTCCATCCGCATTGAGGGAACGAAAGTTATGAACAATATAGGCAATGAATATGGTGAAGTTGATTGCACTTTACAAAAAAGTGGCATTTCAGTTGGCCAATCCATTTTCAATGTTCACGTCGATAATGCAAATGAAACTGTTCCAACGAAACAGGTTTATGATAATTATAAGAAAACAAACCTGGACGATAAAGAAAAAAGGAAAAACGGAGCCAGAAAGAACAATCTAAATATAAAAAAATTGGAAATTTGCACATAGCTTCCTCATTTGTTTCCGTCTATCGTCAAGCCTCCTCTATGAGGACCTTCTTGAGCACCTTTATTTTATGTATGTTTACTTTCATGGCTTCCTCATAAGGGAAGCTTGACGATAGACGGAAACAAATGAGAAAGCTATGTGTAAATTTCCAATTTGCACGATCTATTCATCATTTTCATAAAATTTTAATATTCCACGATCTCTTGCTGCTCATTCAATATCAATTTATTCATCACCTTATGCATTTGTGCGAAGTTTCATCCAGACACTTGCAAAATTACGAAAGTTGAAACGCTTATAATAATTTTTTGAAAATTTTAAAATTTTTTTTCAGCCCAACCCCTCGTGCAATTTTTCCGAAATTCTATATTGTTTTACCTTGGTATTGAATGTGTCAGCATAAAACAATTCACTTCGATACATGCAAAATTACAAAAGCTACAGAGCTTACTTATTTTTTGCGAAAAATAATAATTTTTTTTAAACCAAACCTCGAGCAAAGTTTCCAAAATTCAATCCAAATAGTTCTTATTATAAAGTGTATCTGCACATAAAATTTCAGGGTGCCAACTGCAGAACCGCTGCTCAATTACGAAAGTGTTCACAAGCATTTTTCTGAAAATATCTGAATTTTTTTTAGAACAAACCTCTCTAGCGTTTTTCACCAAATTTGACCCTAACAATTCTTATCATCTAGTGTATTTGTGCAAAAAATTTTAGCCCGATACTTGCAAAAATGCGAATGTAGGAGCGTTAACAAAATTTGTGTGAAAATTTCAAAATTTTTTTTGAAATGAACCTCTCAAGTGATTTTTCTGAAATTCAGTATTATTTTTCGTTTTCATTGAATGTATCATCACAAAAAAATTCAGCTCGATACATGCAAAATTGCAAAAGTTAGAGAATTTACAAATTTTTTGCGAAAAATTAACATTTTTTTTTAAACCGAACCTGTCGGGCGATTTTTCCCAAATTCAATCCCAACCGTCCCTCTTATAAAGTGTATCTGTACATAAAATTTCAGAGTGATAACTGCAAAATTACGAAAGTTAGACGATCCACAAACATTTTACAAAAAATTTAAAGTCCCGCCAAATTGACAATTATTTTGCAATTTAAACAAAATTTGAACTGAGTATAGGGACATACATGGTCGAAATTTCAAGTCCATCGCCCAAACCATTCTCAAGATATATTCATTTTAAGGAAAGCACAAAGCGTACACACACACACACACACACACACATCCATCCATACATACATACATACATACATACATACATACATACATACATACACACATACATACGTCCGGACATTTTTTCTAAATGTGTTTTTTGGACGTTTTGGGACATTTTGAACATACTGACATGAAAATCTCGAAAAAAATGTTTTTCATGAAAACAAAGCTTCCTTTATGAGGAAGACAAACAATCCATTACGGCGTAGCTTTGTTCGTGTTCTTTCCGGAGCGCTCAAAAATTGATATCGGTTCTCCTCGCGATTATCGCCGGGTTTCCGTTTCTCGGAGAGCCATTTCTTTGCTCCATTTCTCGCTCCAAATGTCTACGGGAACACCGATTTTAGCAAAAGTTTCTCCAGATTATGAACGCCCGCCAGTGGTGGGGTCTCTCCCGAAGAGCCGAAGAGAGACGGAGAGCAGTGAGCACTATTAAGAGCGGTGAGGGGTGGCTATTAGGAGCCGAGATTAGCCGCTAAAGAGCGCGAGAGCGAGTCGAAGGCGAGCGGAGAGGACCAGCGCGCGGTCGACGCGCGCGCTCGCGCGCTCGGTTAGACCAGCGCTGTAATAAATCACACGGGAGCGACAAGCAATTATAATAACTATCCCCCGGTACCCGAAGCATAAATATAATCCGCGGGAGCACACGCGGGGTGGGTTAATGAGGCGTGCTCGGCGCGCAAACGCCCGCTCCGTCCCTCCTTTTTCTTCATTTTTCTTCTCTTCCGCGCCGTAGCTAAGCGAGGAAATGCAAAGAGTTTTCTACGACTCCACAGAGAGGCGAGGAAGCGAAAGCAGAAATGGACAATGAATAAACGGCAAAGAATCATTTCTCATTACTTTGGAACTGTATTTATAATTTTACACACAAAGGGCATAGTCGAATAAGCATGCCAAATCTGCCCCACGACGTATTCTATCGACACTTCGGGGATCATTTTGATACCAAATAAAAATAATTCATCCCAAATTTCAGCTCTTAATTTTAAGCGGTTTTAAAGTTATTTAAAAAAAACCTCTTTTTCCGTTTTTATTTTTTTTTCAATAGTGAAAATGGAAATTAACAAATGACGATTTTTTCCCAAATTTTTGAAAGTAAAAGACACATGAACATTTTTTTGATGTGATTATCAAAATTAAAGCCAATTAAAAAAAAATTAATAAAACTAAAATAGTTTTTTTGACTAGGTTTTTCAAAACATGCAATCACCAAATTTTAACAGAAAACGTCTCTTATACTCCTCTATACTCAGGATTTTTTTCAATTATTTCGAGTTGGTGCAACAGTATAAAAAAAATTAAAATCATTTTTTTTATTTATTTTGTGTTGCATCTAAAAAGAGCGTTTTTTGGATAATTTTTTTCGGGCGAAAAAAAGGTGAAAAAAAACTTGGGATAATTATTGAGCATATATTGAAGTATATGACATAAAAATGGCATAGGAAAATGTTACAACATGGTGACACTGCAGCAATTCTCCCGAGGCATGTCGAATCGCACGACACGCGGCATAACTTCAACGATTTTCAATCTTTCTATTTGAAAATTTAATCAGATCATTAAACTAACAATTAGAAATGAACCACGTCGGAAATTTTCGATAACTTAATTTAAACAATATTTATTAACAAATAATTGTCCTTTTTTGGTGAAAATTGGACAACTTTAATCAAATACTTGCTAATTACATACAAATCAATATTTTTCAAATACCCTACGTGGTTCACTTTGAAATATTATTTCAAAGTTCCGATTAAATTTTCCAACAGAAGAATGAAAATTGTTGAAATTATGCTGCGTGCCGTTCAATTCGACATGGCTCGGGAGAATTGCTGCAGTATCGCCATTTTGTAATATTTTTCTACGCGATTTTTATGTAATATACTTCTATATATGCTCAATAATTACCCCAAGTTTTTTCTACTATCTCCTTTTTTTCCGCCTGAAAAAAATTATGGAAAAAAACGCTCTTTTTAGATGCAATTTTTATGTCATACATTTCAGTATATGCTCAATTTTTTTTATCACCTTTTTTTTCGCCCGAAAAAAATTATCAAAAAAACGCTCTTTTTAGACGCTCACAATGGTGTGACCCCTTATATAAAAAATTAAAAAAAAAAAAGTTTTTCATTTTTTTCATACTCTTGCACCAACTCAAAATAATCGAAAAAATTCCTGAGTATAGAGGAGTATAAGAGACGTCTTCTGTTGAAATTTGGTGATCGTATGTTTTCGAAAACTTAGTCAAAAAAATTATTTTCGTTTTATTTTATTTTTTTAAATTGGCTTTAATTTTGGGGATCATACCAAATAATTTTTTGTGTGTCTTTTACTCTCAAGTATTTGAGAAAAAATAGTCATTTGTTAATTTTTGTTTTTACCATTGAAAAAAAAATAAAAACGGAAAAGGAGGTTTTTTGTAAATTAGTCGAACACTACTTAAAACTAAGTGCTGAAATTTGGGGTGAATTATTATTGTTTGGTATTAAAATGATCTGCGAACTGTCGATAGAATACGTCGCAGGGGCAGATTTGGCATGCTTATCCGGCTATGCCTTTTCTTGGCCCTCGACAATCTTACATTCTCAAATGTGCGAAACGATACCGATTGAAGAAATCAATCGTTCGAGAAAGAGTTTTTCAAGATTATTGTCCCACAATCGTGAACAAGAGGACAGAGAGTCAAGACTGTGCGCGACTCGACGTGTGGGCATCGAATGACGATTCCTCGTAGTCGTCGCGATACGAAGAAAGGAAGAAGCCGCAGCAGCCGAAGAAGAAGATAAATAAGAGAAAGAGGAAAGAGAAGAAGAAGCAGAGGTGGAGAGAGGCGAAGAGAAGGAGAAGAAAACCGTCGAGAGCGACGAAGGTTCTTCCGGGATCGTTGAATTATTCATACCGGTGCATCATAGTCGCGGAGGAAGCGACCGGCAAACCGGGCGCCGAGACACCGTCTGTATATCGGTATACGCAATGTCCCATGGTCGATGCATTTAAGGGGTTCCATGAGTTTCGAAGATTAAAAAAAGCGTGTTTACTCTATTTTTTTAAATACAATAAATAAATTATTCAATTCAAAATCCGCCTCTCCGACGGCGAAGAGAGAATCATCGTCAAGCGCACGTGTAACGCGCGATAATAACACGCATTACGATATAGAAAATCATTCGCGACATTTGAAATTGTAATGCAACTCCCCCTCTTTGTCGCTACTATCCGCATATTTCCCGTGTTATCTGCTACAAACGATCTTTCGGGCGTAAACATTGCTCTCGGCTCTCGTCACCATTACTTGAACTACTCGCGGCGACCTCGTCGCGATCGATCTACCGATCGATCGATCGACATGAGCTATCGTGTACGCATGTCGATGATGCCGCAAAACTGCGCTCTCCTCCGCGCTTTGCGCTCTCCTTCGCGCTTGCGCGGAGTCTCTGTCTCTCTCTCTCTCTCTCAGTCTCTTTGCGACGGACGAGAGATTCCTCTGGCTATTCTCTCGGTGAAGAAGCGGCACGCAACGATTCGCAAAAGCCGCGTGTCTTTGCCCGCACAAATGCAGCTGCGACGAAGAAATCGACGCTTATTCCGCCGTACGACCGCGCTCTCCGACACTCTCTCCTCTCTCTTGTCCATTATATTCTCTTTTCTCGCTTGTTTCACCGACTCTAGAAATGTCTCTCCTCTGTACCACGATGCTTTGCCCCGCGACGCAAAGTTGGCGAGCAGGCATAAATTATTCAAGCGTCGTACCGAAGCGATTAATTTTATTGCTCGACGTCCCGGATATGGCTCGTCCATACGCGTCACCGTTGCTTTGTTCCAGCCCTCGGCTTTGCACTAGTCAATGTACACTTATATACATATATATATATATGTATCCGTGTACCGATGTATCGAATCCTATACGTGTGTCGGGGTTTTCTAGTGGAAAATGTATATTGCATAGATCTCTCTCCTCTCTCTCTCTCTCTCTCTCTCTCTCTCTCTCTCTCTCTCTCTCTCTCCCTCTCTCTCTTTCTCTCTCTTAATCCTCCCTCCTTTCACCCACCTCCATGTGCGTCTCTGTATGTACTTTCCTATCGGGCAGTCGCCGTACGTGCCTCGTGTGCAACTGCCAAGGCGATACGGCAATCTCTTCCCCGGCCACCGAGACCAAGAACGCGTATAAGCGAGGACAACGATAGCGATACATCGCCGGACGCGATCGAAACTCCATCGCCAAGTACGGACAGACAGATAGATCGATATCGCGTGTAACTCACTTTGTAATCACGAATGAGCTCTCTATGTGCTTCTCAAGTCCAAACGGAAATGATGACGGACGGTCTTTCTACCTCTCTCGGGCTTTCTGTTCGTCCTGCGGGGGCGGTCGGGGCAAATAGGGTCACTTTGGTGTCGATTTTTCGATTGGGATTCGATATTGAGCTTTATCGCATGGCTTATGATTATTGGGATGCTCATTGGTGGGTATGGAAGGGCTCCGCAATGCCCGAGACACTCTGGCAGGATTTGACTTTCGCCCTGTTAATTCCTCTGAATTTTGAAAGTTTTTTTTTGCGATCATCGAACAATGAATGATTTTATTCTGTATGTATTAAAGTGTGGAAAATTATTTTTTATTTGTGTCTGACGTACAAAATGGCACCGTTGCGGCAGGTAATTTGAACTTGAAAAAAGCGTATTTACTCAATTTTTTAAAAATATAATAAAGAAATTAATTTATTCAAAAGTTTCAGCATATAAAATAACAACGTTTGAACAATACTTTATAAAATTTTCATTGAAAAATTAGGAAAATTCAGCCGGTGGAATCTGGTTTCCTGATATACGAATATACGATGATCGAGAGGTTCATGGGTCGGTAATGGAGGGATCTACAATGTAAAAAACACTTTTCCTCCATTATCCTTGTACCCTCTTCGTTCTTCCTGCTTCACAATCGATCGGAACGCCTTGAAACGAAGCTTTCCTCCTTCGCGAGCAGGAATATTTCTTTTATAGATGCTCGATATCAGACACAAATACACTTGGATGGGAATGGATTTTTCACATCGTCCGGAATAACAATGTTAAATCGTTTATGCCGATTTCCCTACAATGATCCGTCGTTCACATCGATCCCCGATGCTGTGCGTCTTTATTTCCGTTCAACATTCCCGAGCGTCATTGAAATCGGTTGAAATTGATGCAAATGGACAAACAACCTGCAATTTATCAAATTAAACGGCGAACACGCTGGCGCGGAGAGTTACGACGCGATTGTGCGGGAACAATGAGACGAGGAATGAGCTCGAGGTGGTTTATGGTGAAAAAAAAATCGGTTCGAGGATCTCGGTGGATCGCGCTCGATCCACCGAGAGATAAAACATAGAAAATGGCGAAGACCATAGATAGAGTGCCGGCTCCAGCAGTTTTCTCGATGGATTCTCGGTACACGCCTTGCTTGGCGGGGGTCACAGGACTCTCGGTACATGTTTGGAATATGGAAGATCGGTACTTGGTTTCTGTGTGTTCGCATTGCAACGCGGTGCAATTCTGGAAGAAGAAACTTTGAGCTTGTGTTGCACCAAACGGGAAACAAGAATGACTATCGCAGACTTCTTCCTGCCAGAGAGACAAGAAGAAGAATGAAGGAGCCTTCCATTCCCAAGAATAAAGATAATAATAATAATAATAATAATAATAATAATAATAATAATAATAATAATAATAATAATAACAACAACAACAACAACAACAGCAACAACAATAAAGATCATTATTTTAATATTCTCTTCGTTGATCCTTTTGCTCTGGAAATCTTGGAGAGGAAAAAATCGGGTTGTTGAAAAAAATCGGTAGAAATTTAATTTAATAATATCAACTAATTGTGTCGAGCGGCATTTTATTATCTCGAGTATAATGACCGGCGGAGTTGGCTGTCAATTACAATGAATAACACTAAAATAGGAGACAATTGCGAATGCGCTCGGAATTGCTGGACAAAAGAAAGACTAGAAGAGACTCGGCAGATGCGCGAAATGCAGATTGAAGGAAAAAAAGGAACACTCGATGGAATATCATATTTGAAATGACGAGCGAGTATTTCACTATTCGTCGTTTGGCTTGTCAGTGTTATTTGTATGTGTATAGATATATATGGGGCATTCCACGTCAAATCACGTGGTCGTCGGCCTGACCCCCTCCGATTTTGATTTCCAATAAATTGTGAGGCTTTTTTTGGCCCAAAATATAACCTCAAATTTTTATAAATTTTTATTTCATTTTTTAGGGGTTGCTCGAGCTAAAAAATCATTAAATCGAGGGAAAACATAAAAAGGGGCCTATTTTAAATTAATAAAAAAAAATTCACAGAAACTAGGACCCAAAAGAAATATTTTCATCATAGTTCGATAATGGGACAAAAATAATTACTATTTTTTTTCTTTTCAATTTTTTTAAAAAATAATTTCTTACTTTGATTGTTTCTTGTAGTGAGAATAACAACGAAAAATATATATTTCTAGTGAATCTTGATTTTTTATCTTGGTTTAAGCGGAAAAAGACAACATTTTTCGAAAATGTATTAAGCTCGACGACCTGAAATTTTATTATTGCTGGATCATAAGAGTTGCGTACAACAAATCGTTAATGAACATGTCATTGTAATTCATTGTTGTATGTATTTTCCGCAATAATTAGTATAATTTTATTTATTTTCAGCGTTTGAATTATCCGTTTTATTTCAGGTCGTCGAGTTTAATGCATTTTCGAAAAATGTTGACGTTTGCCTCTTAAACTGATTAAAAAAAAGTCAAGTTTCACTAGAAAAATATATATTTTATTTTTATTCTCACACGAAGAAACAATCAAAATAAGAAATTATTAAAAAGAAATTAAAATGAAAAAAAAATAGTACTCATTTTTGTCCCATTATCGAACTATGGCGAAAATATCTCTTTTGGGCCCCAGTCCCTGTGAAAAAAATTTCATTGATTTGAAAAAGGCCCCTCTTTATGTTTTCCCTCAATTTAATAATTTTTTAGCTTGAGCGACCCCTAAAAAATGAAATAAAAATTTCTAAAAATTTGAGGTCATATTTTGGACCAAACGAAAACCACAATTCATTGGACATCAAAATCCGAAGGGGTCAGGCCGATGACCACGTGATCTGACGTGGAATGCCCCATATGTATGAGAAAAGGTCGGGGACCCGGTAAAAGAGTTTCATCCGAATTTCTGTGCTTATGCATCATACGCAGTGAACAGTCGGCATCGCCGACTCGCGGGTAATTGAAAATATCGTCGCTGGATCTGATGGAATGCGACACGAAGAGAAAGAAGCGAGGGGCGTCGCGAACCTTCTGTGTGAAAAATAAGAAGTTATGCGGTGAAAATAAAAAAAAAAAAAACAAAAAGGACGAGGGGAAAAAAATTGCCAAGAGACTCGGGCACGAAGATCGGCGATCGCGTCTTCGTTTCACTTTTGTTCCCGGCATTCTGACAATTAAGCGACTCCGCTAACTCGCTCCGACTCCGACACAATCTTAATTCTCCGAGAATTGCTCGCTGAATCTTCCGTTTATTGCGCGATGCCCGAAATCGTTCTCTCTCGTCAAGACGAATTAAATATATTATTTATTTATTTAAATATATTATTTATTCAGAGTTTCACTGCTCTTTCGAAAATAAAGAGATTGCTATTCGCCAAGCGGCGTTTTAAAGAGGATTCATTCAGCTTCATTTCGCTTTTGCCAAAAAACTTTTGCAATTTTTTTTAACCCGGCACGCTTATTGAAAGATGGTCGTTTTTAGGCCTTTTTTGGCATTGTAATTTTGGCGCACGACCCATGGAATTTTTTTTTACTGTTTTTCCCATAAATAACTTATAGCAGGGAGTATTATCTTCGATTTCGTTTTTTTAAAAGTTTTGTACGATTTTTTTTTTTGGCAAAAATATTCAATTTTTCGCAAAAAACGACCATATTTATAAAATGTAGCGTAACTCTAAAACTACTGGGTTTTCGTGAAATTACTAAGAGAGTAAAAAGTTGCATACAATTGTTCTGGGTTCAATTAAATTTTTTTAGAATTTTTTTCAACATTTTTTTTTCGAAAATTTTTCCTATTAACGAGATATTTTTTTATCTTGAATAATCGAGACTCTTAGCTTATCTTCACGAGGTTTTCGATTAAAAAATCATGCAGATGAGGTTTTTTTGTTGATTGCCAAATCGCCCAGAGTTTCTGTCAAAAGGGAATAGGTTTGCCCCTCTGAGCAACCTGAAGTCTTTTCACTATTGAAAAGTAGTGATTAAAAATAAATGTTTAGTAGATATTATTGAGTTATTTTGGTACTTGATTTTTTTATAATGGCCATCTAAAATACATATAAATCAAATAAAATGTATGGGTTTGATAATAAAAATAAATAAATACGATAATAATAATATAAATATATTATAATTTTTTTATCTGACAAATTACTGATTCTCAATTTGCATTGTACTTGTACTTTACTGGATTTTGGATGATCCATTACAGCAAGTAATACTGGACCAGCCCATTAAAGTATGCCGGTCGTTCGAACACGGATTATTTCTCGTTTAGAATTCCAGAGTACTTCAGTAATTGTTCTATGGCAGCTCCACATGAAATACTATGAAATACTTGTGTATTTCAATTCAATCCATCCAATTCAATCCGCCATTGACAATCCGCTCAAAATACGATATTTCATCACAGTGACGATGTTCGATACTTTTTTCGAATTTCGGCACATAGTCCGATATTTATCGTGAATTCGCAAAGCGGAAACACGTGTAACGTGTCGAAAATGTATATTTTCGTTCTCGCGACATCTGCATATTCTCATTCCCACGTCCTTCCGCACTTGGCCAATTCTCGAGACTCCCACTGACTGACGGACTTACGCATATATTTTCGTCAAGTCTCGCCTTTCAGCGCTGAAAAGAGCTGAATTTAACGGCTCGAGGAGCCGCGGGTGTCCACAAGAGAGAAAGAGAGAGAGAGAGAGAGAGAGAGAGAGAGAGAGAGAGAGAGAGAGAGAGAGAGAGAGAGAGAGAGCAAAGTCGTGGAATGACTTTATCATTCATGAGATGCCAAAGAGTTAGAGTCTGACGCGCGCAAGTCGCGCAAGTGAGCGAGAACGAATAAAGTGTGTGGCGAGAAGAGAAGAAAAAAATGGTGGAAAAAGAACGAAAATGCGAGAATAGTCTCGCGGGTGTGCGCGCGAGCGCGTCGGCTATTAGCCGTAAATCAAAATCACACCGTCGCGACTCTATATATAGTGAATCTACGTGAAAGAGAGAGAGAGAGAGAGAGAGAGAGAGAGAGAGAGAGAGAGAGAGAAGACTCTGGGCAACGTTGTAACGTTACATGCGCGCACACTGGACCCAAAGCTCTCTCGCCCGTGCAGAAGCAACGCGGGGAATGATAAGATCCTCACTCATCGTAAACCAGTCATCGAAACAATTTCCATCGACTCTGAAATCTGCACATTAGTAAGATTAGTAAAAAAAAAAAAAAAAAACACTATTGATCTGCAGCTGCAAAAGAGGGGGAGGCAAAATTGACACCATGTGAAGTGTAAAATCGTTGCTTGTAATCGAGAAATATCGTTTTTTAGCAATTTTACCTCATTTTCCTTTAGTCTTCGCTTTAAATTGGGTGAAGAAAATGCTATTACAGTATTTTGGAATGTTTTTTTGTTTTAATGCGATAAAAATGACTTTATTTGAATTTTTACAACTCTTGATATTCAATTGTTATGAAAATGTCAAACTCTAGGTCTGATTTCTCATCGGTAAGTTTATTAATCTGAAAATTTTTTCTCTTCCTAATTTTTTACAATTCTCAACGTTTTTCCACAATTTTGGATCATGTCAAATTTACCTCTACCAAATTTGCCTCCCCCTTTCGCTTCTGTATTTATCACTATTTCCGTTTTTTTTCTCAGCTGTCAATTATAGAGCGAAATTCAAAGTACTTATTTTACTCGGATACGACTCCGCTTTTTGACAGATTAAAATATAATCAAGATCCAACTTTTTCGCCGCGAATCTCCCAATCTGTACTTCGATCGATATTTCGCACACGTTCGAAGGGTACGAAATACAAAAAATAAAATAAAGGCAGGAAAGCCGAGAATGCCGTGTAACCATGTAAGATTTTCGGGGTCGAAAACCAAGGCGCGTTTCACGAGCAAAATCAGCGGTTCTCGGTAAGATCGGGCCCGATTCGCGTTTCCGTTGGCGTACGTTAAATGCAGGAATGTCGTTCAATTTATATCGTAAAAACCGTATCGTAATCGCCGGCTGAACTTCCATCCAGACCGACAGAATCCATTCTCCATTCAACACAGATATCTATATGGGGAATTCTGTACGAAGCAGACCAATCCGTTACCCTGACCATTTTTTATTTTGTTGAAAATTTTCTATTTTTTTATACGCACCGAAAGCAGTCTTTCAAAATTTTTTTTAAATCTTTGTCTCAATCATTTTAGCCACAATAAATTTTTCGAAATTTCACACCATTTTTTTTCTTAAATGGCTCATAACTTTTTAAAAAAAGGAGATATCAAAATAATATAACAAATATTTTTATTCGTCTCCAGTCATAGTTTTATAAAAGAATACCAAAAAAATATCAAAATTGATTTTTATATGTTTTTTTTTTCAGTTTTAAACGGAAAAAATATATTGTTTTAAATTTGACCATTTTGATTTTTTTGAAAGAATTCACCACTTTTTAAGAGACATTTTTACAAGTACTAAAAAATTCGCAGCTTGTGATATTCATAACTTGTATTTTTTGTCAGGTGTGAATTAGCGCTGCAGCGGTCATTTGTCTTATTTTTTTAGTGTTACGTATAACTTTAAAAATTGACCAAAAATATAAGTTATGAATATCACAAGCTGCGAACTTTTAAGGACTTGTAAAAATGTCTCTTGAAAAGTGGTGAATTTTTTCACAAACATCTACATGGTCCAAGTTAAAAAAAAATATTTTTCGTTTAAAACTGAAAAAAAACATAAAAAATAATTTCGATATTTTTTTAGTATTTTTTTTATAAAACTATAACTCAAGATGAAAAAAAGATCTTTTATTTTATTTTGATATCTCCGTTTCTTTAAAAGTTATGAGCATTTTAAAAAAAATGGTGTGTAATTTTGAAAAATTGATCGTGGTTACAAGGGTTGAGACAAAAATCTAAAAAAAAATCTGAAAGACTGCTCTTGGTACGTACAAAAAAATAGAAAATTTTCAACAAAATTAAAAATGGTCGAGTCACGGATTGGCCGGTTCGATATGGAATGCCTCACATATATATTTAACATATTCTTTGCGATAACGAGAGCCGTGCACCCATAAACTCTCTGTTATTCCGTTTAGCCCCGTAAATTCAGCATTATTTCCAACGAATATTGAGAAGAAGTTTCAAAAGGCCCCTCATTATTTTTCGAATATTGCTTTTTCTTCCATCCTTGCGGAATCAATGATGAATCAATATTTAATATTTATTTAAAAAAAAATTATTGAATCGGACAAGCATTCCAGATAATAAGACCCGGGAATTCAAGTGGGCCCATTTTGACTTTATACAAAAAACCCATCTCCTCCGACGGAATTATATAGACAAAATTTCGTCGTTACGACTCAAACTGCTCTTTTGGATCGGTTTGAAAAAAAGGTATCTCCAGCGACGCTGAAGGAATGGCAAGGATTTCTGGATGGTGAATTTAAACACCTCAAGGATCGCTGATAAATCGTTAAATAACAATTTCGCGATGGCGTCTCTGTGTGCGCATGTGTGGACCAAAAGAGCGCAAAAGGTGAAGCGATAGTCGTGGAACGGACAGAGCTGAAGGAGACGCCACCGGGCGCATCAAAAATAATTTATAGCGCTGTCAGGAAAGCTGGTAATGGTCCTCCCATTAACGACATACGCTTATACGAGAACACAACAAGGATAGTCGGGTTTCTTGCAGCGTATCCCAGAGTCGAAGAAAGATAAAAGACACGAAATGGGATGGAAATCGAGAGAGAAAGACGTAGCGAAAGTCTATGCTCACGCCCGCGCATTCGAGTCCACAGCACGATATCTCCCAACTCGACACTCCCTCTTATTCAATCGAGGCATTTCTTCTTTCCCTCCTCCGTAACACCCCGTTGAAAAATATAAAATAATGAAGGAAATAAAAAACCAATAACGCTCACACGGTCGTGACGATTCAAGAAAAACGCGGCATCGAGTTCCGTTAGAGTGAAACTTCAGGCTCGAGGAGCCAGAAAATCCAGAGTTTGATCGTAAAACGAAGTGGGATGGTAATCAAGACGTTATTTGATTCGAGGCTGTTAAGGAGGAAAGACAGGGTGGAGGGTGAAGAAGTCAATGTTTGAGAATTTTTTCCACAGATATAACTAATTGTTAGAGGATTGGGTTATTGCTATTTTATTGAGTATATATTCAAGTTATTTCGTAGCAGTTTTTATTGAAAAATCTTAATAATTAATAAAGATATAGATTATAACAACAACAACAACAACAACAACAACAACAACAAATTTCCTCTCAATTATCCCCTTGACATCTTCGTGGAGGGTTATCTAAAATAAAAATAAAAAATTTAATATCTACATAAATGTAGCTGTCGTTAGCTACTTTTTTCTTTACTTATTTACAAAATGGCAACGATTTGAATTTTTTCTTAATTTTTACGACCCCTTTCTATTTAAGGAGATTTGAAAAATGGTAATTGTCAAATTTTTTTTAATCGGCTGCGTACAGACTCTGCCACTACGATTACAAATATTAAAAACCCAAAAAGTCGGTCGCACCACCAGTTCTTAAAAAGTGACTGTAACTCAGTTAATTTTCAAAATTTCAACCAAAAAATTCGCCAACACGTTTCTCAAAATATATCCCTGACGAAATCCAAAAAAATCGATTAATCCATCATTCCAAAAACAATCAAAGTGAACTGCAACCTAACCACTGGTCCATTTCTAATTCTCAGGCACAATCAACAATGAACGCAGACCCAAGATCCTCCTCGTAATTGGGAAGGCAATAATCAGATTCAGAATCATCATTTCGTCCCCTGACTGAAGAATTTTTTCATAACATTCTCAGCATTGAGCTATCACTTTCGGAATCGTGATTGTGACCTTTTCATAGGTCTCCCGTCGTCATTGTCGTCATTACCAAAGCCGGACTAATATAAATTGCTAATGGGCAGGCACACGAGTATCTCCATCCCTCTCTCTCAGAGTCCTGCTCGACCTTTTGTAAAACAATCGATCGGGTATCCGAGTACCGCCTTGTAAATCAGGTATCCTTTGCCTCGTGGAGTAAAGGAATCGTGGCGAGCGATGGACTCCGCGGCCAATTGTCAAGATTCGTCAATTACGGCCAAAGGGATCAAAGCCTGCGAGCTTATCGTTCCCGCGCGGTTTTCTAGGCTCTACACTACCTTATAAAGAGCACCGATGGAGCTACAATGCGCTACATCGATGTATACATATACCAGCGCACCTTCCGAGTGAAAGTCCACTTTAACATTGGTTGCATTCCGTAGGTTTCTTCATCGATGTACTCGAGTCTACAAGCAGCTTGCCAGGACTCTTGTATATCCAAGCCTCGTTGAATCGGCATTTGTATTTCGCGTGCTTGTGTCGGTGCTTGTGTAAGTGTAGGGTAGACCTAAGTTACACGTGTATAAGTACATTACATTTGCCGGTTTACGTGCAAAGTGGGTCATTCGCGGATGTGGCGGCACGTTGTAATCCGCTTCAAGGGGTTCCGGCTCGTTTCGTCGCAAACAGACACACACTTACACACACACTTGCATTATATTAACGGCATTGCCGAGCGAATTATTACTTCATGGAACTTGAGGCAATGTTCAATGTGCAGTGAGAAGGAACATGAGGTAATGCGAGCGTGATCTAGACGAAGGGATATCGATGCATTTCTTTGGACAAACGGCTGATGAATTGCCATTTCCTCCTGGACGATATTGATTATAGGGGAATAAATAATGTTGAGAATATAGGGAATATTGATAGAGGGAAATGGACGAGGAGGAAAGTGGAAAGAAAAGAGGCGGAGGGAGGAATCTTTGCTGTTTTTGGCGCTTCAGCCTTGTTGACTTCGTTATATATTTCGATCATCGGGTTGGATGGTTGGATTTAGTCGACCGCTGAGATATATTATTGGAATCGCATTCGAGTACACTCAGTCGTGGTGCCAATGGTTAAACTTGACTAACGACTCCATTGACGGATAATAAAAGTTTGATGAATGTGAAAAATTTATGTGATTGACACGTTTGTATCCTAAAATATTTTGTTAAAATTTTGGAAAGATCCGAGCGGTTTGAGGATTTGTTTCTGGATCTTTTGGGTTAGGATCTGGGCACGCTCGTTTGAATTGATTTAGCATTGAATGCGTTGTTTTTAAAATGATGTTTTGATGTTTTGATGAAATATATTTTAAACAAGTAATTGTATGTAACCTAAGGATACATTTATCGAGCCCTAAAATAATAATATCAATATTACAATACTAGCACCCCCTAAAAAAATTCCTAAAAATAGTCTCCTCGTTCAAATCCGCATGAATCTCATCCGTGAAAAAAATGTCATAACAAAAGAGCAGAAGCGAGGAAAAATAGTTTGGGATGAGGGCTGTCCGAGGCAAAGCGACAAGATTCTCGACAGATTTCTTCGACGTATTTCGGACTCTCGTCCATACGAATTTCGTCGACTCTGCAAACATTAATCCGTCTGTGTTTTCTCATTCCTCGCTCGATGACGGTGAAACGAGTGACGATGAACATCCTGACACACCGCGAATAACGCTCTCAGACCTGCGTTTCGTACTCTTGAGAGGGCGCGAGACTCTGCCGCAACAGCGTTAAAATCGGTATCATCGCACAAAGAGAGGAAAGCGCGAATGACGGGAAAAGGTACGGAAGATCGGGGGATTTCTTTGGCGAATATCCAGAAAATTCAACTCGTGGACGTCGCGAAGCCTCGCGGATACGAGCGAATCGCGACGATTCTCACAGTGACGGAAAAGTTTCGTTTATCTAAGGTTTCGAATCCTATTTCCGTACTGCATGCATATTGCGAGGTCGGCGAACCTCTCTCATGCTCATTTATACCTCTCGAGTCATTCTTCCGGGAGAAACAACGATATTCTCGGGTGTCGATGTCTGTGAGAATTTCTCACGTACTTGTGAGAGATGCGATCTTTCTCTCTGTCTCCCTCTCTCTCTTTAACTCTCTTATTCTCTCCTTAGACTCTCCAGGATCATGATAATACACGTATCATTTCAATCGATCGAACTGATCGATCGTTTTGCCGCTCGGCACGTATCGAATTGGCAATTCTCTCGTTTCGCGTACACCTTTCTCATTTGTGCACGGTCATTTGTTTCATTCGGCCAGACAAGAGCCGAGTTGACGAATCGCAAAAATGAGTCTCACGTATAACGTGCCGATCGACGAACGTTATTCTCCTCCGATCCACGATCCGGACCTCGCTCGAGACTCCCATTTCTCGCAAATCGTTTTCAGCAAAATGATCTTGACAAAATTCTAACACTGTGAAGAATTTCTAAAATATTCCATTCCTTCGTGATTTGTAGCCAAATAAAATGTGACTGTGTGAAAGTGAATTAAATCCAAAATAGTTTAATCCAAAATATTAAGTCAAACATAGCCTCTGCAAAATAAATAAGTATAAAATTAGCCTGATTGGAATATCCCAAAACAAAAATATCCGGCTGAAAATATGTAATAATAATAATAAAAATTAATATTATTCTTGAAAAACAGTGAAATGAGAATTGGAGGTATAAAATGTCGATTTAAATCTAGAAAAGTGTGAGTAACGCAACAATGAGCAATATTGTCTCGTCTCATTTGAACTTTATTCGCGAATCTAACGGGCAATTCGGCCGCGACATTATGGGCGAACAAGGCGAGCTTTTGCCACGTGAAAACGTCGAACATTGAGGCTCGTTTCGCATAGCAAAAGCCTATCGCGGTACACGACACCCTCTGGTTCCCTCGTTCGCGATAATCATCGTGATATTTTCCCTTCCGCATACCGAGATTTTCCGTGGCACACTGTCGAACGTGACCCGAGGGCTTGTGCGCAGAAATTGCGCCCGCGAGTGCGAGGCTACTCAAGCATACGTATATCTATATGTATATGTACACACATATACATATATGTTGATTTTTTTACCTTCCCCGCACCCTTTCCCCGCCGCGATATTCGATACGATAATGGATAACGAGCCTGTTGCAGAGATATTTCTGCCGAGTAAGCTTCGTGTATTTGCACGCTCGATGGACGAATAGATCCCTCCCTCCCTCTCATGGTATATCTGTACAACGGAGCAATGGATTTATAAAAGGGCTTTCGAAGCCGCGAAGAATGTGAACGAACAAAATAAAATGAAATACCGTTGAAGATACAAACACGAAAAAAGTCCGGGAATTATTGATGGATCAGTTCAGTACTGCGGGATTCCAAGCTGCAAATCCAGTCACTTTTCATCCGGAGCTGGCGGTAAAAATTACTGGAGTAGATACTCCATGAATTTTACACAGGAATAACCAGTACAATTTACTGTACCAGTCCAGTAATAATCACTGGTACGGTATCATTGATTTCTCATGGATTGAACGGTACATATTACTGGACTCGATAGTAATAACTACCGTATCACTCCAGTAATTTTCATCGGACCGTAACTTTTACTTCGAGCAGCAGTGAGAAGTACTGTAACCAGTTCAGTAATATTGAAGTATTACTGGACACTTCGGTAATTGTGTCTTCCATGAATTGACACTGACTTTTGTCCGTGCACTATTCAGTCCAGTGTTAATCAATGATACTAGTAATTATTACTGGACTGGTACCGTAAAACGGGGCTACTTTGACTTTGGGGGTTATAACTTTGTTGATTTTTGGGGCTACTTTGGACGAGCAGCAAAATACGGTAAAAACGTGTGCGCAGTGAACCCTCGTGACCTTGTGGGGTGGGAAGGGGTGTGAGGAGTGGGTAGAAGAGAAAAAAAAGTCATTCATAAACCAGGTACACAGGTATGTGTAACGAGTCAAGATGTCCGAACAATCGATGATGCCATTCGCATGAAGGGAATAAAGAAGGGCAAGAAGAACGACTCCAACGTCTGTTACATATGTAAGGCCCGAATTTCAAGTCACAAGTCCTACCCTAAGATCAAACTTTCCATGGAACTCAAGTTGGAACTTAAGATCGAACTTAATTATTATTGTTATACATTTTATAGCCAAAGGACACATTTTTCCGTTCGAGCAAAAAAGAATTTAATTTTGGACGTTAAAAAAAAGTTACGATCAACAAACTTCCGAAACACTGACAAAGTAGCCCCGTTTTACGTATTTTTTTAATTCACCCTTTATTTTTTCCAACTACCATGTAAAAGTGTGGGGTGAAAATTATTTTATATACTCAATAGCTGCATCAAAAAAATGCTTCTTATTATACCTATTTTTCCAAGCGCCAAGCTGGTGTAACCCCTTAATGCTATTGACACAGCACTGCAATGCACTTCATCCTCGCGCTGAATTATCCACTCCTAAATTTTTCACGGATATTCCGGAAGGATCTTGCACACAGATGGACACGCGCGTGTGACAATTCAGTCTATTGGACGAACGTGAAACAGAAGACAAGAAGGAAGTGCACACTGTGAAACGCGCGGGTTAAAGTGCACGGCAAACAGACTCACGCGCGTTTCTCTCGGATCTGCCGCATTCGAGCTGCTGTTTAGCGATGTCTTGGCTCTGCGAAGAGCGAAGAGAACGACGGGGAGACGTCTCAAGTGCGTCACTTCCGTATATTTTTCTTTTTTTACCATTTTCTTTTTTTTTCAACACGACAATGGTGGCTCGCTGCATCATCGTCGATACTTGAACTCGAGTTAACTCAACTTGACTCAAGGATAAAATAGTGTTTAGAGAAAAAAAACCTAAAAAAAATCTAAAAATGAGACTCTTACTGCGATTGATTAGAAAATATTCTCAATACATTATTAGATGTATAAAATGTATATTATTAAATGAATAAATTGATTTTTTGAAATTTTGAAAGCCTCAATGTTGGCCAGAAAAAAAATAATGAGCCTGCGATCAATCGGAGATAGGAGGAAAGAAGTCGATCGATGTTTCAATGAAAAATGCAGCGAGAATCAATGTCTCAAGGATGTCTTAATTTACATACTGCACTTGTGCATAAAGGCCAAGAGGGAGCAAAAAAATGTTAACGGTATTATCGAACGTAAGGGCGCAGTTTGAAGGATCTTATTAATACGATCCCGTTCTCGATTTATCGGGCTTTCATATTAATAGCACACCGACATTGCGCGCTCTCGCAACGCCGCGAAAGCGCAACGATCATTAATTATAAACGTGCATATGATATTCTCGTAGACATGTGGCTCGATGCAGCAACATTCAGTTACGGCGAACGATCGAAATCAACCGCGCGAATTAATGTAGATCCGATGGTGAACGATCGCTCAATGTCGAAAAATCAATGGCGATTTCGAGGCGTTTTCTTCGTGGAAACTCATTCGAAAAATCGTTTCGATTATCGCGGCGCAAACTCGTCGTGAACGCCGGAAATTGCGGAGACTCGAAATGAGAATTAAACTCGATTTTCCAGTAAAATAAGAAATCAAAAATGGGCGCGGAATGATTCGACGATTTTTTTCCAATATTAAAGAGCAAACATATATTTTTCTTTTACAAATATGACTCAGATGATTTTATAAATATTTTATGCGTCAGAGAAAGCTGAAAAAAATCGGATAGCAAAGAGAAGATAAACGATTTCGCTGCTGACTTTCATGATATTGGAATTTGAAAATATATATCGATGCTCGTGACTTTTCCACGACAAATGAAAGGTAATGGCAAAAGGATGGTTCTTTGAAATCGCTTCTCTCGAGTCCATAAAGTCTCGAATAAAAAAGCCGGCAACGTCGAATTAAAAACGTCTTCCGACTCTCCTAGAATTATCCGATCCATCCGTTTCTTCGTCATCGGAATACCACCGCAAGACGCGTGTGCCCTTTTATTCTTCCTCGTCCCTCTTTATGTGCCTTTTCTCAATTTTTTGCCATTTTCTTTCTTTCAACCGTTCCGTGGAAACGTATAAGCTCGCGCGATTCTCGACTCCCGAAGACCTTTTCCACCGTATTTCTTGCTCTTCGACCGTCGCTCCGCGCTGATTTCAGATGATGCCGATGCGTACCGAGACTCCGTTCAGGCCTTTAAACGATTCGCTTCCAGTATCCATCAACGGCGATCGTTCTTCCTTTTTTTTTATTTATTTACTTTTATTTTTATTTATCTTTCTTCTCCGATCTTGCGCTCCGGCTCGATCTTACCTTCTGCGATAGTCGGATAAAATTGCATCTACGGTTCGCAGAGACTGCGACAATTTCTTTGGCCTGCTCGGAACTCGCGGGTCTCACAAAGTCGCACGGAGACAGAGCGAAAATCTATACTCCCGAGGCGATCTTCTTATGCGGTCACTGCGCTAACCCGTTCGAATCCTTTAAGGGGAAAGTCTCTGTGAAGGGGTGAAAAAGCTGTCAATTTTTGAGAATTTTTTCACGGACATAACTAATTATTTGTTCGTGTTGTTATTTTATTAAGTAAACCGTTAGCCTGTTTCATAGAATTTTTATTGATAAATCTTAAAAAGTAAGGGAGATATAGATATTAGGGGAGTGTGGAGCAAAGTGGACATTTAAGAAATTTAAGGATTTTTATCGGCAAGCACATGGTCTTTTAACTACTTTCGTGTCTCAAAATTGATTCCCGATCCTAATATCCCTGATTTTGAAAAAAACATTGGGGGCAAAATGGACACGCCTCCTCAGATGCAGAAAAATCTATACTCGGTGATTCTCGAAAATAGAGACACTGTAATCGACTATGCCCGAATAAAATATTAACTTAACAATATAAATAATGAAATAAAGCCAATAGAATCGTTCCTCGAATGAAATTTAAAAAAAAACGAGGTAAATCTTCAGATTCACTTTGCTCGAATTTTGTCCATGTGGAAAATATACCATGAATTCACTTTGCAAGTGGAAAAATCATAGTATTTTCACATATTCATCGACTTTTCAGTCGTGCAATTCATTTCCCATTATTGTTTTTTGAATCTTGTAAAAAAAAAATTTCCCAATTTTACGATTTCCGTGTTTTGTGCTTTTTATTTTGAATGTATTGTTCAACAGTGTATGAAGCGTTACGGAAATCGTGCAGATATAGTCTGAATTTGAAGTAATAATTTTATGAGCTTGACATTATTTTCAGTTTCAACTCGTGTCCACTTTACCCCCAAATTTGAAATTTTTCGCGTGCCCACTTTGCCCCACATTCCCCTATCTTCAGGACAAAATAAGAGTCGTGGAGTTTTTTTGGGCATATAAATCCAAATATAGTTCCTCCGTAGACCGTAAAAAATATCATCACCATCAGGACCCCTTTTTTCGGTGTTCCTCGTTAATCAAAAATGCGTTGTTGTTGTATAATAACGTTGATTCTGAGGAGGCAGAGATGGCAAAAGAGGTGGAGACCTCTGAATCTCTTTATTTCTTCGTCTAATGAGCACGGGCATTGTATGCAAATTAATAAATATGCGCTCGCGTCGGGGATAGGCTGATTTTCTCACTCTCTCACCCACACTCTCTCTCTCTCTTCATATTTTCAATGCTTTGTTGTCTCCCACCCTCGCAGGATGCAGTTTGCGAAGCGTGTTCAATCCTCGGCCAATCCGAAGACACACGCGACGTCTGACTGCGTTCATAAGAATGTGGGGAACACAACGAGAGGGGGCAAATATAAAAATAAGTCGGAATATCGCGATAAATCATGGCGTTTTCCCAAGATGTGAAATTTTCTCGTGTAAAAGTCTCCCGTTTCGCGCCAAAATCCTCTCGCTTGATTTTCTCTCCTCTCTGTCGCTCATCAAGACTGAATTAACCTTTGATTTGCGAAATTTCACGTCGCCTCAAAAATAAAACCACGCTGAAAGCCCGCACGACGTCCTGCGAGCGTCGAACTCGACGAATCAGCGGTAAAATTCAATTGCATCGAGAATTCAATAATAAATAAACGAACGGCGCGAATGAAATCGACTTTCGCTTCTTTTTTCTCTTCGTAATATTTTTATTACATTCTAACCTCTCGCATTTTAGCGATATAATCATCGAGAGGCTTGAGAGACGTCCTGCAGCGACCGTTTCCTTCGAAAGACATTTTCTGAACTTGGAGGGAGAGAAAGATTTGCGAAAAAGAATTAAAATGTGGTGAATGAATTGCTGAAAAAAGTGGCAAGACTAAAATACCAACAAATTGATACTTGAGAGAGAAAATCGAGGAATTAATTGTAGAAAAAAATTCGATTTGACGGAGAATAATTTGTGTGTAAGCCGAATTTACAACTGACAATGCTGACTATTGCAATTTTGTTGTCTTACAGAGACTCTCGTCGTCCCGGGGTTCTTTACACCTTTAGGAAATCACGATTTAGAGAGAACATTGCGAAAAAGTCGGTGTGCAAAAGCGAACGCGCTCCCGTCTCGATATTACCTTTTCCTCTCGGCACCGTGTAATACAACCTAATACACGTTACTTATATTTTTTTAGGAGAATAGCGAGGCAAAATGGACACCATAAGGCGATAAGGCACCCAAAACCCTTCACCGGACGTTACACTCTTTGCTTTTTTTTTTAATATCGTTTTCATCGATCAGATTGCGTGTCGAAGAAAAACTTCTGGGGGACGAAATGGAAAACACCCTGAAAATTTGTTTTTTTTTTCAAAATTCAAGGCAACGAGGGAAAACATTCAAAAAACGATTTCCCTCGCTTTACACATCATCATAATATCCAATTCATATAGAAAATTGTCATGAAAATAAAAAATCCGGTCGATTTTGAGCGATTGAGTTTATTTGAGGTATATCTACGCCAATTATAATGATAATTCCCTCATTTTACAAATTTTGAGTTATTATTTCTTTTCCGAATAATTTTTCATGCTGTCCATTTTGCCCCCCGATTTCCTGGTATATATGGACAAAGAGACAGAATAAAATACCGCGGGCGAAAGGAACCCTGGAGGGGAAAAAAAAGGTACAGAGGTATTAATGTTATTCTCGTGGCAAAATAGTCTCGCAAAGACACTTTGGAAAACAAAGATATATATTTACGCTCCGTTTCGTTTCTCCGCAACATTTTCACCAGACATTTAAATTCGCTCCTTTATTTTCGTATAAATTTATCACACACGAGTATTGGGTGTAATTTAATGTAATTTTTTGGTGTTTTTTACTTTCCGGAATTATTTTATTATTATTGTTCTACTGTGGTTTTTTTATTTTATCTGCACCGGAAACACACTATCGAAGTGACTCATGATGATGGTCTGAAAACGTACATTTTGGTTTGGGACTTTTTAGAGTATAATTGCCGGCGGTT
This sequence comes from Alloplasta piceator, assembly GCA_946863875.1. Taxonomy (NCBI): domain Eukaryota; kingdom Metazoa; phylum Arthropoda; class Insecta; order Hymenoptera; family Ichneumonidae; genus Alloplasta; species Alloplasta piceator. Next base: position 905,155 of record OX333073.1, read on the forward strand.
CGGAGACATTGGTAAAATTTTTATTAACCTCACGACAGTCGGAATGATAATGGAGAGAACGCGGGCGGACGTTGAGAACTCGCTGAACAATTCCCCCAGGGAACCATTCGCGGATTCTCAACGTCACGAAGAAACAATGAAAAGAAACGTCGTGATGCTGTTTTGAGCTCTTGTTAGAACGCCGCTATTATCGTTAATTAAATAGCGCCTTCTCGCTGTCTCGTCGACCATTCTCTTGGTCTTTCTCTTTTTTTCGTTGACACTTCTCTCCTTTTTCTCTTTCTGTTTGAATTTTTTTTTAAAGGGCTAATTAATTATTAAAGGATCGGGTTATCGTTATTTCGTTGAGCACACATTCGACTTGTTTCATAGCGATTTTCATTGAAAAATCTTAAAAATTAACCAAGATAGAGATACTATCTTAACGACAAAAAAAATCTCTATTGTCCCATTGATATCTGGGTGATGGGTTATCTGAAAATTAAAAAAAAATATATCAATATCTTGCGAATGTAGCTATCGTTATTTAAATTATTCCTAAAATGAGGAATTGATTTTTTTTTCTTTTTTAAGAAACTTTTTTTATTCAAGCAGGTTTTAAAAATAGTATGTATCAAATTTTTTGAAATCAACTACGTACAAACTTAGCCAATACCATCACTGATATTTAAAAAAAAAAGAAAATTAATAATCGGCTCATAAGTTTTAAAGTATTCGCCGGGACAAGTGGAAAAAACTCATTTTGAGAAAAACGCTCTCACTAAAGTGACTGTAACTCACTCAATTTCAAAATTTTCATTCAAAACTTTATCTAAATGTTTTCAAAAATATATAGTCTTGAGAAATGCAACAACAAAAAATTATCACAGCAGCTTTTCCCTCTGATTCATTCCAATCCCAAGACTGCTCGTGAAAGATCCTTGATCTCTATCTTGAATCTGCCAAATCGAGAATCTGAAGAAACTTGCCGTAATCTCATCATCACATTTCAAATACATAATTGTTATTGCATATGTTCATTCCATCTTTGTTTTGGCATATTTTGATCAGGTTCTTTAATCTTTTTTTTTTGTTACTTCCCAGGCTCCCATACCGTTCCCTATCTTCCCATTAACCAAATAGCACCTTATTTTCACAAAATTATTTCTCCGTTTCCAAGAACAACCCCTTCGAGATCCCCTCTCTCAGGATCCTCCGTACACAAATTATTTTCCCATCGAGTTAGCTCTGATTCGCGATACACTTACGAGAGTCTCAATGGGCCAATTAGCCGCTTTTTCCACTAATACCGATACACACAGGATCCTCGATTACGCCCCCGGGATTACCGATAAAACGCAGTAGCAAAGAAGAACAACACGAGAACGAAGAAGAAGAAGGAAGGGAGGAATAAAGTGCGTTCGAGGTAAAGAGCCATCGAGCGATGGAGGAATTGGACGCCATTGAAGAGAATACCAATGGGTTTCTTTTTTGGTTTTTCTCGTTGACGCGAGGGAGCGGTTGGTGCGCATAACTGCATCAAGGTTTGGTATACGAGCTCAGCGCGTTCGCCATGAAATTGCGCTAAAACATTGTGCAACCTTCCAACGGAATACAGAAGCCGCAACGAGCCATTGTTGTCCCCTTATCCTCCTTTCCTCTTCTTTTTTTTCCTCTTTTAGCACCCCGTCGTGAGTAAAACGCGCGGCAAAAGCGTCGCGTAAAATAGCGACTCGTGGGGCCTCAAAGAGCGTTGCACACGCGAAGATCGTTCTCTAAAAGGTATCATTACAGGCAATTAAGCGTGTCGATGTACTTTGGTCGTTGTACCCGGTCGATCGGGAAAAAAAGGACGAGAAGCAATGATGGAGAGAGAAGGAGAAAGATGCATTTTGGCGCTAAGAGAGGAGGGATAAGTGCATCGTTCGACGAGGAGAATGCCGAACACGGCGGGATCTCTTCGTCGGATGCGTCGTGGTCTTCGGCCCTTCTTCGCCTCCCCCTCGCTCCTTCCAGCTGTTCTCGGCTGAAATGTTATCGTTAAATTGTAACGAGCTTGGTGATGCATACTCGCCAAAAGCCAATCACGATAAACGACACGGTAAACAGACGCCCGGAGGATCTATTCTCATTCTCATTTTTGGATCTCGTTTGTGAATATCGTATGGGCAATCGGGGGGCAAGGAAAAAAATCCTCTTTGGGCCAAGCGCATGGAAAAATCAAATTCCCAAGATAATTTATGTCATTGTCGATTTTTTTCCAAATTGCGTCAATGGAAATGCGGATATGGAAGAGAATGGAATGTTCCAACGATGTGCCAGATTGTTGGTGTTTAAAAAAAAAATATTTTGGGAAAGTTATTCGTGAAGATTCAATATGCTGTAACGTCTCTGCCAATTCATATTTGGTTCTGCGTAATCGTAAACAAGAGAAGGAGAGAGATCTTGCTGAGGGATTTCATTCTCGGTGGAAAGGCGAAGTCTTCGACCAGTCTTTCTTTTATATTTACATGTAAATGGACGGTTGTAATGAGCTTGTGTGTAAGCTTGTATAGAAGGCAATACACTGGCACACGAGCAAGAGGCGAACAATCGATGCGATGGCATGAACATTGGATAATTTATGGGCTATAGTTAGTAAATTGGTACATACCGAGGGTATTAGTCGCGTGGGAATAACGCGGACAGCTCGAGTGCCTCCTGTATTATAATAGATTCGTACAGAGAGTGCATATAGATTGTTGTGTGTAACAACGACAGAGCAAATTCGATTTTCATCGTCGGGGGAAAGTTGTGGAAAATGAACTCCTTGAAAAAATGCTCTATCAATAGGAAGAATCGAGATATCATTTTTTCCATAAATACGTAGTGAAATTAGTTATTTAACTAATTCTTTTACGATTCTGATGAGTACTTGAATTCTCAAGCCTTAAATTTTTAATATTCTGTTCAATTTCTACAAAATAATGATTTTAGAGACACGTATGGGTAGAACAATCCCCCCATGTGGGGTAAAATGATCCCAGGGGTTAAAATGATCCCCGAGTACTTAGTATTGAATTCTACATTTACATTATTTACAGCAATATCGATGACAAAGTAAAATTCTGTCTTCCAAAATACTGTAAGACGATGATTTATCGAAACTGTCAATGTGAGAGTGAGAAATCAAGAAACCTTGGAGTTAAAATCTCGATATCTTCATTGGCCGAGTAGGGGGCAAAATATTGCGCGAGCGAGTGACGAAAGAGGACCGGTAATTCTCGAATTAAAATGTACGGTAGCCGAGTGAACATTGAGAAGTCAGACGAGAAGCGAGTGCGACCGAAAGACGGACGGGTCGGTGCGAGAAGGAGGAGAATCAAAAGAAAGAATAAGAGAGAAATGAGAGAGAGAATAAAGAGGGAATAAAGAGAGGAAGCGGTGGCCTCGTGTGGTCCTATCGAGCACCGAGAAACTCCACCGACAACAACCGAGTCAGAGAGAGAGAGGCTTGCGCCAGCACATATAAGAGATGCGGAGGCGATAACGCGTATAAAAGGTGTATCTACATTTAGTCCGGACAGCCACCACTTTATTTCCTCGCGCGCCGGACCACGGAGAGTTAACAAGTGTTTTCCAACAGGTCGCACTTCGAGAGAGAGAGAGAGAGAGAGAGAGAGAGAGAGAGAGATTCGAACAGTCGTGGCAAAAGTGCGCGCTCCTCCGCACGCCGGTTTGCCCCGTGTCTACTAAAGTACAAACGAAGCTTCTGCGGCCCAACGAATGCCGTTTCAAGTTTCAGCCCAACTCTTTCACCTTCTCTCGACCGTAGCCAATAACCGGTCTTCGTGAGACTCTCGTGGAGTTGCGGACCATGGAATTGCCGCGAAAATTAACGCGGTACTCGAACAATGTTTCAATCATTACCATAATTTCACGATTATGCTGTTACTTCCAGTGACTTCAGCGCCCCGGACTGGCCGAGAGATCAACATTTTGGAGCTCGAGGTTTGTTTTTTTTTTTTGGGAATTATTTTTTCTTCAAGGGAGATCATTCCGGAGACCTTTCTCCAATGAACATTCGACACGGTTTTTTTTGTCCAGAGGGAAAAATTCAGGGCTGGAATAACGAAATTCAAGCGAGGAAAAGACCCGCTTCTAATGGAACGATATTTACAAAGTATAACTCAGCAATGAGGATTATATTGCTCGAGCACGAGCGCCTCTGTGGGGGCATTAAAATGATTCCATATAAAACTAAAAACGTGTTCATCCAGAATAATATGTATATGTATATATATATAAATGAAAAGCATCTTTGCTACTACGACAAACTTTCTCGCCCGTTAATTCCCCCTTTCAGTCACGACAACGACGAACGGGACACCAACGTTGATACTCCTATTCTCTCTCTGTTTCTCTCTTCGTCATACCGTCACAATGATTTCTAATCTTTTCAAATTTATAATCGAAGTACCGCGTCACGAATTCGATCGGTTCGCTCCTCGACAAAGAAGAAACGTGTTTGAGCCGTGCATGCCCGGAAAAATCTCCGTTGAATCACGATTGGTTGACGTGTGGCATGGTAAGAAAAAAAACATTGAAAAAAATAGCGAAACAAAATACGGTCCCCTCGATTCCAACGAGGTTATTGTTGTGTTACTGAGATAAACGTAAAGTTTCCACCGCGACGTCGTCGTCGTCGACGACGTGAGGGGCAACCCGGGTCAGGGCGAAGCTGCGCAGATCGGTAATCCGCGAGGAATAATAACAAAGCTTCTCAGGGCCTGATGGAACTCAAACTTGAGCGCGTACTCACGTACGCGATTCAGAAGTTACAGCTGCGAAGAAAAGAGAATAATTTCCCCGTAATAGAACGTGGAAACATCTGGAAGAGATCGACGGGGCCTTAAAAGAAGCGGAAGAGAAAAAGTCATCAAATATCATGTGTAAAACGCTGCAGAATATATGTATTTAATGTTATTCTTGAAAAATGTTTGATATTGACTTAGGACTTGGATAATCACCTTAAATTCTAAAAAGCATCTATATTATAATTCTAAAAATCTAAGTCCCAAGTCAATAAAATGTAATGCAAAACTGCAATAATTTATTCATCTATATTTTTTCATTCCCAAAATTGCAATCAAAGTTTTGTCCATTACACATTACATTGCCATGGGTAATGGAAATTTTTTTTATTACACAATACATTGTAATGGGCAGGGTTGAAAATGATGCATTACTTTTTTTAATGCATTTGCATTTTCGTTAACCATTAACATTTAATGGTTAATGAAAATAATTTCCATTAACCATTAAATTTTAATAGTCAATGAAAATAATTTCCATTAACTATTAAATTTTAATGGTCAATTAAAATAATTTCCATTAACCATTAAATTTTAATGGTCAATGAAAATAATTTCTAATAACCATTAAATGTTAATGGTTAATGAAAATGCAAATGCATTAAAAAAAGTAATGTATTATTTGCAACCCTGTTTATAAGTAATTTGTCATAATTAAATTAACCGTAAACAGATCATTACTATTAAAGTTTTTGCTCGGTTCCCTCCCTCATTATTGGACAATCCGGTACTTCGTCGAATACTCCACTAATTATCACCATTATTGCCCATAAATTATCACTCCTTTCTTCCTCGTGTTCCACTAACGAGGCCAATCTCTCGATTCAAAGATCGTCACGACCAACGATCCACTCAATGCTCAGCGTGAATTGAACTTCCTGACCGGAAATCGCGTCGCTCATCGCAGTCACATTCTCTCTCTGAAACGCGACGTGCTTCTTTCATACATTTCGTTCCTTCGCAATCTCTCGTATCGATATTTCTCTTTTTCACTCTTTTATTCACGTGTTTCGATTACGGAGACACCGTCGACGAATCGTTATATAGTTAAACGGCGATGTACATCGCTCTCGGGCCTTCCAGAGACTCACGGAACATTCTTCGTCAATCTATTCCTATCATCGCCGCGCGTTCTTGTACGACGTCGCGCATTCTCGCGTTCGCGCTTCGCTCTCGGGATCGCACAATCGTACATAATGCAACACGCGCTCGTTGCGCGCCATGAGATTCAACCAGCGTTTGTATAATATGCGAGCTTGCAGCTTGAAAAGTCGCGCGCACGAGGCAACGTGTACGTACATTCGCTCAGCTCGAGCGACGACCGTCCTCGTACCGGATGCGCCCACACCGAACTTGAATACCGATAGTTGTGGATACCCGTCACTCGTCCTCGACACATCACCGGCAAAAGCGAGCGACGTGCCATTCTCGAAGCGACGATGTCTCTCCTAGAAAATAAATGAGAATGAAGAGACGAAAGTGTGTCGCGACAGGCACATTATGTACAGCTCTACCGCTTATTTCTCTACCAGACATACACTCCCGGCCAAAAGTTTGGAAACACTCGTCTCGATTCCACGCCGCACAAAAAGTTTTGCTGCTCTTTTAGATATTTTAAAGATAAAGATATAAAGATAAAGATATAAAGATAAAGATATAAAGATAAAAATATAAAGATAAAGATATAAAGATAAAGATATAAAGATAAAGATATAAAGATAAAGATATAAAGATAAAGATATAAAGATAAAGATATAAAGATAAAGATATAAAGATAAAGATATAAAGATAAAGATATAAAGATAAAGATATAAAGATAAAGATATAAAGATAAAGATATAAAGATTTTAAAGATATCTTTAAAGATATTTTGATTCGCCAAGCGGCGTTTTAAAACGGACATATTCAACTTTATTTCGCTTTTTTTCAAAAAATGTTTGCAATTTTTTTTTAACCCGGTACGCTCTTTTAAACATGGTCAATGGCAAATGGCATGGTAGATGACAATTTTTTATGTGTTCGTAGTACCTCTTAAACGCACTCAGGATTTTTTTCAGATTTTTTCGAAGCATTTTGACTGAATGATAATTTTATATGGCTCATTTCACCCCGATTTGACGTGGTTCTGATCCTTCACCTCTGCGATTTTGTCCGCAATTTTTTATGTGCTTGTACCTCTGAAAAGCACTCAGGATTTTTCTCAGATTTTTTGTAAGCAATTTGGATGACTGATAATTTTATATGGCTCATTCCACACCCATTCGACCTGGGTCTGATCCTTCACCACTCCGATTTCGTCCGCAATTTTTTATATGTTTTTAGTACCTCTGAAAAGCACTCAGGATTTTATTCAGATTTTTTTGAGATGATTTGACTGAATGACAATTTTATATGGCTCATTCCACCACGATTCGACTTGGGTCTGATCTTTCATTGCTCGGATTTTGTCCACAATTTTTTATGTGTTTGTAGTACCTCTGAAAAGCACTCAAGATTTTTCTTAGTTTTTTCGTAAGCGATTTGGATGAATGATAATTTTATATGGCTCATTCCACACCGATTCGACCTGGGTCTGATCTTTCTCTGCTCAGATTTTGTCGGCAATTTTTTATGTTTGTAGTACCTCTGAAAAGCACTCTGGATTTTTCTCAGATTTTTTGTTAGTGATTTGGATAAATTATAATTTTATATGGCTCATTCCACAGCGATTCGACTTGGGTCTGATCCTTCACCGCTCCGATTTTGTCAGAATTTTTTTATATGTTTCTAGTAAAAACTTGTGGCGGGGAGTATTAGTTTCAATTTCATTTTTTAAAAAGCTGCGTGCCATTTTTTTTTTTTAATCTGAAATTTTTGTATTGAACCCAGAATGATTGTATGCAACTTTTTACCTTCTTACTGATTTCACGAAAACGCAGTAGTTTTAGAGTTACGCTACATTTTATAAATATGGTCGTTTTTTGCGAAAAATTTAATATTTTTGCGAAAAAAAATCGTACGAAACTTTTTAAAAAAGGAAATTGAAGCTAGTACTCCCCGCTACAAATTTTTTATACAAAAAGCAGTCGGAAAAAATTATCATGGGTCGTGCGTCAAAATTACAATACCAAAAAAAGCCAAAAAACGACCATGTTTCAAAAGGCGTACCGGGTAAAAAAAAATGGCAAATTTTTTTTGAAATAAGCTAAACGAAGTTGAATATGTCCCCTTTAAAACGCTGCTTGGCGAATCAAAATATTTTCATTTTTAAAAGAGCATTGGAATTTTTCGTGAAACGAGGTCCCAAGTGCTGGGGAGTTTTTGTGGTAGAGATTTTACCGAAAAATTGTTTCCTGGGAAATTTGTTTTGTGGTAGAGAGATTGTGATGAACATGTATTTCTGGTAGAGAAATAAATGATAAAGCGGGTTAAACAGGCTCGCCCCGTGCTCACCGATTCTCACTCGTGGACAAGATTTTTTATTTCCATTTGCATGGGTTCTTTTACTTTTTTTTTTTTTATAGAGCTACCAAGAAGCATTGTCGATTGTGTGACATATGCGAGATCTTTGAATCTGAAGAGAGAGAGAGAGAGAGAGAGAGAGAGAGAGGGAGGGAGGGAGGGAGGGAGGAAAGGTTGCATTGTTCTAATTAACACGTGCCTCAAGCTTATATCCTATCCCATATGCATGCCGGCATACAGAGTCATTGAAAGTTTTTTTCTTTTTTCTCTCCTTTCACTGTATTGAATATATATGCCACGATGCTGCGTATATCAGACCCATGAACTTCTGTGTAAGCGAGAACAATGACGTTCGATAGCCGATGCATCTGTCGTCCAGAATTTTCAATTCGTGTCACCTTTTTTTTCTTCATTGTCTTCGCAGAAGACTGCGTGTACCCGATTCACACGTATTCATTAGTCTATTAAGGACGAGTATATTAATATACCGGGTGACTCGCGTGAAGTATCATCTTGATGAGAATTTCGAAGACATTCTTCGTTGGGTAAATGGGCAAAATGATCCCATATGGACTAAAATGATCCCCGCGTACCCATCATTGGATTGATTTAAAGATATAAATTTTATTGATGATAAATTTTACTGTCCAGGATTTTTTTAAGATTTATTTTTTTATTTTTTTTATATTTTTTTCCCTGTGGGGATCATATTGGGCACCTTTCTCCTGTTTTTCATTGTACTGTAAGTCGAACGTGTGCATGAAAATTACAATTTCGGGGCCAGCGTCAAAAGAGGGTGAGAGAAGAAACAGGGGAGCTTGTTCGAGTATCAATTCTAACGGGATTAATTCGCGCACGGTTATTGTTTTTTCTTTTTTTTTCAAACGAGAAAAAAACCCCTGGTTGGACTCGCTTGATTGGACTATCAAAAAAGTTGCCGGGCATAGAATACACACGACATATAATATGGGGCGTTCCACACCAAACAGGACACCATTTAGCTTTTGCATCTCCGATTTTTTTCAAAATTTTTTATGTTTTAGTATTGGTTGAAAGAGGTCTTCATGATTTTTTTCAATTTTTTTTGTCGAGCCGTTTTCAAGGTATCGATTTTTCAAAAATTAGGCTACTTTTTTTTTCAAACGCCCATAACTTTGTGAGAAATGGACCAGATAGGGCGTTTTTTCAAAATTTTTGTTTTTGAACGTACTTTTTATTAAAAACATTGAAAAAAAATTTCAAACCGTATTTCAAAAATAATCAAATAGCAATTAATGCGGTAATCATATATTGTGGTATTTTCAAATAAAAATTATCGGCCATCGTTCATTTAATGATTAAGATATATCTATTTTATTAAAAAAAGATAAATATTTATTTCCAACAAGGATAACTAAAATATGGAAATTGAAAAATCGAAAAAAAATAGATCCCATCGTTATCTCATTACCTACTTGGGCATAAAAATTGTGAAATAAGTGACGGTTTTTCACAAAAAAATTTTAAGAAAATCGATTCCGTACGTGTTTTTCGTAAATCGACAATTTATATTTAAAACTTAAAAATCTTATGGAAATACGGTTTGAAATTTTTTTTCAATATTTTTTATAAAAAGTACGTTCAAACACAAAAATTAAAAAAAAAACATCCTTTTTGGCCCATTTTTTCTATTCAGTTTACAAAAAAAAGAAACATATTTTTTGAAAAATCTATATCTTGAAAACGGATCGACAAAAAAAAATTGAAAAAAATCATAGAGGCCTCTTTCAACCAATACTTAAACATAAAAAATTTTGAAAAAAAGCGGAGATAAAAAAGCCAAATGGTGTCCAGTTTGGTGTGGAACGCCCCATATATATGTGATATGCATTGAAAAACAAGGTAAAGGGTACGAAAAAAACGCGAAAGGGCGCTCCTACCCCCGTGTGTATCCGGCTAAAGTGTCATTCGTCCGAGTTCAACGATCGAACGCATTTTTTTCTCCCTTCTCGTATCGTCCTTTTCGAGTGACTACCGGAATAAAATAATTCTGGCTATCCACAGTTCTCGCCACTTTATATGCCGGTTTTTCACAATGTTTTTTTGCACTCACCCCCTTGCGTCGCTGATCAATCGAATAAACCCCACCATGAACGATTGATCGAATAACATTTTCGAATTTGTCAGAAAACTCACCCTGAAACTCACCACTAAACTGCATATAAATTTTATTATTATTCTATTTTGTTCGTGTATCTTCAATTGCATTATTTCACCCTTTCAGTGATTGTTTTCATTTTATTTTTCATTTCATTTTATTTAGGACACAAAGGAATAAATTAATATTCAAATGGTTTCAATTAAAGCTGATTAATTGAATTAAATTTAAATGGATTGAATTAACTTAAAATGATTTAATTGTTTTTTCAGAAAGATGATTTCTCCGCCGTTTGCGCCGCTATGAGACATTATCTGCCGGAAAAAACCACCCCTTATATCCTCGATGTTGACCTCGATTTCTTCAGTACGCGAAATCCATTCAAGAGTCTGTACGAGCGCGCCGATCTTTATGAAAGATTGGCCACGCTTTACTCGTTCAACAGACCCGATTCAACCGATCCGGAGGTGAGTAAATTTTTTTTTTTTAAGTCTTAATTGAGAACGACGTCGTAAATTATCAATCACTTCAACCTCTGACGAAGTTAATCTACAAAAGACTATCAAAGTTGCTTTTTCTTCCATCATCCCATCATCTCTCATGGAAATCTCATTTTTCTCATTGTAAACCTGTCATCAGAGAGCGGTTTTACATCGACCAATCAACTTCAAATTTTGATTTAGATAAGGAAAAAATTTGTTATTTTAGTGTGTATTTTCAAATCAACTTTGCTGATTCCTGATCAGATTTAAAAAATCCAGACCAATTCCAAAAGTCTAAAAAATTTCGGTAAAATTATTTCAATCAAGAATTAAGAATTAATAATAATAATTAGAAAATTTAAATGAGAATGTTTGGAATAAATTTCGAAAAAAATGGACTCGCACGAGGTCTGAGAAATTCTCAACGACAGGTTTCTCACGATCCAGGACATTTGCAAAAGTATTCAAATTATATAGATCGAAGGGGAAAAATAAATCGGTGCGATCTACGCGAATGCTCTATATATGGCGATGAGATTATGCGGACCCCGGAATTCTTCGTCTCGGTGCCGCATCCCCAAAAACCTACATATTTTTGCATACATGAAACGATTTAAATTTGTTTTTTCCTCCACTCATTAAATCGTTCCACGATGGTTTTCCCATGGGATTCTTTGGGATTGCAAACTGAATCGATTCTGCTGACGAAATTCGTGTTTGAAAAATCGAAAAATCGAGATGGATAAACGAGAACGAAGTCGCGAGGTACGAAGAAAAATTTCTCACAGTCGAATGGGGCGAGTTTCACCGTCTCGGGCTGACTCTTGGCGTCTTTTCACGAATCCTTTCTTCTCTGAAACGAGCTCGATTCTCCGCCGTGTTTCATAACAGAAAACACCCCTTTGGCCCAATGTAGAGCACACACAAACACGCACACGCACATACTTTATGTTAATATTTCAACACTTTGATGCACCGGCGGTTTCTAAGGTGGAAATAAGCCATGGTTTTGCCCTTGTACAGAGGTTTTGGCGACGGCTGTTATGCAAATTTTTTTTCCCTTTTTTTCGTATTATCCACTCGATGAATATGTAAGCAAGAGGAGAGTAAAGCTCTCTCTCATCTTGCGCATGTCTTACCCGCAACACAAACTAAAGTAGCAAATGAAAAAATTTCGCGTTCAAGCGAGCAATTTTTAATTGCCATTATTTTCATAGTTGCGGGGAGTGTGATTTTTTCGTTTTTTTAATAATTCCTCGCAGCGCGTTTGGAAGAGTTTGGTTGTGAAGAAATTGTCTGGATTTTTCGAGGGGGATGCTGGTTACTGTGAGGGGTGAAAAAATGGTCAAGGTTTGAGATTTTTTTTAACAGGGGCAATTAATTGTTAAAGGATCGGGTTATTGTTATTTTATTGAATACTCGCCATGTTTCGTAAGAATTTTTATTAAAAAATCTTCTTGTTCTCATTAAAATGACTGCAACGCGGTCAGTTTTCAAAATTTCAACTTTAAATTGTGACTGAATATTCTTAAAAATATAAACTTCGGAGAAGCGGAAAAAATTCAATTTTCACAGCGGTTTTCCCCTATAAATTACAATTCTATTGAAAAATCAGCGTATCATCATCGCGTCCATCTAAAAATCTGCGGCATTCGTCTGACTGAATTCTTCTTTTCTCTGCAATTTCTCACTATAGGTCCCGTACGATTGATTTCTTATTTTTTTTTTTATTCTTCATCACACGTAGATCCCTGTATTTGTGTGTGTGGATGAAGAAAGACGACGATGCCCCACTGCGATCCCTTGAATGAAGAAATGACGAGCAGGTGGGGGGTCCGGTATGCAAAGCGTGGCCTTACATACATACATACATATATATGTATATATATGTATATCTTCTTCTCTGCGAGAGGCCAACGTTTTCCGGCCTCTCTGAATATTGATGTTCAGTGCCGAGTATGCAGATGAGCGTGAGAATGCAACTCGTGCCAGGCCATAGTTGGATTCTGTATACACACATATGAACATCAACCTAAGCGAGCTGAAATGATCCTCACGCGGACGGATGAACCGGAAATAAGTTGAGAGAGTATGCTGGCCTAAAATTTTGAAAAAATATTTTTTTTGCATCTTCTTAACTACGCCCGTCACTAAAACAACTCACAATAAAATGTTTATCTTTAGACCAGAAACCGCCTTAAAGGCCGTCAAGATTCTGCCCGACAGCTCTCCACGCTTTCATGTCCACCATACTTTATATTCCACGTACTCTGTACGCTTATTATTTATACATAATATGCTGAACATGTAAGCTTCGTTCATCGGTCGATCAAAAAAAAAATTGGTCAGAATAATCCGCCAATAAAATGTGGTTCCATTAAAGCGGGAGAGGTCGCCAAGTTGGCGAATTTTTTTTTCATGATTTCCCAATTGAAACGCCGAAGTTTCCCGAGATATTTGAAGCTGTTGGAAACACTTTAGCAACAATGAAATCGTGGAATATAATTTTTTAATTTATCGACGCTCCAAATTATATCCCACTTTTGTTATCTGACTCACTGACCATTTTTTCGACGAAAGGACATTTTTTCTTTCTTATTTGACTTTTAGAGTGGTAAATATCGTTTAACGGAACATTATAAATAATTTGTTTGCTCTGCTGATTTTCTTTTTCCACCCTTCGCGGACCATTTTTTAATCTGACAAGATTTTCTCCGATTACAGCGCCCTCCTCCGATATCGGAATTTTAATATCTCTATTTTTGTACCCAAGGGCGCGACGGGGGATGGAAAAAGGGGAGACGGAGAGACTCTCGAGGCGAAGAACTTCCTGAATTAAATATACGACGAATTGCCAAGGTTTGATCGTAGAAAAAAGTGATATTGAGAGAAGAAAAGTGGACAGGGATATGTTCAAGAAATGGCTGAAGAAGTGCAAAAACTGCAAAACATCAAAGTTAAGGGTTGATAAGGGATGTTTTGAAAAATGAAGTGGACAAACAATTATTTCCTTGTCCCAGACCAGATTTTGTCGTATTTTCGGTATCTGGGGGTGGTTTTTTGAAATTAACAAAACTCTAACTGTGAAAAATAACAAATTTCCGAGAGATCCTTGATTATCATCTCATTAGATAATAATTAACATATTCCGGAGCTCCTTTTTATTTCCATCGATAATTCGAAAGAAGCGGCATAATTACGATAGAAATAAATTTTTCAAAAATGTAGGGTGAAGGCTTTTCTCAAGGATTTCGAAAAATTGTAGTCCTCGAGACCGCCACAAAATCGTAGACAACGTCGCCATCTCTCGTGAGGGATAAGAACGAACATTGCCTCGGAGGTTTTCCCGATAAGCCCCGGGGGTAACAATCGCGGAGTAGAGCAGCCACCCCCCGACGCCGACGCCATGCGTCCAAGATGGCCGCGAATCGTTTAACGGTCAGGCGCAATGTGATGCATAAAAGAGAGAGAGAGGGAGACTGACATCGGGAGTATATCGAGTCACTGCTACAGGGGGATGATTCTCAGGGGGATGTTTCTCTCAGACAATTTACAAATCCAAAAGAATCGCAAGAACAATCGATCTCATCCAAATTCATCTCACGTTATTATATTAATTATTAATGTTTTTTTATTTTTTTTTCTTTTCCATTTTTTTGATGTTTTTTTATTCTATTCAACTTTAATATTAATAAACGAATTCAATTTCAATATTAATAACTAATAATTCTTTTGATAGCAAAAATTGATCAAAAATTGATATAAAAAATATTATTAAATAATATCGTATTGCAAAACAAAATATTTTTTCCAATTGAATATATTTTTGGATCCCTTAAAAATGCCGCAATTTCCGGGACATGTTGGTAAACATCGTTTATTGAAATTTTTCGAAATTTTTCAAAGGGTAAGCTTGAGGCGGGACAAAATCAATGGTAATGTATCCACGTGGGAAATTATTTGCGCTGTTTTTTTTATTGCGTAGGTCGATGACCTGCGGGCACGCGACACCGTTTATTACGCACTTTTACGCACACCCGCAACGATCGAATGAGATAGAGAATGAGAGAGAAAGAGTGACGCCGTGTATTTGGGAGTTTCACTTGCGGGAGTTCGTCGACCTGGGTCATGGTCGAGCTAACAATTTTGGGGTTCAACCGAGGTAGGCATTAAGAGGTAAAGAGGAGGTAAACGGAAAGAGTGACGCGTATCGATCAGCGAAACGAAGGGGTTTGGGAGTTTAAACAGGATACGCATAAGGTGGAGGCGTGTATTTTTATTTTACTCCTTTCTCGACGTTACTCTCCCTCTCTCTCTCTCTTTCGCTTCGTGCGGTGTGTTTTGTGCCGGAGCGCACGCATAATAACCGAAATATCAATTGCCGTGCGCAATTGCGTATATATTTTGCGGTAATTCCGTGGTAATGCGCTGCATATTTTCGCCGCAGCGAGAGCGTTGTCCGACTCGCCGGTGTAACATCACACATGTCGGATATTCTCTTTGGAAAAGGGCAACGGCACGCTTTTCACCGAATGCAAAAAGGAAAAAAAAAACATTGTAACGCGTTGGAATCACCGGACAGATTATAGTTTTTCGATTGTTGCCAGTTCGACTGTGAGACGCGAAAAAACGTTTTCTACTTTGTATGAAAAAATGCATCTGTGATCGTCCGAAGGATCGTCCCGTGGAGGTCAAAGAACTCTTTCATACGCACCGATGATTCTGGAGTCACGGCTCCTGGCATTTACACGCGATCGTGCGACAATAAAGACCCCTTTTAACCCGCTGCAATACGCGAATGAGCGTTTACTCATGTTTGTAACTAATTCTCCTTCAGAATCGATCTTTAACTGCGTGAGACGCTGATTCTACTTTTTCTGTCCGTAAGGAACGCGGTTACCGATTGTTTATTCGAACGGGATACATTAATTACGTTTTTTACTCCGTGGTTAAGGAAAACTTCGTAAAGGATTCATCGGGTCAAAAAATTGTCGAATTACATAAATGTGGAAATACGAGCAATTATGAAGTATTTTTCAAGGTTATTGAATTATTTTTCGTTGGGTTCTCCAATAAAATCTTTTCTGAATTTAATTATCGCGTC
This sequence comes from Alloplasta piceator, assembly GCA_946863875.1. Taxonomy (NCBI): domain Eukaryota; kingdom Metazoa; phylum Arthropoda; class Insecta; order Hymenoptera; family Ichneumonidae; genus Alloplasta; species Alloplasta piceator. Next base: position 921,151 of record OX333073.1, read on the forward strand.
GATACTTAAGTTTTTAATTAATTGAAATTTATAGTTGAATCAGTATTGCAAGTGAATTTATTAAAAATGAATAAATTAGTTTTCTCGGGGCATTTGATTGAAAATTAAATATTTTTTTAATTTAAAAATTTAAAAAATTATAAAATAAGGGAATTGCCATTGTAATAATCCTGAATATTTCGTAATTAATTTCACGCAATTCTGAGAAATACCAAGAAAAAAAATTTGGCCAATTTGCATCACTTTTTTTTTTGCTGTAATTTTTTAGGAAAGATTCTTCCAGCTAAATCATTACATAAACCGGATAGCTTGTTTATTTAGCTTCAATTTGCTTTTTTTGAGACCTCGCTGCGACGATTTTTCGCTGAGATATCGGGCTTTTACGAAAAAAAATACTTTTCTCATTGACCATTGATATCTCAGCAACCAATGATTGCACAGAAATCAGAAGGGGCGTTTCACAAACTTGAATCAATGCTCTATAAGGATTGATGATGGTTTTTTGAAAAAAAAAAAATGTCCCATCCTTGCCATGAATTTGAAAAAACAGGAGAAAAAGGGCTATTTATGGTTTTTTAGAAAATCAAGGGCCAAATTAAAAATATTGACAAAACGACTAATTTTGAGCGTGACTTTTACAGCTCAATATACCCACAAAATCCCTGTAAAGTTTCAATTTCATCTATCGAACGGTTTTTTTTTTCAAGCGATCAAATTTTTGAAAAAAATTAAAGGATCATGTTTAATGCCCCTTAACACTTCATAATCATTATGAAAATGGAAAAAAGAATTTTTTTTCAGCATTTCCCCCATTTTTATCGCAAACAGCGTTTAAATTTATGGGAAAAAAAAATAAAAAAAATTCAAGGGTTATATTTATTGCCCCTAAACACTTCATAATCATTGTTAAAAAGAAAAAAAAAATGTTTGAGCTTTTTTCACATTTTTATCGCAAACAGCGTTTAAATTTATGTAAAAAAAAATCGACAAAGTTTTTTAAAAAAATTCGAAAATTCTTCGAAATTTTTTTTTCTGTACATTTAAACGCTATTTGCGATAAAAATGTAAAAAAAAAGCCAAAAAAAAATTGTTTTCCACTTTAACCATGATAATGACAATTCTTTTGCCAAAAGATCTGAAAACTAGAAACCTTAACCTTCAAAATGTTTTCTTTTAGACCTCGATCCGGCCATTTTTCACTGATATACAGCATTGTTAAAAACCAATAAAAATTTGGGAACATTTTTTGATCCTTTAATTTTTTCCACCAGTTTATAATCCAAACTATAAAAAAATCTCTAAAATGAACTATCGATGGTTAAAGTCTCTCGATACTTACGACCTTTCATAGCTTGCTTCAGGGGGAAACTATCGATATATTATGGTCATGTGGAAGTCCCAGAAGCAAACAAAATTCCTTACCTTCATTTTCCCCCGTTTTCCACATTTCTTTTTTCTCGACGCGCAATAAAGTCGATAAAAGTTGTTTTTCCAGATGAAAAGATACCTTGTCTTCTTACGGTGACCATTTTACCCCTCAATATCCTTCAAACGTGAATATATATAATACAATATATGCATCCATGATACGAAGGAATATTTATGTGAATATACAACCGGAGCACCCTTCGCGACACCACCCGTCCCCGTAATTCATGCCTTCGCGCAAAAAGACCGCCAATTTTGCAAAAGCACATGCCTTGCTCGCTGCACAAGCGCATGACTCTCTCTCGTTACGTTGTACAGGTGGTGGATACACGTGGTGCATTCATACGTTATCCAGAAGAGTCAATGACCTCGAATTGTACTTCGTTTCAAGGTTTTGCCATTTTTCTGTTCAAGCGATCCCATATGTGCACTATTTCACAAATCATTGATCTCGTGGTAATAAAATCTAACTTTGGGGAGTAATTTTTTTTACACCGGTACTTGAAGCCAATTTGACACTCCCAAAATTCAAGACCATGTCATCGACTTCATTTGAGTAAAAAAAAAAATTTATAATTCACACATTGAACCCGAGTTTCAATGAGAATACTCTTTGCACTTTCAGACCTGTTTTTCAACGACTCAATTTCAAGTTTTTGGTTTCAAAAAATTCCTGCACACTTATGAAACGATTGTGAATGCTCATCGGTTAAAAAAAGAAGGGTCGTCGACCCGCAAAACGAGAAATAAAATCAAAAAGCCTTTCCATGAAAAATTCGCTGGTCTCGAGAAAACGGAATTTGTTTTTATATTTTTTATCATAAAATTCAAGTCGTCCCAATTTTATGGAATGTGGACAGCCATCCTATTTGCCCCCTCAAATCGAATAGGCATGACTAGTTTTCTTCATTCTCGTTTTTTAGAATTCTTTCGGCCCTTCGAGAATATTTTCGGGCAACATTTGCTTCAAGATCATCCCTTGAGGTCCGTATTTCTTCCTGCATTCAATATTTTATTTTATTTTTTCTTGACCGCGACGAGTAACCTCGAAACCCTGGGCCACGGATATATACATGAGTGATTGCAAACCGACAGACGGCGCAATTTTTTCTTTTTCAATGTAACGTGCGTTATTTTTTCATATAACCTCCGTTTACCTTCTTCCCTCTAGTTCGCGTACGTAGAATTACCTTAGAGAAAAAGAGAGCAAGGGGAAGTTGAAAATGATTATTCGAGCACTTCGGTTGCTAAGAATGGCCGGAAAAAAAACGTTCATCGAGTGCCATTTCCTGCGGGAGGAGATTAAAAGTGACAGTCCGAGCGATCGACACCTGAAAAAAAAAAAAATTATTATTTCATACGATTTAAGTTTAAAGAAGAAAAAGGGGGCGGAATTCCACTAATATCCGTAAACGGTAAATTTTCCATGAAACTATAGATTCATGAAAACAACTTCTTGCACCTTCGCTCTCTGTATTTACGACGTTTAGATACAGACGCGATTTATGCAAATCTTGACAAAACCCGCACGTCACGCCAAACCCGCAATTTTCTACTTGCCAGTCATTTTTCTCCTGTCCAGAGACGTAAAAATTACCCTCTTTTTCAGGTCTTTCAGCACGCGGACACTGCTAAAATACCGATACGGCGTTACTTTGTTCACGGGGAAACGATCGATTTTGCTTAGAATTCATTCATTTTAGTGGGAAATTTTTAATATCTGGTATTACATTGCGCGTACAACTTATATTGACCGCTAAGCGCGTAATAAACGCGTTCTCTAGCGATTTCACGCATAAGCTTGGTGCAATAAAGCGCATACATGAAAACATAATGGCTGCGCGCGCAGCGTTTCCCGCGTAATGATCGTAAGAATCCAATTTATCGTAGGAATTTTACCTTTTATTCGATTGCCGATGGCGATTCGCGAATTGCGTCGATCGGCGTTTGTACTACGTTCGAGTTTCCATGAGGAACGTTTTTTTTTATTCATTTCTGAAATGTAATGTAATATCGATGCGCCGCCGGTTGTAATATAGAATTCGCGAGTATCGGAGCATTCGTATATCGAGTTTGATCCAATGAAGCTCGCTCACGGTAATATACGAACCGCATGTTTCCGTAACGCCTTTGGGAATATCCATAAATTTATTTATCAGCGATTGACAGATGCTGCGCGCAGTATATTCGTTATTTGGTCGTTAAAGCATCGCAATTAAATTGCGAAATTAAATGGTGGAATCATTCTCCGCAGAAATCATCAGGTAATTTGAGATCGGGGGAAGAAAACCCCCGCTTCTGAATGAAATTTTTGTAAATATAAAATGGGACGGGATCGGTTTAATTGGCTTTCTGATCGGTTTTCAGGCTTTTTTGTGATTCCGCGCGCAGCAAAGATCGACGCAGAAAGAAAAACAAGTCATAAATTCAGCTGACGATGATGCCACAATGATCTGTTGATTCCACGGGTTTCCTTCGTAATCTGAGAACGTTAACCACGTCTATGAACCCTTAGAGAGCCAATTTGAAGGCGCATGCGCTGTAGAAAGAGCGCAGGATTTTTGCCGCTATACGCGAGAAGCCGTTAAACCGCAGGAAGCACGAATGGTCACTGCGGAGACCGGATGTCCCCAACGTAGCCGCACAATCCTGCGAGAACACTCGCATACGCTCGTGATTTATCCAAACTCCTCTTTTTTTTTCTTTCGCTCCGTCATCCTCCTTCTCTCAGGCTTCTCCTACCGAATTGCACAAGCTTTTGCGGCAAATAAAAGCAGGAAAGGCTGAGAATTTTTTTCAAACAATAATTCGGCCATTCTAATAAGGAATAATCGTTTTATTTCCAATTCTCGATCCTCGCGGATCTTGATTGATCCCCTGCGAATGCATATCGATCGACCAAGACAGAATTCTTTAGAAATATTAGAAATTTAGAGATATCGAAAATAATCGATTTTGAAGAAAAGTATACGACACCGTCTCGTTCGTTTATTATAGTAAGGTAAATGTCCCAATTATTGAACACTATCTAGTATTTTTATTATTTCTCATTCACCTGCATGCATTTACTTATTTATAAAAATTTCATTACATATATGGAACTGTTAGCTATCGAAATGTTACCTTACTTGTGCAAAAAAAGCTTTAATTAATAGAGAAAAAAACTATTTAATCAGCAACGGTGACCCGATTTGACGTCGTGGTAACTGTTTATCGTTTTTGCTAAGACGCGCCGCTTCATGCGTAAGGGCATAACAAATTCAAAAACTGTCGCATCTCAAAAAGTAAAGGCGTTTCAGGTTCCTCAGAATATTTCTTACAAATAACAATTTAAAAAAAAATTAATTAATTATTTGTTAAAAAATACGGTGTTCGTTCATTGGGACATAGATAATGCAGTGTGTCCCAATTATTGAACACTCGAATTCTCCAAGATAGTGTCATTAAACCCATCAAAACATCGAGACAGTTAACCTGTGACAGATCGTATGAACCGGATTTATTCAAACAAAAACTGTAAGTTCCTGAATAAACTTACATTAATTCTTTTAATAATAACTCTAAGATTGTCAAATATATTTTTTATTTGTATTTTCGTGCAATAAACATAAAAAGAAAAGAAGAAATAAAGAACATAAGAAAAGAGGCAGCTGAAAATAAAAATAAAATAAAGTTCGAGTTGAAAATAAAAAATAAACGAAATGCGAATGAACCAAAAACTTGTCAAAAGAGACTAAATATATATTTTTGTATTTTTACATGATCAATAAAAGATTATTTAACTGTTTGATTTTACTTTTATTTCTTACTATTGTACCCAAAATAATATTTTCAGAACGGAAAAAGAATTCTCGAGAGTGTTCGATAACTGGGACATGTCTGTTCAATATTAGGGACATGGGCACTTCTAGTGTTCAATAATTGGGACATTTGCATGCTTCACATTGTTATTCTTTTTTTTATTTGAAATCATTTAAAAATAATTTAAAGGGTGATTTTTCGAAAGTAAAAATATCCAAGTCTCATTTGAACATGAAAGCGATGGTTTTTTTCTTGATTTTATATTTTTTTCTCACCGAATTCGATCCCCAGATCCTTAGCTATTCAATAATTGGGACATTTACCTTACCTTCCTTTAATGTGTTTTTATGTCAAAATTGTTGAGCTGCGTTTGCGATGCCCGATCGAAGATCAAACCTGAAGGTAATTTTTCGACCCCTGAGCGAGGCGCGATTCGTCGTCCGAATTCTGGGGTCTGAGAGACCCCAGAATTCGGACCGGGTCTTCCTATCTTCGAATGTGCTTTGTAAATGCGCCCTGCAGCTCTTTTCTTCGTCTTTCAGCGTTGGCAAACGGAAAGCGCGGTCTTGCAAAAGTATGGAGCCGCGACCAAGAGGGCGTACACGCCGATATATTCCTCTTATCTTAACCACACTCCCGTCTCTCCTTCGCTTTCTCTCTCTCTCTCGCTGTTGGGCCCTGGATTCTGTATATCGCGAACGAAAACGAAATTCTACGGCTCCCTCGAATAATCGCTAAAGCGATATTCCCCATGTCACGAAACGTTGCGCCATTTATTTCATAAATTATAACCCTTCGAGCGGAATGTTACATTGAAAGTATCGGAATCGTGTTGCACGATTATGATGAATTATTGCCTCGAACACGTCGAATTGTTCGCACATTTCGTTGCATCTTTAAACTGCACTTTTTCTTTCACATCGTCAATTTTGCTGCGCAAAAGCTGTTGTTCCAATTATACGCTGAATATTGAATATTCGCTCGTGTTGGAATTTTTGAAATATTTTATCTCTAATTATTTTCAATGCGACTGGGCGTTGACCAATCGATACGCGTCAGTAATTGAATTATTCGAACGATATTCATTATTAAATACGACTGAACGGATTCGCGTTCGCTTTTATTCGCAAAACGGTAATGAAAATTAAAAAACGATAGCGATAATTCGATCGTGAAAGGATTTTATAAATTTAGATGGGAAAGGGGGGCGCGAAAGAACACCATCAAGAATTATAAAAAAAAACAAAAACTAGGAAATAAGAGAATTATCATTATAAATCTAAATTCAAAACAGTATTTTTAGATGAGAAGGTTCTTACGGTGTCCATTTTGCTCCCTTCACTCCCCCAATTAAAATATTCGACCATAAGATCATTTTATTCGTCCAAGTTTATTCGTCGCAATTATTACTCCGTGTCGTTTGAAGAAGGGCTGAATTTGTTATTTTTTCGATACTCACAGCACTGAAAATATGGTTGTAAAAAGTGGAGTCGGAGCAAAGAAAAAAAGGGCTGCGATGAGAAGAGTTGCCCGGTTCGTTCATGAGAATGCGATCCGAGAAATCTGCTTGGCCATAATGTGTTGCACAGAAGCCAAAGAGAGAGAAAAAGAGAGAGAGAGTGTACGTGACGGGAGTTTGCGATAAGGAACGCGCCAAGCTACCCTAGACCGGAAATGTTTTCTATCTCCGTTCACGTTATACCGACGTTTGTACGCCGATTTCGATTTAACTTATTTTATAAATTAAGTGCGAATAATAATGATCGAAAATTACAACTTTTTCGACTACTTTGATCAAACTCAACATCAGCTGTCTCAAAATTCACGTTATTTCTCTCCGCAACCTCGGCAAAATTGATTTAGCTTCAGGATACAATTTTAGAATTTGATCAACGAAAAAATGATCGAAAAAATCGTGCAAATTTGAAATTTGCACATAGCTTCCTCATTTTTTTCCGTCGATCCTCAACCCTCCTTTATGAGGATCTCTTCGATGATCTTTATGACATGCATGTTTATTATCATGGCTTCCTCCATAAAGGAAGCTTCACGAAGGACGGGAACAAATGAAGAAGCTCTGTGCAAATTTCAAATTTGCATCATGATTTTTTAGCAATTCCGCTCAATTACATTATTAATTTTTTTTTTCGTCCAGTGTATTGGTGCTAAAGAAGTGAACTCGATAGCTGCTAGATTGAGAAACTTAGTGTTAACGAGTATTTTTCGAAAATTTCAAAAAAAATTTGCGAACGAACATCTCGAGCGTTTTTCACCAAATTCAACCCCAACCATTCTTATCATCTAGTGTATTCTCGCAAAAAGTTTTAGCTTGATACTTCTAAAAATGCGAATGTTGGAGCGTTAACAAAATCTTTATGAAAATTTCAAAAAAAAATTTTAACTGAACCTCTCTCCCGATTTTTATGAAATTCAGTATTATTTTTCATTGTCATTGAATGGTCAAAAAAAAATTCAGCTCGATCGATGCAAAATTACAAAAGTTGGAGGACTTACAAATTTTTTGCAAAAAATTAAATTATTTTTTTCAAATCGAACTTCTTGAGCGATTTTTCCCAAATTCAATTCCAACCGTCCTTATTATAAAGTGTATCTGCACATAAAATTGCAGGGTGGTAACTGCAAAATTACAAAAGTTAGACGACTAACAAACAATTTACAGAAAATACAAAATCCAGCCAAATAGACACTTATTGTGCAATTTGAAAACACACACACACACACGTCCGGACATTTTTTCAAAATGTGATTTCTCGACGTTTTGGGGCATTTTGAACATACTGACATGAAAATTGCGAAATGTTTTTTTTCGCGAAAACAAAGCTTCCTTTATGAGGAAGCAAAAACAATTCCAATTGAATCAATTGCAAAAAAACTGACTGTCTCGAATATTCCCCAACCGAGGTACGAATTTGACGCTAACAAATATTATTACCAAGCTCTTGGTTTTACCGTTACAATATTTTTATAAAAATGAGGTCTTTTATATCAAAAAGGCACGCCAGAGATTAATTTTACTTACGAAAAATCGAAGATTTATTCTCCTACTTTCTTCCTTTTAATCTCGGGCCCACGTTCCATCGGTTTCTATCTCGATGAAAATATACTTTGGGACTGCAAAAGAGAGAGAGAGAGAGAGAGAGAGAGAGAGAGTGGGCCGGGCTCTCGAGATTTCGGATCGGTGGTTCTTCTTCTCTTCCAACGTTCCCCACAGTCACAAGAGAGAAGGAAGCCTGGAATCTCGCGCACCCGTGAATTGCCGGTTGTGTGTGGGTTCTTCCCCTCGTTGTAGATTCTCTTTTTTCGTTTTTTTTTCGGCGCTATTCCTTCAGAGCCTGTGGAATCTCACTCTCGGTATCGCGCCGAGAGAAAGAGTGAGAAAGAGAGGGCACGAGAGACCAAAGCCCCCCAAGAGTGGAAGCTCGCGTTCGCCAAGATACTTTGGAGATTGAGAGTCGTTACCCGGTTGGCCTCGGGGCTCGTTTAGCTTCCATGAGAAAGACAGAGACGAAGTGAAACGAACAAGAGCGATGAAGGACAGAGAGACAAGATCGAGAGGAATCGAGGGGAGGGAAAAAAAATACAACGATAGAAACGGCGGGGAACGGGCGTGGTGAGATAGAAATTCCGAGAGAGAGTCACGCGGATTAGAATTTGTTTCTGTTTTCTCGTTTTTTTTGTGCGATGGTCAGGGGATCCATGAGGTTCACAAGGATGACACAGGATCCAGTTTTTTTCAGAGGCAAGTCCCAGATGGATCGAACGCGCGGCACAATTTCCTCGAGGCTCGGGGGAAATAACCCAAGGAAGCAGCCAAGAGCGAAGAAACGTAGATTCGGAATAAGGAGCGTAGATCGCAAGAGAGAGAGGGTGCGCGAGTCGGAAGAACGCGCGAAAAATGTTGCAGTTGTCCAACTGAATGGACGGTTGATGCCCGCGGTTTTCGCGACTCGATTCTTCGCGATGGATCCGTCGTTCTCTTCGTGCTCGAGGACCGTGATAGTTCCGCGGCGAACCTCCGGGCCTCCCTTTGCCGAAGAAAAACACAAAGGACCATCGACCTGTCGAACCAGTTTTAGATTCGCAGCCTCTTCCATCGCTCCTCCTTGTCCCCCTTATTCTTCTCGTTCGTTGCTGCGCCATTGTGTCTTCAAGCTCCGATACTTTGGCTTCGTGTCCAGCTTTGTGCTCGATGCGGCAAGTCCGTGGTCAACTGTGAGAACGAATTGAAAGCCACTCCACTGTGAGACCCCGTTGATTCATCTATCGTACAATTAGATCAATTGTCACGCGGAGGATCTCCATTCATTGGGTCTCCCATGTGCTCGCCTATGGTTCTCCAGATCCTGCATCCCTTCCCGATCTTCTTGGCTCTTGCCAATGGTCACTGAAAACGTAAAAGCGACGTTTCGCGGATCTTCGACCGATCTGCAGCGAACCGAAGATTCTGGATCAATGAGTCGATCGCTGGGTCGTTTTTGGACAGCTGCCTTCCCCTTGAATTCACTTTAACCCAGGTAGGAATTGACGATGAAAAAAGGGCTCGTCAAGCCCTGAAACAAGGCTCACATTTTTTTTTAATTCGGGCTCAGCACCAACCTGATTTTAAGCCTAGGAAAACCTCTGAATGATAACGCGGATTCAGGCTCTGGAACACAGGCTTGACCAAAGGCTGGTAGAAAAGCCTGTACTAAGCCTGAAACGAGCCTTAATGAAGCCTTACGAGCATTCATGACCCGTGCAGAATTATTTATTTTTTCCATATATTTGTCAGTTGTTACGATGAAAATCAGTTCCATATTCATAATTAATAGTTTCTAAGGGTCAAGTAACGAAAAAAAAAATTTTAAGAAAAAAAGAAATTTTGCCCCCAGTGGGGTTTGAACCCGCGACCCTCGTTTTACGCATATCCTCAAATTCAACATGAATTCAATTTATAAAAAAATTGATAATTTGAAAGTTCATGGATTTTCCCGACTTATTTAGTTTTCTTGCAGACTAGGATTTGAAACCTACCTACCCATCAAGCCTAACTAACGACCTACGACTGGGACGCTATCCACTACACCTTTTGATAAATATCATATTTGTAGAACCCAGACCGAGAAATTAATACGTACCAAAATAGTATCAAGAATTTATTTTCATTACGCGAAGGCCATTTTTTGGTTCAACTTGTCTTTTAAATTAATTTTAAAAAATCAAATATTGAATCAGATGAATAATAATAACAATAATAATAATAATACATATGATTAATATATTTGTTATAATAATAATAATATTAAATGATAATAAATATAATTACTTAATTTAGATTGTTATTATTACCATTTATGTATTTGTATTATTTATAACATATTTTTAATTTATGTATTATGCATGTGTATGTATATCATATTGAATATATGTACTAAATTTTGATATGATTATCTTATTCTTTGAAAGATACTATTCAGATATTATTCAGATACACAATTTCAAAATATTCTCGCATTTATTGCTAAATTATTTTTTCATAAAAATACAGAAAAAATATTATTTTAAACTCAGTTAAAAGGCTGACGATGGAAACAAGCTTGTGCGTCCTTGTTTCACCGAGCCTGAGTGAGACAGACCTGGGCCAGGTTTCATTGCATCGTTTAGAGCAGCCTGGAACGAAGACTGGCTGCTTAGCCTAAACTCAGGATTATTTCAAGCTTCATTCAGCCGGTGAATTTCAAGGCTAATTTTTTTATTTTATCACAACCTGAAACAAGCCTGTATCCAGCCTTGATTTTTTAGCCTTAAAATGCACCGGCTGAATAAAGCCTGAAATAACCCTGAGTTTGGGCTAAGCAGCCAGTCTTGGTTCCAGGCTGCTCTAAACGGTGCAATGAAACCTGGCCCAGGTCTGTCTCACTCAGGCTCGGTGAAACAAGGCTCGCACAAGCTTGTTTCCATCGTCAGCCTTTTGATTTCCTACCTGGGAAGTATTCTGGTCTGGAATTTAGAAAAAATCAATTTTCAAGGATCAGAGGGACAACTAAAACGTCCGTTCCCTCATCCGTGGCTGGAATTGACGACTATAAACGCCCGCACGCGATTTAATTCGATGTATCCGCGGAGTGTGAGAGCCGAGTCAGCGAGCCACGAAACAGCGAGATAATAAAAAGAATAATGATAAAAAGGAATAAACGACGAAACGAGAAAGAGAAAGGGAATGTACGAGTGTATGGGGGATTCGCGCGGTCGAGCAATGCCAACACACCAGCATTTACGAGCCATTCTCGTATAACGTAGGGGGCATAAAGTCGACTCTGTTTCATGGTGGTCCCCGTCAGTGAGCGCGATTCTTGTGGCTTGGAAGGACAACGACGACGACGACGACGACGACGACGACGAAGACTAGAGAACGTCGCGCTCGAGGGAATCTCTTCGGAATACAAGCTTCGAGATATCCTCAAGAATCTCTCTCTCTCTCGCTTCGTCTCTTCAAGGGGGACTCTTGCACGCCGCAGCCATCACGCCGGTCACACACGAGACAAGCCGCAAGAAAAATACCAATTCCAAACGACTATCTTCGTTCCCCCGGAGCCCCGTCCCTTGCTTGCGAGTCTTCGGTGCCCTCCGTCTTCGTCAAACCTCTAAACATTAATTTATATACGCGACGACGCTCGTTACGACGTGGCAATTTTTTCCTCAATTTCGCAGTCACCCTTTCTCGAGACCTCTCGACGAAATTTTTTTCAATGCCAATCACCAAGAAAATACGCCGTGTCAATGATTTTCATTACCCTCGAGATTCATAGTTGAACCTCCTCACCTTTGATGACTCTTTTTAGAAGCTCGTTCGTTTTATGGAAAAATATCGTCGAGAGAGAGAGGAATTCCTTTGCTGTCTCGGGAATTCCGAGTTACGAAAGAAAAAACGGTTGATTCGGGAAACAGTCGGCTTATCAGCGGCAGACGAGATAAGGGAGGAATCTCGGGCCTCGTGTCATCCATTTTGACCCTGCGAGTCCGCGCGAGAAGATTTTTCGTGTATCGTTATTTCTTTCCGATACACAGGCTCATTTTTTGTTCACCGTTCGGAGTTGGGAATTTTTCCGCTTCGCGGATGAAAGTTTGAATCGAGGTTCGAGGGTAAAAAAAATGGAGCTTGGTAATCGAGGCTTTCCTACACGATGGCGCTGCAAATCGTCGGAGAAGTTCGAGGCTGAGGGGGGTGGGATCCGGAAAAAGTAGTCGTAACTCGCGTTCGCACCCTTGATACGAATGCGTGTTTTCGCAGCGACCGAACGAACCATCGTCTCCGAGGGTTGGGCGAATGGCTTTCCATTTAATCTCGCGAGGTTGACAAATGGATGTTTGGCTGTCGTGGCACTGATTTTGCGCCAGTCAAAGCCCCCATAATCCTATCATCTCGTACATGCGTAAACATCGATCGGCTCTCGTTCGTGTATTCGTCTCCTCGGGGTTGAAATATCTTGAGATCCATTATTATGCAGCGTGGTGAACGAGGGTGAAACGTCTCCGGACATCTGACGAAGCTCGTGAACCGGAAGAATCGTTTTTTCGCTATTTACAATTTTTTTCGTGCACAGAGTCAAAAAATATGGCGTCTCAATCGTCAAGCGTGAAACGGAAAATGCGGATGATGCTAAAAAATGTGCAAATTTCTAATTTTGCACAATTCTCTTTTATTTATGAAAATAATGTTGTGTGCATCTCAGATATATTATCGTGCAAATGTCTTTATTATACGTATATCTAAAACGTGTCCACCGTGTATTAATTATTGGAAATTGTAATTTTTAAAAAATTGTATAATTTGCAAATTTTTTTGAATTATAAGAGTTTAACACGAGAAAGAAAAATATTGAAAAATGCACCGAGTTATTTTTAGGGTTGAATAAGAGGCATAAAAAAACTCACGTGTCCGTTGGATCGTCGATTAAATGTTCGTGTGATTATCCACGACGCTCCAAGATGAATATAACAATTGTTCAAAATCCTCGAGCTTTTCGCTCGCCTCGTGAATATCGCGGAGATGGATTTCTTCGAGTGACCAGAAACGAAGATCTTTCGGCAAGTCCAAGAGCACGGTATGAAGTTCCTACTTTCTCAAGACTACGTAGGAACTCTATACCTCGCTGCTGGATCTCTACCATATATTTATGGTCACTTTGATGTGCGTAATTTTTCTCCTCTTCTCTCTGATTGTCTTCTTCGCATCTTGAATCGTCGTTTCACTGTTCTCAAAAAAACGTGGCGTCGACTTTGGCGCGGCACTTTGTTATTCCAAGTTTCTTCGGGCTCAAAATAACGTATGAAATAATCAACTTAACTCCACAAATACTTGTGGGAAAATTAAATGAAAAAAAAGAATGAAATGCGACGTAACCTCGCGCGGTTGGATTGCGAAGACCACGAGGCGCGTAACCGGAAGTGCGGGCGACGCCTGGGGGACAAACGTTGCGACGAGCTTGGACCTATCGGCCCTCGAGATGGTTGGATATGTGTCGACGGTGGTCCGCGTAGAACTGAAGACCGTAGAGCGAAGAGAAATCACGATGGAGTTGAGAATAAGAGAGGGACACGCACGCCCGAAGGCTCTCTTCGGCTCTGCTCGGAACACACACGCACACACGCGCGCACATATGGCCGCGACCGGCTTACATTATTGCGAGGGGAACCCATGATTTCCCCCTCTTTCGTAACATTTTATGCGTAGAGATAGAGAATTCTCTACGATCTCAAGAGAGAGAGAGAGAGAGCGCTCGATAATTCAAATATCCCTCCTCAGCGCGATTTGCCCACGTGAGCAAATGACACGCGATGCGCGCATTTTTTATTCACGCGCGATGATATTCAAGAAAAACCGCTCCACCATCGCGGAAGATTCAACCAGAGTGGCGAAAATGTCAAGAATCGCACAGAACGTTCTGGAAGGAAAGATTTAGGATATTGGAAAAATCAATTTTTTCGCCTTAAGGATGTTGAGTCCCAAATCGCAAATGATGAGAAAATTCTGAAAATTTGGTATGTTTTTGGATGAATTATTTAAGAGGTCGTGTAAAAATTTCACGACGATTATAGGAAGCTCGTTATCGAACAACTAACATTAACAAATTAAATTAAATTAAATGTAGTCTTATAGAAACTGATATAACTTTGCGATAAGTTTTTTTTGACCTCTCAATTTTTTAATATCTACACTATATCGAAAGCAACGAAAACAAAACGAAGTGTATTGATAAATATTTTTTTTATTCGTTTAAAAAATTGTTCTTAACAAAATGTTAATATTTTAATAACGAGCTTCCTAATCGTCGTGAAATTTTTACACGACCTCTTAAATACTTCATACAAAAACGTACCAAATTTTCAGAATTGTCTCATAATTTTTCATTTTAACCCTTAAGGAGGTTGCAGTAATGATGATAGGATTCTGAAAATTTAATATGTTTTTACATGAAGTATTCAGGAGGTCGTGTAAAAATTTCACGACGATTAAGAAGCTATTTATTGAACAATTAACATTAAAAGATTTTATAGGGACTCAATATCCTTAAATGATACTTTAGGGTCGTGAAAACAATATTTAGTTAGTTTTGTAATGAAAGAAAGAAATTTTTAACCGATCATTAATCGATTTTGCCGCAGCTATGAAAAGTTTGAACGCGTTTTTGTCGAAACCACTTTATTCAAACTTTTTTTTTTCGAAAACTGTTGCACAGATTGTTTTTTATAAACAATTTACTGCCTTTTTTGCTGAAAATCGATTCATTTTTTTTTTACAGTGCACCATTTTTACAAAATTTGTTTTTTTTTAAATTCCGCTACGTAATTTCAATAGCCAATAGTATATGGATTATACAATTTTTTAGTTTTTCGTTCCACTGCTTATACTTTGATCGACACAATCGCCATGAACAACACAAAAATAAAAAAAATTCACGGAGTCGAGAAAAACCGCACAGGATGAGGAATGACGAACAATGAGCAATTTTCGTTTTCATGCGCATTACGGCAGAAAAATCGAGATGATTAATGGCCGGAGGCGTCCTCCATTTGGAATAAAAACCCAGCAATGTTTTTCAGCGGAAAACAATCGACTCAGCGATAATTGCAGAAATCTCTTTGTTGGCGGATTATGATGAATTTTCGAAACTTATCGAGAATTTGGGGGGAGGATTGGAATCGGGGATCTATTTCTAGATATTTTTCCCAAGTCGGAGATTAAACTGCGATTCGTCCGATCATGGCGACGACATTTAAATGTGGGAAATGAAATGATCGAATGATGAATCAAAGTTCATTGGATGAATTATATCGAGGCATCGCTGCGAACTTGGGATGTTGCCCACATTTGAACGACGCCGTGTTTGTGCGACTCTGTTCGTACGTCTGTGTGAATATCGGTGATACAATGGTGATACAATGCCGTATAGATTCGTGCACGACCGCGAACGCACAGCGTGGCTTCTCGAAACCAATCGTATCACGGATAACAATGTCGGGTTAATTATTCAAAGCAGCTGGCGCGGCATCGGCCTCCCGCTGCTGAATCAATCAAGCTTGCCATGCCACACGGCATCGTTGAAACATAACACGCTGTATAGTCATGACTGCGAAATATATACGCGCGCAATATACACACCTATAAACGCGCAAAATCTTCTGACATGAAAGATTCAAAGCGTCGTTGGAACAGCATCCAAGAGAGGAGAGAATCTCGCGAAATAATATCGGCTCCGTTTGGGTCGAAGTCACGTGGAATTAATTTTCGTCAAAGGATCGATCGAGTCCCAAAAATTTATAATAAAATTGGTACAGAAACAATTACCGAGCAAATGTAATCTTCGTGAACCGTCTTGGTCTTCTTAATAAAAAAAAAGGAAAACTGATTACGAATAACTTTGAGAAGTTGAAGACCCTCCGGATGATGGCTCGACAGATTTATCTCTCTTCTTCGACGGTTGAGTCGAAGAATCGAAAGAGGTCGAGGAGGAGGAGGAAGAGGGAAAAAAGATTCATGCCGGTCCTTGGCTCCCGTGGGAATTTTTTCCGAGAAA
This sequence comes from Alloplasta piceator, assembly GCA_946863875.1. Lineage (NCBI taxonomy): Eukaryota > Metazoa > Arthropoda > Insecta > Hymenoptera > Ichneumonidae > Alloplasta > Alloplasta piceator. The sequence continues at coordinate 937,458 of OX333073.1, forward strand.
CGGGGCTGTTATCCCCTAAACGCCCGCATCATATGTGCGCGCGAGAAGGAAGAGCGTAGGATGAAGAAAACCGGTCCCAACTCGGCATTCTTTCACGATCATGGGACTCTCTTTTTCTCTCTCTCTCTCTCTCTCTCTGCTCTCGTGTCACGGAGGACGATGAGAGAAACCTCCAAAAATTCCACGGGCCAGTGGCCGTTCCCTCCTTCTCTGTCTGTCTCTCTCCCTCTTCAGGATGGTGTTAATCTCCAAAATTCTAAACATCCTTATCTAATCCCGCGAGCGCCCATGAATCGTCGTCGAAGAATTGAACGAGGAAAAAGACTGGAACGAAGAATCCAGGTGAAATAACTGCAAGATTGGCGAGAAAGAGCCGGATCAATGAAGAAGAATGATATGCTGCAATTTGCATAGTTGAGATTCAACGAAAATGTGTTGATTTCTTAATTTATTCGCTCCGAGGATGAGTTCTCAGAGGAATCTTTGAAACACGCTTTTTGGTCTCCATCGAGGATCCAGCGACCCAAAAGTGCAAGATAAACGTTAGGAATAGTGAAAATAAGAAATTCATCCCAGATTTTTCCAAGTTGCATCGTTCAGAAGAAAAATTCCTCACACGGAAAAAACGACTTAGTTGCTTCAACCAATCAGCTTTAGTGCTCTGAGCGCCAGAAGAGAAATTAGTTGGATCAACAAGATAGTTAGTACAGTCGACCAATCGAACCAATTTTTTAGTTAGCACATCTAAATCGTTTTAATCGACTTAGTTGTCGTAACTAATAAATAAGGTTGGTTAGTTGACCCAACCAACTATCTAGTTGATCCAACTAATTTCTCTTCTGGCGCTCAGAGTACTAAGCTGGTTGGTTGAACCAACTAAGTCGTTATTTCCGTGCAGAGAAGCTGCGAAAACGTTCAAAAGAGAATGGTCAAGAAATGGTGACAAGTTTGTTGGTTACGCGCCGTCCGGATGATGATCCATCGGAGACGAAGGAAGAGGTCGTCATTTTTCTATAATTCCCTCTGTGCGTTAAACCGCGTCTGCGGGATCGTCGAGGCAAAGATCAAGGCTGCGAATGAACGTCTCGACGATGACGCAAACCTGCCAAGCAGCTGCATCCGGCGACATCGAATTACTCCGTCGTGGATTACTCATTGCGGCGTTGTATTACTCCGACTGCGAATCATCGACGCCGTATGTATATTTATGATGCACACGTCGCTTGCGGATGGATGAATTACGAGAGGGCGAGAAAATGAAAAGAAAAAAGCAAAGGAAGATCGAAGAAAATATGAGCAATCGATGGAAATGTCCGTTTGGAGAGTCGCGATTATCTTGAGAGGGAATTTTGATACAATCATCGTGAGGGGAAAGTCGCGGGAAAATTTGTACGATGACAGCGGATTTTGATGTATCGAGGATCGGATTGTTATCGTGCTTATCGCCCTCGGGGGCTCCACGCTCGTATTTCGAATATCGCGACAAAATAATGCCACGCGTATTGAATTTCCTCTCGAGAAGAATCCTCGATGGGCGCGCGCACGTACGAAGCGAAACACGAGGGAGGATCCTGCGAGCTTCGTTTTTATGAGCAAGGGAGACTACGGAAGAAGAAAAGGGCCCAAGATATATACATATAATGCGCCTCTGACATATAAGCAATGTAATCTCGGGGTGAAAATCTCGCGGGACAAGATATTACGGTATAGCCCGGGCTAATAAGGTGGATATTCGAAAAAATTGGCTCGTTCAAACTTCACGCTCGAATGTGCCTTTATATTTCTATACTTGAGGGATGAAGAGCATTGGATCTACTTTTTCTGTTTTCCGAGCAAGATTTGATGGTGAAAATCTTTGAACCAACCATTTTTATGATCCCTAAAAGAAAAAAAACCTCGGGAAATCATAAGATCTACCCTGTCATTTGGGGGTTGTTTTTCCTTTTTTTTTTGAAGAATCAGAAAAAAAAAGGACAGCAGAAAAAAGCCGGAGTAGAGGTGAATGAGAACCTAAAGAAAGTTCCCCTTTGGGGGAAAAATCGAATCAATTAAGCCACGTGCTGCGTGAACCACCCCATCGACTCACCCCTTGTGACTCCTCCACTTTCCCCATCCCCCTGTCCCTCCTCTGATTGGATCAGACTCTCGTTCGAGTCATCACATGTCGTTTTCCACAAAATGGTGGAAAACACCCCTACGATCGAAAACTACCCCTCCGCGTCTCTGTTAGGACGGAAATTGGACGCCGATTCTTTTCCAGTTTGGAAAAACAAAAATATTCATGGAGAAATTCAGTGGATTTTGCAAAGGCTTCTGGAATATGTACACAGGTGTACGTTGATGCTAAAACGCAATTGCGAGCAACGAAGGGAAGAATTTGTGCAACATTTGGGGGTTGAAAACTGGGGGGATGGATAGAGGCAGCGATTGGATCGATAGCGTTACCGCCCAATAACAAAGCAATAACCGGTGTCGGTGCTGTACATCCAATACGCTATATTCCAACTGGCGAACGATGCGAAGGAGAACGAGGAAACGATGCATGTAGGATATATATATATATATATTTATATATATGGGGCGTTCCATCCCAAATCGGACAGTTTGAAAAACTTTTTTTTTGAATTCCTCAATTTTTTATATTTTGTAGTACCCATCAAAAGACCTTTCCCGTTAAATTTTGAGATTTTTTCGATTACCCGCTTAAAAGATATTTAATTAACAAAAAAACCGCTGTTTTTTTTAGTATTTTGGTCATAACTTCATCTATAATGGCCCAAATTAAAAGTTTTTTTTTCAAAATTTTTGTTTTTTCATGGCCTTTTCAGAAAAAAATACAACAAAAATATTCGACGTGTTTTTGAATGAGTTTTTTAAGTTTTAAACTTTAAATCGCGTTTTTAAAAGTTAGTGTCATTTTTGATATTTTTTTAAATTTGTTGTTTAAATATCTATCTACTCAACAATTTCTAAGACTAGTCCGATCATGGGATTTCCGTGAGTACTATTGTTTTCGATTTTTGAAAATAATTTTTTTTTTTTTAATAAATTATTATGAATACCAATTTTTCTTACTGTATAGTATTTTTTTCAATATTCAGAATTTATTTTGCCACTTTTTTCTATTGTTAACTGGTTCTAAAAATTAATAATTAATCGTTGAGTCTGTTTATGAACACACATAATAATTGAGTTTTTTTAGTTTTGAACGTTCAATCGCGTTTTTAAAAGTCAGTCAACACAAATAATAACAACAGTTTTTATTTGTTCACGTATTTTTTTGAAAACCTTACATATAAGATTCGTTGCTCATTGGAATAATTGAATGAAATTTTTGTGTCCCCCTGTGATTGACTTCGCAGTATTGGATTGCAAATAAAACCTTTCTGTTGCATCTAAATAATGTTTCTCAGGTGAACATTTGACAGCAATGTTCGGTAGACTATTTAGATTCTTAATTTTTTAAATCTGTTAACAATGAAAAAGTATCAAAATTAATTCAAAATGATTAGAAAAATACTACGCAGTAACAAAAATTGGTATCCATAATAAATTATTAAAAAAAAAAAATTATTTTCACAAATCGAAAAAAATAGCATTTATGGAAATCCCACGATCGAACTAGTCTTAAAAATTGTTGAATAGATAGATGTTTAAAACGAAAAAAATATTTTAAAAATCAAAAATGACACGGACTTTTAAAAACGCGATTTAAAGTTTACAACTGAAAAAACTCATTCAAAAACACGTCGAATGTTTGTTGTATTTTTTTCTGAAGAGCCATAAAAAAAAAAATTTTTTTAAACTTTTAATTTGGACCATTATTAAAGAAGTTATGACCAAAATAGCAAAAAAAGAGCGGTTTTTTTGTTAATTGAATATCTTTTGAACGGGTAATTAAAAAAATCTCAAAATTTAACACCAAGGGTCTTTTGATGGGTACTACAAAATAAAAAAAAATTGAGGAAATAAAAAAAAAAAGTTTTTCAAACTGTCCGATTCGGGATGGAACGCCCCATATATATGGATATGTATGTATACATGTATGTGGGTATATAGACACGTTATGACGTACAGTGTACACCAATGCCGCTGAACAAGTACGCCAGTTATGTTATACAGTACAGTATGAAACATCCCCCTCCAACCGTATATCGGCCGGTGTGCCCCGACCCTTGTAAACGGATTTACATACAGCCGAGTTGTTCGGCCACCGCTATCCATAAGTTCATTTGCATCGTTCCGGACCATCCTGGGTACACGATATATACATGTCCAGGATGTTGAGGAGGCAAAATGGACACTGAAGCAAAATGGATACCCTGAAGTTTTTTGGAAAATTGTCATTCTCATTGCATTAAAGAATATAAAAATTCAAAAAATTAGAAAATGTGGAAGTTATCATTGTAATTGAGGTAGATACAGTTGAATAGGCTCACCCACACAAAATCAGAACTAGATTTGATATCTTCATGACAACTTCATAGGAAGAGGTGGAAAAAAATGCTAATCCTCATCATTAATTGCAAAAATACAAGCAGCTTGGTCCAAGTATTCTGAATATCAATGCGATGTGAGAAGCGAAGGAAATCATTTTTTTAAAGTTTTACCTCGTTTACCTGAATTTTCAAAACAAAAATTTCTAGGTTACTGTCCATTTCGCCCCGAGAATTTTTTTTTTCAACGTTATTCCATAAAAACAGTACTTTTAAATGAAAACCCACAATTCTACACCATGCATAGGATCCTAACCTGCCTTATCTTCTTATGGTGTCCATTTCGCCCCTCTATTCCCCCATATAAAGAAAAATATAACTATAAAATTACATACTATGCCTGTGCATGGAATTCCCAATCGTATAAACGACTCATATGCATAAACACAGCGGACGATGTGCTCCGGCACGTTCGACAAATTATAAGGAACAAAGAAAAGGAACAAAAAATCATATCAACCTGAATGAAGAGTTCACGAACTCATGTAAAAAATTGTATGTTAATTTGCATGCATTCTTCCACATGGAATTCGTGTATTTTTCAAGTGACGTCGGTCAATTGACCGATGGCGTGTAATATTACACTCCAACGACTCCGGCAACGATAAACAAATGGCCTCCTCGTATAATGCACGATGAGCAAGTACTTTTCGTGTTAATTAGCCTGTTACTTGGAGGGGGGTTACACGCGCGTTACACACGAACAACGCTGACTCGAGTGCACACAAACTCCTTGTATCAATATATATATATATATATATATATATATATATATATATATAAACACGTGGTATATCGTTAATATGTTTATCATGGTGGGCCTCTCGGTGTTAATGACGTTGGCTACACTTTTTTTTCTCTCTTAATGGGTTATCCGGGTGATTAACGTAAGCGTGGGAGCGAGAATCGTAGTTTTTTCCCCCTCTCCGAGTTTCGACCTCGCGACTCTGTAAAACTGATATTTTTTTTCCAATGGCGGTAACTTTGACTGCCACGAGGTTGAACTGAGACCACGATGGCTTCTCTTTGTTCGCGATCGACCGGATGTTCCTTCGAACAATCAACGTTTTCGCTCGTAAAGAAGAAAGGTACACGCGCGGCGAAATAAGCCAAGAACAATTATCGATATGGCAATTACGATAATTACCGCAATTTAAACGAAGATTCTCCGTTTTTCTTTCAGGTTAATATGAGAAATTACCGAGCCAAACAGGGATGTCATTGGGGGTTGTAAATGCGCGCTAACTTTGAAAATGCGATTGACGTCCAAGATTTCACTCCTTCAAGGTGGAAATCGTAAAATTTCACGCTCGAACGCGCGTCTTGAACTCCCTGGACAATGAATTCTTTCTGTTGAAAGACAAGAGGGAATAAAAAGTTGCATCGAGACGCATTATGCATCATAATCGTTCGCTTCGTTGTAACCCGCTAATGGCGATGAAAAGGGCAAAACGCGCTCGTTAGAATATCGTTGAATAGATTTTATTATGCACATTGTGCACGGGATCAGTCAAATGTGAGACAATTAATCAAAGCGGTTTATGCAAAGGCGTAAATACATCCAGCGCGGATAGTTGTCGAAGACAGAGGTGAATAAAACCGGGTGCGCTTAAACGTCCTGCGCGCTTGCATCAACATCATTATGCGCGCCTGAGGAGTGCGCACACGGATACATTCCCGAGTGCATAATTTTATGCGCAACCAGACGCTATTCCAGCGATGAGCCATGACATATCGATGACATTTCGAATCATCGAGCGGGGAAGGAGCGGCTTGACGAACGAAAACCCGCGCTCGTTTATTATATCAACCCTCTCTCTTGGGCAAGCATCAGGAGCCAATCGATCGCGGGCGTTATCTGTGGGAGAAGGGGAGGCAAAATGGACAAACAAAATTGGACGATGGTGAAAAGTCCAGAACCGAAGGAAATGATTTTTTCAGTTTCCCCGTTTACTTGAATTTTCAAACAAATAAAAATGCCAGTCCGGTGTCCATTTTGCCCTACAAACGTTTGGCGCGCTTTTCAATCAACTAAAACGGTATTTTTGGATGAGAAGCGACGAGTCTACACTATGCGGAGCGTTTTAGCTGAGTTACCTTCTTACGCTGCCCATTTTGCCTCCCCCTCCCCCATTTACGATAGCAATGCGCGAGCGTGTGTAATTTCAATCAACGAATAACGCGCATCAGGTATATAATTCGATACATATATAAACATATATAGGCGCGAGCGCGCGAATGGCTGAGCCAGAAGGACGGAGAGAATAACAATTAATCATTGTGTGCACTCATGCCGGAATTACTATCTTCCCCTGGAGCAGCTAATGCTCGAGACTCCGCCAACCGCATTAGTATACATTCGCGAGCCTCGCGTATATACATGTATATAATTCGAGCGCAAAAAAAGTAGAAAAAAAAATCCAAACATGATGTATGAACGATTTTAACCGTACACGGGAGAGTAATAATTACTCGTACGCGTACAACAATAACAATGGTAACGATCTTAATTACGAATTCACCGTGGGACACGGGAGTGGGCGTGAGGAAATTATTTATCATGCATAAGAGACCCGTGATTGCCCCGGGATATATTGTGCATACAGGCTTAATCGTGGGTTACAGTTTCCTCTTTTTTTTCTCATTTCGATGTTGCACGGAAAAATACGGTTTTCATTCTCCCATTCGATGATCGCGATTAATCCGTTGAAACGAGTAATTTCCGAGACGTCGATGACGTACGTGCATTGCATAGTTAATTGAAAAACCATAGATCCGTTCGCACAATTGAACGAATGAGAATGACCATTTTTGTTTGAGGCGTTATTCTGGTCTAGAGACATGCATTTTGAGATAATCAGTACCTCAATCGTTGCAATTGCAGCGTAGTGGGAGAAGCGCCAAGCCAATCGCGTCAGGCCGCCGTCAGTCACCAGCGGCGCAGAGACGGTTCCGTGCAATGTGCGCAACCCCACTTCTTGCAAGAGCCGGTCCCGACGGATTCCGATTATCGAGGTCGCAGTGTATCTATTAATATTTTGACGATAAATCTGCTCAATTGTGAGAAGCCTCTGATGGATGAAAAAGCGTAGGATTTTTGACGTCTGCAGAATCATGCAGTCACTGAAAGTCGAACTGGGAGGAGATTCCTCACAAATCCATTTCATTCGTCCCTCGAGCAGGGCGAGTGCGTTTGACACGTGTGCTTGAAGAAAAAAAACAGCAGAAAAGCGAAGAGAGGGATCGATAGAGATGCTCGAGTGATAGAAATGGAAAATAATACACGGGAACTCCATAAAAATCTGCCAATCCCACGTCCCATCAAGGAGATCCGCAATTTCTCATTCTCTTTCATTGCGATTCTGTGCATATAAATGTATAAAGCATTCTCCGTGAACTCGAGCTTTTCCTCATCGTCACTGGAATTCTTCCAGAATTCATCAGCTTGGATAATCCCACCCCTACCAACCGCCATTGATTTCCCAATAATTAAAACGAGGAGTCTCCCGAGTGTCCCCCCTGTCGCAATCCCAGAGGGCGTTGATTTTTGGATTTCCAGGGGTTAAAATTCATCCTGATTCCGTGGAAAATTTTGAAAATGGAAAATTGAAAAAAATTATCGCGGAGAATGTTTCATAGTCGCTGGAAAAGCGACGAAAGCGTAATAAGCTCGACGTGAGGGGTTAAGCGAAGGCTCGTGCTTCCGGGCCGAGGGGTGTGAGCATGGCTGACAGGAACGAGGAGGGGCGCAAACAGGGTGAAAAGAGAGAGAAAAAAAAGGAGATTTGACGTTGAATCCGGGATATACGGGGGGTTGACGCCTGGGGGCGGTATGTTGGGGGTGCATCACACACGCGGCATTTATGCGTTACGAATAAAAGCCCGTTAGAGGGGATGCGGCGTCCATCAACCCTCCCGCTGCGTTTTACACGGAGCATCCGTGTTCGCGGCCAACCCCTCTATCTGCCTGTCCATTCGCACGTATGTCTCTGTATACCGTATCTCACACACAAACCCCTCGAGAGGGTGGTTTTTCTCTTTTTTTCCACTCTCCCACGTGAAACGCCATTTTTATCGTCGCTTCTCTCACCACCACGCCCGAAATCGACCTTTCCACCCTCCCGGAAGAGAAAAAAAACCCACTAGGCCACGTACACACGTGGAAAACTCCCCAAACTTTATATACATGTATATATAACTGCGCCAACCATCCAAGCGCAACCCCCAACCCCTATTTCCTCCCCCTCTCACCCTCTCGCTCGCCTTCTCACTTTGTCGCTATCTCCACTCTCTGTTTATCGTTCATTCGAGCACACAAACGTACCATTTGATTTCCAATCGTTTCCTTTTTTTTTCATCGACCGGAATCATTTTTGTGGGAATACCTCTCTCGCCTGACTCCTCTCAATTCACCAATTTCGCGAATTTATCGCTACCTCCACCTCCGCCTATTGCATCCCTCCGCGTCCAGATTTTACTTTTATTTTTTGTTTTTTTTTCACAATTTAACTCTCGATACGTTTTTCACCACGGATTTCAATTTGTTTGTATGCTTCGTGAAAACTTTATTACGGATTATTCCGTGCTTTCTTTCTCTCTTTTTTATTGGCTATTCTCTTTTGAAGTGGATTTTCGATAAATATTGCTTCTCTTTCTCCGTTTGTTTCACAATCGGTTGTCGAACGATTTAGGCTTGATCTACTTATGATTATCCCGTGAACTTGTGATTCGGAAAATTTCCCTTGATCGGGAAATTCCCCGTTTTCAACGGGGAAATTACTTCGTCCGAACAAGTTTTTCCCGATGGAGAGTTTCGTTTTACAAATTGCTCTGATCCTACGGAATTGGTGCGAAGGTCGTTGGAGTAACAACCTCATAAACACGATCACGATGATCTGTGCTTATACGAGGGAGCTTCGACCCTCTTATTAGCATAAAACAGCCGCATAGACAGCTATTTCTGGCGCACAATCTTACGCCGATAATAACGTCGGCTTACCAACCCTCACAGCTGATAATAACAATGACGAATTAGCTTGTGCATTTAACATCCCAAATAAGGACCGCAAAATATATTTAAAGGATTTTACAGTCTCCAAACTTTGTAGGAAAAATTAATTTTATTAAAAAATAAACTATTTCCGCTGCATCCAAATTATGCAAACTTCATAATCATTGCAAAAAAAAAACTATAATTCAAAATCTCTCGATTTTTTAAATTGAATTATTTGTTTCGTTCGATTCATATATTTTAGTGAGTGGATCGTCCCGATTTTCCCTTAAAATAAAATATATCGAATAGTTCAATGTCGTAATATGAGACTGCAAGTTTAATCGGAACAAAGATAAGGTGGAATTAATTTCCTGTACGATAAATAGCATTATCTGATGTTTATCAATGGCTCTAAATTAGATGCATTTCTCGGTAGGGTCTGCATTCATTGATCCGCGGGTTTATATTTATTCCTGCTCATTTGTCGATAACGCGAGTGCAATGTCTCCATGTGATGTGTGTTTGATAAATAGAGGAAACGAAGGACAAACAAAAATAATTGAAAAAAATGGAAAAAAGGTCATTGTTGCTGCGAGGGAGTGTCAAACAACGCCACTGTCTCACGTGACGGGTGTAATTTTTTTTTTCACGCACAAGCTTGCAAGTACGAATGTGACGTCATTTTAAAGATGGCTGCCAGACTGGGGACGCTGGGGAGGGGATTTCTCGCTCCTATTCGTTCCAGCAACGCACTTCCACGCTTCGCCACCTCCACCACTTTGACGCACACACACACACACACACACACATACACAAATAGGTCACACTGGCGAACAAAAGGGTCACAATGTTACAATTTTATCGTCATGATGCCCGGATCCTTTTGCAAGCTTCTATACAAAAGGACGCGGCTGTTGGCAAGTTGGGTCTCGTCCTGGGATCAGGATCAACGTGACGACGTCATTTATTCCAGACGACGATTGATGACAGTGAGAAGCAACGTCCTCTGATTAAATAATAGTCAGGAGGCGCTTTAATGCTCTCCGCACGATACCGAATACCCGAGAAAGGAGGGACAAGATGTTTGCTCTTCAACCCCCCAAATTTCGAATCAAATTATCATCTTGCTCGCTGAATTCGAGGAATTAATTCCATGTTTGCATTTCGATCGCGGTGAATTCGTAATCGTTCGACTCTAACCGCGATGATGCATCGATGAGGATCGAGGAAGGGAAAAATCCTTGGGAGGGTGACTCCTCGACGCGGGGGGTGCGCGTCCTCGCTACTCTTAATATGCAGGGGATGATATAATTTATTTGGGTGCAGGTGAGCCACTGTTTGGATTCAAGATGGAGGAGGCTCTTTCTCTCCGTTGGTTTCCAACGTTATTTTAATTTGAGGGAAATCTTTGAAGCCGGTTTAACGACGCGACACGCTGAGACCTCAACCCATATACGACAGGCCCAACACAGAGCCTGCTTTAGCTGGGCTTCAGCAGCCTGAGATCCTTCTCAATCGGACGTTTCTACCAGCATACATTTGTGTATCGTAGTAAATACGCAGAGGCAACGAGAGAGAGAAAGAGCCCACAACGCTCCGGGGTGAAATCCGTGAAGCCACCCCTTTCGTATGCAAATCTTGGAACACCTGGACCAAAGGATCTCATGCAAATCTCGGGCCAGGAGACCCGGAGGGTCCTTTTGCTCACGATTTTCCTGTAGCACGCGAATGCATACCTCGACCATGTGGGGAGATATTTCTCACAGACCCAGCAGCTTGGAATCAAAGTGCAGGGCAAAAAAAACGCGTGTCTTCGGTTTTCGTCTATTCATTCCAATCGTTTACCGAAACATTTTGCTACATTGTTGGCATTCGAAGTGTAGCGTGTTTCGGGGTAAGCAAGACTTTTGGATCATTGGAAATAATAATTAAAAATAAAATAGAAGAAATTCTCAATATAGCGATGTTCCAAAGTCAGAGTCAGGGTTGCGAATAATGCATTACTTTTTTTAGTGCATTTGCATTTTCATTAACCATTAACGTTTAATGGTTATTGGAAATAATTTTCATAAACTATTAACCATTAAAATGTAATGGTTCATGGAAATTATTTTCATTAACCATTAAAATTTAATGGTTAATGGAAACTATTTCCATTAACCATTAAATGTTAGAATGTAAGATTAAAATCTAAGTCCTAAGTCAATAAAATGTAATGCCGAATTGCCATAATTTATTCATCTATATTTTTCCATTCCCAAAATGACAATCAAAGTTTTGTCCATTACATATTACATTGCAATAATAATATAAATGCTTTTTATAATTATATAATATAGATACTTTTTAGAATTTAAGGTACCTGAAAATCTTTGTCCTAAGTCAATAAAATGTAATGCAAAATTGCAATAATTTATTCATTTATATTTTTCCATTCCCAAAATTGCAATCAAAGTTTTGTTCATTACACATTATATTGCAATGGGTTATTGAGGTTATTGCAGTTATTGCAGTTATTGAGGTTAACAATTTAATCCATTTTAACAATTTTTCATCTTTAAAAATATAAACTATGTATTCCCATTGCATCAGAGTGATGCAAACTTAACAGGCGTTGGCGAAACGTCAGATAACTCCAGTCAAAAAATAACTCCAGTCCAGTCAAAAAATACCCTTGTTCGAAATAATTTTTCGACTTTTTCGACCTTAATGTACAACTTTCTAGAAAAGCTCGCAACTCAAAAGCTCTTATCGCGATCAAACGTCCAATGAGGATTTTTCTCTATCCTAGAAATTCTCATCTCACGCGATCAATCGTAACCTCGCGTGGTCGTCAATTTCTTATCTCCGAGCGTGGCTTTTACCTCGGCAAACACATTTTTAGTCATCGAAGATTCCTCGAGTGTGCCTTATCTTCGTTATCTCCGCTTCAGCCGCGACCATCCGCCGCGTGTGTGTCACGGTTTGGGTTTTATCTCTTCGTCTCTCTGGTCTCTCGATGTCTTTCACAAACGGCATTAGGTCGATTCGGGGCTTATCTCGGATCAGCTCTCGCGGGAATAAGGCGTATACCGTCGAGGCGTTAATTGAACCGACGCCGTTTCTCCCGGCTAATGCGGAACAAGACAGATGGATAGATCGAATACACAGATACAAGCTTCGCTCGCGGTACGAGAATTTGTATCAATTTTAACTATTATCATTTTTTTTTTTCGTTACTCAACTCTCTGGGCAAAAAGTTAAATAAAATTCCACGAAGAAAACATTTATATTCGAGGCCGTTGAATGTATAAACGTTCCCGGCGAGTTTCCGCCTCTCGCGAGCGCATAATTATTCTTACTCGGAGGCAAGATTTTTTTTCTTTTTTTTTTTTTAATAAGCTTCGGCCCCACGAAAAGGGAGAGAGAATTTTAAGCGAGTCTCCGGGCCATTCGACGGACCACAAAATTAATTAACAATCCTTGTATATACGACACACGAAGAGAGAGAAAGAGAGGAGGAGAGACGCCGTATAACGAAGCTTTCTCGATGCTGCTGTTGCAGCTGCCGTTATACTTCGGACAACGAGAAGCGCAAGGGTTTGAACGAGAAGAAAATAATTAACGATGAATCCCTCCCCTGAAGGCCCCTCGCTCGTTACTTTATGTATCACTGTATATCGATCACCATGCCCAGAAACCATCGAGGCACTCTTTAACGAACTTCCAGTAGCTCGAGCGAGGCCCCGCATCAAGAGAGACATTAATTGCTTCGAAAAATCTCACCTCTTCCAATAGAGAACCCCTAATTATTATTTTTTGTTGCATCAAAACGATCTTTGTATCATTCAGCAACTTGGATTGACCTCAAGATTGAGGAAATTAAAAATTTACCATCCAAACACAGGGACAGAGGGATCTAGAAATTTCTGCTGCTCCCGCCTCACCTTTCGGTTTAAATTATCTAGATTTTTCTTCATTTTTACGTTAGTGCTGTAAAACCAAAGCCCGGGTGTTCGATGGAGGCATAAACTTTCTCTCGTCCAGTCGTTTCCATAATATACTCCCGATCGTAAATATTCGACGTTTATTTTTGCCTCCGGTGAAATCTTGGTTGCAGACACTTTTTCCTTCCTCCTCTCCCGATGTGTAGCGAAGGCCACTGGGCATTAAATTAATTTAATTACCCACTTTGTTAATCACGTTTGGAGCTTCATTAACGCACACCCCTTTTTTTCCTCGTATTTTTCTCTTGCACTGAGAGAAAAAATTACTGAATTTGAGAACATGAATTTATTTATTAAATGAAAGTATTAATTCGATTATTTATTTGTTGAACCAAGAAAATCACTCTTCATTTGAAAAAATATTTTCACGAATCTATTACTCCATTATATTAAACTCTTATTTAATAGTAACGATTAAATGCATGATAGATTTGATTAAATTTGTATTCATTGGATTAATTACATTGATCGCATCATAAACATGAGATTATTTGAATCTAAAAAACGACTTCAATACGAAATTATTTTTATGAAGAAGATTATTTCTTTGCAATAAATTCATCATTATTTTATTCCAATAGAACATTTGCTTGGAATGATGAAATTTTTATTTCCTTCAAGCAAAGAACTATCATTTCTATAGTATACTTTAATAGTATACATAAGTTATTAAAAATTAAAAAACTAGTTTTTTAAATGTTTTCTTATATTCGATTCTTCATAACTCCTAACTTTTTTCAAGTGCATAGTAGTAGTCGATAGCGTAATAGGTGGCGTGTTAGGTAGTTAGGTAGGATAGGTATGATGGTAGGTATAGGGTAGAGGGTTCGAATCTCGGTCGGACAGAGAAATTAGATCGGAGAATTGGCGCAGATTTGTCTTTTTTTCTATTTATCTCTTTTTGGCGGTACTAAACTATGCATATTAAATTATTTGGCAAGGGCTGTATATTTTTTATAAAATGTTTAGCAACAATTAATAAACACGCATTTGATCGAATCAATCATTTTTCCTGTTGATTGGACCAATTAATTTGTTGAATCAACAAATTTTTTTTCTCAGTGCTTCCTGCATTAAAAGACATGCATGTTTTGAATGACAAAATGTGTTCTTGATTCAAACAACATATTACATATAATTGATAACATATTGTTAGATTCAAGTAAATTCGTTTATTGAAACAGAAATGTATGGAATTGACTGAAAAAAATGAACCAAGTAAATATATAAGGGAACCAATCCAATATGTTTTCACAAATAATGAAAAAAATGATTTTTTTGCCTTCAAAACTTTATTTCATTGGTTCTAGTAATTTTTTCTCTCAGTGTAGGAAAGGCGCGGGCGATTCACAATTGTCAGAATCAAACGCAAACTCGCGAATACTCGGACGTACATTTTCATTGGAGAACTTTTTTCTCGGATTATCGATCATCTATTCCTTCGATTTTTAGCCGTCATAATGTATGACTACATTTTATTTTAAGGAGGGTTTTCACGCCACTTTTGTGGGACTCACGCCCCAACTCTGAAAAATAAGTATCTCATGTTTCAATTCCGCCATTGGGGACTTTTTGGGCATTTTTTTCTCGTTTCTCTCTCTCTCTGGGCACTTTGGCTCCAGAACGAGAGCGCTCCGGTATATCGGAGGCCCAAAAGTGCCGGGAAGCGTGTATCGAGGAGTGGGGGAGAGGCCCAGCGGATGAACGGAGTAACGCGTTTGCGGGCCCCGCGAATGAGGCGGGGGGTGAGGAGGGAAGAGATCTGGTTGCGTGAGACACGACGATCGTGGAATTTTTTAATGGCGTCTCATTGCGCCAACTCGCGATGCGCGTTCCCCGAGACTCGAGAAGAAGTTACGGTCGGGCGTTTCGTTTCCCTGGGCTCGTTTTCGTCCAGAAAGCAAGAGAGAGAGAGAGGCGTTGTGCAGGAGAGAATAAAATTGCAGAAGTGAGGGGAAAGGTGGACGAAGAAGAATAAGGAAAAAAAAAGGAAAATCGCGAGTCGCTGGGTGTGACAGGCGCTTCTTCAATAAAGAGGAAGAAAAAGGGAGCCCCTAACGACGCCGAAACAAACAAGTCTGTCCGGATCAACAGGTCCCCGAACATTAACTTTAATTACCGAAAACCCGAAGTTTTACCTTCCCTCCGTTTTTTTTTCTCGCTCCATCGTCAACCTTAATTTCCCCGAATCTCGTCAAGGATCCAAAATATCGGTTACTCTCTTGATTGCCTTTTTTTCTTGCCATTTCCTCTTGCCTCTTTCGATCTTTATTTTTTTTTCTAATCTACAATTGACGGTCAACGACGTACGTTCGTTTGCCGGATGTGCGATTTAATTGTTTTCGTGGAAATTTTTTTTTTTCTAAAAAGTTAATTTCAATATTTCAGGGCGAGAATTGAACGAGCGCGATCGTTAAAATAATTGACTACGAGGGGACGTGATAATGCGAGAATACAATGGGACATAATGCACAATGGGAAAAATATGACACTGTTAATTATCGAGTCATTGGCCCCGCGGACCGCGTCATCTTCGCGTCTCTCTTTTTTTCTCTCCTCGCGGACGATAAAGAGAAACGTAAATTGTTATCTTTATGCGCTCGGGCGAGGATCCGGCAGCTATCTCTCTTTTTCCCGCTCTTCTTCTCTCTCTCTCTCTCTCTCTCTCTCTCTCTCTCTCTCTCTCTCTCTTGTGCACTTTCTCATATTCACGCCATTTGTTAAAGCGTTTTCGTTGTTCGCGTGTTGTCAGCGCTCAACTCGAAGTCTCGTCGTCGTTCTGCCGGACGATTGAGTCGTTTGAATGCCTACGCGCGAGTTCTCGCTGCCCCGAGAGGCAAAAAAACGAACGACGAGATACGCGGAGTCAAAGAGGCAAAAAAGTCGATCTTATCGGTCGAGCTTTATCAGCGCGAAACACAGAGAGATCGGAGACTCTTTTCACTGGGAATTTCACCGTGAGAGGCAAAAAAAGAAGCATTTTACCGTTTTGACCGCTTCGTCCGTGTCGTGTAATCGTAAAACGAACTAATTTTCGTACCCGGCTGTTAAACGCTTGAAAAAATAATGAACGAGTGTCCATGATTCTCGTCACAACGACGAGAACCTTCATTTTTCTCGATTCTTTTTTTAACACCATCGCGATGCAGAAATATGCAAACCATCGCTAATCTTGTCGCAATATTAGCAAACTCACTGGTAACAAAATTGTTATCGCCGGACTAGCTTGTTCTCTTTTACATTGTCGTTACTTAGCGCATGTTACAGCGTTTTTGCACTTAAATCTCACCCTGAATTTGTAAAATATGTGAGCATAATGCAGGAAATAGTGAGAAAAGCCCTTTTTTTGCTTCCTCATAAAGGAAGCTTTATTTTCGCGAAAAAAAAAATTTTCGCAATTTTCATGTCAGTATGTTCAAAATGTCCCAAAACGTCAAGAAATCACATTTTGTGCGCTTTGTGCTTTCCTTAAAATGAATATGTCTGGAGAACGCTTTGGGCGATCGACTTGAAATTTGACATACAAGTAGACTACGTATGTCCCTGTTCTAAGGGCAATTTTTTTTGATATTGCAAAATAATTGTCTATTTGGCAGGATTTTGTATTTTCTGTAAATTGTTTGTTAGTCGTCTAACTTTCGTAATTTTGCAATTACCACCCTGAAATTTTATGTGCAGATACACTTCATAATATGGACGGTTGGGATTGAATTTGGGAGAAATCGCGCAAGAGGTTCGGTTTGAAAAAAAAATTTAATTTTTCGCAAAAAATTTGTAAGTTCTCGAACTTTTGTAATTTTGCATCTATCGAGCTGAATTTTTTTGTGACGATGCACTCAATAACAATGTAAAATAGTACCGAATTTCATAAAAATCGCGTGGGGGGTTCGGTTAAAATTTGTTTTTGAAATTTTCATAAAAATTTTGTTAACGCTCCAACATCCGCATTTTTAGAAGTATCGAGCTAAAACTTTTTGCACATATACACTAGATGATAAGAATGGTTAGGATTGAATTTGGTTAAAAACGCTCAAGACGTTCGTTCGCAAAAAAAAAATTAAATTTTCGGAAAATACTTGTTAACACTAAGTTTCCTAATTTAGCAGCTATCGAGTTCACTTCTCTAGCACCAATACACTGGACGACAAAAACAATTAACAATGTAATTGAACGGAATTGCTAAAAAATCATGCAAATTAGAAATTTGCACATAGCTTCTTCATTTGTTTACGTCGTTCGTGAAGCTTCCTTTATGAGGAAGCCATGATAATAACATACATGTCATAAAGATGGTCAAGGAGATCCTCATAAAGGAGGGTTGAAGAACGACGGAAAAAAATGAGGATGCTATGTGCAAATTTCTAATTTGCATGATTTTTTTATGTTTTGGGAGTGTTTCTTTTTCGTTGATTTTTGTGGGGTTACATATCTGACTCCCTGCCTTGGAAAAATAAGAATTTTCTTGTTCCTGGTTACATTCAAAGCTCGTTAATCTTCTCTGGGGTCCGATTTCATCGTTTCGACTATTTTCATTCGTAAATTCAGCGTTTAAGCGAAATTTGAAATTTTACACGCTCATTCAACGGAAACGCACGAGCGTTGAAAACTCGCGAGCCGTATATCCTGGGGGTACTTGCAATTAATGACAATAATTGTTCAACTGGGCTTGATGACCGTTTATTAGAGTCCGGGAGTCTGCAATTGAGGGAACCCAGGCGCGGCGTAAGGCGGTAGCTCAGGGTGGCCATTTCGCATCGTGCCGCATTCCCTCGGTACAGTCTTCCTTTTTTTTCCCTCCAAAGTTCACTCCCGCCTCCCTCCACTCGCTCCATCTCCCGCTCCATTTTTCCTCATTTTTATTCTTCTTTTTTTTAACCGCATTTTTTTTTGCTCCCGCAGTTCGCGCGTAACGTTGCACGAGTCCTCGGTAGTTGCCCACATCACGCGGGTATCCCTTTTTTCTCCTTTTTTCAGCGGTGGTCTTTCCGCTCTTTCCCGTGTAAAAAAAATTCGTCTTTATTAAGTCTACGATTAGTCTCTCACGTAGTCTACGAAAAGTCTCTCTAATGGAACAATATAGACTTCGGATATAGACTTTTCATCGAAATTTACATTCCGCAATAAGTGTCAGATAAGTCTATATAATAATAAGTCTATATTCATGTAGACTAATAAATCTGTATGAACGTGAATTCATGTCCCGCTCTCATTTGGGCTCTCAAAAGTCATTTTTTTTAAATATGAATATCGACTTATGAGCACAAGTCAATATTTATATAGACTTATAAGTCTACATAAATATAGACTTGGGTCGGGACTTCACAACTGAATGAGAATTCATGAATCGAAGTTATTTTCTCTTTCAAAAGTCTTTCAAAAGTCTCTCTTTTAGAATAAATACAAATGATATCTGTATTTTTTTCGCCCAAATTGAATTTCAGGATTCCTGACCCCTCATAAGTTAAATGACCGTTCATAACTTAATTCCAGGATTCATGAACCCTCATAAGTTAAGTTATGAACGGCCACTGGGCTTATGAGGGCTCAGGAATCCTCAAATTAAATCATGAGGGGTCAGGAATCCTGGAGTTACATTTGCGGCGAATAAATACAAATATCATTTGTGTTTATTCCAAAAGAGAGACTTTTGAAAGACTTTTAAGAGACAAAATAAGTTCGATTCCTGAATTCACATTCAGTTGTGAAGTCCCGACCCAAGTCTATATTTATGTAGACTTATAAGTCTACATAAATAACGAATTATACTCATAATTCGATATTCATATTTTAAAAAATGACTTTTGAAAGCCTAAATAAGAGCGGGTTATGAATTTATGTTCATATAGATTTATTAGTCTATATGAATATAGACTTATTAGTATATAGACTTATGAGACACTTATTGTGGAATGTAAATTTCGTTGGAAAGTCTATATCCAAAGTCTATATTGTTCCATTAGAGAGACTTTTCGTAGACTACGTGAGAGACTAATCGTAGACGTAATATAGACTAATTTTTTTTACACGGGTTGATTACAATAATTACGCCGTAATCCGTATACGCGTATCCTCGAGGATCACTCGATAAAACTCTGTACGGTCGTTGGAGGGAGGGGGGAAGGGGCAGGAAAAAATACCCCCTTTTGCCGCGCGCGGAGATGCCGGAGCATTTTTTTCGGATTTCCTAGCGAAGACGGAGATGTAATGAAAAAAGAAACGTCTCCGAGGACGATGATCTCGGATCCGTGCGGGTAGTTTCATCAGTTGTCGCCACACGTGTTTCGAATCAATATACAGACACTTTTTTGGACCCTCGAGGCATCTTCGAGAAAACGGTATCGGGGCCCGATGGGCGCAAGATGTTTCAGCAGCCTCTCGCTATTTATAAGTCCAAAAAAAAATATAGTCGACCCAAATATCCCCGGAAAGTATCTTTGGATGACGCCCTTCAATTTCACAAAATTTGATAATTTATTTTAACAAGACAAGACCCCTCGAAAGGAAATTTTTAAATTCAACAAAATGCGCAAAATGTATGTCTCTGGGCCAGAATACCGCCTTAAGACGCCAAATTGTAAAAGATGCGTAATCGAAATGCGAAATTACGCCCCGTTAATCGCGCAACTTTATTCCCTCGGAATATAAAATACAGCCCAAGTTGCCCGATAACTTTGACCACATGGAGCGTCAGATGCGAGCGGAGAGAGAGAGGATAGTGGTAAAAAATCGTCAAGTGCAACGCGCACGATCGTTAATCCGAGAGTCTTCGCGAGTCAAATGCCAAGTTTCGATGTGTCTCTTCTCGTGTTCGAGGAGTCACAGCGGGTGTGGGCAGAGATTTCCCACAGTGGGGACACCGCACAGCTGTCGGGCCATCTTTTTAGATTCCATGGTATTCCTGAACTCCCCTCGAAAAAAAAATTGTATACCTTACAAGCCCATAACTATATATTCCGTATACGCCGTAAACGCGACCGCCATTAGCATAAGACGAGTGGAAGAAGAGAATAGAAAGGAGGATAAAAAAAGGATCTCACAGCCGGAGTCCAGGTGATATCACGTGAGAGGAAAGGCTTTGAACCCCGATTTCGAAGGCCCTCGATGATCGAGAGAAATTTCATCGGACATTTCTCCTCTCCCATTTTACGCTGTAACCACCCGATTATTGCAACTTTTTTTCTCCTCTGATCAATATTTACCCTCTCAATGGGGGTGCCTTACCCCAGACTCCTGCCACTGCCGATCATCTTGGAGCCAGTCAATCTGCAACAGAGATGCAAAAAATCGCATCAATAATCTTTACAAAGTGAAGTGGCGAGAATTTAATCGGCAGGGTTTTATTTTTTCACACGCTCTTATGTTTACGACTTCGGCGATAAAAGCCATCGACTACCTCAAGCGCCACCGTTCGAAATCTCCCTTCCCTGCCCTCGAGTCTCGCCCGCTATCGCGGTACTCTTTTATTTATGATTTTATTTATTTTTGTTTACTCTTATTTAGGCTCTCCGCTCGCTTCTGCGATCTCCATCCCCCTTCCGGGCAAATTTCGCGAGCCGAAGAGATCTCGCTCGGAGCTTCTCTCGCGGTAACCCGAGCGGCCATTATAAACGCATCAGCCTCCACATACATGTATAATATATAAATATATATGTATAGTATATGGGAGCGAAACCGAATGAGCCGACTATATGTATATATACATACCCCGCGGGGCCCACAAATTATTCCGTGTAATTTCTCGGCCACCGACCCCCACCAAATATTCCGAGGCCCCTATATTATATCTCGGAATTTTTTTCCTCCCTTCCTCGCCCCCCTGCCCATCCCCCGTTCCGTTTTCTCGTATTCTCGATTATCTTACTTTTTTTTCAAAAGAATATACGCCCATATTTAATACACGCTGAAAGGGGTTCGCTGGCCCCGACCACGCACACGTGAAGTTTTTGAGAAACTGGGACCATCGTTGCGTCGATATTATTGTTAATCCCGGCCAGATGATACTCTTTTTGCTCTTTCCCGCTCTCGAGAGCATTTAAAATTGAATTTACCGCCGTTTCTGATCAACAATTTTACCAATCCCGGGATTCTCAGGGGGAATTAAGGCGGTATTCTCGACTAGGGACAAAAAATATTTTTACCATTTTTTTTACAACATATAAACAAACAAAAAATGTCATGAAAAAAAAATTAAATAAGTTATAAGCTAGTAAAATTGGGGCTATAAAAGAGGGTGTGCTCGGTGAAAAGATTGCAACCCTTCTAGTCATTCGATACAAAATTTAAAAAAAGATTCTTAATTAGTAAAATGTCGTTGTAGCCTCTATACTCAAAAAAGGTGTTTTTCGACCCTTTTCTTCATAGTTTTCAATTTTCTAACGATAGTACAAAAAATAATTTGGATGCAAAAGTGGTAGGGGCGACAGAGAGCCATACATTGAAAATTGATTAAAAATTTGAAGTAAATCAGTTGAGCAGAACTTGAGGTATCATGTGAAATATGGAATTTATTGTTATTGGTGCCGAATTCTCATTGATTTGGTATTTTATTGAGGATAGTTTTTTGCCCACACCCAGAAAAAAGATCTAGTCGTCGGTACTATAATCGTTTATTTGATTATTTTTTAGTTACTTTAAAGAAAATTTTCTTTCCATCCAATTTGTGGCGATATTTACTTCCACTATATTTATTCATTTGAATTCCCTGTCATCGAGAAACAGGCGTTGAAGAATGGATATGGATATTTAATACATTGAACATTGCGGCAAAACGCAAGATGGTCGAATCCCCGAAAAGGATTCCCATAAAAAAAAGGGTCTTTTTTTCTTTTCCCTTCTGTTAAAGAAGGGAAATTGTAGACTTCATATGTGTATACATTCAAAGATTGAAATATTTAAAAATATATATTGTGTAAATATTAAAAAAAAATTATTTCATTTAAATACATATTTGTTCAGTTTGAAATAGTATTTATTAATATTAAATAAAAATTTATTAGATCGCAATATATTTTCCTAGTAGGTCAGTCAAAAAAAAAAAATTTTTCGTTGACACGAATAGATTTGTATTAGGCCGGCCTACAACTAAAAAAAATTTATTTGGCTTGACTAGGATTTAGTTAAATGTACTAGATATTTTTTCTGGGCGCAAGTCCCAAAGTATCGGGAATATCGCGGGACTCGGTGATCGGAAGGTTTTCGTGGTTCCCGAAGAGGGGAGGGGGCCTCAGGTAAGCGAGGAATATCGCAAAAGTCGACGAGATATATTCCAGGGGAATATATCTCGTCGCATCACCGCGCGCTTCTTCTTTTTCTGTACCGAGATCGGCATAGAATTTCCATAGCATTATTAGATATTCACGGGGTCTAACCTGTGCACACTGCCAACCCCTTTTCTCACGTGTGCGCAACCGAGCTTTGTGTAATACGTAAATGGGCAATGAAGAAGCCTCGCTGCATCTCGCTCAATGCCGATGTAATATATCGCCGTCGTCCGATACGCCTTGTATTATATTATAATAGCATCGACGATACTAATGGCTTTGCTCGTACTTTTATTCAAAAAATAAATGTATACATATATGGGGGAAGCAGAGGCAAAATGGCCACCATAAGAAAATAAGACATAAGTTAAACTCGTTTTATTTAATTATTAAATACAAAACGGTATTTTCATATTAAATTTTAATATGAAAATAGCGTTCTTATTAACTGTATTAAGTGTGGAAAAAAATGTCCAGCCACAATTCTAGAATTTTGATTTAAAAAAAATTTTTTTTTTGCCTTTCTACCATTGCTGACATTTTTTTAAGCATATAGAATTTTACGTCGTTAATGGGGAATCTAAAAAACGTTTAAATGGTTTTTCATGTTAAGACAACATTTTTAAGGGTTGTTAATTTTGAGAAATGTTTATTTTTGTGTAAAAAAAATATCGAGCATAATTTTTCGCAATTTTCCCGACATGACAATTTCCAACGGTTTTTTTACCCATAGTTATGAGGCGAGAAGGGTCGATCGAATAACCGACGCTGGAAGGACTAACCCTTGCTTCGAATTTTCATAAAAATCCCATAAATAAGTGCTCGCTCGTAGCTCCGGCACGTCCTTATTTATATACAATATTTATACGCCACGCATGATGTGATACGAGGTGACACTGGGTTAACCCTTCCTCTCGGGATCGTCGTGAACTCGACGGAGGGATCTTTTCTCTCGATCGCGAATTTATTTACGCGATCACTCGCGCGCGCCATATTATTCGCTCAAAAAATAACTCTCGATGCCCAAAAACATTTCAACCAGCAATAATAAAAATATTCGACAAATACATTACACAAACAAACAGGAAAATTATTTATAAATCCTCATTTGAATTTAGACGAACAATTTTTATTTTTGAGGCCTGGAAAACCAAAATCTCCTACGATCATTCCCAAATGCTGTAAATTAGCTGAAACAATGGTTTTCCCCAACCAGAACTGCAATTTTCCGCAAACACAAAAGAATTTCTCAATAAAATCGCTCCCCAAAGAAATCAAAAAGAAATCTCTCCCACATTTCTAGTTTATCAACCTCAGATCGTTTGATCCATGGAGAAAAGGGTCGACTGAATTCTCAGTGAGCCAGAATTTGTGCCGGTTATTCTGGTGTGATGCAAGAAAAAAGGAAAAGTCGGCAAGTCGAGAGACTCGAGAGAGTCGGCAAGTTCACCGAGACGTAATAAAAAATAAAATTAGAGTGCAGAGAGGATCGCAAAAGAGGAAGAAGAAAAATAAGAAAATCTTCGTCCGAGGGTGAAAAGAAAATGGCGCGAGCAAACACTTGGCACTGCGGGAAAACGCCGGCATATATAGGTATATAGTGAATATAACCTCGTTACGAAATCGGTCGGTGGGAAAAACGCGAAAACGCGAAGACGGTAGCGACGAGGGAGAGGAGAAAGAGAGGGTGTCGGAAAATCCTCGCAACGGAGCAAAACGGAGGGATATATATATATATTTATATAGTTTATTGAGGAGGAGGGAGCGCAGAAACGGCGCCGTCCGCGCGGAAAACTCACTTCCGGTCGTTCGACGTGCATTCGAATGCCTGAAATACGGTCCTGGGAGGACCCCTCCCCCCACCTTTCTATCCGCGCTCACTGAAATACCTTGGCAGTTACAACAGCGAGTTATGACGGAAACGCGTTATAGCTCGTAAAATTGACGTGACCAACCGTGCACGCACACACGCAAACACATATTTCGTTCGTCATTGAATTTTGACGACTTTATGAGAATACGAAACGGTTGAGTCGAGAGGAAAATAGCGAAGGAAGGCAATGAAAACGTTGGTTACGAATTCCCTCAAAATCGACACGATCTGGCGCGTCTTTTGCGTATAATATAAAAAAAAAATGATTTTTTCAAATTTCTAGACCAGAATACCGGACTTCACATTGTCGAATCTCGACGAAGAAACTCAAAACGAAACAATCAGGGAACAGAAAGTATAACTTCGGTAAAATCTAAATCCTACGCTCAAGTTATCGACTGTAAAGACAGCAATCACAGAAACCTGCGGACCGTATTGCTTTTCAAGCACAAAAAAAGGCTTTTTTGCTCTATACAAATGGTTATATTCGTTCTGTTGGCATAACTTTTCGATTTTACTCTGCGCGATTATAACACGAGAATAAAAAAAACTTTGCCCCTCAGACATTCGTTACATTGTGAAACGTAAAACATTGTTTCTTCATTTACAACTCTGCAATAAATATATAAATATATATATATATATATATATATATATATATATATATTCATGGACTATATAAGGAGTCCGGATGCTTAGCCGCGGTTATACCAGTAGTTAGCGGAGTCTCACAGTCTTGCAATAAAATCGTAAAACAAAAGGCCTTTAACAATGTGGCTCTCTGCTATTATTACTCGCTCACTTGCTCACGGTGTATTTTATTTTATTATATATATATATATATAAGCGGGGAGTTGGCGGTGCAAGAGAGAACAGCGAGAAGTTGGAAGCGAAATGAGAAAGAACTGAAAGAAGCGAAAGGAGAATACGAGGAAGAGAGAGAGAGAGAGAGAGAGTGGAGAACAAAAAAATAAAATAAAACGACGGT
Source organism: Alloplasta piceator (assembly GCA_946863875.1). NCBI lineage: Eukaryota > Metazoa > Arthropoda > Insecta > Hymenoptera > Ichneumonidae > Alloplasta > Alloplasta piceator. Next base: position 963,054 of record OX333073.1, read on the forward strand.
CGAGAAAGGGTCTGGGAAGGAGTGCGGCTCTGAAAAAGAGGGTTGGAGGATAAATTAAGTGGAAGGGCTGGTTGGGGTCCGGGCATGAGAAGAAAAATATTTGACCCCGGGCTTTTGTACAGGCCGATGCACAAGCGAGAGAGGCATTACCCTCAGTGAAAAATCGCGGGGCTGTACGAGCGAGATTCGGGGTACGAGAAAGAGAAATAAAAAATTTGTAAAAAAAAAAAAAAAAAGAAGAGCCCAAGAAAGTAAAAAAAGAGGACTGTTGAGAAGAAGAGGAAGAAAAAGTGGAGGATGAAGAGGAACGGGGCATGTGGAAGGGATCCGACGAGGGCCTCGTAATCTGCAGGAGGGCCCTCTCGATGCATCGAGAGAGGAGGCAATAGCCGAAGAGGCTTGGACCGTGGACTCGATGTGCAGCGGATCCCAGACAGGCCGGAGTTGGAAGTACCAGCAGCGACTAAAGATATCAATCAACGGGGCGCATTGTGCGCCCCGGGGATAATTTGACGCGCGGTTGAAAGGGCCCCGAAAGATCTCAAATTCCAAGATCGGATAATGGAGGAGCAAGGGGGGGCATTATGCTGATCTCGGACCCACCGAACGAAAGAAGAACTCACCGGGATCGCTTTCGATCTGCAAAACCCGCTGATTCAGGTTCTTCGATTAAGGAGCATTAATTGAGACACAAACGCGCATCAAAAAGCATCCCGTAGATCGAGACCCAAGATTTTTCTGCTCGACTTCTCCGTGAAGTATTTCTGAGCCAACGCTCCTATCGACTGGGATAAGGTTAGAAGGTTGCGCAATCGCTTTCCCGTTCGAAGATGTCTCTCTTTCGACCATCAGCCGGACATTGTGCCGTTGAAAGTGACGATTGCGTGAAAATGACGTTAAGAGTGCCGGAATTCCATGGCTTTTGTACGATATATGGGTGGGACTATTAACTTTGTGTTGCCCGACCGTCGGCAAAACTTCTGTGCGTCTGTCAACGAGCGGGTCTAACGTATCACTCACTCGACTTTATTACAACCCCGAGTTTTACCTTTTCCTGCCGTATTCTTCGCCAGCAGGTACTTTTTTCCCGTTTCTTTTCATGGCCCGAGAACACCGCCCTCTCGTTCCGGCTTTTCAGAGGATAGGAACAGAGGTAACCTGTAACCGACGCACAGAAACACTCGGAGATTCCTACGTTCGTTGCATCTGCTCTGAGCAATAGAACCGAAGGAATTTGTACCTGATCCCCTCCCTCGAACCGAGGAATGGCTTCTTCTCGAGGAATCCCCTCAAAAGTTCTTACTTATCGACAATCTTTCACGGTCGGCAAACATTTTCATTCCATTTGCCCTCCGGCCTGATCTTCGAGGAGATCGGTGACCGCGTGTAAACCGTAGATATGCCATTAAATGGCTATCTCTCTCTCTCTCGTTCTCGTCATGGACTAAATTACCCCGGTTGGATATGAGAATAGCTGCGGTGATGATGGTTGAGTCCCGGGAATTTAAGGGCCCGCGCTCTAAGTGGAAGCGATAAACAAGTCCGAGAAATCAAGCGAGATTCCGAGGGAGATGGAATAAAAGGCGGCGCGCGGTCGGCTGATTTCCGTCTCGACCACGAAAAACACGCTCATTGTGGCGAGAAACGAAACAAGATAGCCGCGAGAATGGTGTGTAAAGAGCCTCCCTCCATTCTTTCCTCCAAGGTTAAGGAGATCCCCGCGATGAATTATTACTGGCGAATTAAACGTTCCGCGCTAACGATTCGATCGCGTGCGATTTAAATTCAGCATCATCCGTCACTGCCAAATTTGCGCGATTCCAGCAAAACCATCCCCTCCCTCTCTCTGATCCGCATTTGCGTGTCTATTATCATCGTGTGCGTTTCGTGCGTGCGCGATGTTTTTATTCAATTCCGTGCTTCCTTTTTCCTCGTCGCATCCGTCCAAAAGTGTGGTACTTAAAACGCGCATAACTCGAGTCAAATGCAAATTGAGCGCCAGCGGAACCGAAGTTTCGATTACCATCGAGTGTGGAAACGGAAAGGACAAAAAACAGCGAACAGCGTGCGATATTTTTTAATTGTTTATGGCGAAAGGTTTCAGTAACGTAATTCATAAATATATGGGAAGCCGAAGCTATCGAGAAGAGTCTCGAGAGTCTCGGAGCGAAAAAAAAGGGACGCCTGTAATAAGATTGAAAATCGTCGAAATAGGATCCTGTGCTCGTTCTCAATTTCATAAATACAGGATAAAAGGACTCGTGCCGGGAACGAGGCGTCGACGGTGACGTAAACTGCGCTAAACCGAATGGAGAAATTCGATTCCAAGGAGGATTTGAAAAAGAACGTTTCGAGCGGAACTACCGATGAATTTTACCTGAGCGAGGCACGCGCGTTTCACAATGATTCCCGGTGGCTTTGAGGGATTTTTTTTCCCTTTTCGGGCTCGAAAAGTGTGCGCGCCCTCGGGAAGGCTTAAGAACGCTCGAGAGCACCTTTATAGTTGGGATGGGCCAAAATGTACTCCGCGTGTACCTGCTGCCCGTGAACGCCAAGGGAAATGGGCAAAAGCCGCACGAGGAGTTTTCGCCGTGTATTTATGGTATTTACGGTCGAACGGAGATCTTTTAACAGGTGGCTATTATATCGTACTTAGGAGTCATTGTAGGCATCTTGACAAGTTGACGCGAAAAGTCTTTGAACCGCACGGGGCGTAAATAATCGTGTCTGCTGAATGTAAATCGATCGGAGTACCTTTGACATTCGTGAAAGATTTTTCGCAATTTTTATCGCGCAACGAAACTCGAATTCTCGCGAAGGTCTTCGTCCGTTTGGGGAAATTATCGCTAATTGATTCGTGTGCTTACCTGTGGCCCAATTTGCTCGATGTTTCGGGCGATCGTGAGCGTTTTTCAAACTACCAAACGGTAGCCGTCGGCTCATTGAACTCCCGCTCGTTCGGTGCAAAACCCGTTAATTAGTTTGATTCAATTTGTTTTTAAACCGTCGAAACATTAAGTTGGAGTGCTGTTGGATTCGAGTTTTCTTTTAAGCACTGCGATTGCACTTTAAAATGTTTTTTTTTATTTTTAATTTATGGATTCAAAGATTATCATTTCTCAGCTGGACACTTCCCGCACTCGATACGGCGCGAATTCACGAGTCTCGATCAAAGCGGTCACTCGATTCGAATCCCAAAAGCGTCGAGATTCTCGGAGATCGATATTTTGTTCCGCCAAAAGATAATCTCTCTGGGAAACATTCGAGATTTCGCGCTGGGTGACTTCACATCATCTCGTTCATCCGAAATTCCATAATCCACATTGTTTCCTGATGACCGCGGAAAATAGGCGCAATACCGTAGATTATCCTCAAAAAGTATCAGAGCCAGAAAACAGGATTAAGACACTTTGGGTGCATGCCCACCGGAAGTGGTGACGTTAATTCGACGAGTTAGAACGCGATCAAGATGGAAAATGGGAAGATGACACGAGGAGTGACGTTGAGTGATCTGATTCGGCAGATCAGTGTCGATCGGTTTGCAGGACCAAACGTGCGTGCACTGCTCGTTCTGCCGGTCTCGACTGCCGGAACGAGTTATCAGCGAGGCCGGAGTTCGCTGATTAAACGTTAACGAGGAGTCTCGCGCAATGCGCCGCGTACGGCGAGCAATCAAGTAGTGGCTGATGTGTCGCAGCTCTGGCCCGGCTCCGTTGGTGCTTTTTGTCGAACCCGCGCGAACCTTCCGCTCTTCGTCGTCGTTGTTCGTCGTTCCGTATCTGCATGATCGAAAACACGCGAGACGGGAGATACCGTAAGTCGTTACGGGGCTCGGTTGGCGATGGACACCCGCTCTTTTCGACCCACTCCGACGATCTGCGTGTCCGACGATGCCGCGCTCTCTGCCCGTACAGTCACTCCGGTAGCTCTGGTTGCCGCGTTTCTTTGGACTCTTCCATCGCCCGGTCGGTTCAGTCGCGCCGATGGTGGTGGCGATCGCGATAGCGGCGATGGCGGTGGAGGTGGTTAAAGCGATGGAGGGGGCACTCAGCGGTGGTGGAGGCATCCGGCAAGCTCGGTCCAAGCTCTGTCCCCGTCCGGCGCACCATCGGAGTGTCTCCCCCCACCAGCGCCGAGCGTAATCGCGCCCGCGACTCCACTTCCCCCCCACCGCCGACCATCGAGCGCTACCCCCACCACGAGCACGTGAGTTTATCGCACTGCGAGCCTCGCGAGCTTCCGCGAGTTGCCGTCAAATTTGTCGCTACTCTGCAGCGCGCGTGAGCGTCACGACGCTCAAGCGTCGAATTCGGCGCGTCGCTCTCGTGTTCGCGATGCCGCGCGCAACGACGAAGAGAGGGCGAGAGAACTCTATTGCGGATAAAGCGAGGAGTACGTCGGATTCTGTCGATTCTCGTGCCCCCCCCCCCCCCCTACATTCCCATCGTCATTCCCCTACGACGCCGCTCTATACCTGCCCCCTCTCATCTCACGGTAGCTTTTGAAACTCTCTCTCTCTCGCTCGCTCGTGACAGCCGTATTCTGTCCTTCTTCCCCCGGAGCTCGAACCGGTGGGGGATGCGTTCGTCATCGACGGGGGAAATCGCGTTTCTCGACGAGCGAGACGCGGGGCATTAGGGGCACAACGAACCGGGCTATTTGACGCTACCGCGCGTCACTCTTCGTTCCGTCTCGCGCTTCCTCGACGATACCGCGATTTTTTAATTTTTCTTATTTATTTATATTTTTTGTCCAATTTCCTGAAATATTCTGCAGCTCAATGATGCACTCCGTAGCTAATTACTCTGTGCACGATGCATCGAGAAATTGAGTGCGATTGGTAAAATATTTTTTTTAAATCAATCGCACGAGCGCACTATTTTTTTTTTTTTATTATAAGCGTAATCAGCGGATTTTTGTAACGGAAATTTGGGTTCAGCGTTATTTCGGATGATTGCGGTACGATAAAATGCCAGAGAGAAATTATTTTTTTTTGTTATAAATACTTCACGGATATCTTGTTTTTTTCTTTTTTTAACATCGTCGATTATTATCATTATCATACGTACAACGCGCAGAGATAAGCCCTTGTGATTTTTCGTTGTCAACGTCTCTGTAAGATCCATCGAAGCAACGAAACGATCTCGCGCCGATCTGTTTGCCGAGGTTATCGAGAAATTTTTTTAATATTTTTTTTTCAATCGATGCAAACACCCGGCATTCGTGAACTCGTGAATATCTTTGAACGGAGCGACACATTGCCCAACGAATATTCCACGTCCGATCTCTTTCTCGTATCTTGTATGTCGAGTGGAAGGAAAGAAAAAAAAACTGAAATTATCTTATCGCACGAGCCTGGTTGTCGTCGCGGTTACGGCACTCCCCCCTGTTTTTTTGTCTTATCACATGACGTTTATTTATAAAACCCGATAACTCATTTATCGTCTGCGGTCTCTGTAAAGCTGGCTCTTCCAATAATGCCTACACGTGCCGTGGCTCGTTGAATCGTATTGCAATTTAAAAAAATAAAAAAACTAATAATGCAAAGAGAGTAATGCAAAAAAGTAAGGCATCGTGAATATTCGAATAATCCAAAATACTGAAACTAAAATTTACACTTGATCCGCAATCACGATTATAATCAATCGTCTATATATTTTTTTTAAATTCCAATAATTTAATTTTATTTTGAACCCAATCTTTTTTAAAATTTCAATCATCCTACTGCATTTCTTCCTTCTGGCGAAAAAAAATTTCTCCATTATCGCGGAAATTTATCTCTATTTTTATCATTATCATTACCATGGAGCAAACTTCCCTCTCGTCAGTGTCATTGACAAATCGCACCTCGCGAAACGAAAATTCGCACACTAAAGTGACACTGTATCAAGCGGCGGATAGAGGCTCCCCACTTTGAGACATGAATAACGAGAGTGAAAATTTCACGAAAATCGAGGAAAAATGATTTTTCCACATTTTCACTCTCAATCGTCATTCGCAGCGATAAAAACGCAGATTGGGGAAAAACCGGATTGCTGGCTCCGCTCTCGGTGAAATTAATCGCGGTGGACGCTGCGATTGGGACGAAATTATCGATATTGAGACAATGGATAGTAGAAAAAAAAAACGAAAAAATTGAACCGCGGAAAATTTTTTCAATGGTGGTTAGCGCAAAGAGAGGGTTGTGGCACGCGCGTTCGACTGGCTTCCCTCGATCATCGCGAGTCCGAGCTGAGCGCCGAACGTGCGTTTCCCCTTCGCGCAACTTTCCCTATTCTCGCTCTTGGCCAATTCTCTCCTCGTCGCCGTCGTCATCGTCCTCATCGTCGTCGGCGTCGTTGTCCGTCGTTGTTCGCCCCTCCACCGATTCGTTTTTCACACATATATATATATCGATATGTACGTACACGCGGTATTCAGCGCACCACTCTCAATGACTCCAAAAACGGGGGGATGACGACTCCCCGCCTCGCGCTATCCGTCGATCGTTTTTTCTTGTTTTTATTACTTTTTTTTTTCAATTATTACAAACTCCGCCTAGTAACGTTAGCCGAAGCACCTTGCATCGGGAGTTTGTGCCGGGAGGCGAAAAAAAAGACCCCTCGACTGATGGGCGAACGAGCGCGGGAAAAAAGTGTGTGGAAGGAGAAAAGAAACGTGTGTGCCGACCAACTGGGTTGACGTTGGTGGTGGCAAAGCGTACGGTCTTCAACCCCTCCACCAATTTGCGTGCATGCCTCGATGACGCCGAAACCCCGCCCCCGCGACTCGAATATCAAGCATCCGTCTCTCGCTTCTCCCCTGGTGCAAAAATTCTGTCCCACCCTGTTTCCGGTTCGAAACATCCACCCCCGGCCGCCGAAGGGATGATACAGCGCGCGCGACCCACCCGCCGTGCTTTCTCGCGTGATTCGCGATAACGGCGCGGTAGTTGCGGAAAAACCACCCCGGTGGCGCCTCTCTGTCGATGTGACGCGAGTTTCGCACGAATAGGGGTTGCGCACCCCTTTGGAGCTATCCATGGCAACCCTCGACTCCGTCGGCTATAAACGGGCTCTTTTGTCCCTTTGATGTTACGCGCGCGAAAACTTCCCGAGCGGGAATGTCGGAAACTGCGATAGCTCGTGCTTCATCTTCCCGAGGAACCGTGGATCACGCTGAGATCTGCTTATCGGCGCGCGGATCCTGTTTTACCGAATGTGCGTCACGTTAAGGATTCAGTTTGGCGCCGACTCTCGCCGCTAGATGGCCGTAAACTTGCAGTTGCGAATTTACTTGGAAAGAGTTGCATCGATATTAAAATTTCTTTCCGGAAAATGATCTTTTCAATTAATCGGACATTAAGGTAAATGTCCCAATTATTGAACAGGTCCCAATTATTGAACACTATCTTGTGTTTGTATTATTTCTCATTCACCTGCATGCATTTACTTATTTATAAAAATTTCATTGCATATATGGAACTTTTAGCTATCAAAATGTTACCTTACTTGTGCAAAAAAAGCTTTAATTAATAGAGAAAAAAATTATTTAATCAGCAACAGTGACCCGATTTGACGTCTCGTGGTAACTGCTTATCGTTTTTGCTAAGACGTGCCGATTCACGCGTAAGGGCATAAAAAATTCAAAAACTGTCGCATCTCAAAAAGTAAAGGCGTTTCAGGCTGCTCAGAAAAGTTCTCACAAATAACAATAAAAAAAAAATTTAATCAATTTTTTGTTAAAAAATACGGTGTTCGATCATTGGGACATAAAAAAAGCAGTGTGTCCCAATTATTGAACACTCGAATTCTCCAAGATGGCATCTTGTAAGTTCACAACTGTAAGTTCCTGAATAAACTTTCCTTTATTCTTTTAATAATAACTCTAAGATCGTCAAATATATTTTTCATTTGTATTTTCGTGCAATAAACATAGAAAGAAAAGTAAAAAGAGAATTTAACCTAGATGTAACCTAAAAATACGAATGTAATCTTCAATATTTTTTGCTCTCCGATATTTCAGATGAAAATCAAGAAAGCTGCGACAAAATCAAACAAAAACAGAACATAAAAACGAGGAAGCTGAAAAGAAAAGTAAAATACAGTTCGAGTTGAAAAGCAAAAATAAACCAAATGCGAATGAACCAAAAATCTGTCAAAAGAGACTAAATATATATTTTTGTATTTTTACATGATTAATAAAAGATTATTTTTGATTTTGCTTTTATTTCTTAATATTGTACCCAAAATAATCTTTTCAGAACGGAAACAGAATTCTCAAGAGTGTTCAATAACTGGGGTATGCCTGTTCAATATTAGGGACATAGGCACTTCCAGTGTTCAATAATTGGGAAATTTGCATGCTTCACATTGTTATTCTTTTTTTTCATTTGAAATCATTTAAAAATAATTGAAAGCGTGATTTTTCGAAAGTAAAAATATCAAAGTATCATTTGAACATGAAAGCGATGGTTTTTTTTCTTGATTTTCAATTTTTTTCTCACCGAATTCAATCCGCAGATCCTTAGCTGTTCAATAATTGGGACATTTACCTTATAATTAATTAATTTTTAATCAACGATAATTTTATCGCGGATAATAATGGCAGTTCCTAGACGACGTATCGATAATTTTAACTATCGGGTTAGGGGATTAGTGAAATTCAGTGGGATTAGGGGTTGTTTTTCCAAATTTTTTACGCTGGTCAACGATAAATTACCCATAGCCAATTGCTAACCTATTTAGTCTTCATAGAAAACAATTCGGGTAAGCAGTGAGCACATTTTAAATTTCTCGCTAACTAACATAAAAATGTTTACAAGGGTAAATGACTGGCAATTCTTCTCCCAAGTATGTTTGAAATGGTGAGTTGACGAAATATCCGAAAGCGCTGGATCTGCTTCGATCATATGGAGAATTGCCGTTAACTCTATTTGCTTTTCTGTTTTTCTTTGGTCGAAAAACCTGACACCCGGTGGCAAACTAGAAAAGCCGTAAATCGCCGATAATGGACCAATGCCCGGATCGTTCGTGTCGGGAATTAAAATAAAAAATGTCCTTTCACTCTTAAACGTTGTCGGTGGAGCATGACGCGGCGGAAACGAAAAAAAACGAATGACCGAGTAACTTTTTTCCCTCGTTTATATTGACACGGATTATCCGATTTCAACGAGCCAATTCGGCTTAACCGGGGAATTTACCCAACGGAGAGAGGTGAATCGACCAGTTATCAGCGGGCTAGTGGCCGTTGCAACGAGGCAGGCGATAGTCGGTGAGCAGAATGAGGGGGGGGGGGAGGAAATAGTTCCTTGCAGAGATTGTTGTGCGCACGGAGGATAGCCAACCCCATCGAGCGATCCATCCCTCTATACTACACAGTGATCGTTCACGACACGATGGATTAGTCGGGCTTACTCCCGTGTCATGCGGCATAATTGATTTTGCCTCGAAATGCTAAACGTTTCAATCTGCCTAATGGCACCGTTTTCGCAAAAGTGGCGAGGTCCGATCGTTGCACGAGGGAAACGAAAGCATTAGAAAGTGTATTGAGAGCTTTTTTCGCGTCCAAAATACGGAGCCATCCTCCCAAACCATTTTTATAAAATTCGTTTTTTTTTAAACTTTTAGGTGCCTTTCTCGTCATCGGATACAAAATTTAAAAGAAGATTCTTAATTGGTAGTTGCTGCTTCACTGAAATAGCTATAATTCCGTAAATTATTGGAATTTAAAAATTTCCTTTCGAGGATAGGGGAGTGTGGGGCAAAGTAGACATTTAAGGAATTTGAGGATTTTCATCGGCAAGCACACGATCTTTCAACTAATTTCATGTCTCAAAATTGATTCCCGATCCTAATATCCCTGATTTTGAAGAAAAAAAAATGGGGGCAAAATGGACACGCCTCCTCAGATGCAGAAAAATCTATACTTGGTGATTCTCGAAAGTGGAGACACTGTAATCGACCATGCCCGAATAAAATATTAACTTAACAATATAAACAAAGAAATAAAGCCAATAGAACCGGTCCTCGAATGAAATTTAAAAAAAAAACGAGGTAATTCTTCAGACGCACTTTGCTCTAATTTTTTCCATGAGGAAAAAGTACTATGAATTCACTTTTTTAGTGAATAAATCATGGTATTTTCACATATTCTTCGACTTTTGAGTTGTGAAATTCATTCCCATTCTTGTTTTTTGAATTTTGTAAAAAAAAAAATTTGGGGGCAAAATGGACACGCCTCCTCAGATGCAGAAAAATCTATACTCGGTGATTCTCGAAAATAAAGACACTGTAATCGACTATGCCCGAATAAAATATTAACTTAACAATATAAACAAAGAGATAAAGCCAATAGAATCGTTCCTCGAATGAAATTTAAAAAAAGCGGTAAATCTTCAAATTCACTTTGCTCCAATTTTCTCCATGTGGAAAATGTACTATGAATTCACTTTGCTAGTGAACAAATCATGGTATTTTCACATATTTATCTACTTTCGAGTCGTGAAATTCATTTCCCATTCTTGTTTTTTGGAATTCTGTAAAAAAAAAAATTGGGGGCAAAATGGACACGCCTCCTCAGATGCAGAAAAATCTATACTCGGTGATTATCGAAAATAGAGACACTGTAATTGACTAAGCCCGAATAAAATATTAACTTATCAATATAAACAAAGAAATAAAGCCAATAGAATCGTTCCTCGAATGAAATTTAAAAAAAAACGAGGTAAATCTTCAGATTCACTTTGCTCGAATTTTTTTCATGTGGAAAATGTACCATGAATTCACTTTGCAAGTGAACAAATCATGGTATTTTCACATATTCATCGACTTTTCAGTCGTGAAATTCATTTCCCATTATTGTTTTTTGAATCCTGTAAAAAAAAAATTTTCCAAATTTTACGATTCAACAGTATATGAAACGTTACGGGAATAGTGCAGATATAGTCTGAATTCGAAGTAATAATTTTATGAGCTTGACATTACTTTCAGTTTCAGCTCGTGTCCACTTTGCCCCCAAATTTGAAATTTTTCGCGTGTCCACTTTGCACCCAGTGTCCGATTTGCCCCACATTCCCCTACAAACTTTAAGAATATAAACTTTAAACTTTAAAGACTAAACTTTAAACTTTAAAGTCTAAACTTTAAGAATATAAAACAAAAATTGATTTAAATCAAAATTCTAGACCAGAATACCGTCTTAAGGACTTGAGATACATTTTCAATATCTCAAGCTTTAACATTGTGTTTTTAAAATTTTCTGCACGGAGAGAAAAATCGGTTAAAAATTACCGTGCTGTTGTATAATCGTGATGTAAAAGACACGACACGTAATTTTTACGGTGCTGCATCAGAAAAATTCGTCGTCTTCATTTCAATTTTTTTCATAAAAACCCATAATTTTTGTACCACGCATCTATAAATACTGCATTACGTGTCTTTTTCTCTCTGTATGGAATTTTTCTCTCCGTATGGAATTCTATGGAAGCTTTTGTAATATTCGACTATATATTTCAGAAAAATATTCACATTTGAAGGGTCTGTGACTTCGTTTACTGCCACTTGTATCATTTTGTTCCTTTTTTCTCTACGATGCATCGGTATTATTCTGGTCACACAAAATTCATGGTCTTTCATTCGTGAACACCATTTCACGCCTGAGCCACGAAACTTCAGCTTCAATAATCGACCCTGGGCGGTTCTCGGCACGAGAAGCCCTGAATATACAGAGAACTTCTGCCGAGAGAGGACTTCCACTTTTATTTGAATTTCTCGTAACCTACGGCGGACCTTCGTTCAATAGTCGTCGAAGGGTCAAGTGCAGGTATCGTTCACACGAATGTAGAGGTGCACAAACTTGGAACAAGTCAAATAGATATTCACACAGTTCATTTCAAAGGCGATAAATTAGCCTTTTGTGAAATAACAAGAAACATCTCTGGATAAAAAAAGACGTGTCTAGTTGGGCTCCTCTACAATCATATGAGATTTATTACATCACTGATAAATTAAAATAATCGAAAAATTCCCAATTTCAAGAACTTTCCACCCGATGCGTAAAATATTCATGATTGATTAAAATATTCTTATTGGCTCGAATCTACAGAATTTCGAAAAGTACTAACCACAAAACTCCGGAGACAATTCCTTTCGTTGAAGAACCAGCGCATTTTTTCCAGTCACTTGTAAAAAAATCCACACCAAGAGAAACAATTTAATTCCAATAAATTAATTTAAATAAAAGTTTGGTCAAATAAAAACCTAAATGTCACGTTTGCGACTGAACCAAAACTGATCCGATCCTTCTCGAAGATGTCCCGTTTCTCTTCGCGCTCTTCCAAAGCTTCGAGCACGCATTGTTCCCCTTCTATTCTTCATACCTCCGACCAAAGTGGTTTCTATCGTGTGGTGATCACGCCCTCTGCCCAAATATCCCGATAGATCGGAAGAATGCACTTTTCGTCTCGCACACACACTCGTTCCCTAATGATTAAGACGCCCCTAAACCGACGCAACAGCTGTGTCCGCGCGCAGTCCAAAATCCCCTCTCGTTAATTAAGCCGCCTATTTTCCAACGAAAATTTCTAGGAAATAAAATAGTGTCCACTCGTGACGAGCGATTGTCCGATAATTCTGATACTCGGACGGACTGGACTTGTTTGACAGGGTAAAACCGACGAGGCATAAATTATCACGCTGCACATCGATCATATTTTAATTCACTGTCAAACGAGTGCCACAACCTTTGGATGCTCGCGTTCTCGATTTTTTAACATCGATGCCACGTCAAAGTAATAATCGTATTCGGCTCGAAGCATTTTTTTCATTTCTGGCCAGTCAGAGACTCGGGAAAAAATGTTGCGGGGCAAGAAATTGAGAAATGAAAGATATTGTAAATAGCTACGAAAGGCTTGTCATCGTAACAAGAGCCGGAGCAAAGCATCCGATCGTAAAATTGCGAGTTTAACAGCTTTGCGCATTGCCATTCGTCGTCAACACGTTTTTCAAACGATCCCCTAGAAATGACGACGACTACGAGCGAGATTCTCTAATGACCGGAAAAAGCTATTCAATATTTTATCGCTTCATTTCCTCTGCTCCCGTTGGATTGTTTTTCCACGATTTTTCCGCGAATAAACACTCCTCGATCTTGCGGTACGAATTATTGATACATCGATGATGCATAAAAGGACTTTTAAGGATGTTGAGTCCCTGTGAAATCTTATAATGTTAATTGTTCAATAAATAGCTTCTTAATCGTCGTGAAATTCTCCTTAAGGGTTAATAAGATGATAAATGATGAGAAAATTCTGAAAATTTGGTATGTTTTTGTATGAAGTATTTGAAAGGTCGTGTAAAAATTTCACGACGATTAGGAAGCTCGTTATTAAAATATTAACATTTTGATAAGAACTATTTTTTAAACAAATGAAAAAATATTTATCAATAAACTACGTTTTGTTTCCGTTGCTTTCAATATAGTGTAGATATTAAGAGATTGAGAGGTTAAACAAAAATTTATCGCAAAGTTATATATCAGTTTTCATAAGACTACATTTAATTTAATTTAATTTGTTAATGTTAAGTGTTCGATGACGAGCTTCCTAATCGTCGTGAAATTTTTACACGACCTCTTAAATAATTCATCCAAAAACATACTAAATTTTCAGAATGTTCTCATCATTTGCGATTTAGGACTCAACATCCTTAAGTATTACAGGATTTACATTGAAAGAATAAATAATTGTAGAGAAAGAAATTGGTTTGACAGTGGTCAAGAGAGAAGCGTTTTCTTTTTAGTACTATCTTAGATCTGGTCAGAAAAAAAGAATATTCTTTTTTATAAGAATATTCAAGGCTCGCCTTAAAAAAATTGCAAAAATCGATGGTCGAACTTTAAAAATCTGCAAAAAAGGACAAATGATTCCAATCGAATGAACCAAGCGGCATTTTAAAGCTTCAACGATCCAAAAGAGAATGAGCGTAGAATCAATGTAAAATTTTTCTTAGAAAAAAAGTTACAGCTATTTTAGTAAACAGATTCAATTTTGGCAAAGAAAAAATTAATTTATTTTTCATTAATTAATTTTTCAAACCTGATATCAGTGTATTTTGCCCCCTGAACGCGAATCTACCAATATTTTTCCAAAAAACTCGAAATGTTCATGAAAAACATTTTTGGCTTGATTTTGACCCTATTTTAAAAAACGTTAAAATAGCGAAGTTTTAACTGCTCATAACTTTACTTCGGTTCAACCGATTCCAAAATTTCTTTTTCGTACTTAAAGGTTGTCATTAAACTTAGAAAATGGCGTTCGATTTATTCCGATAACTTAATTTGTGTAGAAATGAGAGGCCTTTGAAAATCGCCGAAAAAAATGGAAAGGGGTATGCCTTAAAAAATTTGCAAAAATCGATTATCGAACTTAAAAAATCTGCCAAAAATCGAAAAATTATTCGAATCATATGAACAAAGCAGCATTTCGAAGCTTGAACGATCTTGAAGAGAATGAGCACGTAGCCAAGCTGCAATTCTGTTTAGAAAATAAATTACAGCCATTTTAATGAACCGATTGAATGTTGGCCAAAATGCAAAAAAAAAAAAATTTTTTCGGGCTCTATATCGGTGTATTTTATCCCCCTGAATACGAATGTACCAATAGTTTTCTCAAAAACTCAAAATTTTCATGAATTTTTATTAAAAACACTTTTGGCTCGATTTCGACTCCACTTTCGAAAACCTCAAAATAGCGAAATTTCAAGAGGCATAGATTCCAAAGGCGTGGATAAGTCGATAAAAATTGAAATTCACCAGAAATTTGGAAAAATACGCCGAGCAACTTGGTCCAAGTAGCTTGCACATCAATATGTGCGAAGCGGAGGAAGTCGTTTTTCCAACTTTATACATTCACGTGACGCTGCGCACAGGATTTAGAAAAAAGAGCGGTCACAGGTTGAACTCTCGCAGCACGGAAAGTCCTGAGAGACGTAGACAATTCCTAGTGTTGGACTCTAGTGAAACGTTACGAGCCAAAGTTATTTCTTTTTTTCGCCCCTTCGGCCCATCGACGACACAGTTTGAAAAGAAACCGGAGAGGGTTTGACGACGACGGCTCGTATCGTATAACTGTCGGGGTATAAAGTTAGAAAAAAAACGACGTGAGCGGAGAGAGGGGAAAAGTTGTAGGAAGATTCGAGATAGGAGACGGTCTTGAGAATAGGGTTACGGGGATCGGGAACATAGTCCGTACGTGGCAGGTGGATCGAGCCTGTAAGAGGAACCACAAACTCCAAAAACTTGTACAAGAGGGCAAGAGAGAAGAGAGAAAGAGTCCGCTTTCAAATAAACTATCCGCAACGGGTCTCTACGGGACTGAAAATTTATCTATCGCTACGAAAGCATCTAGGAACGAAGATTTTTTTTTCTTCTTTAATTTGGTTCCCTTGGCCGCAGCCAGTTAGTCAGCGCGCCAGCAGTGCCGATGCAACAGGTGAACTTTTGAGCGTGGGATCGTTTTCAATCCACGTTTTTTTTTCGATTTTTTTCATTCTCCACACTCTCACCAAGAATAGACCCAGCACGATTGAAATAAAGTAGAAAGACTTACCGCAATTGGCCAAAATAGAGGCAATGACGGAAAAATGACTCTTCCCGTGTAGAAATGTGATAGGGCAACCATTAGTTGATTCTTGCCCCTGATCCGCCCTGCCTGATCCGATTTTCCTGGCAGGGCCCTGACATGGAACTTAACGACCTGGTCCCTAGTTATTACATTGAAATAATCACTTATTACCAGTGCCCTGCATGATCAGAATATGAACAGTTTCCGACGATGTTATTTTTACACTTTTAAGCAAAACATTTTTGTTTTATTACCCTGGCAGAGCTCTGATGTGAAAACTATTGGATTACCCTGAGTATTTATTAAAATAAAATTATTTGTATATCGGCTTTCAGTAGTATATAATAATAATAATAATATTAATAATAATAATAATAATAATAATAATAATAACAACAATAATAGTAATAACAATGATAATAAATTAACAATCATTGCCTCGTTTATTATAATAATAATAATAATTATTATTATTATTATTTAATTATTATTTACATTATCACTTTTATACCGCGAGAATAACAAGCAATTGTGCGCCTGTCACAAGTTCGTTACGTAGGCAGAGGATTATTATTATTATCACCACGAACCGCATCGCATTAGTTCCGAGACTTGGCGCGAGATGTCGCAGGACAGCAACCGTTGAACTCCCATACGGATAATGTGTTCAGTATGCTTATATAGGCGGGTGCGAGCACGGATGTTAGCAGAAGTCGGTGTCGGAAGAATCCATACAAGGAGTTCCTGCCGTCTTATGTAATTGTACTTATTTATTTAATTCTCGTAGAGAATTTCCGTTCACTCGGAAACTAATATTCTCTTCGAGGATTGCCAAAAGAAAAGTGTACGCTAAGAAAGGGTTGCCTCGAAATAAATAATAAGATGCATACATTGAAAAAGGAGTACCTCGTCAAAACGAATTGTTCAAAAAGCGCTTTGGTGTATGATCGTGACCGTGATCAGGGCCTTTGAGGGCATGATTCTAAAAATCTTAGGGGCCTGATCAGGATCTGCTAAGGCCGGATCATATCGTCATAGGGGCCTGATCATGACCGCCGGATCCGAAAATGGCTAGCTAGGTGTTACATGGCATAACAGGGCCTGTTAGGATGAGCGGATCATTTCCCTACATTAGTTAGGGAGGGCAAGTCAGGGGCAGAAGTTTTTCCCTACCAAACTTTCTACACGGGTTCCTCCCAACGAGAAATGGGACGTCACTTTGTAATCAATATGGCTGAAAATCTCCAAAGCCCACGATTGAAAATTGCTACTTTCCCCTGCGAGAGGATAGTTTTCTGAAACAAATGGGAACGGAGAGGGGAAACGAATTTCGGATTTCAAAGCCTGTTTTGGTCGTTTGATTAACGAAAGACAAAAGGGTACGTGCATTATTTTCCTCGACAATTATCGGTCGCGTGTCAACGTCTCCGGCAATTGAATAGAAAAACAAATGTATTTTCAGTTACGCTGTACTTCTGAATACCAGAAATATCGCTGGAAAACATTTTTCACGCTGAGGAAGATGAGAAATAACGGAGACACGAGACACACGTTTTTCCCTCCGCTTCTTCACGTCTCTGTGCACACAGCGAGGGACACGTTACAGCTAAGTGAGAATTGAGTTTGGAAAAAAAATAGAAAAATAAAAATTCAAAAGTCTGGAATGACACGAGGGTCAACCGAGAAGATACGCGCTTCTTACGCCCAGACATAACAAACCCTCGTCAAACATTCGTTTACACAGTATTCCTTTCTTTATTTATCTTCCTTTTTGTGCCAGCCGGTATCCTCTGCTCTTTATTTCCAAATTTTCAGCCCTCCTTATTATTTATTTCACTGCTCTGGCTCTCGTGCACCTCTTTTTCCTCTGCTCTCTTCATCGGAAAATTAATCGTAACTCTGACACGCGTTTTTCTTAAGATTCACGTTAATACTTGATTGGATACGCCCATTCGAATATCAGAGATCGTCACTGGGGAATCGGACGATAAATAAGTCGATGAGAGAGTTCTCGGTAGAAAAAGAAAGCGTTGAGTTCTCAAGAAGTCATTAAATTTTAGGAAATTCGGAAAAAAGTATGTAATTAAATTATTAATTTCACCAATTAATTCAGGCAATCATTTGAGTCTAAAAATATATTTCTTAGAATGTAACCCTCCGAAAATGCAAAAGCATTTTCGGAGGGTTAGAAATTTCGTCGTGTACAACAAATATTAATCATACTTAATTAATTAAATTCATTAAAATCCATTAAAAATAGATTACTGTTAATTTTTTTAAAGAATTAATAAATTGAGTCTAAAAAAAATTTCCTTCAAGTCTACAGAGTCACTCGAGAGTTTCCCATTTCCAGAGGCTCAGAAATTTCGTCGTCCGAGATGACTGGAATTAATGAATGCGAATTCTGTGGAAAAAAAAGCGCAGAAAATCGCGAACGAGGATAACCTTGGCCTTGTAATCATTGCAATGCTGAGCATGACGAGCTCGCGTTTCACGATCATTAATATTCATCGATCGTCGCGATCTCCTATTAGCCTCGATTTCTCAAGTCCGCACGTTTCGCATCCTCGACCTCGCGGCAAAAAAAAACAACGCTGTAATGAACGATTTTGTTTTTTTTCCGCAAATTTCCGATTTTTCGGCGAAGTCGTTCTCCCACGTGACGAGTTAATGCGCAGGTTTTTTGAAATGCGCTAACAAACCGGATAAATTGCTATGCCGAATAAATAGCTGGATTAATAAATTTATATGAATATCTTCCTTATGGCCACGAGAAGTATTTCGCCGCTTTGAGAATTCCTCGCCTTTCTTTTTATCCCTGTGAAATCTTTGGATACCGAATCAACGAGACTGAAAAGGATAGAAGTGGTGAGAGAGAGAGAGAGAGAGAGAGAGAGAGAGAGAGAGAGAGAGGGAGGGAGAGAGAGAGAAAATATTGAACATTGATAATTCCACACTTATTAAGGGAGCATTCTGATCTAGAATTAGGGAAAATTTTTTTTTTTGCATATTCTTTAAGTTTAGACCTTTAAAGGGAGAAACCCATATAAATGGTCGAAGATGACGAGGGATTTCGGGATGTTTTTCCAGCGCAACTACTGGACCAACCGTTTTCAACTTTAGAGGCTATTTTATTGTACATTCGAAGACTTGAAGAACATTTTTTTAAATAGAAAATAAGTATTCATCAGCAGCCTGCAACCAATCGTTGCTGAACGAATTTTTCCCGCGATGTCGAATTGCGGCAGCTGTATTTTTTTTGTTTTTCATTAGAAACAAAAAAATCAGAAACCATTACATTCTATATGGAAGTACGCTGTCGATAAACCAATAAAAAGTTTCAAAAGTTGAATATTGTAATAATGGCGGCACTCAGAGAAAAAATGTCGAATTTTCACCGAACATTTTTATGCAAAAAATGATTGTGAAATTAATTTTTTTTTTTTTAATGGAGGTTTATCGACGAGGGTTTGCAATTATGTGTCTAAAAATATTTGGTTGGAATAAATCGGGTGAATAGTTTTTTTAAATCCGTGCCGCAAATTTCAAAAATGTAGTTTCGAGTAAATAGCGTTTAATAGTTAATCAGTCTCTGGTACCTTAAAAAAATGTTTTTCAAGTCTTCAAATGTACAATAAAATAGCCTCCAAAGTTGAAAACGATTGGTCCAGTAGTTGCGTTGAAAAAAAATCCCGAAATTCCTCGTCATCTTCGACCATTTATATGGGTTTCCCCCCTTAAACATATATGCTCCGAAGGAAATGTTTTAATTCCAATAATTTACGGAGTTATAGCTATTTTAGTGACGCAACAACTACGATAACGAAATTTTTACTAATTAAAAATCTTAAAAAAAAAAAATTTTTTTTTGCATATTCTTAAAGTTTAGACCTTCAAGCATATATCCTCCAAAGGAAATTTTTTAATTCCAGTCATTTACGGAGTTATAGCTATTTTAGTGACGCAGCAATTACGATAACGAAATTGTTACTGATTAAGAATTTTTTTTTAAATTTTGTGTCGAATGACTAGAAAGGTTGTAATCGTGTCAGCCAGCGCACTCCTTTTTTTGAGCCCTAACTTTACCATCTTCTAACTTATTTAATTTATTTCTTGAAATTTCTTGAATTTTTTTTTGTTTATTGTCAAAATATTAATAAATATGTTGTAAGAAAAAAGAATGATGAGAATATATATTTTTTTATCGAGCTCGACAAAACCCTCAAAATGTATGTCTCTAGACCAGAATACCGCCTCAAATATCTTCGCGATTGTTCAAGGACGACGATTTATACACTCGCGAGATAAGCCTCGATGATTCATGGAAAAATTACCATAAACTGTCGCAACGCACACGTGAACTTTCGTTCCTCTTCTTCGTGAATCATCGACGAGCGAGATATCACGTCAGCGATATCTCGCGGTACGTCAAATGATGATAATAAAACAATGAGAATGCACGTCTTTGAGAGAGGCACGAGCAACTTATTGCAAATGACAGTGTTTTATGAGGAGATGCCAGGATTGAGCCATTAACAGTCTCGATGGAATTTCTTGGCCAAACAATGTCTCGTCCTTGATTATTACACGATTTTTCAATATACTCGACGTGCGGAATGCTGACAGCGATTATTTTTCACTCTCCTTCTTCTCCCTGACAAATGATTCTAATTGTTGCTCTTTACTATCATTTCTTTGCAGGGCTTTTTTCCATTAAAGCCTTACAGAGGCCAGAATGTTCACAAAATCGATTTTTTTTAAAATAAATTATTGTTCTCTGTAGTTTTAGGCTCATTTTGGTTGAATTCCACGTGGTTCCCTCGTTTTTTTTTTTAACAAAAAAATGAAGAAAAATATAGTTAAAGAGACGAAAGGAGTAAAAGATCATCGCTCTTTGCTTCCCATTTTTTGCTGTTTTGCATTTACACGTCGCCATTCCCAATTAAACTTTCCATCAACCGGTGATTGTCCTAAGGAACTGTGATCTTTCATCGGCAATAATTTCTCGAAGCGAAAAATTACTCGTCCGTTTTATTGCACGACGTATGCGAAGGCATCGAGAAGGTCTCTCGAGAGTAGCTAGAAAAATAATGAATGTACAACAGAGTCTATTATCCAGTCGATCGAAGTCCGCGAGAGCCTCTCCCTCGCAATCACACACGTGCCGCGTTTTCTTAATACTCAAATCACACACATGCACACATGGACGAAGCGCAAAACGTTCCGGAATTTACGATAGAGCGCGAAAAAAAAACCGTCAAGTAGGCATTATATATGCCGCCATTCGCTGACGGTGTTATTATGCCCCGCTTATTAGTGCATACTAAATGGCATCTTGTAATTCGCTCCCCATGAGTATATTAAATGCACCGCGAATATCTGCACGCTTGTACATTGAAATTATTATCACCGTTGTAATTTACGATCTACGAAAATTCGAAAAATCATCCATTCCCGCCTTTTTTTCATCGAGTTGAAAGAGGAAAAATGTCTTTACGTCTCGTTGACGACGGCGAAACCACGAGAAGATTTACGAGTGAATTAGCGTGAAAAATTTATCGTTACAGCGAAGAAATAAATTTTTGTTGAGGGGTTACAAAAGTTAGAAAATTCAAATAAATTCATTTTTTGTTTTTTTTTCTGATAGAACATGTCTTGAATACTTTCCCAATGTTTCGAGTCAATTTCACGTCCGTTTCAAGCCTAGAATGAACATTGCGTATTTATATCTGAGAAAAAAGCTGAGATTGGGACTGGAGAAGCAAGAATTCATCTCAGACAGCGACAAAAGGATGCCTTAGAGGAAGTTGCTGCAGGATCTTTGCTTTATGATGCTGTAATCAACGATTCAATGAAAAAAAATTATTGTTTTGAATGTTATTGCTATTTTATATGGTTGAATTTTTTTATATCATAATTTATATATTATGTAAAAAAATTATTATTTTAAAAAATTGTACCGTTTTACATACAACTCGAAAAATTTCACGCGAAAAATTTCAAATTTGGGGGCAAAGTGGACACGAGCTGAAACTGAAAATAATTTCAAGGTCATAAAATTATTACTTCGAAAGCAGACTATATCTGCACGATTCCCGTAACGTTTCGTACACTGTTGAACAATATATTCAAAATAAAAAGCACAAAACACGGAAATCGTGGAATAAAAAAAAAAAATTTTACAAATTTAAAAAAGAATAATGGGAAATGAATTTCACGACTCAAAAGTCGATAAATATGTGTAAATGATTTGTTCACTAGCAAAGTGGAAATAGTACATTTTCCACATGGCAAAAATCGGAGTAAAGTGAATCTGAAGATTTACCTCATTTTTTTTTAAATTTCATTCGAGGAACGATTCTATTGGGTTTATTTCTCTGTTTATATTGTTAAGATAATATTTTATTCGGGCATAGTCGATTACACTGTCTTTATTTTTGAGAATCACCGAGTGTAGATTTTTCTGCATCTGAGAAGGCGTGTCCATTTTGCCCCCAAATTTTGTTTTTTACAAAATTCAAAAAACAAGAATGGGCAATGAATTTCACGACTCAAAAGTCGATGAATATATGAAAATACCATGATTTATTCACTAGCAAAGTGAATTCATAGTATATTTTCCATATGGAAAAAATTGGAGCAAAGTGGATCTGAAGAATTACCTCGTTAAAAAAAAAATTCATTCGAGGAACGGTTCTATTGGCTTTATTTCTTTGTTTATATTGTTAAGTTAATATTTTATTCGGGCATAGTCGATTACAGTGTCTCTATTTTCGAGAATCACCAAGTATAAATATTTCTGCACCTGAGGAGGCGTGACCATTTTGCCCCAAAATATATATATATATTTTTTTTAACCAGGGAAATTAGGTTCAAGAATCAATTTTGGGATATAAAAGCGGTTAAAAGTGTGCTTACCGACGCTTACCGAAGCGTGCTTACCGACGAAAATCGTTGAATTCCTTAAATGTCCACTTTGCCCCACATTCCCCTATATGCTTGAAATTTTTGATAAAATAATTTATTTATTGTTAAAAATATATTCATTAAAGAAATTGTATTGTGTCAATTACAACTCTTTCAAAAATTCAAAATTCAATTGTGTTTTCAAAATCTTTTGTTCAATCATGAGCTATACTTGTCTACCTACCAACAGATAAAATTAATTTTTTTAATTACAGATAAGACTATCATGAGTTATCCTGACCACCACGAGGACACTTTCTTTACGTTCTCCGGAAACCATGAAAAATTTATAAAATATTATTTAAATGTTGTGCTCTTATGTACGCAATATTAAGAATAAAATATTTTATTTATTATTTAAAAAAAATAGACATTTTTTAAGCTCCGAAACTCATGTAACTTCGGAATATAAACGTTGGGAAAGTCATTTGTGATTTTATATTCTCGTTTTGACGATCGGTGCTGCTCGTTTTATCTTTATCGTCGCAAAACGCGACAGGCTTATAAAATCGGCTGAAAATCATTCGAATGTTAACGACGAGGAAATGCAGAAATTCAATTTATCAATCCGTGCTAATGGTCATATATTGCGTAGCGCAAAAAACGCAGATAGATGCGCAATTCGACATTCGCCTCGACATATCGAGCCACTCGCTATTTATAACTATTTGCACTTATCGGCGTGGGATGGCGATAAATATGTCGCTTATTGGCTCATTGAAAAATTGCATCGTTGTCCGACACGCGTATCGCGTGTAAAAGCATTTTCATCATCAACGCTCTCGACGCTCGATGCAGGCCTTTGTTTTTCATCATTTTGTCCTCTCCTTTGCGCCCGATTTATCGCGCATTTTATACTTCGCGATTTCAGACAAGCGAGCGATAAATACAATAACGATTCTCGTTTATTAATGCGATATTGTTATCAATATCGAATGGATAAAAGTCGCAAGCGTCGTTAGACACGTGCTAAATAATATCACCAACGTTTCATCGACTTTCAACGTTAAATTTATCCGATCCCTCGACTATGAATTATCTATTCGTAATTAGCATAAATTATGCGTATCCCGAGAAACCAGAGATTTTTTTCACAGGTGCAATATCCAGAATAATCGAAATGGCACACACCTCTCGTCGGACCGCGATCGATATCTTATCAATATTTTTCCCAACGTGTGAATAATTGAAATAATCACATTTTCACGATCTCAGGGGATATTTGTTTTCACGACGAAACAAGAAGGATCGGTAATTAATTCAACTCTTGTACAACTCGAATGTGGAATTCCACAATTACCTCATAATGACTAGCGCGCTGTAATAAATTACAAATCGCTGAATTTGCACATGTAAGAACATACGCGTTTGTCTTTTTTGTGTGTTTGTGTGCAATATACTACAAATATTTACCACAATTCTCGGCAAGATCTATCGCGCATACCGCAAAATTGCTTTGTGTGACCCACAACAGCGATGCGGATACTTTTGTACCGCATTCTCACGCCGATTTCATACCAATGAGAAAGTATGTAACGCGAACAATCTCGTCGATCTTCCATGAATATTGATGCTCGATAAAGTTCACGTGATTCGAAACTTTTTCCTGCGAGTTACGGGTAATGAGGGTCGGAGCATCGTTTGAAAAGAGGCTAATTTTTTAATTAAGGCTAGTTTCATAATTTTGGATGCTTCTTTTGGGATACTCTTCATTTTTATACTACAAAAAAAAAATCCTGATATCAATGGAACCACCAAGAAAATATCGAACGAAAATAATAATAATAATTAGTATTTTTAAAAAAATCATTAAATAAAATCGATTATTTATAAATAATAGCATTCATAAAAAATATAAATGTAAATTAAGCATGTTGATAATGAATTTATAAAAAAAATTACGATAAATCAATTGATAACCAAAATCCCATAACCTCAAATTGATTAAAACTAGATAAATCAATCTTCTTCAGACCTAATTCAAAATCAGCATCCAATCCCAAATTAATTTTCTTCTCTCAATCAATCCCAATACTGATTTATTTGAATCAAGAATAAGCACAAACTTCAATGCACATTTCAAAACTAATTTACGAGTATTTCACGAAGCTCGAGACTTTCCCTCGGGGAATGGGGTTCAATTCTCTGGAGTAAATAACGAGACAGTTGAATCTCTTTGCAAGATTCGTGTACAGATTTTGTTGTTGTCGATAGTAAGGAAGAGCCTTGTCCGTTCGTCGTTCGATTTTTTTCTTCGCTCACCGCTGTTCGATCATTTCAATGTTCGTCATCATTTATCGGCAGAATTTATTTATCTCTGTTCATAATTTCCGGGACGGATCGTCATTAATTCCGCGCGCTGCGCTCTTGCGCTGCCAATCGCCGCTCGTTGTTCGTCAATGACTGAACTATTCGTTCTCATTGCATTAGCCATGTGGAATGTACCGGGGAGGGGGCGGCGGCTGCGGGAATGAGGTCGGCGATGCTTTATAGGGGTCTCTAGCGCTTTACCGCTTTCGCAATCACTTTAGTCCGCATAGACCGCATAGATATACGATTGCCGGCAATCTATGCTGCCGCCTCTGCCAATGCGCGCACCTCCTCTCATATATTATATATATATGGGGCATTCCACACCAAACCGGACACCATTTAGCTTTTGCATCTCCGATTTTCTTCAAATTTTTTTATGTTTTAGTACTGGTTGAAAGAGGTCTTCATGATTTTTTTCCATTTTTTTTTGTCGAGCTGTTTTCAGGATATCGATTTTTCAAAAATTAGGCTACTTTTTTTTTCAAACGCCCATAACTTTGCGAAAAATGGGCCAAATGGAACGGTTTTTTTTTTCAAAATTTTCGTTTTTAAACGTACTTTTGATAAAAAATATCGAAAAAAAATTTCAAACCGTATTTCTATGAGATTTTCAAGTTTTAAAAATAAATTATTGATTCACAAAAAATACGTACTGATCGATTTTCTTAAAAAAATTTCGTAAAAAACTGTCATCCATTTCACAACTTTCAAGTCTAACGAGATAATGGGTAAACGATGGGATCTATTTTTTTCGATTTTAAATTTAGCACCATTTAGCTTTTGCATCCAATTTTTTTCAAAATTTTTTATGTTTTAGAACTGGTTGAAGGCCTCTATGATTTTTTTCAATTTTTTTTGTCAATCCGTTTTCAAGATATAGATTCTTCAAAAAATACGTTTCTTTTTTTTTTTGTAAACGTCCATAACTTCGCGAAAAATGGGCCAAATAGGACGTTTTTTTTCAAAATTTTTGTTTTTGAACGTACTTTTTATAAAAAATATTTAAAAAAAATTTCAAACCGTCTTTCAAAAATAATCAACTAGCAATTAATGCAGTAATCATATATTGTGGTATATTCAAATAAAAATTATCGATCATCGTTCATTGAACGATTAAGATATATCTATTTTATTTAAAAAAGATAAATATTTATTTCCAACGCGGATAACTAAAATATGGAAATTGAAAAATCGAAAAAAAATAGATCCCATCGTTATCCCATTACCTACTTAGGCATACAAATTGTGGTATAAGTGACAGTTTTTCACAAACATTTTTTAAGAAAATCGATCCGTACGTGTTTTTTGTAAATCAACAATTTATATTTAAAACTTAAAAATCTTATGGAAATACGGTTTGAAATGTTTTTTCAATATTTTTTATAAAAAGTACGTTCAAAAACAAAAATTTTGAAAAAAAACGTCCTATTTGGCCCATTTTTCGCGAAGTTATGGACGTTTACAAAAAAAAAAGAAACATACTTTTTGAAAAATCTATATCTTGAAAACGGATCGACAAAAAAATTGAAAAAAATCATGAAGACCTCTTTCAACCAATACTAAAACATAAAAATTTTTGAAAATAATCGGAGATGTAAGAGCTAATTGGTGTCCGGTTTGGTGTGGAACGCCCCATGTATAATATATTTATATACACATATATTTATTTTCCACGGTGTAAAACGCCTCCTCGCAGTCTCCTCCTCAACTTCCTCGTGCAAACTGCAACCTCGTACAATCCGAGTCTTCTCGTTTAATTTTGATCGGGGGGAAAAAAAATTATTATCATCGCGCTCATAAAGTATCAATGTCCAATCGAAATAACGATTATTTATCAATCTTATTATCACTCGACGGCCAAGAATTCATTGGCGTTTCGCGCTGCAACGATGTTTCCCTTCGACAAATCGTTGATATTCTCTATTGATACACGAGCCGGATAATTTATACGGAATACATTTGGCTCGGCAGCCATCGGTTGTATATATTTATAGATATATGTATAATGTTGAGTCGTAAAAGATGCGTCGCATTCAGCTCGTATTTATCGCGCATTAATCGTTCCGCAATGTACGATAAAACCTCAAATGAGAGGGAACGGCGGTATTTTTTTACCTCCTCTTCTTTTTCTTTCTTTCTTTCTCTTGTACATAGTTGAGTAAGCAATTATTTTTCGCATTGAGCCCGTGTCAGGGAATCGGAGGAGGCTGTGGCCGTTTATATATACACGTAGGTGTGTTATTACCTCTCAGCCAACGGAAATCGGGAGAAACGGTTAAAGGATCAAAGCCGTATTCGCTGGAAGATTGATTTGCCGAACGCGCGCGAGTAAATTAATTGCAACTCAGAATTATCTTCCGCATGTGTGCCGCTAAGATAGATATAATATATCAATAGATATTTATTTATATAGGAAAGATGGGGGCAAAATGAACGCCATTCAAAATTAACCAAGTAAAAAGTTGAAAATTTGGACAATTAGGAAATGAGGGAATTATCATTATAATTACCGGTAATATACCTGGATAAAATCACCCACGTAAAATCGAATCTGGATTCCATATTTTCATGACAATTTTATATTTTTTGGGGTGGTGTCCATTTTGCCCCCCTTAATTTTTTTGTTTACGCGCAATTAATCGATAAAAACGGTATTTTTGGATGAAAGGCAACGAGTTTACACTATGCGTCTTCTATAGAGTAGCTACTTATGGGGTCCATTTTGCACCCCTTTCCCCTATATATATATTATGAAGGAGAATGGTAAAATCGTTTCGAACGATTCTCCACGCGATCGTCATGATTCAATCGTCCATATATATGTCTACGTGGCGAATGAATGATCATCACTGTAAGCACGCTATTCACCGTTCTAAAATACATGACTTTACGACAAGCGGGAAAAATTCAAAGAAAATCGGACAGGAAAGAAAAAAATTGCCCCATCCTACTTTACGAAAGTGATAACGAATCCATAAAACTTCAAACGTGATGAAATTTTAGCCGAGGAGCTAATAAACGATCCATAGATTTACGGTACAGATTTCCTGTGAAAAGTCCTGATGAGAGTCAGAAAAAATCAAAATAATACCGATCAAAAGTCCGCACTGAGAGAAAAAATTACTAGAACCAATGAAATAAAGTTTCGAATGTATTATGTATTTACTTGGTTCATTTTTTTCAGTCAATTCCATAAATTTCTGTTTCAATAAACGAATTTACTCGAATCTAACAATATGTTATCAATTATATGTAATATGTTGTTTGAATCAATAACACATTTTATCATTCAAAACATGCATGTCTTTTAATACAGGAAGCACTGAGAAAAAAAATTTGTTGAATCAACAAATTAATTAATCCAATCAACAGGAAAAATGATTGATTCAATCAAATGCGTGTTTATCAATTGTTGCTAAACATTTTATAAAAAATATATAGCCCTTGCCAAATAATTTAATATGCAAAGTTTAGTGACCCCAAAAAGAGATAAATAGAAAAAAAAGACAAATCTGCGCCAATTCTCCGATCTAATTTCTCTCTTCAACCGAAATTCGAACCCTCGATCGTACCTAACCTATCCTACCTAACTACCTAACACGCTACTTATTACGCTATCGACTACTACTATGCACTTGAAAAAAGTTAGGAGTTATGAAGATGCGAATATGAGAAAACATTTAAAAAATCAGATTTTTTATTTTTTAATAACTTATGTATACTATTCAAGTATACTATAGAAATGATAGTTCTTCGCTTGAGGGAAATAAAAATTTCATCATTCCAAACAAATATTCTATTGGAATAAAACAATGTGTTATTTATTTCGTGTTGAAGTCGTTTTTTACATTCAAATAATCATCATTTTGGATTCAAATAATCTCATGTTTGTGATGCGATCAATGTAATTAATCCAATGAATACAACTTTGATCAAATCTATCATGCATTTAATCGTTACTATTAAATAAGAGTTTAATATAATGGAGTAATAGATTCGTGAAAATATTTTTTTCAATGAAGAGTGATTTTCTTGGTTCAACAAATAAATAATCGAATTAATACTTTTATTTAATAAATAAATTCATGTTCTCAAATTCAGTAATTTTTTCTCTCAGTGCGGTCAAAAATGAAAACAAGTTATAATCTCAACGAATGATTCTTGAAATCTGGCGTCCAGATCTTAAATGTCAAAGACTGAGAAAAACATGTGATTTTTTACCCAATCTGGCTATCGAAGAGGGAAAATCATAAACGAGCCTGCATCGAGATTGTCAAATGAAAAAAAAATCCTGAAGTACATAAACGTACAGTTGGAAATGGGATATTTACACCATGAAGTCCAAGTGGGTTAACTGTTACGAGCTTCCGGGGTTGTTAAACGTCATTTCATTTCCTGGTTGTCTCGACTTTTCTGCATCTCTACGTTGCCTTCTCGATGGCGCACATAGAGCTCAGTTCCCAGCATTTTGAAAATTCTAACTCGACCCCACAATACTTGTATCCCACTTTTTAACTACCAAATACAGAAAAACGATAGTCGCGCCGATGGCTCAAAGTTCGTCCATTCAAGGCGTGTCAGCGTGTCAGTTTTCCTTTGATGCACGTTTTTATTTTCCATTCAATTATCGCTCTGTCACCTCACTCTCTACCTTTTTTCATTCGACAGAACAGTTAAGGTTCGTAGTCGTTTGTTTAACGACGCGCTGTGTCGTGTTTTTCGCACCTACGTCCTACGCGCACCTTTCTCCACTCTAAAGCTCGCTGTAATATTGAGCGGCACATTTACAGCTCCACCACTCATTTCTCTACCAGAAATACATCTCTACTACGATAAAACACTACCGTAATATCACTACCAATTAACAAGTCTACAGCATAACATTTCTGCCAAACAAAAGCGTTTCAACAAGCCTACCTGAATAAATATCCATCAAATAATAATTCTTTCAAATATCTCTGCCACTTCAACTTCCCACTACTTGATAACACTCCCATTTTACAAGCCTACCAGATTACAAGTCTCTCAGCGACCGCCGTGTCCGTTTCCATTGGGGCGGGCTCAACTGTCGGTAAGTTACCGACCGAGTTTAAAAATCGGACCAAATGGAGAGATATTATTTGGTGGAGATTCATGTTTGCAGGCTTGCGGTACGTGACAGAGATGTATTTCTGGGTAGAGAAGTAAATGGTGGAGCTGTAAATTCTCCTATTGAGCAGCATCAGGACATTCGTGACCTTACAAACACACACGAGAGACTTCTTCCACGATTCCCGAAGACGATTGACAAAACGAAGAATTAAATTCGTCAAAAAAGATGAAACTGAATTCATCGTTTGATGTAATTGAGCGTAATTGCTCGCATTTGCTCTTCTCGCGTCTCTTCCTCGTGATCGACGTGATAAGGAACGGAGGAAACGAGCGCTGTGAGGAGAATTCGAACGAAAAACGAGATTTTCCGAGTTGAATATTTCGTATTAATAAGTGAGACGCGTGGAATTTACATCGAACGAGCGTCTTTGAATTATGGAGGTATTTATCATGTCGATGTGTATTTCGTGCTCGGATAATCATCGTGAATGAAGAACAGACGGCGATGATAATTCCAGGAGAGACGGAACGTCGGTCGAAGATTCTGTGTATCTCTCGGCGGAATCAATGAGAACATCCGTTCAGCGGCGCGTATAAACTAATACAGATTCAGACTGTTGTATCTCGTATATTATACGAAAGTCACGGCGAGTAATTAGCGAAGTGTCGTTGGGATTAATGGGCCCGACGCGTCGTTGCAAAGTGATCGGACATTACTGGAGATTACCGGCAAGGAGAGTCTAACTAAGCACGATCTATGACCGATGTAATGTACTTCGTATACGGCGTAAGACTGGACATCGGAGCTACGGTATTTTCTTCGCGCCAGGTTGCATTAATTAAGAGTAAAAAAATAAAAATAAAAATGAAACATCGTACATTGGTGGAAGATTGAAACGTTACAGCGCTCGAGCTTGTAAATTCGCGAGTGCGACTTAATCGCCGGTAAAGCGATGTAATTGCGAAGGGAGGAAAGACGCTTCGCCCAAAGAGGAAAAACGAGCCATTTCCTTATGGAAATTCGAGCGAGGTTCCTCGTCGGCTCCCGAAATAAAATACAAATCTCTCGGTGGATCTGAAATTATATTTGACGAATTAATTTGAAGGAATTCGATACTCGTTTTTCAATGACGTTTGGAAAGTTTATTAGAGCGCCTGAAAAGGGAAGAAAAAAAGAAGCGGGTCTAAGGGAACGCACCTTGTGGCGAGCTCATGAAACGCACCTGCTTATTGATTCATGATGCCGAGAGCATTTTTTTTCCCCCGTTTCTTCCAGGCGCGCGTTCATCGTCGAATTGAAAAGCTAATCGTCGATCGCGTCCGCATCCAACAGCGGCAAAAGTCCCGACGAGTAATTATAAAACAGGAGAGAGAGAAATTTTGACACCGGTTAGTCTCGCACTTGGCGGCTCGATTAATGATCAACCCATAAGAAATTGTACGGGCAACCGGTGCGTTTTGTCGTTGTGAATATCGTGCATAATTCATCGATGACAATAATTGAAACTGGTGATACGATGGACTGGAATAGGACAAAGTATCGAATTGTCCAGTTACACTGAGAGAAAAAATTACTAGAACCGATGAAATAAAGTTTTGAAGGCAAAAAATCATTTTATATCACTCAGTGCAATAATGGACGCTTTTACGTCCGCAAGCGGACGTGAAAACGTCCATATTGCACCTCATGATATAAAATATCGTACATCACTCGGCGTACTACTATTTTTCATTATTTGCCAAAACATATTAGATTCGTTCCCTTATTTATTTACTTGGTTCATTTTTTTCAATTCCATAAATTTCTGTTTCAATAAACGAATTTATTTGAATCAAAAAATATGTTATCAATTATATGTAATATATTGTTTAAACATTGAACAATTGAATACAAATTCAATAAAATCTATTTAAATAAAAATATTTTTTGAAGTAAAATAATAATGGCTTTATTGCAAGAAAATAATTTTTTCGAAAAAAATAATTTCGAATTGAATTCGTTTTTAGATCCAAATAATCTCATGTTTATGATGCGATCAATGAAATTAATCCAATGAATACAAATTTAATCAAATTTATCATGCATTTAATTGTTACTATTAAATAAGAGTTTAATATAATGGAGTAATAGATCCGTGAAAATATTTTTTTTAATGAAGAGTGATTTTCTTGGTTCAACAAATAAATAATCGAATTAATACTTTCATTTAATAAAGGAATTCATGTTCTCAAGTTCAATAATTTTTTCTCTCAGTGCGGTCAAAAATGAAAACAAGTTATAATCTCAACGAATGATTCTTGAAATCTATTGTCTTCGGTATATCGTATAGACCTACCTCTTACGACAAATTTCTGACTCTGTAGTTGGACTCTACTGAGTTTTGGATAAATGATTATACCTCAGCAATGAATATTATTGGACCGGTGCAATAAAGTATGCTGGTTATTTGTCCAACGGTTATTTCTCATACAGAATTCACGAGCTAATCCTGTAATTTTTCGAGGGCGACTCCACATGAAATACCACTGGATTTGCAGCTCGGAATGCCGTATTACTGGATTATCGATGAATGATCACCGTCGTTTTTTCCTCCATGGAAGAAAGACCGGTGAAAATTAAGTCCACGCAATGAAATCTCCATTCAAACAAATTTACATCATAATGGAGCATTGGTCGGTAGTTCTTGATGTATTTTTCAGATACCTCTGTAAAGTATTATAAATAACGCGTTCTCGGCAAGTGGCAAAATAGGCGATGCAGAGCCCGCGGAAATATCTCGACTCTCTCGCCAGGTCGTGTCTCTGTCTGTCATATAAATCGCGCGAGCTCGGCTTGATACAGAGAAAACTAGTTATCTCGTCGCATACGCTGCAGTTTGACAAACAGCAAATTCCACGTGCCTCTCCCCGCCGAACGATGGATAAAACACACTATATTACGATCTGCATTGCATCAGAGCGCCTGTGCATTTACAACCCCAATGATATACGTATATAGGACATTGGGGGGCAAAATGGACACCGTAGGAACGTTGAAAAAACGATTTCCTTTGTTTTCGCAGTTGCTCGGTGTATTTTCGCAACTGGCTTTTTGGCGAAATGCAAATTTTGATAGTAGTTCCAATATCGTTGTTTCTTTTACTATTACGGAGGTGGCCATTTTGCCTTTGTTACCTCATTTTGCTTTAGCCCTCGGTTTAAAAAAAAAATTCCAATCCTTGACAGGTGATTGTTATGGAGACGTCGAAGTCTAGATCTGATTTTGGGTGGAGGAGTCTATTCGGTTGTATCTACGCCAATTATGATCATCTTTTAATTTTTTGAATCTTTTTGATAATTTTTAGTGGTGCCCATTTTGCCTCCAGTGTCCATTTTGCCCACCCATCTTCTGATGAATATATCTATTCAAAGGTGATACAAGTATGCGCGTGTCTCAAGCCCACGTGCATATTCCAACGCTTTCGAGCAACCGTAGATTTTCGCATTTCGCGCGTTTTCTTATATATCGCTCTTGACGCCACACCGAGCATTCGCTATCAATCCACATTCATCTTTCTATGCATACAACTTCGCTTGCATTGTAAGCTTGTCTCTCGCGACAAGATTTTCGTACATGCGACATGCGCAAATGTAGATTTGAAGAATGCAATCTCACTATTAACGCTGTCGCTGTGGAGAGACAGGTGGAACGAATGACGTGAATTATCACGCGATTAAATTAGATTTTTTTTTGCGTCAATTTCGTCAGATATATCAGGGGAATTGGCACACTCGACAGATTATCACACATTTCTCGATCGATATTCCATGAATTCTGCAACTGAATCGAATTTATGGGCTATTTACGGTGCAATAAAGAAAAATTACATCGAGCAACCATTACAATGTAGATTGTGTACTTTTTATTCATTCAAGAAACAAAAATCCCAAAATATTTACTCAGGATATCCATAATGAACATTCGAGTCACTTGAATAATTATTTAATTGCACTGAGAGAAAAAATTACTGAATTTGAGAACATGAATTTATTTATTAAATGAAAGTATTAACTCGATTATTTATTTGTTGAACCAAGAAAATCACTCTTCATTAAAAAAAATATTTTCACGAATCTATTACTCCATTATATTAAACTCTTATTTAATAGTAACAATTAAATGCATGATAGGTTTGATTAAATTTGTATTCATTGGATTAAATACATTGACCGCATCATAAACATGAGATTATTTGAATCTTAAAAACGAATTCAATACAAAATTATTTTTTTCGAAAAAATTATTTTCTTGCAATAAAGTCATTATTATTTTACTTCAAAAAATATTTTTATTTAAATAGATTTGATTGAATTTGTATTCATTAGATTAATTACATTTGTCGCGATATAAACATTAGATTATTTGAATCTAAAAAACGACTTTAATACGAAATTGTTTTTTTTTTGAAGAAAATTATTTGTCATCATAAACATGAGATTATTTGGATCTAAAAAATGACTTCAATACGAAATTATTTTTTTCG
Source organism: Alloplasta piceator (assembly GCA_946863875.1). Taxonomy (NCBI): domain Eukaryota; kingdom Metazoa; phylum Arthropoda; class Insecta; order Hymenoptera; family Ichneumonidae; genus Alloplasta; species Alloplasta piceator. Next base: position 997,548 of record OX333073.1, read on the forward strand.
AACGAAATTATTTGTTTGCAATAAATTCATCATTATTTTACTTCCTAAAATATTTCTGTAGTATTTTCAATATTTATTAGATATAGATTTGATTGTGATTATTTGAAAAGAAGCTGTAGTAAAATAAGTAACACATTATTTTATTCCAATAGAATATTTGTTTGGAATGATTAAATTTTTATTTTCTTCAAGCAAAGAACTATCATTTCTATAGTATACTTTAATAGTATACATAAATTTATAAAAATTAAAAAAGCTGGTTTTTTAAATGTTTTCTTATATTTGAATCTTTATGACTCCTAACTTTTTTTAAGTGCACAGTAGTAGTCGATAGCGTAATAGGTAGCGTGTTAGGTAGTTAGGTAGGATAGGTATGATGGTAGGTAGGGTCGAGGGTTCGAATCTCGGTCGGACAGAGAAATTAGATCGGAGAATTAGCGCAGATTTGTCTTTTTTTCTATTTATCTCTTTTTGGGGTCACTAAAATATGCATATTCAATTATTTGGCAAGGGCTATATATTTTTTATAAAATATTTAGCAACAATTAATAAACACGCATTCGATTGAATCAATAATTTTTCCTGTTGATTGGACTAATTAATTTGTTCATTCGACAAATTTTTTTTCTCAGTGCTTCCTGTATCAAAAGACATGCATGTTTCTTGATTCAAACAACATATTACATATAATTGATAACATATTGTTAGATTCAAGTAAATTCCTTTATTGAAACAGAAATTTATGGAATTAACTGAAAAAAATGAACCAAGTAAATATATAAGGGAACCAATCTAATATGTTTTGGCAACTCATAAAAAAAAATGATTTTTTCCCTTCAAAACTTTATTTCATTGGTTCTAGTAATTTTTTCTTTCAGTGTGGTTAAAATACCTTTTTTTTCCAATGAATCAAATTTTACTCAAATATGGACCTAATAGGCTCTTTCTTAATTCAATTATTTAATTTTTTTTAAATATATTCCTGCCTTATTTGAATCTGGGTCTAAACAATAGACTATCAGGTGGATATTCGAATAAAATTTTATTCATCTCAAATACATTTATTTTAGCTAATTGAATAATCATTCGAATGACTCAAATGTTCATTATTGATGAACTAAGGAAATTTGTTGAGTTTTTTTCGAATTATTCAAATATTCAAATAAAAAAAAAAGCAAGAATAATTCAAAATTATTCAAATATTTATTTCAATCGAATAAATTGTTCCAATCTCTTCGAATATCTGACTAATAAGCACTCTAATAAATAAATGTTATTTATTCGAAATAAATTCTATATGTACCAACCAAATCATTTTTCTGCGATAATTCGGAATGCGTAAATACATGTATTCCTTTTTTTTCACCTATCATACCCCGCTGTTATCGTAAACACGATTGAATCAAGATTATGAATAATCGTCGTTGCGGGCTGGAGGATAATTCACTGGAAAAATTATGAAAATTATTAATTCAACGAGCGTGTATATCAAACACGTTCTTATCTTCGACGCACCAGCCAACCTTCTCCGCAGGCATTGAGCGATGGCCCATTCGATTGATGCCTTTTGCAGAATGCTTTTTTTTTCTTTCTTTATTCCTCCATCAACGACGACTTTATAGCACACACGGATCGAGCGTATAGCGAGGACTTCGTCTTCGTACCAGTCAGTCGCGTCCACGACGACTCCGTTGGCATTTATGTTAAAATTTACGGTACAGCTACCAGGTGCGACGTGCTGAGCTACCGGTCGTTCTTTCTTGCGTTTGCTCTTCGACGACGACGATGATGATGATGACGACGACGACCACGCATTTGAATTGCCTTCGGCTTTTCGTTGCATCACACGTCTTACACTCCTACTCCTCCTCCTCCTCCTCTTCCTCCTCCTCCTCCTCCTTCTTCTACTTCTTCTTCATCAACGCCCACTTAATATTACCCGTGCCTCGCGTCGTTGTCTCGCGATAAATATTGATCCCATCATGTGTGTGTGTGTGTTTGTGTGTGTGTGTTTGTGTGTGTGTGTGTGTGTTTGTGTGTGTACGTTTGTGTGTGCAATCGAGGCTCCTTGAATAATGAGCGGAGCAACGAAATGAGAGCTGCGAGCGAAATAAGGCGATGCAATTAAACGAAATGCACTTCTTCGCTGATCCTGCAGCTCACGGCAGTCACTGCACCCACAAAAGGCAATGGCGATTAAACAAAGAACCGAGAAACGCCACTTGAAATTATATTCTATGATGCTGAAGTTTGCATTCTTGAGATACAAAGAGGCCTTTTTTCTTCATTCGCCTTGAGGAGAAAAGGGAGTGTAATTGGAAAAAAATATTTTTTTTTTCGCAACTCTTCAAAGTAATTTTCGAGAATATGGAGGGAAGTTGATATTCTGAAAATTGACCGAGTTACAGTCACTTTAGTAAAGACAGAGAGGATAAATTTAAAAGCATTTTTCTCAAAATGACTTTTTTGAGATTGTTGCATCGAATATTCGAAAACATGTGCGCCTATTTTTAATTTTCTTTCTTTCAAATGTTTGTAATTGCATTATCTAAGTGTGTACGTAGCTCATTAATTTTTTTCTATAATTACTATTTTTAAAACCTGCTTGAATAAAAGAAAGGGAATTGAAAAAAAATTCGTCGCTATTTTGTAAATAATCGAAGAAAATAAAAACGGCTACGCATAAAGATAGCAACGTTTGTGTAGATATTCATTTTTTTTAAACTAATTTTCAAATAATCCTTCACCGAGATATTAGTGAACGGTAAAAATGACCTTTTTTGATTTTTTTAGATAATCTCTGTATCTCTGTTAATTTTCAAGATTTTTCGATAAAAATTTCGATGAAAGAAGTTGAATATATGAGGTATTACCGGTCAACGGGACCCCCTTTTAGGCCGACCTCTTTCGATTTTCTTGAAACTCGAGTATGTTTTAGTGTTGCCTGAAAGTATATTGTACACCAATTTTCAGATCTCTAACTATAATACTCTTTGGAATACACCAAAAGTTATATTTCAAACTTTTTGCGTATTCAGCGCTTCGAAGCTTTGGCACGGCGCGAAATGAAATCGAAAAAATTCTTTGACAATAGCTTTCGATCGGAAATTTCCTGCGCTTTTCGAAAAAAATGTCAGCGATTCAGAAAAAAACGAATTCATTTAAATTACGGCCAAAAACCGAAAAAATTGATTTACAAAAAAGAGCATAATTTAATTCGGCGGAACAATTTTTTTAATGTTTTGGATATATCTGAGAAGTCACGATATAAATTTCAAGTTGGAACTCATATCCGTTTACTAATGCCAAGTTTTTTCGTAGGATAAAAATTCTTAAATATCGTGTTTTTCGTATTCAACAGTTTCCTGATGTATTATATAGCGTTTTGTTAACGAATTTTGAATTTAGTAAATTTATTAAATTAATTAAATTAAATTTATTAAATAATCAAATTTATTCAATTTCGAATTTAATAAATTTATAAAATTCGAAATTCGTTAAAAAAACTATATAATATATCAGAGAACTGTTGAATACGAAAAACACAATATTTAAGAATTTTTATCCTACTAAAAGACTTGGCATTGGTAAACGGATGCGAGTTCCAACTTGAAATTTATATGGTGACTTTTCAGATATATACAAAACATGAAAAAAATTGTCCCGCTGAATTAAATTATGATCTTTTTTTGTAAATCAATTTTTTCGGTTTTTGAACGAAATTTGAATGAATTCGTTTTTTTTCGGAATCGCTGATATTTTTTTCGGAAATCGCAGCAAATTTCCGATCGAGAACTATTGTCAAAGAATTTTGTCGATTTTATTTCGCGCCGTGCCAAAGCTCCGAAGCGCTGAATACGCAAAAAGTTTGAAATATAACTTTTGGTGTATTCCAAAGAGTATTATAGCTAGAGATCTGAAAATTGGTGTACAATATACTTCCAGGCAACACTAAAACATACTCGAGTTTCAAGAAAATCGAAAGAGGTCGGCCTAAAAGGGGGTCCCGTTGAGCGGGAATACCTCATATACTTAACAAAATAACAGTAACTCGGCCCGTTAATAATTAATTATCTCCATAAGAAAAATTCTCAAACATCGAAAAAATTTTCGACCCTTACAGTGGCGTCCGCGTCCCCCTTTAAGTCAGTGTCCATAAAATAGAAAAAAAATGTTGAAAAGTTTTTTTGGAATTTATTACCAATTACCAAGTCCCTGAACGTCCAAAAAAAAAGCGTTAATTGTAATACTGCAACTAAAAAAGAACTCATAGAAAGCTTTCCCTTCAAGATTATAAAAACGATTGAATTTTCTGTATCCCTTTTTTCCGTCCAATCTCTTGGGCGAAAAAAAAACAACGAAAAGACTCTGATCATGGGCAATCTCGATTGACACGATGTGACAGATCGCTGAGTCTCGAAAGATCGATGACTCTGTGACGCGTACATAAAGTAGTTTGTGAACTTTTTTTTCACCATCAATTCTGGCCTCTCATCGTCCTGAGACATGGAGAAAGACAGAACAATTATCTACGATATCTATGCACACGATAATTATTTTTACGCCTGGAGGAGCGAAAAATCAGACCCAAAGATCGTTAAGGAGCGAGTTACTTAAATTTCAGATTCAAGCGGAGAAACGACGCGCGTAAATGCGCGTGTTGAATGAAAATCTCGGCCGTGCGCCAACAAAATTCCTGTGACGACGAATCCGCGAGAAAGAGAGAGAAAAAGGAGAAGCAGAGTGGTATTTTATTAGCATAATCCGGGCATTGTGTTCCCCGGCGGACCCGCGGTATGTCCGTTTTGCATTCTTCTCCCGCGGAGCTTGCGCATACGAATTTGCGCTCGATATGTGTGCCAAAAGTTTCATGTGGGCCGAAACGCGCGACTATTTTCTCGTCGAGTCTCGATAGACGAGCTCTCGGGTCTATTCGCGTCTATCAATGTGTGTGTGTGCGCGCGCCTATGACGAAAGAATGAGGAAAAAGAGTGTTTGGATGCGATGGCGAGTGCGGGGTACAAAAGCAACGACGACAAACAAGCCGAGGTGTGGGCGAAGATCGAATGTAAATGATCGTCGAGTTAGTCAAAGATTCAATATGCATTAGGATTCCGCAATCGGACTCTCGCTCCCTCTTTATCTCCGCTCAATTGCGTCTTATATTATATAGAAACGAATTAACTTTGAAAAAAGGCTCAAAAATTACTTATCCGAGGGTAGATGAAAGAAAACTTGCAAATTGAAAATTTGCATCGCTTTCTCAGGGTTTTTGTACTCACAAATCCTCCTTTATAAGCAAGAAGCTTCCACAATTTTGGTTTCTTGTATTAACTTTCTTAATTAAACATTTCAATTAATTTATTTTAGCAGGAGAAGTTGATACAGGAATTCACTCAATTTTTTTTCAAACACAGGTTTTAATTAAAAATTTATTATTAAATTAATTTCTTGTATCAGGAGAAGTTAATACGAGAGCTTACGTAATTTTTAGACGAACACAGGTCTTGATTAAAGTTTTTTATTAATTTTCTTGTATCAGAAGAAGTTAATATACAAAAATTTACTTAATTTTTGGTCACATCACAGGTTTTAATTAAAAATTTTAATCGATTTCGCGTGTCAAGAGAAGTTTAATTAAAAATTTATTATTAAATTAATTTCTTGTATCAGGAGAAGTTAATACGAGAGCTTATTTAATTTTCGGACAAATACAGGTCTTGATTAAAAATTTTCATTAATTTTCTTGTATCAGAAGAAGTTCATACAAAAATGTACTTAATTTTGGGTCAAATCGCAGGTTTTTATTAAAAATTTTAATCGATTTCTTGTATCAAGAGAAGTTAAGGATGTTTGAGTCCCAAATCGCAAATGATGAGAAAATTCTGAAAATTTGGTATGTTTTTGGATGAATTATTTAAGAGATCGTGTAAAAATTTCACGACGATTAGGAAGCTCGTTATCGAACAATTAACATTAATAAATTAAATTAAATGTAGTCTTATGGAAACTGATGTAACTTTGCGATAAGTTTTTTTTTGACCTCTCAATTTTTTTATATCCGCAATATGTTGAAAGCAACGGAAATAAAGCGAAGTTTATTGATAAATATTTTATTTATTTATTTAAAAAATTGTTCTTAACAAAAGTTACGTTAAATAACGAGCTTCCTAATCATCGTGAAATTTTTACTCGACCTCTTAGATACTTCAAACAAAAACATGCCAAATTTTCAGAATTTGCTCATCATTTTTCTTTTCAACTCTTAAGGAGGTTGAAGTAATGATGACAGAATTCTGAAAATTTAATATGTTTTTACATAAAGTATTCAGGAGGTCTTGTAAAAATTTCACGACGATTAAAAAGCTATTTATTGAACATTAACATTAAAAGATTTCATAGGGCTCAACATCTTTAACACAAGAATTTACTTAATTTTTTATCAAACACAGTTTTGAATGAAAAATTTAAATTAATTTATTGTATCAGGAGAAGTTAATACAAGAGCTTACTTAATTTTTGGACAAACGCAGGTTTTGATTAAATTTTTTTATTAATTTTATTAATTAATTTTTTGAATTCTTGTATCAACTTCGTTTGATACAAAAATTTACGTAATTTTTGGTCAAACGCTGGCTTCAATTAAAAATTTTAATCGATTTCTTGTATCAGGAGAAGTTAACACAAGAATTTACTTAATTTTTATCAAACATAGGTTTTAATTAAAAATTTTAATTGATTTCTCGTATCAGGAGAAGTTAATACAAGAACTTAATATAAGAGGGAGCTTTGTAAATGGGTAGAAATTATAAGTGATGTGCAAATTTCGAATTTGCAAGTTTTTAGCGCCCAAAAAGCACCTAATTCTGGTAAAATTACATTTTTTTGAGACTTGTCTCTCTTAACTTTACAGAAGTTATTGAACTATCATTCTACAAATTTCGAGCCTGAATACTCAAAATTTGCGGAAGTTTGAGCAACCTCACCTTTTTTTTGGAAATTCTAAAGTTGCACAAAATTCGCACACCTCAATGAATTTTTGCAAAATTTATGGCAAATAAAAAGGGCGTAGAGCTTTTCTGCAAAATTTCAGATCGCTGCTCCACGGAAGCAAAAAAACCTTTTATAAACATTTATCTTCACGATAATGCGCTCGTGAGTTTCTTATTACGAATTTACGTGATACTTTGCGCAATATTTGAACGATTCTTCGCTTCTCATTGTTGAAAATATATAACAAGTATCGTGTGAGAGATCGATGCGGAGAGATAATGGTCCAGCAAGGATCCAGATACGGTGAGAAGAGACGAGAAAAAAAATCGCGTGGGATAACTTGTCGCCTTAAGACGCCTCTCTCTATCCGTCGTATCAATTATAGATACGCCATAAAATGTTCGACCAAACAAAAGGGCTCGAAGCCCACAAAACTCTCGCTCATTCTCAATCGTGTGTAGGTTTCACCCTTTTTTTCCCGTTCCTTCGCATGCACACGCGATTTATATCCACTGTTATTAAGATCGTTTCGAAAAATCTGAATAATTCGAGTGTGGGACGTGCGAAAGGTTGCAGCGTTGAATTCTCGAGCCGTTGCAATCGCGAGTTATTTCCAGCGTCGACGAATTCTTTCTCGCTAAATTTCCATGATCGAAGGAAGTGGAAGAAAAGCCTCATCGAGCCTGGAAAAGAGGGAGGACTTTTCCGACGATTTTTCAAATTAACCGGGAACTTCCTATTCGAAATTCTAGATCATTTCTTCATATCTGGATCCTCCACTCTTCGAAGACGCTGAACAAGCTCTGTGTAAGAGTAATCTAAGCCAGGCCCGGACAATGAGGATTATTAGCATTGGCTGCGCCAGATTTCGACTCTACACACATACCTCGCATTTCGCCTGATATTGGGCTCTCGACTTTCGTCGACATATTGCAATCACGCGGAGATATTGTCCCCGGTGAGACGCGCGTACGATATATAGAGAATGGGAGGGTAAAATATAGACTGGAGGCAAAATGGAGGCCACTAAAAATTAGTGTAACGTATAAAAATTCAAAAAAAATAAAAAATGAAGAGATTATCATTATAATTGGCGTTGATATACCTAAATAAACTCATCCAAACAAAATCACATCTAGATTTGATATTTTCATGACAATTTCCTATAAAGGGTAATTTTTTTCGAAATTTTTGTTGCTACTGGGTTTTTTTTATCATTTCGAAGATTGCCGTCGTCGTCGTCGCCATTTTGTACAATAAAAATAATACGAAAAATTTTTCTATACTTAAATAGATGGTAAATGATTCCTCGAAAAAGAAATCCTTTTTTTCATTTATTACATTCCTATAAAAAATTGTTAAAGGAGTTTTGAAGATGTTGATTGTATCAACAAAAATAAAGTTCCATCAATAAAGCAAATTTTTTTTCCGCCCTATCTTATATTAACAATATTCTTGTGATTTGGAATTAATCATTGAGTCTTCGATCATCTATTGGCAAAATTACTTACGGTATTTTTTTTAAATCAGATTCTCAAGGAAGCGGTCAGCGCCAGGAACGAGCAACTGGACGAGCTCGAAGCTATTTTCCAGTATTTGCAGGACAACAGGAACCTCCGAGGATACGAGAATATCTCATCACATCGGTGAGTCATTGATTTCTACATTGATTCATGAATTTTGAAGAGAATCGTCTTTTGGATCGTTTATCAGCCTTTTTAGTGCAGATGATGTTACAGAAAAATTCTTCCAAGCTTATTTTTTGAAAATGAAACGAAACGAACGATATGGAGGATGTTGAAAAGGAACGTGCGCGATTATGCAATGATCTCGTTTATCTGCTACAGCTGTAATATAACCGATAGCGTCTTTTAAACGATATAGCGTAGATATATATTGTTCTTCGAGAAGGTGGAAGAAGAAATCGAGGGATTTGTACGAGCCTGGTACGAATTTTTCAAATGCTCGTACGTTTATTCCCATAAGACGCCGATCGTTACTACTCCCAATGTTCGTTCGGCTCGCCCAACGATAAATCTCTTTATGAGCGTCGTCTCTCGTGTCACGCGATTTATAGCTCATAGTCGACGATTTTATTGCAAGCTCGAGCAGCTCTCTCTCTCTCTCTCTCTCTTGGGCTCTAAATATATATATATTCCATAGTGATCGACGAACAGAAAGAGGACTTATGGCTCTCAAAAGCTCGTGAGAGATCACAAAAAAAATAACAAAAAACATGTTGAAGCAATGATATAGGAAACTCTTTTGAAATCGCATTTAGATCGCATCCAATTTTTTCAAAATCGAATTTCATCGAAAAATGTACACCAGAAATGAGTGCTATAGTTTTATTTAATTTTGCATATCGAACATTGCAAAAAAATAAAAAATATTTCGAAAGAGCGACACTGAGAGAAAAAATTACTAGAACCAATGAAATAAAGTTTTGAAGGAAAAAAATCATTTTTTTCATTATTTGCCAAAACATATTAGATTGGTGCCCTTATATATTTACTTGGTTCATTTTTTTCAGTCAATTCCATAAATTTCCGTTTCAATAAACGAATTTACTTGAATGTAACAATATGTTATCAATTATATGTAATATGTTGTTTGAATCAAGAACACATTTTGTAATTCAAAACATGCATGTCTTTTAATACAAGAAGCACTGAGAAAAAAAATTGTTGAATCAACAAATTAATTAGTCCAATCAACAGGAAAAATGATTGATTCAATCAAATGCTTGTTTATTAATTGTTGCTAAACATTTTATAAAAAATATATAGCCCTTGCCAAATAATTTAATATGCATAGTTTAGTGACCCCAAAAAGAGATAAATAGAAAAAAAAAGACAAATCTGTGCCAATTCTCCGATCTAATTTCTCTGTCCGACCGAGATTCGAACCCTCGACCCTACCTACCATCATACCTATCCTACCTAACTACCTAACACGCTACCTATTACGCTATCGACTCCTACTATGCACTTGAACAAATTTAGGAGTTATGAAGAATCGAATATTAGAAAATATTTGAAAAACCAGTTTTTTAATTTTTAAGAATTTATGTATACTATTAAAGTATACTATAGAAATGATAGTTCTTTGCTTGAAGAAAATAGAAAATTTAATCATTTCAAACAAATGTTCTATTGGAATAAAATAATGTGTTCCTTATTTTAATACAGTTTCTTTTAAAATAATCACAATTAATTTTATATCTAATAAATATTGAAAATACTACAGAAATATTTTTAGACGTAAAATAATGATGAATTTATGGAAAGCAATCATTTTGTTCGAAAAAAATAATTTGATATTGATGTCCTTTTTCAGATTAAAATAATCTCATGCTTATGATGCAATAAATCTAATTAATCCAATGAATGCAAATTTATTAAAATCTATTTAAATAAAGATATATTTAGAAGTAAAATAATGATGAATTTATTGCAAAGAAATAATTTTGTTCGAAAAAAATAATTTCGTATTGAAGTCGTTTTTTAGATTCAAATAATCTAATGTTTATGATGCGATAAATATAATTAATCCAATGAATACAAATTCAATCAAATCTATCATGCATTTAATTGTTACTATTAAATAAGAGTTTAATATAATGGAGTCATAGATCCGTGAAAATATTCTTTTAAATGAAGAGTGATTTTCTTGGTTCAACGAATAAATAATCGAATTAATACTTTCATTTAATAAATAAATTCATGTTCTCAAATTCAATAATTTTTTTCTCTCAGTGGAGAATTTGGATCTCCGATTCACAAAATAAAATGGCCAAAATATTTTGCCTCGATGAAGCTCAAAAAAATTTAAATAAAATGTCTTGTTAAATTCCACCTGAACTGAAAAAGTGCTACATTATTATTCAATTATGCATCTGAAAAATTTCAGAAAAACGAAAAAAAATCGAAAAAGCGAAAATTTGATCTCTCAACTTGCAAAACAAAAAGTCGGCAGAGTATTTTGATTCCACGACACTTAAAAAATTGTGAATAAAAAACCTCACCGATAAATTTCAGTGAAACTGCCTCGATAGGTTTCCGAGGTGGATAAATTCCCAATTCCACGACTCTTCTGTACGCAGTTTCTAACACGTGTAGAAGGAAAGAGGGAAGGTTTCTCGAGGGAACGGCAGCAGGAGTAAAGCGATAGGTAAGCGTTATTATGTGTTCGCAGGACCCCTGGAAATTGGCAATTATATTGCAACCCACGAGCGAGTCCCGATCAACTAACCGAGCGCGCGCCTATAATTTAATAGTGCAATAGGCTAGAGCCTGACTCGTGCATCATCGAGCAGACACGATGCGGTGCACACAAAACACGGCCGATCCGTTGCATCCGGAGTATCGCAAGTTCCGCGGTGGATCATTAAGCGATAATTAGAAATATGAAGGAAGAGAAATGAAAAAAAAACGTGGCAAAGGAGGAGAGAATGTTCTCGGGTTGAATTCTATATTACGGTAGGCAGGGCAATGTGCAAATTAACCTTATCATAATCGAGCGATTTTTTTTTGCTCTTCCTCCCTGTTCTCTATCCTCCGGTTATTCGCGCACCCTTGTACCCGTCATCGGCTCTAATCCAATCGGTTGCACCTTTAAGTGCATCGTCAGCTGGCGAATTGCATTTCGCCTGCACAATTCCCCAACGTCCGGTGCCCATTTAGCTATGGAGTGTGTAGAAAATTGCAATTTGCCGCTTTTACTCGTTCCCTCCTTTTCTATCTTCCTCGTTTTTCTTTGTTTTTTGGCGCAAAACGAGTGTGCTATTGGTTGATTAGATTGCATTTAACCGTCTCTTTGTTTTTCTTCAAGGGCTATTTTAACGGTTCTGGTGAAATGGAATTGGTCTCATTCTGATGAGTTCCTCGTGAAATCCCAAAGGTTTGCCTTCACTGAGAGCAAAAATTACTAGAACCAATGAAATAAAGTTTTGAAGGCAAAAAATCATTTTTTTCATTATTTGCCAAAACATATTAGATTGGTTCCCTTATATATTTACTTGGTTCATTTTTTTCAGTCAATTCCATAAATTTCTGTTTCAATAAACGAATTTACTTGAATCTAACAATATGTTATCAATTATATGTAATATGATGTTTGAATCAAGAACATATTTTATCATTCAAAACATGCATGTCTTTTAATACAGGAAGCACTGAGAAAAAAATTTGTTGAATCAACAAATTAATTAGTCCAATCAACAGGAAAAATGATTGATTCAATTGAATGCGTGTTTATTAATTGTTGGTAAACATTTTATAAAAAATATATAGCTCTTGCCAAATAATTTAATATGCATAGTTTAGTGACCCCAAAAAGAGATAAATAGAAAAAAAAAGACAAATCTGCGCCAATTCTCCGATCTAATTTCTCTGTCCGACCGAGATTCGAACCCTCGACCCTACCTACCATCATACCTATCCTACCTAACCACCTGACACGCTACCTATTATGCTATCGACTACTACTATGCACTTGAAAAAAGTTAGGAGTTATGAAGATTCGAATATAAGAAAACATTTTAAAAACCAGTTTTTCTAATTTTTAATAACTTATGTATACTATTAAAGTATACTATAGAAATGATAGTTCTTTGCTTGAAGGAAATAACAATTTCATCATTCGAAACAAATATTCTATTGGAATAAAATAATGTGTTATTTATTTTACAACAGCTTCTTTTCAAATAATCACAATCGATTTTATATCTAATAAATATTGAAAATACTACAGAAATCTTTTTAGAAGTACAATAATGATGAATTGATTACAAAGAAATAATTTCGTTCCAAAAAAATAATTTCGTATTGAAGTCGTTTTATAGATTCAAATAATCTAATGTTTGTGATGCGATAAATGTAATTAATCTAATAAATACAAATTCAATCAAATCTATTTAAATAAAAATATTTTTTGAAGTAAAATAGTAATGACTATTGCAAGAAAATAATTTTTTCGAAAAATATAACTTTAAAAATTAAAAATATAATTGTTACTATTAAATAAGAGTTTAATATAATGGAGTCATAGATTCGTGAAAATATTTTTTTAAATGAAGAGAGATTTTCTTGGTTCAACAAATAAATAATCGAATTAATACTTTCATTCAATAAATAAATTCGTGTTCTCAAATTCAATAATTTTTTCTCTCAGTGTTGTGATGCTAAAATTCTGGGGGAGACCTTTATTTTTGAAGGTTTCGATGATTAGGTTTCCTCGACAGAATTAGTAAAATTGATAGATAATAGATTTCGTTACGACAATGAAAATTTTCCGCCCTTTAAATCCACCCTTATAGACAGACCCTTATCCTCGCTGTCTCGCCGAGTCCGGAGAAAAGAGACGAGAATCTGGAAAATCTCAGTGCCAAACGGAAAAAAGAGGCGAGATCGAGACAAAATAGTGTGTGCGGATCGAATAGGCATGGGAAGCACACGAGGGGGTGGGAAATAAGGGGTAGAAATACTTGGCTCGGCGCGACACAAAGGGTCCTAGAATCAGAGCACTTCTTCTTCACGTTTATAATATATATATATAGGTATATGTATCCTTGAACAGGAGAAACGAAAAGAAATAGACACAAGGAAGTTCGAGCTCGTCGTAAACAACTGTCGAACACAATCTCCTAATGCACCCTTTCTTTGGATTATCCCTCTCACATTCTCCAGGAGTATCTTCAGGTTCGGTAACACGAAGTTATATCTACGTCCAGGAAGAGCGAGAAAAAACTTGCGTCCTCCTGGGTTCAAAGTCGTTTTGTATTCTTTATTTTTTCGTTTTCCGCCACTTCCGCCCTCTCGATACTTACGATACATCAATTTGGGGATTCCCTCGCCTTCGATTAGGTTTTTCTAATCCATCGCTGAAAAAAATGTACCCCAAACGATAACTCGTCGCACCTCAAAGAAAAATGCTCAATCTGGCAAATGGATGCATCAGTCGGATTGTCGTTTTTGTTTCAACATTGGAGGAAGCATTTATTATGACGTCATTTTGTCATAATTTGCATATTCCTCCTTCATTTTTTGCTATTTCTACCCCCAGAGACTCCTGCCAAGTTAAGTGACATTTTTGCTTGATTCTTTAACAGCCCTAAAATTCTAAAAATCAAAATACTCCCATTTCCTCGTGTCTTCCATTTGGCAATTAATTTTCGTTGACTCCTCGATGTTCCAAAAGGCTGGAGGGTGAATATACGTGTATAGACATACGCGGATTCGAGGCAGGGAAAAGAAAGATGGCGGGGATGGGGTGAAAAAAGGATAAGAGGAAAGTCGCACGAGTATACGCAAAGTTGAAGCCACGAATCCATCCAGCCGGATATCGACGAGGCAGATGAGCTACCAATAACTCAATGTGCGCTTATAAACTGATCAGACTCCCCTCTCCTCCCTTGCGATCGCAGTTTTCATCCCCCAAACCCGTTCCAATGTCCCTTTTTCCCCGTTTCTCTCTCTCTCTCTCTCCTCTCTGCTCTTACGTTGCTTCGGTCTTCCTCCTCTTCGTCTCCCCCCCCGCAACTTTTTTTCCTCCCTCACTTTTTTCTCGTTCCATACGACTGTACGAAAACGACGAGTCGACGTATTACCCACGCGGTGGCTCTCTCTTCCCTCTCTTACTCCTCCGCATATATTTTACCCCCCCCCCCCGAAACCTCCCTCCGCACCTCCGCAATTTTCCCATATCTCTCTCACTCTATATACGTCGTTCGCCCAGCGATAGAACCGAAGTGCAAGCGAATTTACCGCACGATTTAACATCCCCTCCGACCTACGAGGCATTCATCCACGATCCGCCTAGCTCACCACCGCAGATAGGCGAGTCTCGAGTACTATAAATATATGTGTATGTACACATAAATGCATGTATATAGATATATGTGGGGCATTCCATCCCAAATCGGACAGTTTGAGAAACTTTTTTTTTTATTTCCGAAATTTTTTTATATTTTTGAGTACCCATCAAAAGATTCTTCCTGTTAAATTTTGAGATGTTTTTTATTACCCGTTCAAAAGATATTAAATTAACGAAAAAACTATTTTGGTCATAACTTCTTTAATAATGGTCCAAATTAAAAGTTTTTTTTTGCAAAATTTTTGTTTTTCTATGGCCTTTTCAGAAAATAACAAACAGAAATATTCGACGCATTTTTGCATGAGTTTTTTGAGTTTTAAACGTTAAATCGCGTTTTTAAAAGTGAAAGTCATTTTTATTTAAAAAAATTTTTTTTTTTTTCAAACGTCCATTTATTCAACAATTTTTAAGACTAGTCCGATCGTGGGATCTCAATAACTACTATTCTTTTCGATTTTTGAAAATAATTATTTTTTTTTTACAAATTATTACGAATACCAATTTTTGTTACTGTATAGTATTTTTTTCAATTTTTAAAATTTATTTTGACCCAATTTTTGTTACTACATAGTATTTTTTTTAATATTTAGAATTTATTTTGACACTATTTTATTGTTATCAGGTTCTTAAAATTAATAATTAATCGTTAAGTCTGTTAATGAACAATAATAACAACAGTTTTTTATTTATTCATGTATTTTTTTTTTTAAACCTTACATGTACGATTATTTCCTGAATTAGAATCTTCCTTTGCCAATACGTTTCCGTTGCTCATTGGAATAATTGAATGAAATTTTTGTGTCCCCCTGTAATTGACTTCACAGTATTTTATCGTAAATAAAATCTTTCTTTTGCATCTGAATAATGTTTCGCAAGTGAAAATTTGACAGCAATATTCGGTAGACTATTTAGGTTCAATGCCCACTCATACAATTCTTGAACCGTTGTTATTTGCTCATCGATTAATTATTAATTTTAAAAATCTGTTAACAATGAAAAAGCGTTCAAATTGATTCAAAATGATTTCAAAAAATTCGATACAGTAACAAAAATTGGTATTCATAATAATTTTTTTTTTTAAACAATTTTAATTTTCAAAAACCGAAAAAAATAGTCGTTACTGAGATCCCACGTTCGGACTAGTCTTAAAAATTGTTGAATAGATAGATGTTTGAAACAAGAAATTTAAAAAAAAATCAAAAATGACATTCTCTTTTAAAAACGCAATTTAACGTTTAAAACTCAAAATACTCATTCAAAAACACCTCGAATATTTTTTTTTTCTGAAAAGGCCATAAAAAACAAAAAATTTGCAAAAAAAAATTTAATTTGCACGATTATTCAAGAAGTTATGACCAAAATACCAAAAAAAGAGCGGTTTTTTTGTTAATTTAATATCTTTTGAACGGGTAATCAAAAAAATCTCAAAATTTAACAGGAAGGGTCTTTTGATGGGTACTCAAAAACATAAAAAAAATGAGGAAATAAAAAAAAAAGTTTTTCAAACTGTCCGATTTGGGATGGAATGCCCCATGGACATATGCAATTGCCGCAGATAGAGGGACAGAAGGAGGAGGTTCGATGCGCGAGAGAATGCGACTAAGAGTCGGAATTTCTCTAAACCAGAGGCTAACCAAATTGTGGTAACCAACCCCTTAAAGGGTTGTTTCTTTTCTCAATCATCCCCGCACGGTATAACACTGTTTACGACCTGCGAAACATCTTACAGTGGAATCAAGGCACTAATGCGAAGACGCGAGAAGATTTGTCTTCAGCGATTGGAAATGTTATGGGGTAGAATTTTCTCGTTTCACTCACAATACCTTTATTTCGATCATTATTATTTTTATTATAATTTATAATTCATTTAGTATTTATGTAATATTTATTTATCGTTTATTTATTATTTATTTATTATATTTTAATATTAATTAATTAATTATAAACAGTTTTCGAAATTTAACATGCATGGGTCGATGGGAAATCGCCCGCTGATGATGAATAAACAATGAGAAAAATGAAATTCCAACGGAAAAGTGATGAAATTTTGAAAAACCACCATTTTTATACACACTTTGAGGCAAATCAAGCTCAAGAAACGTTGAAATGATCAAATCTTTTGGAATCTAGTTCAAAATGAAAAAAAAATTGAAATATGAAGTGGCGCTCTCTGGGAGGAATTTTACATACTATTTATCCCGACGCGCCACCCTTCGAAACATCGGCCATTCGTGCAGCGGTGTAAGGCGGGTTCGCACTCATCAGGCGCTCTCAATCACGATCGAAGCTCGACCCACGTTCTTCCCGTTTTTGAAACTAAATATCTCCATGAAGGTCATTCGCACATTACCGAAGATTTAATTCTCGTATTTAACAATATTTTCCTCGAACTTTAATTATTTAATGGATGAAAATATTAATTTCTGCCGTGATCAGAATTGTTCTCGAAATTTAATCGCCTCTTCGCTCGCACGAACGCCCTCGAAATTACGTTTCTGATGACACTAAATTTCGGGATAATGTCACACGCGTCGTTAGAGAAATCAAATATACATCAGGTTGGGCTCGGGGTTTGAAAAAACCTCTCGTCGAGCCCTCATATACGTGTTTGCTCTTCGTGCTCTTTGTGCGAACTGAAAATGTGTGTCGAGCAACGAAAACTTCTTCAATTCTCCAACGAAATACACGCATTATCGTTTTCGATGCCATATGCAAATTATCGAGCTCGGGCTTCCTCGTTTTCTCACCCCCCGTGTTGACCCCGAAAAAAAAACCCCCGTCGACATTTTCTCGCCTCGCGACGCGCTCGCGGCAAGAATTTCAAAAGACGCTCGCACGAACCTTTTTTTCTCCTTCCTTGCCCGATCGAACTTCCCCAATTCAATCGATGCTTTACGTGCACGACAATAATGATAATAATAATTCATAATGCGAATCTCAATGTAATACATTCGAGAAATTCGAGGCTGTATGCAAATTTTTCTCTCGCGCGATTAGAAAATGAAATTTATTTGTCAATGACTCTCTTTCTAGTTGTAACGGCTTAGGATGTAGTCGAGTAGAACCTCCTCGACGAGAATCTATATATACATGAATGTAAAATCACTATTGTTGCCCCTTAACGAACTGAGCGACCTCGAATGCGCCACCTGAGGGGATTAAAAGTCACTCAACGAAGCCTTCCGGATGTGGTCACGTCACAAAGAACACAGCAATTTCCTTCTATTAATTTTTTTAACCAACATCGTGTTTCCAAAATTATTGGGGAAGCGTTGGGGAACGTGAATTACCCCAATTTTCCCTTGAGAAAAATACCAAATCTCAGGTTCATTCGAATTCTCCTTAAAGGCTCCTTAAAATTCTGAAAATAAAATCAAGACTCATTTGGACCTATTTTTTCCAATTATTTAACCCTGCCATTTTTGAATTACAAAAAGGACCGCCATTTCAAAAATTGCAGGTTTACTTGTTGATTTCTTGAAAAATACATTATTATGCAGAGTTGGGCAAAGTACTTGAAAGTACTTCAAGTATCAAGTTCAAAGTACTCTAGGTACTTGAAGTATCAAGTACCAGTGGTACACTTTAAGTACAAAGTAGTTGTTACTTGAAGTACAAGTACTTGAAAAAATCAAGTACCAGTATCAAGTACTTTTCAAGTTTTCAGGTACGTCTCGTAAATTCTGGTACTTGGGTCATTCCATGTCAAATCGACCAAGAGTTGGAATCGACCACTCCACTTTCAATTTCGATAAAATTTAGTCAGAAGTTTCGTTTTATCATAAAACCAAGTTCTACCAAGGAATTTTTTTTTTTTTTCAAAAGATATGCAAAATTCAAAATTTAACCATTTTTCA
Organism: Alloplasta piceator; assembly: GCA_946863875.1. Lineage (NCBI taxonomy): Eukaryota > Metazoa > Arthropoda > Insecta > Hymenoptera > Ichneumonidae > Alloplasta > Alloplasta piceator. Next base: position 1,016,273 of record OX333073.1, read on the forward strand.
ATTTTTTTTTCTAAATATCTTGAAAACTATGATAGTTATGAAAAATCGTTTGTTTCGTCTTGAAGAATATACTCGGGGCTACGAAAAAAAAAATATTCCGACAAAACTTTTTGAAAAATGATGATTTTGGAGAATTTTGAGTTTTTTAAAATCGTGAAAATCCACAATTAACATCGATTTTTTATTCAATTTTTTAAATATAATACCTTGCACTGATTTGAAAAGATCCTGAAATTTTCAGAAAGGTGTTTTTTTTTTGTTTCAAAAATATGAATTTTTTTAAGTCGAGCAATCAGGTAATTTTGTAGTTTTGAGCAGTCAAAATTACATGATTGATCAACTTCCCTTAAATTAGAGGTAAAAAAAAAAGTTTTACCAAAATTCAAAAATTCATATTTTTCAAACAAAAAAAACACATTTCCGAAAATTTCAGGATCTTTTCAGGTGCAAGGTGTTATATAAAAAAAAAAGAAAACCATAAATTTAATGTTGATCGTGAATTTTCACGATTTTGAAAAATTCAAAATTCTCCAAATTTATCATTTTTCAAAAATTTGTTTCGTAATTTTTTTTTTTTCGTAGCCCCAAGTATACTCTTTAGGATGAATCCAGAACGATTTTTTCGTAACTATAATAGTTTTCAAAATATTTAAATAATAAACTTAAAAAAATGGTGAAATTTTAAATTTTCGAAAAAAAATGTAATTTTTTTCCGTCGTTAGAACTTTGTTTTATGATAAAAGAAAACTTCTGACCGAATTTCATCGAAATTGAAAGGGGTCGATTCCAAATATTGGTCAATTTGACATGGAATGACCCATATTCAAAGGCTTTGCACATGCAACCATCAGCAAGACACATTCAAAAGTACTTGAATTACGTGTACTTGAAAAAAGTACTTCAAGTACAATACTTGAAGTACTTTTCAAGTACTTTGTACTTGCAAGTACTGTACTTTAAGTACCTGCAAGTACCGAGTACTTTCAAGTACTGCCCAGCTCTGTTATTATTAATAAGTTCCTATAATTTTTTCCAATTCCCACATTCTTCTACCTCAATTTTTTTATTTTATTATTATTAGAAATTTCCTTATTATTTCATTGCTCGTGATAATATTCGTCAAATTCTTTCTCAATTTCGATTATTTCTCGTATAAGCGTTAAAAATAGGCATCATTCCGTTAGCTACACAATTAAAGCCAAAAACAAGGCATTTGTGAGTCACTGGACTGTCGCAGGTGACACGAGGTAGCCTCCCTCGTGGGATAAAGATCTCGGCTCACATTATACACGAAAACCCTCGATGTATATACTTTGGCATATACTTTGCGGGTATACTATATTATATATTACAATCTCATGGCTCGTTATGCACGGGGCGTGTGTTACGGATACTTAATTATCGCGTTTTGTGCGCCATCGTGTTTCTCCGTATGATCGCCCGGGAATTAATAGAGGGAAGGAAGGAAAAATAGACCAAAGCAGTGAGATGGAACGGAGAGAAAACGAAATGCGGTAAGAGATACGCGTGGAAGATAGAAACTGGACTTTGAGCGATACCGACTTCCGGCATTTGCGTTCACGAGAAGCAAGCGCGTTTATAATCGCGTCCTCGATCAAGATTGGACGAAAAAAACGACTATCAAGCTATCCGCTGACAATACAGAGGGGTTGAAAGCCTCAATTCGCGTGTCACAAATGTGAGTAACCGAAAAAGTCCCGAATTATTGCCTCGATGAGGTGAAAAGGGGGCAAAAAGACGCCAGAATGTGGACGAGCGAAAAGCTATGATCGAGTCTTCGGAAGATGAAAGTTTGCCTTTTTCCATTTTTTTTTTTTTTGCTCAACGGTCTTTGACGTTGAAATTCGCGATTGAATATTTTGCGGCATGTTCATGCATAGAAGTTGCAGGAGGAAACGTCGAAGAAGCCGAAGCGCGAGGCTGAAGGCGTGTCCCGAAGCGCCCTCCGGGCCTTTCGACAATGGTCCACTGATGAATGCCCCGTATATGATTTACATGGGAAATAGCGTGCTCCTTCTTCTCCGAGAGCGATAGAGACGATCGACGAAGATTCGAGAGAGACGATACGAGAACTATGCATGTAAACCTCTCGTTGGCACCCCCGACGAGTTATGAACCTCTTCAACGACATTTTCACGCCATTAGATCACCTCAATGTCGACGAAAAACACACATTTTCAACGATTTCCCCGTCGAAAATGGAAAATTAGAAAGCACTTTTGAAATCTCGAAGCATTTGTTTATGCATGTGCATCTGCACCAGAGTTGTGAAAATAGTAATGTAAAAGTAATGCATTACCCATTACTTTAAATAATGTGTAATGGACAAGTTTTCTATTACACATTACAAAAATAATGTGTAATGGATGCATGTGCCATTACAAATACAAAAAGTAATGTGTAATGGATACATGTCCCATTATAAATTAAAAAAAGTAATGTGTAATGGATGCGTGCTCCATTACAATTAAAAAAAGTAATGTGTAATGGATGGAGTGCTCCATTACAAATGGAAAAATTGCCGTGCTCGTATTAGAAACTTGCACATATTGCTGTTTCATTATTTTATTTCGCTCACTAAAAGTTCATCCACAATAATTACAACTGATCCATAAAGTTAAAAAAAAGAACATGCACATTATTTAGGGATTCAATAAATCGACAAATTTTGTATCAATAACTTGTCATTTTTATTAGATTTCTTATAATTATGGGTAACAGCGTGTAAAAGCGTCAATATAAAGTTGGATACTTTTTGGGGTTGAGTACAATTTCGTACTTCATATTTAACGATGAACTGTCTGTTTTTTTTGTTGCGAATTTTTTAACTTTATGGATCATTTGTGATAATTTTGGATGAACTTTTAGTGAGGGAAATAAAATAATGAGACAGCAATGCGCAAATTTCTAATAAGAGCACGGCAATTTTTCTATTTGTAATGGAATATTCTCGACTGCAATTTTTTTTTTAATTGTAATTTGTAATGGAACGTGCATACATTATACATTACTTTTTGTATTTGTAATGGGACATGCATCCATTACACATTAATTTTGTTATTTGTAATGGGACATGTATCCATTACACATTACTTTTTGTATTTGTAATGGCACATGCATCCATTACACATTACTTTTTTATTTGTAATGGAACATGCATCCATTACATATTACATTTGTATTTTGTAATGGTACACTTATGCATTTCATATTATGCAGTACAATGGGTGAAAATACAGTTCATTCTTTGATGCAAATTATCGTGGATTCGGTAATTCAATTCGTGTCAGAATTAACGCAGAAGGGATTCTCCGAGGTGGAAATAAAAATGTTAAATAGTATTTTGGCTACTTTTGAGTTATGTAGAAAAATATATCTGACAATTTTTTCGCGATGTCTGACGTTGGAGACTCTCCAACTTGAACAATTGTCAAACTGTCGTCCTCAATTTTAAGAATACCTCAATGAAATTTCCAGGAAATAGAGCTAGAAGGTTCGCCGACTGAAAATATTTTTGGAAAATGCCATTTTTTGATCTACCAAGATGGTTGCAGCCCCTTAAATCGAGGCACAATGGGGTAGTTCCCTTTAATGCTCGATTCTGGCCGCGTCGATTCGAATGGCGGTGCGGTACGAAAAGGGGGCGGATGGCACAGTTTAAATGCACGCGACCTTGCTCTTGATAATAGTTTATGAACGAAACGCCGGGTTGACTCGTCCCGCGCGCTCTCTGGTGGTCGCGCTCCGAGGCTCTCCTCGAGCTTTCAACCCCCGGGCGCCGAGCTTAACGGGCGTGGGTTTATGTTCTGGAATTAATTAACCCAGAACCCCTCGGAGTTCCTCCTCGTGTGACATTGGAATTTCGATCGCGACCCACTTCACTTTCTCGTCCGCTCTCTCCACTTTTACTCTCGCAAACACAACCCCCGGCAAATACAATGTAAACACGAGCTTTCAGAAAATAACTCTTCAACAATGAGGACGTAGTTTTTGTTATTCTTTATTTCACCGAAGTTAAAGTGCCCTCTTGAGTGATTTTACGATTTCCGAGAGCTTCCTTCTGCCGAAAAAGTGGGGTTTTTTAAACAACGAATTTGCCATCTTTTCTCCATAATCCAACTTGATAGGTTATGGGGGAAAAAATGACTGGAACGAGGAAGAAGAAAGTCCAGTGGGGACGAATTAAATGTCTGAAGACGCTGTGATCAAGTTGGTTAAACGGCTGAAGGGAGGGAATTAAAAAAAAAGTACATGACCCATCTCAACACAGTCACCTCTACTTAAAGCTTTTAGCCTCTATACATCTGAACCACCTTTTTCACCTCTGAAACAAGGGTAGCTGTGAAGATGCGGACGAGAGTTCGCTGAAAAAACTTCCGGACGGACTTTTACTACCAGCGGAATTTCTAAAAAGATTCCGCAAAGCCCCATTTTGGACTCCTCAAAGTTTAGGGAAAACAGTTTGAGAGTTTTGTCGTTGCTTGTCTTTTTTCCAAAATGCTTCAAACGGGATTACCGATTTCCTGCGTCTGAAGCGCCACAAATTTTGGTTCAGCTTCGACGAAATTCTGAGAACTTGGCCCGATCCCTCGAGGAGACCCCCAAAAAAAATCACCGTCGAGGCTTGCGTGAGGGAAGAGGTATCGTATGTAAAAATTGCGAAACATATTTATTCAGCGAGAAGAGGTGAGTTTTGTACACGTGAGAACAGCTCGAAGGTGAGAATCCGCGAAGTCAGGCGAACTGCGAGTGAAGAACGAGAAGAGGATATACGCTGGATCCTTCTGATATCCACAGCGGCATCCGCATGAGTAATCTGCAAACTTTTCGCGAAAGTAAAAAAAAAAAGTCGGCGTATACACAACTCGGAAAGAAGCCTTGCATACATTGAGTCTGTTGCCGGCTCACTTGCCTCATCCTCTTACTTTCTTTTTCCTCGTGGTTTCCCGCATCTCCATCTGGCTCACGCATCTCTAAAACTCGTCGTGAAAACTTGAGAGTTTAGTCTGCACTCTGTATGCGCGAGAAACTGTGAGAAGTTGAGAGCAAAATCGGATACAAGACAAGAGAGAACGATATGATGCTTGGTAGGAGAAATCTCTGGTTTTGATACAGTCACACTTGTCTATAATGTCAATGGAAATGGACGAGGTGAACCTCGATAAAAAGTGTCCTGAACAAAACCATCAGTATCGATGAAAGAAGGAACTGTCAAAAGTAGGGTAGACTCCTTTTGGTTAAAATTTTCACATAGACTTTGATAGACATAGAATTGAGCAAATGATCGTAATTGTTATTAAATATTGTTAAATTAGGTCACCTCAGTCAAAAGTATCCCCAGCAGAACTATCAGTGAGAGGATCATCGAGAGAATGAGCAGAAAAAATTAGGGTAGTTTCATTTTGTTTGAAAATGTTCCCACAAACCTGATAGAATCTCTAAAATGATCCAAATCATATTAAACATTATAAACAGGGTTGCAAATAATGAATTACTTTTTTAATGCATTTGCATTTTCATTAACCATTAAAATTTACCATTAACCATTAACCATTAAATTTTAATGGCTAATGGAAATTAATTTCATTAGCCATTAAAAAAGTAATCGTTAATGCATTACTTTTTCATTAAAAATTTCGCAACCCTGATTATGAAATTAGTTCACCTCGGCAAAAAGTGTCCTCAGCAGAACAATCAGTGGAAGGTTCATCAAGAGGATGAGCAGTCAAAGTTAGGATACTTTCCAAACTTTGACTGCTCTTCAAACAAAAACTTTGATAGGATTCCTAAACCAAACAAAACCCTATTAGATATTATTAAATTGTTTCACTTCAGTAAAAAACCTCCTCGGTGAACAACCAGTAAAAGGACCGTCCAAAGAACGAGGACTTAAAAGTAGGGTAGTTTCCCTTCTTCCAAAATTCTCACCCTGACTGATAAAATTCGGAAAACGACTCAAACTACCCAACGGACAATTGGCTGATTTCCGCGATTACCAAATACATTTTAACTCTGTTCGTTCATAGGTCGATGACTAAAGGATCGCCAATCGTTGGCAAGATGCCAAACACTTTGGCAGGCTTCGGAGAAAAGGGGGAAGAAAGAAGTTTTCTCGACTCGGCTCTTGCCCGGAGATTTACCTTCGTACGTCTGTTAACGGGGAGTGTCTGGGCTTCCTTCTCGCCACACTTTCGCGCATTTATTATCATATTTCACTGGCGAGAAGTCTCCCTCTCACACAGCGACGACTCGTAAACAGCCAGATTTATGAACGGACTTCCGGACACACACAGGCGTACGATAATATCCCGATTGTGGAGCATTCCCGTACACGTTTAACGGAGAAACTTCTCGAGACTTTGTCGATTCAACGTGACGGAATGAGAAATGGTGAACGAGATCCATCAGCGAGGAAAATTCCAGCGCGAGGTCTCTTCGCCAACTGTGAACTCGTCTCCGGTCTAACAATGCGTCAAGTGCTGGAATTTAAACGCAACTTCCCGGGTAAATTGTTCCTAGAATGCTCGTCCGAGTGCTGATGCAAGCTTTTGAAATTCCAGCTTGATTCCGCTGAAAACGAAACAAATTAGTTTCTTCTCTGGATCTAAAATCATTATTCGATTAATATTAAAGTACACTGAGAAAAAAAATTACTAGAACCAATGAAATAAAGTTTCGAAGGCAAAAAATCGTTTTTTTCATCATTTGCCAAAACATATTAGATTGGTTCCTTTATATATTTACTTGGTTCATTTTTTTCAGTCAATTCCATAAATTTCTGTTTCAATAAACGAATTTACTTGAATCTAACAATATGTTATCAATTATATGTAATATGTTGTTTGAATCAAGAACACATTTTATCATTCAAAACATGCATGTCTTTTGATACAGGAAGCACTGAGAAAAAGAATTTGTTAAATCAACAAATTAATTAGTCCGATCAACGGGAAAAATGATTGATTCAATAAAATGCGTGTTTATTAAATGTTGCTAAACATTTTATAAAAATATATAACCCTTGCCAAATAATTTAATCTGCATAGTTTAGTGACCCCAAAAAGAGATAAATAGAAAAAAAAGACAAATCTGCGCCAATTCTCCGATCTAATTTCTCTGTTCGACCGAGATTCGAACCCTCGACCCTACCTACCATCATACCTATCCTACCTAACTGCCTAACACGCTACCTATTACGCTATCGACTACTACTGTGCACTTGAAAAAAGTTAGGAGTTATGAAGATGCGAATATAAAAAAACATTTAAAAAACCAGTTTTTTAATTTTTAACAACTTATGTATACTATTAAAGTATACTATAGAAATGATAGTTATTTGCTTGAAGGAAATAAAAACTTCATCATTCCAAACAAATATTCTATTGGAATAAAATAATGCGTTATTTATTTTACTACAGCTTCTTTACAAATAATCACAATCAATTTTATATCTAATAAATATTGAAAATACTACAGAAATATTTTTAGAAGTGAAATAATGATGAATTTATTGCAAAGAAATAATTTTGTTCGAAAAAAATAATTTAATATTGATGTCGTTTTTCAGATTCAAATAATCTCATGTTTATGCCATAAATAATTTTCTTCATGAAAAATAATTTCGTATTGAAGTCGTTTTTTAGATTCAATTAATCATCATTTTAGATTCAAATAATCTAATGTTTATGATGCGATAAATGTAATTCATCTAATGAATACAAATTCAATCAAATCTACTTAAATAAACATATTTTTTGAAGTAAAATAATACTGACTTTATTGCAAGAAAATAATTTTTTCGAAAAAAATAATTTTGTTTTCAATTTGTTTCTTAGATTCAAATAATCTTATGTTTATGACGCGATCAATGTAAACAATCCAATGAATACAAATTTAATCAAATCTATCATGCATTTAATCGTTGCTATTAAATAAGAGTTTAATATAATGGAGTAATAGATTCGTGAAAATATTTTTTTAAATGAAGAGTGATTTTCTTGGTTCAACAAATAAATAATCGAATAAATACTTTCATTCAATAAATAAATTCATGTTCTCAAATTCAGTAATTTTTTCTCTCAGTGCGGTACTTTATTTTTCAACGACAATATCTTTCCCATCGTAACTTTGATTAGGAATAATTTAACTCCGCCAGATTGAAGAAGAAAACTTATCTCTCTGCCTCAATTCAGCATCCCATTCTTTTGATAAAAATCCAAACGATCCATCCGACTCATGGCAGAAACACTCAACGTCGTGTTTGCAAGTGGATCGAGGCAAAAGTTGGTCGCGTGGAAGATGTCGATGGTGTTTATATACTCGATTGAACAAAGAAACCATTAAAATAAAAAACAGAGAATCCGTACAACACGTGTACTCGATTATTCAACATATTTCCCTTGTTTTTTCCGCTGATGGCCGGTTTTCCAGCTATTTTTCATTTTTTCATCTCGATCGGTCGAATAGAAAATCACGATCCGGCGTATTTACGGATTTTTTAAATTGGGGGTGAAATTCTTCATTGAACCGAGGATTCGCCGGTGGAAAAAAAAATGAAAAATTCTCCCCCACGAGGACTCGCGATCCTCGGAGACAAACAGGATCTGTACGTAGAGGGGGTGGTAAGGGGTGATTTTTCGATCTACGTATAGAGCACGATATGTGCTCGCTGGGAACGCACCCTTATCGAGGTAGAAGAAGAGGAAAAGAAAAAAAAATAGTGCCCAATCAGAAGCGAAGGACGTGTGCAGAACGAGAGACTCTCACCCCTCGTTTCGTATACAGCAGCGTTTGCTGTTGCTCCTTGCCTATGGAATTCAGTTTCGTCGCCATGACAACCCTCTGTGGCACCCTGTGTACTCGTATATATCTATGTATATCCATACATGTTTACATATATACCATTCGAGTGGTATATATTCCATCCTCGTCGAGGCACCATCAGCAGGACATCCGAGGGGAGTTATTTTTCCTTTTTTCCCTTTCGCCATCCCTCTAGTCACTCCTCGGGGGTGGCGGGTGTCTGTTATATACATTTTGATCCGATCGGAAATCGAGAATTCGAGATGAGCCACCATTCGTCGAGGCGAGACGATAAAGCCTTCGTATTTGGAATTTTCATGATTTGGAAAAATCTTTCACTCGAACCCTCTAATATGGGGAAATATTTTCATTTCTAATAATTTTTTAATTTATTGTATTATATAAAAATTGGGTAAGCTGGACAAAAGTTTATTTTCAAGTAATATGCCTTTTTACTTTGAAAAAGAAAATTGCTTCGGATATCCAGAGATACGCGTGCTTACGGCGCCGCGTACATCGTTGGATCTCGACTTTCGCGCATGGAGGGAAGCATACCCGCAGGCGCATCTCAAGAGGAAAATGTATACGTACAGCGGAGAGGATGCATATATGGAAAACCGGTGGAACGGAGACGGGCGAGAAGCTAAAAAAAAAGGTGCGGGATAGAGCGAGATGGAGAACGTAAAGTTGGTGGATCTCGAGACAAATCAGCAACAGGAACGAAAGAGTACACGGGCATAAAGGGGAGAGAAAGACCCGCGTGTGAATAGGAAATACCGGGGCAAAATGGAGTGGGAAAAGAAAGAAATGAATTTTATGAACCGCCATTTCAAAATAATTTGAATTATTAATATCAAATAATGATAAATCAGTGTTAGTTTTTTTTAATTTTTTTATATTATTAAATTTTATTATTTTAATTTTTATTTTATTTTGAATTTTCAGTTTCTAGTCGAGGATTCTCTATTATGTTAAAAATTCTTCACATCACGAATTGATGATAAATTTTTTTTTAATTCAAAAAAAATGTTTTATTTTTTTGTTTGCTTCTTCTAATTTCGATTTTTTTTAATTAAAATTTTTTATTTTTGATTATTAATTTTCTATTTTCATTCGAGCATTCTCTATTATGCTAGAAATTCTTTACACCGCGGCAGGGTTGCGAAATTGTTAATGAAAAAGTAATGCATTAACCATTACTTTTTTAATGGAAATTATTTTTATTAACCATTAACCATTAAATTATTTTTATTGACCATTAAAATTCAATAGTTAATGGTTAATGAAAATGCAAATGCATTAAAAAAAGTAATGCATTATTTGCAACCCTGCCCATTACAATGTAGTGTGTAACAGAAAAAATTTCCATTGCCCATTACAATGTAATGTGTAAATATAGATGAATAAATTATTGCAATTTTGCATCACATTTTATTGATTTAGGACTTAGATTTTCAGGTACCTTAAGTTCGAAAAAGCATCTATATTATAATTTAAGGTACCTGAAAATCTAAGTACTTTAAAAAGCATCTATAATATAGATGCTTTTTAGAATTATAATATAGATGCTTTTTAGAATTAGCTTTTTAGACTTATTCATCTATATTTTTCCATTCCCAAAATTGCAATCCAAGTTTTGTCCATTACACTTTACATTGCAATGGGTAATGGACATTTTTTCTATTACACACTACATTGTAATGGGCAGGGTTGCAAATAATATATTACTTTTTTTTAATGCATTTGCATTTTCATTAACCATTAACATTATATGGTTATTGGAAATAGTTTCCATGAAAATTTAATGGTTAATGAAAATAATTTCCATTAACCATTAAAATTTAATGGTTAATTAAAATAATTTCCATTAACCATTAAAATTTAATGGTCGATTAAAATAACTTCCATTAACCATTGAAATTCAATGGTTAATGAAAATGCAAATGCATTAAAAAATAATGCATTACTTGCAACCCTGCACCGCGGATTAATGATTTATTCTTTTTTTTTTTTTTTTAAACAACCGCCGTTCGAAAGTCAGAATCATCGACCAATTTTTCTTGGTTACTCCATTTTGCCTCCACGACTCCCATTTATACGCGACAAAGTTGAAACGCTCCGGGGGTGCTCGCTCGTACAACCCTCTCCTCGGAGAATTGATAGAGTAAAGAATATTGCTCACCATCCCCTCTGTGTGTGTGTGTGTGCATATATATGTAACTCCCACTCTCGTGACTTCAGCCTCTTGAACCTCTTCGCGCGCCTATCAACCCCTCGGTCTTTCCCACAGTTTCATACGAATTCCGTGCACGTTGGATTTCTCTTGGTGCACAGGTATCGCGCGACAAAGAAGCGCGCAGCGAAATTCGAAGAGAATCCACGAGCAAAACTAGGGATGACGGAGAAAAAGGAAAATCGAGAGAGAGAGAGGTGAAAAAAGAGTATGAGAGGAAATTGCGTGGCGTCACCTCCTTCAAGGCAGACGAATCGATCATACGTGATGGGAGTTTCATTTTTATTGGTATCGCACAATAGATGCGGCCCGATACCAAGAGATATCATTCGCTTCCACATGGGGTTAAAAAAGAAAACAAGATGGAAGCGGAATACATTTCTGTCAAGATATGGAGAATTGACTTGGCTCCAATTTATAAGGGATGGACGAAGTTGACGAGTAGACGATCCGAAGCTAGTCCCAATGTGTTTGGAGTTCAGAATCATGGCGAATTCTATTCCAGCAACCCTCTGTCTCAAGGGCGAAACATTTTTGGCCCTGAGCATCCCCTAATCCCAAGGAACCGCGAGATCCTTCAGCCCCTTTTGGAAGCTTTTCCATCTCTCGTTTCTCTCGCCCTTGGAGTCTTGATGCGGATTCTCACGAGGCTTTCGAATCATCCCCAACGACGAATCCATCTTATGGATATCTTCCCTTGAATCTTCACCCTTCACCTTCCAAAAACTGGTGAAACATTGTCATTCGATGCCCCGTAGTTGCAATAATTACGGCGTAATTATTGGGTCAATTTAAATGGGCATTATCAGGGCCCGTTCGATTCTGTATGGAAAAAACAATATGGCGGATGAAAAATCGATAATGCACATGTTGAGACTGAGCCAAGGAAGAGCACACAAGCCGCATTGCGTATTGATTCCATTCTCGTTCCGGGGACTCGCTTTCTCCCTTCCGGGAAAAAAATTCTTCTCTCTCTCTCCGTCTCCTCACATTCATCCCCCTGCGAGAGGGGGTGCAAAACCGCCCTCTGACAAGCCAACCCCTCCTCTGCACCGTGTGCGTGTGTCTCGAAGAACACACAGCAGCATCTCGTGATCTGAATTCTTTCTATTCCACCCACACCCCTTGTTTCTTCCTCGCCACCCTTCCATATATGCCCCGCTTGGTCTCACACAAAATCCACCCCCTTTCGGCAACCCCGATATATACATACGTGCCTGAATCTACGAACGCGAACATCGGTGCTACCCTGCAACCCCTCGCGATTTTATATTCCCTATCCGACATTGTAACCGACGGAAAACCTCCCTGCCTCGCACCCCCCCCCCTCCCGAGTGATAGTTTTTCCCTCTGAAAGAAAACTGGCTTCATCCTTCGAAAGTTTCATGGCATATTTCCTCGATCACTGGACTGAGGATGGCCCTTGATTAGGGCAAGCTGAAAACTTTGCCTCCACCGCATTTCCGGCCTTGTGAATGCCAGAAAGGTGGAGCTTCAATTTTCAACCCTTATTTGGAAAAAATTTAGTGGAATCGAAAAAATTTTTAGGTGTGGTGAACACATTAATTATGGAAAAGACATCACCATTTCTCTTTTATATCATCAAATGAATTTAGAAAAAAATTGTTGACCATCCTACCCTTATTCTGTCAGAAATTTAGTAATTCGGGTCATGAGTCCAGGGTTGGGTTGTTTTTGTTGATTGGGTTGATGCGCGATGAATTCCCAAGAATTTGTGGTGATTGGGAATCAGTTTTTGGATCTCCGTTATCACAGATAGATATACAGAAATTGATGTCTCGCGAATTAGAGGGTTGAAATTGGTAGGGGATGAAATAAACAGAGAGAAGTTGAAATTGGAGCAAGGTAAACGACCTCGGTATGTATACTCTGGTTGAATATCCAGCTGATGCGATTTCATTCCCCTGAAAGCACGTGGAGAGAAACTCGACTGCGAGAAAGTGAGAGCCACGACCTACCCTTACACATTAATTATAAGGGGAATCCTACCCCGCTTGCTCTCTCTCTCTCTCTCTTACTCTCGCTCGCATTCAAAGTCTTCTCGTCGTTTCTCTCCGGCATTTTCGCTCGCCCCAAGGAAGCCTTGGCGCACATAGCAGCAGCAGCCACGTAATTCCGCTTTCTTTCTCGCTTACTCGCGTCTCAACTCCTACAAACTTCCTTCACGCTCAACTCTCTCTCACTCTCACTCTCTCTCTCTCTCTTTCTCTCTCGATGTCGCCTCCACCTCCAGGAGTTTCCTCTCTGCTCGCTCATTCAGGTCTCGGCGCGACCTTCAGACGGCCACCCTCAACGACGGCGACGCTACCACCCCCGGGGGGTGCGAGAGGAGTGATTCCCATTACGAAACTGGAGCAATGCCCCCCTTCTAACTTTCCCGAGTTTCAACCTGACACAAATTACACTGAAATATTCCCGAACTTCACCAAGCTTGTAATTCAGCGAAATCCATTTTCTACCCCTAACCACTTTATCGGTATTTCCTATTCCACCCCGAATGTCAGTGATCTATTTTGAAAATTAATGGTAACATAATTGTAATTCGAATTTTTGGGGTTTCGTACCTTAGAAGGAAAAAACGACACCCTTGGTCAGTCTGATGACAAAAAAAACTATTAATTAATGTATCATGTGAGGTATCATTTGAAAGAGCTACCCCTAAATATATTCTAAAAATTTTTTTTTTCAATTTTTGATCCAGTGGTCTTAATGATATAGTTCAAAGTTTGCTAGAAATTACCATCCCCTCTGATTTCCTAAGATTCTAAATCTAAAAATTAGATTTCAATGGGATTAGTAGATACCGAGTCACAGATTCCCCCCCCCCCTTTTCAACCCCCCTTTTTTCAACAGTTGCTGAAAAAAAAATGTTTTAAATAGAAAAAAATTACATTAAAATATCGTGTGAGCAGGTATAATTTGAAAGAGCTACCTCTAAGAATTCTAAAAATATTTGTGTTATAAGTTTTTGTCTAATGATCATGATATAGTTCAAAGTTTGCTAGAAATCTCTTGATTTCTTAAAAAAAAATTTAAAAAGATATATATTTAAATTAATTTATCTTATAAGATGTTCGAAAAGATTGAGGATTCTAAAAATAAGGTTCAAGGATTCCAAAATCATAGATTATGGAAAAACCACCGGTTTTCTTCGACAGTGTTGCCTCAGAAAAAAAATATTTTGAATAAAAATTGTCAGAATAATAATTATGCGAGCTCGACTCATTTTTGTCCGCTTTTGTCGCATTTACTATTTTACACAATAAGGACAAAGGATCCAGGAACACGAGTGGGACGTACCATGATGAAAAAATATACAAATGCACGTATCATCCGTATCTCTGGAATATTTTTTCGCGATATAATCCGGCGAACTTACCCAACAACGAGAGAAACGATACGTGAATGCGCGAGTATCTCTGTTCCTCGAGGACCTTATTTTTTTTTCTACCAAAGGGAGCCGGGATCGGCAGACCTGCAGCACACATATTCTCGAGTATCACACACCGAGAAATTGTGACTCGCGTGTCTGTATACGCGAAACGAGTGGAGAATAAAAAGGAAAAAAGGGGGATGGAGAACGACGACGACTCTCTACGTAGGACATATCTACAATATTGGATGTACGAACGCGCGTATATGCCGTAGGGGGATGATTCTGGATCGGGGAATGGGCGAGGTGAGGTGGATTCTCCTCCTTCTGTGGAGTGGTTGATGGTGGAAAACCGAAGAAGGACTGAGGTTCGAGGTGGAACTGAGAGAAGAAGAAGCTGAGATATCCAGAAAAATATATATATGAGGCATTCCATGCCATTTCGAACGGTCAAAAAGTGTTCCACTCTCAAAAAAATTGACATTATGTCAAATTATTCAATTATATGAAAAAGAGTACTGTAAATTTTTCAAAAATTTTTGGATCGCATGTTTTGGAGTTTTTCAAAATTTCAAAATTTTCGAAGTACCGTTATATCTTGAAAGCATACGATTGAAAAGAAAAAGTTTTCAGACTAAAAAGTTGCAGTTTCACATGAACTTTGTGAACAAATTTTTTTTTTTTCGTTAAAAAATGACCATTTTTATCAAAAATATACAAAAATAATTTTTTTCGGTCGATATGTCACTTTCGATTTATCTCAAACAATTCCAGAAAATACTCTGAAGTATGTGCAATACACACGTATTTTTTTTTAGATGGCTCGATTAGTTGTTCCAAAGCTATGCTTTATTTTATTAATATTTTTTTTGTTTTTGCCCGATGAGCTCTGAAACATTAATATTATTACTGTAGATGTTCTTTTATCTACAAATTTGAGAGAAATAATTTGGGAGAGTATGATTTTCCATAATAATTGATTAAAAAAAAAAAAAAAAACGGTACTCAGTAAGTACCGTTATATCTTGAAAGCATACGATTAAACAGAAAAATGTTTCAGACAAAAAAGTTGCAGGTTTACAGAAACTTTGAGAAATTTTTTATTTTGAGCGTTTAAAAAATTCCCATTTTTATCAAAAATATACGAAAATAATTTTTTTCGATCTGTATGTCACTTTCGATTTATGTCAAAAAATTCCAGAAAATACTCTGAAGTGTGTACAATAGACACGTATTTTTTTATTGATAGTTCGATTAGTTGTTCCAAAGCTATGCTTTGTTTTATTAATATCATTGTTTTTTTTTAGAAACATCAATGATTACGGAAAATCATACTCTCCCAAACTGTTTCTCTCAAATTTTTTGGTAAAAGAACATCTGCAATAATAATATTAATGTTTTGGAGCTTATTGGAGCAAAAACAAAAAAAAATATTATTAATAAAGCAAAGCATAGCTTTGGAACAACTAATCGAGCCATCTAAAATAAAATACGTACCTATTGTACACACTTCAGAGTATTTTCTGGAATTTTTCGACATAAATCGAAAGTGACGTACCGACCGAAAAAATTTATTTTCTTATATTTTTGATGAAAATTGTCATTTTTTAAATTCAAAAAATTGAAAAAAAAATTTGTTCACCAAGATTATGTAAAACTACAACTTGTTTGTCTGAAACATTTTTATGTTCAATCGTATGCTTTCAAGATATAACGGTACTTGGAACATTTTGAAATTTTGAAAAACTCACAAAAATGCGATCAAATAATTTTGAAAAAATTTACACTACTCTTTTTCAAATAATTGAATAATTTGACAAAATGTCAATTTTTTTGAGAGTGGACAGCTTTTTGACCGTTCGAAATGGCACGGAATGTCTCATATATATACATGCACACATGTATAAAGGGGTTGGGAGACCTGGATGTCAGAACGTCAGGTTTGGAAACTCCAGGATGCGAAGAGTGGAATACGAGTCTTCCTCTCCTCGTCTCGCCCACCCCCGGACCAGCCATGCTCCCTGAAGGGTTGCAGCAGGGACTCACCGAGTATCCAGAAAGGAAAAAAATCAGAAGATCGAAGAAAAAATAGTGGGATAAATTCTTGAAAAAAAGGGATGTTCTCGGGGTGTAGAGATGAATTTTGGGAATATTCAAGAAGATCATTGACCAATCTCCGTCCACATGGAATTACACAGACGACCCCTTAACCCCATTAATTCACTTCAACCCCCTTCAACCCCTTCGGGACAATCGTGGGAACTGGAGTCTTCGGTTCTGCCAATCCAAATTTCATCACTTCAGCTATGGGGAGTCGGGAAAAATTCCCCCGTAACCTCACATCCATTTTATCGCTCTTTTTCCACCCCCAACGTATTTCAAGGATATTGAAGAACGGAAAAAATCATTCGAGGTGCGAGAGACTCTGATTTTCCATCGAGCCTGAAAAAGACAGACAGTCAGAAATGGAATTACAGTCTCAAATTCGTATGTGGGTTACCGTCGGTTCTTGCTCGGTTGAGGGTTGTCAGAGGGGGTGGGTTAGAGACACTTCTGAGGAGAGATGAGAAAAAGTGGAATGGGTTGGTGGAAGGGGGCATACATATACGTCGCTAACCCCCCTTGGGAGGGTTTCGCGTTTCTGAATTCGACTTTAAACCACGTCGAGAGACTCGACAGCCTCTCGCTCTCCTTTTCTCGTCTTCTGCCAATGACGTCGGCTCAAGCCCCTTCTATTAGGTTACCTACCCTATCCTCCACACTCGTCGGCACTATCCTCAATCTCCATGTACACATACATACATACATGAATATATATGTACATATATCCGATATATCCTATATCCTATCGTAGCTTACATCCTATCCTATTCCACCTCAACCCCCATTCCCCGCTCTTTTTCTCTCTCTCTCTCTCTCACTTTTGGTCGCTTCGTTTTTTTTTCTTTTGCCCTTCCATTCGCGTCTCTCGTGCCAAGGGATCTTGCCATCGCTTGCAAAAGTCGTCGTCTTTCTCGGTCTCCTCCAGCCTCGCCATTCGTACTCGTTGCTCGCTGATGTGCCCTCCGGCCCAGACGTTGAAACTTACGAATAGAACAGACAGACAGGCAGACAGATATACCCACGAGACGCACGAAATCCCGTATCCTGAGCTTCCTCGTCCTCTTCTTCTTTCTTCTCTTCTTCCTCTTCGTCTTCCTGGCTCTCGTTTTCTTTATCGCTTTCTTTCGAAACTCCTCATGCAGCCCTGACGAATCCGGATGAAAGACGCCGAGTCAGCTATACCGAATATCCGGCATATCAGTGCAAAAGTTCTACGCATTTTCGGCTCGCGAGTCAAAACCAAGAAAAATGATTTATTTGAAATAAGTGTATTTAAAACAAATAAAATTTCATTTAAATATACAGGATGTTGAGCAACTAGATAACCTGACTAGATTCGCCGTGTAGAGCGCGCCAAGACAAAAAATAAGCTTTTTTTAAAAATGTTGTACGATAAAAATTGGCTTAGTTATTAATGTTTTTAAAGTTGACCAATGACGGCTAGAATTTAGGAGAAATGCCGCTGGTGGGGGTTTCTCCCGCCACGCCCACCGTTACCCTCATCACGCGGTTCACCAGAAGCATTGCTCCTAGATTCGAGCCGTCATTGGTCAGCTTTAAACATGAATAACTAAGCCAATCTTTGTCGTAAAACAATGTTTAAAAAAGCTAATTTTTCGTCTTGGCGCGCTCTACACGGTGAACCTAGTCAGGTTATCTAGTTGCTCAACACTCAGTAGGCCTAAGAGGCGGATTCAACAACTTGATTCCAACAAATAAAAGCAGAACTTATTTGAACCAATCTTTTTTCCGGATGTTCCGAAAATCTTCATTATTGATTAATTGGCTTCATCAACGGTATCAAAAAGTCCCAAAGTCATTGAAAAGCCCATCTACAGTTTTTAAACCAATTTCATACATCAGAACTGACGTTGGTCCATTCCGTTTGTCGAAAAAGTAGCGAACGTCGAGACTTCAAAGCCAAACTGAAAAAAAGAGCTCCTGATTCGTGTGAAAGGGAGGACGTTGGTTCTGCTTTTTGGTGTCTCACAGAGGCCAGCGAGTTACCCTCAAAGTGAGCTCAATCCCTCTCATCGTAATGTGAGAAAGAGTCAACCGGATACACCCGAGGAATGCCAATAGCGAGATGGGAAACAGTGGCGAAAGAGAAGAAGAAAATTGCAACTCCCGCGTTTTTTTTTTGTTACGTCTCACAAATTATTCCGTGTGGTTTATCCGGAAACTTGGCTGTGTGCATCTTTTCGCAAGAGTTTTAAAAGTGGCCTCGTTGAACGAATCGCAACGAACGGGGGAAGAATCTGAGCGAGCGTGTAAGAATCAAGCGTGGCCAGTCTTTTGGAAAATCGTTGATATGAAACAAGGCTCTGGCGCCTTTTTGTCCGACGTTAGCTTAAAAAAAAGTAAAGAGAACACTCCGCGTTGCCCAAGAAGTGAAGATACGGCGGGGGATGAAAAAAAAATTAAGCTCGTTCGACTGGAAAGCCATAGCGGAGTCTTCTGCCAAAATTCAGATTCTCGCATCTGTTTCGTAACAGATTCACCGTCTGAGAGGAATTTTCCTTAAAAATTGACAAGTTAACCAACGATAACGTTGACTATCGTTATCCTGAATAAGTTGATAATTTCGTGCCCTTTTGACGGTGAAAAAAAAAAATCGCGACCCAACGAGAAATCTGCTGCGACACATCAACGTTCGCCATTTTGATAGAGGAGGGAAACTCCATGAAAATTCTTCCCTCGAATAAGATACGGCACGCACCGTGGGCACGGAAAATGGAGCGGGTTTTTTTGCCACGATGAGGAAAACGAGCGCAGAGATCGGCGATGAGAAAACGGGGTTGGCGAAGAAGAGAGAGAGAGAGAGAAATATCCCATTACGCATCAGTTTACTCGGCGAATCAATTTCAGCCGCTAAAAGCCGACTATAAATTTCAAGTGTAGCTAGATCAACTCATCCCCGTATTCGCTGATTCGGCGTTTCTTGATGTTTTCCATTTTTTTCACCACCAACCCTCCCCGCCATTTGCCGTCTATCGCCCTTCGCACTCTCGATCTCTCCCTCTCTCATTGATGTAAGCAGAACCGCGTCTTTGTTACCGCGATGATGGAAAAAGTGGAAGAAAAAAAATCGTACATAAATAATAACGCGAAACAAGATGAAATTTGTACAAGTCTGGCTATCTCTGAAAGCTCTAGACTCACCCCATTGGAAAAAGTCGTGAGATTGATGACGTTCAACGATAAAGAGATTTTTCGCGATTCCCATCAGCGAGAATTCAACGATGGGTCAGCATCAATTTTTTAAATATCATTATCAAAAACCTTCCTACTAATTAAAACCATTAGAACTTGAATTCAGGCATCTCTATGGATTGCATATAGCTCTGATCTATATCTAAGTATTTAATCAACAATAAATCATGAAAAGATAAGGCATAATGATGAGGTTGCAGTCTCAAATACCGAGTCGAAAATAGTCGTTAAAAAAAAATCAAGTACGAAAATAACTCGATAATAATGTTAATCCTTGGAAGGAAAAAGGGATTCCTTTCTACACAAAATCTCACCGGACAAATGCTTCTAGAATATTCAACTTCTGGGTATATCCATATAAGATTTTGGCAAGGTCAAATAATTACATTAAATGCAAAATAAATTCGATTCATTAACTTCTGTATAAACATGATTTAAATTTAATTATCACAAATTACTCATTGATCATCACTTATAAAAATTATTAAAATTACGGACAAAATTCCAGTGGCAAAAATTAGATGGAAATTAAAATTTTGTCCTTGCAATTCTTATTCGACAGTTTTTCAAGAATAATATTAATCTATTATTATTATTATTATTATTATTATTATTATTATTATTATTATTATTATTATTATTATTATTATTATTATTATATATTTTCAGCCGAATATTTAAATATCCGGATATTATTTATAAAATATTTTTGTATCTTGATTTTAAATAGACGATTATTTTGGAACATGATATTTTTTTGATATTTTGAGTAAACTCCGTCGATATAAAGTTTGAGTAAAATAAACAAATTACTCTTAATACAAAATAAATTGAAATAAAAATAAATTAAAAGAAATGAAAATAAAGTAAAATTAATTTTTCAAAATCATGTTGTAAAGATTATTTTAATTCAATTATCACAAATTACTCATTAATCATTACTTTTAAACATTATCAATATTACCGACAAAATTCCAGCGGCAATAAGTTATATGGAAATTGAAATTTTATCCTCTGAATTCTTACGCGCGATTTTTCAAGAGTAACATTGATTAATTAATTTTATTATAAATTTTCAGCTGGATATTTGTGTATCTGGGTGTTATTTATATTTTTGGATTTATATATTATGCAGATACTTGCCTTTTACATAAATATTTTTGTCAGGTTATTTGTGCTTATATTTATTTTTTATATTTTTTGAAATTTGAACGGACAGCTAATAGCATAAGACGAGAACATTTTTTTTGTGTTTTGAGTAAACACCATCCATATAAAATTTGAGTAAAATAAATTAATTACTTTAAATACAAAATAAATTGAAATTAAAGTTAATAAATTTTATTAAAGTAAAAGAAATAGAAATAAAATTAATTTAATTTAAAAAAATCACCGCAACGATTATTTGAATTTAATAATCACAAATTACTCATTAAAATCATTACTTATAAACATTATCAATATTACAGTCAAAATTCCAGCGGCAGAGTTATATTGGAATTTAATCCTTTTAATTCGCAAGAGTAATATTAATTAATTAAGTTTATGATAAATTTTCAGCTGGATATTTGTGTATCCGGGTGTTATTTATATTTTTGGATTTAGATACCACGCAGATACTTGTCTTTTACATAAATATTTTTGTCAGGTTATTTTTGTTTATATTTATTTTTTATATATTTTGAAATTTGAAAGGACAGCTAATAACGATCCTCTTTGTTCTCCACTTGCTCGGCGACGCGTTGGCACAAAATAGTAGCAAAAGAGAAGCGTACATTCTCCGAGCGAGACTGAAATTTACTACAGCCACATGATCTCGCGTGTACGTGTTTTCCGTGCGCGTCTGCATCTGTCAGGTGGAAAACACGTCGGAAATCCGCTTGAGCCCCAATTACCGGTGGAGGGTTGCATGCACGGCAAAACTCTGCTATCTTTATCTATATACGTGCGCGCTTTTCGATGTGTCACTCTCACTGTACTCGTCAATCCTACACTACATATATACATAGATCCTCGCCGCCAGCGAAGAAACCAATGACAAAAAAAAATATTCCGTTTTGGTCCTTTGGTGATAGGACGCGCTTTCGCAATGGCGCGCCCTGGGAAATATACGAGTCTACGTGCTGAAATAAAGTTTATAACCGAGCGTAGGATAGAGGGTAGGTTTTCCAGAGTGGAAACCACCCTCAGAGATCGCACTATCTCGTGAGATTCGAGTCTGGGAGAAAATAGAGGATCTCGGAGCATCGTCTTCGCTCAATCGCTGCCGGGACCAAGAAAAGGGCCCGGTGTCACGTCCAAAGGTTGAGGGCCCGACGTCGAGGGGGTGGTAATGCTGTTCACGGGGCTGCATCATCATCCGGCAAAGTAGTAGCTTCGCGCTTGTCGAGGAGGTGATAGATTACCTTTTTTTTGCCAACGACCTAAGACGCCTCTCTCCCGAACGACCCGGATCGCTATGATTTTCTCCCGCAAATGTGGAATATAACAGATACAACGAAGAGCACGGAAAAACACAAATATATACTGTGGATGCCGATACGTGGGCGCTCGATGTGCTCGCTTTGGGTTTGGGTTTGGCTGAATATCCGAGCTTTTCGAGAGCAACACCAGACGGAGACGAGTTGAGAGCTTGCAGCGAATATAACGAATCGTCTTGAATGATATATTACTCTGTGTGGGTCTGCTTCGTTTTTTTGGCACGTCTTCCGGTATGATAATGGCGAGGGTGTTGGATGGATCGGTGGATATGACAGTATGGATTTTGAGAGTTGAAAGCCATTGAGCTTCTTTGAAATAGAAGGATCGCGTCGTTGAATGAAAACACGATTTAGAAAATTCATGACTCATATGCAAGGATATAGGACTGTGTCCTATCTAAAGAACTTGATCAAAATGATCTGAATGCGTGATGCCTTTAGAATTGAGTCAAGATCTACTAGAGTTCATTTTAAAATATGTTGTGGACGAGTTTGTGATCTGGAAAAGTTTATGAGAGGTTGGATTGATCTAAATTTCGCGGCGTCGTCTCCAGTATTGAGTTGTGATATACGAAAAGGAGAAGAAAAATAATGTTTGACCTTCCAGATTACGAATCTACCAAAGTTGATTTAAAAATATACATTTTGCACGAGCTTAAGATCTAGAAAATTTAATGTGAAGTCTGAATGATCTACATTTCACGACATTGACTTCAGTATTGAGTCAGGTTGCACGAAAAAGAGAAGAAAAATTATGTTTGACCTTCCAGATCACGAATCTACCAAAGTTGACTTAAAAATATACATTTTACACGAGCTTAAGATCTAGAAAATTTAGTGAGAAGTCTGAATGATCTAAATTTCACGACATTGACTTCGGTATTGAGTCAAGTTGCACAAAAAAGAGAAGAAAAATTATGTTTGACCTTCCAGATCACGAATCTACCAAAGTTAATTTAAAAATATACATTTTACACGAGCTTAAGATCTAGAAAATTTAGTGAGAAGTCTGAATGATCTAAATTTCACGACATTGTCTTCGGTATTGAGTCATGATGAACGAAAAGCTGAAAAAAAAATATTTGACCCTCCAAATCACGGATCTACCAAAGTTGATTTGAAAATATACATTTCATACGAACTTGAGATCTAGAAAAGTTGGTGAGAAGTCTGAATGATCTAAATTTGATTATATCGTCCCCAGTATTGAGTTATGTTGCACGAAAGAGAGAAGAAAAAAAATGTTTGACCTTCCACATCACGAATCTACCAAAGTTGATATAAAAATATACATTTTATACGAACTTAAGATGCAGAAAAGTTGGTGAGAAGTCTAAATGATCTAAATTTCACGGCATTGTCTTCGGTATTGAGTCATGTTGCATGAAAGAGAGAAGAAATAAAAATGTTTGACCTTCCACATCACGAATCTACCAAAGTTGATTTAAAAATATACATTTTATACGAGCTTAAGATCTAGAAAAGTTGGTGAGAAGTCTAAATGATCTAAATTTCACGGAGTTGTCTTCGGTATTGAGTCACGATGAACGAAAAACTAAGAAAAAAAATGTTTGACGTTCCAGATCACGAATCTACCAAATTTGATTTGAAAATATACATTCCATGCGAGTTCCTGATCAGGAAAAATTGGTAAAAACTCTGAACAACTCAAATCACGGTAATTCAAAGCGTTCAAACTCTGAATACTGAATTTTTTTGTAGATTCATCCGTACCGATCAATTCCAATGAATCGGTAATTCCTGTATTCAGGAACGCAGTATCTAAATCCACAAAAGTTTTCTTGGTTCTCGTCACTTCTGAATTTGAATTAAAATATACATCGGGGAGGAATATTCGTTACAGGGAGGTTAAGTAGTCAAGGATGGTCGGATGATTCTTCGTGGCCTTACGATCTCGAGCCTATGGGTGTGTAATCTACGAGGGTGTTTATGAGCCGCCGAGGCGTTTACACCCTCGTTGATACGTGCTTTTCTCACCGTGTGCCCTCCTTCCTCGTTCCTCTTATCCTCTCTACACAATGTGGAACATGGATGTACAGCCTTACGTACGTGATCTTGTTGAAACTTGGGTATACTCGTATCTTTACAACCGGCGTGTGTTTGTAGTTCGGCACGTGTGAATGTCTGTGTGTGTATCCTCGTATATATCAGGGCGATACACACGTGGAGGCGAAGATAGCTGCTCCACGGTTGGATATTAATAATCTTCGTGGCCCATGAAAGCGTGCAGTTCCTTCGGCGACTAGGGAAGAAAAAAGTAGGACCAGCCCCTCTTTCCGCTGATGGCACCTCGTGAGGTTCCTCCAAATCGAAAATAGTCGGAAGACCCGGGGGGTGAAAGGGGGTGCGATGGAGTATACCAGAGGGTTGCAAGGGGCAACGAGTGAGAGATAAGCCCCGACAGTATTTTTTTCTACAAGGATATAACCGAGTGGGAAACCGCACACGGAGGATAAAAATGATGCTCGAAGGGGCGCCAAAAAAATGTTTCGCGAAAAAGATCCTCAGAGCAATATAGAATCGGCGAGCTGAGAAGTAGTCAGTCAACAGTCGATAAAATGGATTTACTCGTATTTGGAAGTACAATAATAAAATTAGCTTCATTGATCTATTATTGGGCCTTATTTTTACGATTGTGAGACATATCGGCATCCTTGTAGCGAAATTGAAGCCTCTATCGATGAGGATTAAGCAAGTTTTCAACGTCCCCCCGATGTCTAATGAACATCACAAAATTCAGAAGCCAAAAATAAATTTATGGAAGCCGAGGTCCACACGGAAAAAACGACTTAGTTGGTTCAACCAACCAGCTTAGTGCTCCGAGCGCCAGAATAGAAATTAGTTGGATCAACTAGATAGTTGGTTGGGTCAACTAACCAATCTTATTTATTAGTTACCACAACTAACTCGATTGGTTGTGCTAACTAAAAAATTGGTTTGGTTAGTTGACTCAACCAACTAGATAGTTGATCCAACTAATTTCTCTTCTGGCGCTCAGAGCACTAAGCTGGTTGGTTGAAGCAGCTAAGTCGTTTTTTCGGTGCATCCTGGACGATTTCGCATTCTGCAAGAAGTACCCGCAAGAATCATGAATATCCGAGGAATCGATCGACCATCCACGAGCGTGCGGAGTCACGGAATTAGCGTGATTTATAAGGGACATAAAGTAAGGGAAAGGAGGCGAAAGTGGTAAAATGTGAAACTGGCGAATCGTAAAAGTTGGCAGATCCAATGGCACGAGGGATGTGAAATGGCTGTGCCGTTGGTAAACCAACGACGCCACCGCGAGCAAACATCCCTTGTATATCGCAGACGGGGGTAAGTTGGGCCAGTTTATGCTCTGAGAATGTCTTTAACCTCAAATTCGAAAAATTCCTAATGGGGGTATTCAAACTAAGTTGGTCAACGGTCAAAAGAGTTTGGCCCTGATTGATAAACCCTCAAATTCATATCATATTCATATTCCCCAGACAATTTCTTATTCGAAACTCACCTGATGAACCAGAAAATGAAGGGAAAAAAAATCTGTATTTTAAGAGTATTGGTTAAGACCCAAAGGAATGATACCGTTCATTTGTATCAACCTCCAAAAAAAATAGCCCGGTTTTAGAGCGTCCAAACTCTCATCATCCATTTTTTGTCTGTGATTACGAGTCAAACCCACTTCGGACTACCTGGGGTCGTTATCATTTCTATGTGCGCTTGTTTTCACATATGTTTTCCCCGACGTCAGGACACGCGGATACCAGATACAAAAGGATCCTTCGGGGAAGGAGGGAACCCTGTACGTGCGTAACGACGAATAAAATATATACAGCGCATACGTACGTTACGAGATGCTAGAAGAGATGTTGGGGCAAAGGAAAAAGAGGATCGGAGGCATTATTCAGACTCTCTCGCGCTCTCTCTCTCTCTCTCTTTGCCCGACAAAGGAGAAGTCTCGTGATGCTGGTGAGCGCTTTTGCGTACGTATCCAGGATAAAGAAAAGAGTTGAAAAAAAGAGAAGGAAAAATTCGAAGCATAGAAGGATGGAGAGGAAAAAACGAAAGAGAAAAGGAAGCGAGATAGGCGAGTGAAAGGGACGGAGAAGGAGGTTGAGGATGAAGGCGAACTGGCGGACTACCCTAAACACGCATCTCTCATACGTCGGATAGAAAATCAATACTGTCTCAGCAGTTTTCCGAGCCCCATTTCCCATTCCTTTATTCTTTTTTACTCTCGTGTGCTTCAACCTGCTCCCTTCGTTCTCTCTCTCTCTCTCTCTCTCTCTCTCTCGCTCTCTCTCTCTCTCTCTCTTTCTCGTCATATCGTTGGGGCTGTTTTCTCCCCCTCTCATTTCTCTCCCGTCTGTTTATCCTTTTTTCTTCGATCCTCCAAAAGTCTCTTCTTGCCTCGAAACGCGCTTGTATGTTTGCCAATTTCAGAATACTCGAGAGATCCACGACAAGCCCGTACAGGCATTCGTTATTCTTCTGTGTACGCGCTTATTTTTTTATTTTCTCTTTTTCTTGCGACCGATATGCCATTTGAATGAAATGACACTGCGCCAACGACGAATGTCAAGATCATGGATCCAGAGAACTTTAACTCAAAATTAATGCGATAAGAATGACAATTTTTGAAAATGATTTCCAACTCCCGATAGACAATTGTCCTGAAGATGTTTGAACTGGATCTGATTTTACGTAGGTCTGTCTATCAGGGTTGCGAAATTTTTAATGAAAAAGTAATGCATTAACCATTAGTTTTTTAATGGCTAATGAAATTTAATAGTTAATGGAAATTATTTTCATTAATCATTAACATTTAATGGTTAATCGAAATTATTTTCATTAACCATTAAAATTTAATGGTTAATGGAAATTATTTTCATTGAACATTAAAATTCAATGGTTAATGCAAATTATTTTCATTGACCATTAAAATTA
Organism: Alloplasta piceator; assembly: GCA_946863875.1. Lineage (NCBI taxonomy): Eukaryota > Metazoa > Arthropoda > Insecta > Hymenoptera > Ichneumonidae > Alloplasta > Alloplasta piceator. The sequence continues at coordinate 1,043,469 of OX333073.1, forward strand.
TTTTCATTAACCATTAAAATTATTTCCATTAACCATTGAATGTTAATGGTTAATGAAAATGCAATTGCATTAAAAAAAAGTAATGCATTATTTGCAACCCCGCCCATTTCAATTTAGTGTGTAATAAAACGAATTTCCATTACCCATTGCAATGTAATGTGTAATGGACAAAACTTTAATTGCAATTCTGAGAATGGAAAAATCTAGATGAATAAATTATTGCAATTTTGCATTACATTTTATTGACTCAGGACTTAGATTTTCAACTTAAATTCTAAAAAGCATCTTCATTTTAATTCTAAAAATCTAAGTCCTAAGTCAATAAAATGTAATGCAAAACCGCAATAATTTATTCATTTATATTTTTCCATTCCCAAAATTGCAATCAAAGTTTTGTCTATTACACATTACATTGCAATGGGTAATGGAAATTTGTTCTATATTACACTCTACATTGTAATGGGCGGGGTTGCAAATACTGCATTACTTTTTTTAAATGCAATTGCATTTTAATGGTTAATGAAAGTTATTTTCATTGACCATTACATTTCAATGGTTAATTAATGAAGCTAATGAAAATAATTATAATGGTTAATGGTTAATGAAAATAATTTCCATTAACCATTAAATTTAAATAGTTAATGAAAATTATTTCCAATAACCATTAAACGTTAATGGTTAATGAAAATGCAAATGCATTAAAAAAAGTAACCTTGCTGTCTATTTAGAAATCTATGCTAATTATTTCTCTCATTTTCTAATTTTTTTTTTTTTTAATAATTTTTTTCCATTTCGCCTTCCCTATATTATTTGCAAAGAATCAGGGGAGGAAAAGTTCCTCAAGGAATTTCTCTAAAAATAAACTACACTTTAGTTCCCTATCACTAAAATTCTCGTTGCAAAATCGATCTGACCTTGCTCCAGTTTCCGTATTATCACAGCCAGACCCTTGCTGTTACGGCTGTTCGGGAGTGAGAGAGAGAATTGCCGAGAAATTACGGTATGGTGAGAGAAAACCGGCTCCACCAGCGAGGAAAGCGTATATTCGTGGTGCTCCAGTGTTCAATAATTAAGTGGAACCTGTTGCGCACTTCTCGCACCACCATCCACACTTTCACCGCTTTCCCGCGATCACCCACACCCCCCCCTGACTTACAACCCCCTCTCCACTCTCATTCAGAATGTCGTGAGCCCTGAAATACCCCGTTCCACACTTTTCAATTCATTATTCACAGCAATTACCAGCGATCCCTCCGCGACACGCCATGACCTCCCTCAAACTTCGACCGCGTTCTTCTTCGCTGCCAAGTGATCAATTTTGCTATTAGAGAAGGCGGCGAAGAATGGCCATCAAAATGGCGAGAGAAAAAGCAGAAAAACCGCTTTAAAAAATGTTTTCAATGAAAATTCATGAAAATTTTCATTTTTTGAGAAAACTATTGGTAAATTTGTGTTCAGGGGGGAAAAATACATCGATATAAGGTTTGAAAAAAATTAATAAAAAAATTTTTTTCTTCGCATTTTGGCTAAAATTTGGTCTGTTCACTAAAAAAGAGGTCATTTTTTTTCTAGATAAAATTTCGACCTCAACTTGAGCTTATTCTCTTTTGGATCGTTAAAGCTTCAAAATGCCGCTTGGTTTATTTGATTAGGATGATTTTTCGATTTTTGGCAGATTTTTTAAGTTCGATCGTCGATTTTTGCAAATTTTTTAAGGCATACCCCTTTCCATTTTTTTCGGCGATTTTCAAAGTCCTCTCATTTCTACAAAAATTAAGTTATCGGAATGAATCAAACGCCATTTTCTAAGTTTAATGACAACCTTTAAGTACGAAAAAGAAATTTTGGAATCGGTTGAAAGGAAATCAAGTTATGAGCAGTTGAAATTTCGCTATTTTGATGTTTTTTAAAATGGAGCCAAAATCCAGCGAAAACTTTTTCATGAAAATTCATGAAAATTTTCATTTTTTGAGAAAACTATTGGTAAATTTGTATTCAGGGGAGAAAAATACATCGATATAAGGTTTGAAAAAAATTAATAAAAAAATTTTTTTCTTCGCATTTTGGCTAAAATTTAGTCTGTTCACTAAAATAGAGATAATTTTTTTTCTAGATAAAATTTCGACCTCAACTTGAGCTTATTCTCTTTTGGATCGTTGAAGCTTCAAAATGCCGCTTGGTTTATTTGATTAGGATGATTTTTCGATTTTTGGCAGATTTTTTAAGTTCGATCGTCGATTTTTGCAAATTTTTTAAGGCATACCCCTTTCCATTTTTTTCGGCGATTTTCAAAGTCCTCTCATTTCTACAAAAATTAAGTTATCGGAATGAATCAAACGCCATTTTCTAAGTTTAATGGCAACCTTTAAGTACGAAAAAGAAATTTTGGAATCGGTTGAAAGGAAATCAAGTTATGAGCAGTTGAAATTTCGCTATTTTGATGTTTTTTAAAATGGAGCCAAAATCCAGCGAAAACTTTTTCATGAAAATTCATGAAAATTTTCATTTTTTGAGAAAACTATTGGTAAATTTGTATTCAGGGGAGAAAAATACATCGATATAAGGTTTGAAAAAAATTAATACAAAAATTTTTTTCTTCGCATTTTGGCTAAAATTTAGTCTGTTCACTAAAATAGAGATAATTTTTTTTCTAGATAAAATTTCGACCTCAACTTGAGCTTATTCTCTTTTGGATCGTTAAAGCTTCAAAATGCCGCTTGGTGTATTTGATTAGGATGATTTTTCGATTTTTGGCAGATTTTTTAAGTTCGATCGTCGATTTTTGCAAATTTTTTAAGGCATACCCCTTTCCATTTTTTTCGGCGATTTTCAAAGTCCTCTCATTTCTACAAAAATTAAGTTATCGGAATGAATCAAACGCCATTTTCTAAGTTTAATGACAACCTTTAAGTACGAAAAAGAAATTTTGGAATCGGTTGAAAGGAAATCAAGTTATGAGCAGTTGAAATTTCGCTATTTTGATGTTTTTTAAAATGGAGCCAAAATCCAGCGAAAACTTTTTCATGAAAATTCATGAAAATTTTCATTTTTTGAGAAAACTATTGGTAAATTTGTATTCAGGGGAGAAAAATACATCGATATAAGGTTTGAAAAAAATTAATAAAAAAATTTTTTTCTTCGCATTTTGGCTAAAATTTAGTCTGTTCACTAAAATAGAGATAATTTTTTTTCTAGATAAAATTTCGACCTCAACTTGAGCTTATTCTCTTTTGGATCGTTAAAGCTTCAAAATGCCGCTTGGTGTATTTGATTAGGATGATTTTTCGATTTTTGGCAGATTTTTTAAGTTCGATCGTCGATTTTTGCAAATTTTTTAAGGCATACCCCTTTCCATTTTTTTCGGCGATTTTCAAAGTCCTCTCATTTCTACAAAAATTAAGTTATCGGAATGAATCAAACGCCATTTTCTAAGTTTAATGACAACCTTTAAGTACGAAAAAGAAATTTTGGAATCGGTTGAAAGGAAATCAAGTTATGAGCAGTTGAAATTTCGCTATTTTGATGTTTTTTAAAATGGAGCCAAAATCCAGCGAAAACTTTTTCATGAAAATTCATGAAAATTTTCATTTTTTGAGAAAACTATTGGTAAATTTGTATTCAGGGGAGAAAAATACATCGATATAAGGTTTGAAAAAAATTAATAAAAAAATTTTTTTCTTCGCATTTTGGCTAAAATTTAGTCCGTTCACTAAAATGGAGATAATTTTTTTTCTAGATAAAATTTCGACCTCAACTTGAGCTTATTCTCTTTTGGATCGTTAAAGCTTCAAAATGCCGCTTGGTGTATTTGATTAGGATGATTTTTCGATTTTTGGCAGATTTTTTAAGTTCGATCGTCGATTTTTGCAAATTTTTTAAGGCATACCCCTTTCCATTTTTTTCGGCGATTTTCAAAGTCCTCTCATTTCTACAAAAATTAAGTTATCGGAATGAATCAAACGCCATTTTCTAAGTTTAATGGCAACCTTTAAGTACGAAAAAGAAATTTTGGAATCGGTTGAAAGGAAATCAAGTTATGAGCAGTTGAAATTTCGCTATTTTGATGTTTTTTAAAATGGAGCCAAAATCCAGCGAAAACTTTTTCATGAAAATTCATGAAAATTTTCATTTTTTGAGAAAACTATTGGTAAATTTGTATTCAGGGGAGAAAAATACATCGATATAAGGTTTGAAAAAAATTAATACAAAAATTTTTTTCTTCGCATTTTGGCTAAAATTTAGTCTGTTCACTAAAATAGAGATAATTTTTTTTCTAGATAAAATTTCGACCTCAACTTGAGCTTATTCTCTTTTGGATCGTTAAAGCTTCAAAATGCCGCTTGGTGTATTTGATTAGGATGATTTTTCGATTTTTGGCAGATTTTTTAAGTTCGATCGTCGATTTTTGCAAATTTTTTAAGGCATACCCCTTTCCATTTTTTTCGGCGATTTTCAAAGTCCTCTCATTTCTACAAAAATTAAGTTATCGGAATGAATCAAACGCCATTTTCTAAGTTTAATGACAACCTTTAAGTACGAAAAAGAAATTTTGGAATCGGTTGAAAGGAAATCAAGTTATGAGCAGTTGAAATTTCGCTATTTTGATGTTTTTTAAAATGGAGCCAAAATCCAGCGAAAACTTTTTCATGAAAATTCATGAAAATTTTCATTTTTTGAGAAAACTATTGGTAAATTTGTATTCAGGGGAGAAAAATACATCGATATAAGGTTTGAAAAAAATTAATAAAAAAATTTTTTTCTTCGCATTTTGGCTAAAATTTAGTCTGTTCACTAAAATAGAGATAATTTTTTTTCTAGATAAAATTTCGACCTCAACTTGAGCTTATTCTCTTTTGGATCGTTAAAGCTTCAAAATGCCGCTTGGTGTATTTGATTAGGATGATTTTTCGATTTTTGGCAGATTTTTTAAGTTCGATCGTCGATTTTTGCAAATTTTTTAAGGCATACCCCTTTCCATTTTTTTCGGCGATTTTCAAAGTCCTCTCATTTCTACAAAAATTAAGTTATCGGAATGAATCAAACGCCATTTTCTAAGTTTAATGACAACCTTTAAGTACGAAAAAGAAATTTTGGAATCGGTTGAAAGGAAATCAAGTTATGAGCAGTTGAAATTTCGCTATTTTGATGTTTTTTAAAATGGAGCCAAAATCCAGCGAAAACTTTTTCATGAAAATTCATGAAAATTTTCATTTTTTGAGAAAACTATTGGTAAATTTGTATTCAGGGGAGAAAAATACATCGATATAAGGTTTGAAAAAAATTAATAAAAAAATTTTTTTCTTCGCATTTTGGCTAAAATTTAGTCCGTTCACTAAAATGGAGATAATTTTTTTTCTAGATAAAATTTCGACCTCAACTTGAGCTTATTCTCTTTTGGATCGTTAAAGCTTCAAAATGCCGCTTGGTGTATTTGATTAGGATGATTTTTCGATTTTTGGCAGATTTTTTAAGTTCGATCGTCGATTTTTGCAAATTTTTTAAGGCATACCCCTTTCCATTTTTTTCGGCGATTTTCAAAGTCCTCTCATTTCTACAAAAATTAAGTTATCGGAATGAATTAAACGCCATTTTCTAAGTTTAATGACAACCTTTAAGTACGAAAAAGAAATTTTGGAATCGGTGGAAAGGAAATCAAGTTATGAGCAGTTGAAATTTCGCTATTTTGATGTTTTTTAAAATGGGGCCAAAATCCAGCGAAAAGTTTTTCATGAAAATTCATGAAAATTTTCATTTTTTGAGAAAACTATTGGTAAATTTGTGTTCAGGGGGGAAAAATACATCGATATAGGGTTTGAAAAAAATTAATAAAAAATTTTTTTTCTTCGCACTTTGGCTAAAATTTCGTCTGTTCACTAAAATAGAGGTAATGTTTTTTCTAGATAAAATTTCGACCTCAACTTGAGCTCATTCTCTTTGGGATCGTTCAAGCTTCAAAATACTGCTTTGTTCATATCATTAGGATAATTTTTCGATTTTTGGCAAATTTTTAAAGTTCGACCATCGATTCAAAATTTTTTTTTAAAGCATACCCCTTCCCATTTTTTTCGGCGACTTTCGAAGTGCTCTCATTTTTACAAAAATTAAGTTATCATAATGAACCAAACGCCATTCTCTAAGTTTAGTAACAGCCTGTAAGTACAAAAAAAAATTTGGAGTAGGTTAAACTGCGGTCAAGTTATGAGCAGTTGAAATTTCGCTATTTGAAGGTTTTCAAAAAATCTACCGACAATGAGCCTAATTTTTTTTGTTCTAATTACATTTCAGAAGCATACTTCCATGTGAAATTTATCGCTGATTTCAAATCACGGAACGTTTTTACGGAAAAAAGTTATCCATGCCTCTTTGCTTCAATCTCCTCTATCCACATAATGAAAAGGGCAACGAGATAGGGAACAGATCTGACGGTCAAATGGACAGAATCCAGCAACCATTTCATCCCCCTCCAGTGGTCCCGCGTTTGTCGTACACGAAGAACGTATTTTCTGCTTCAACTTTCTTCCTCATATACATTATATAGTAGTTCTCTACAGACAGACAGAAGGAAGGAGATGGCATTTCCATTCTCGTCATTCCGTTCTATTCGACCAAAGGACGCAAACAAAAATGCCTCCCCCGCTTGTTTCGCGAAATCCAACGAGCGAGCTCGCGCCCTCCGAAGACCCAATTCCAGGGGGTGGCCTTTCAAGTTTCCAACCATCAGTCAGCAGGTTTCGGAGTCTCTTTTCCCATCGTTTCGGCGTTTCACATCTCCCCCTTCGACACACGAACACATGTGCCCGGCACTATCGTTGACATGAACTCAATACCGTCTCGTCGCACAATCATCCCCCACGGGTAAACCAACCCCCTTTTACAAGCATCCAGTCTCCTCTCCTCATCGTTTCCTTTTCATTATTCCTCCAAGTCCCCTCATACACGCGCTTGTATTCCCGACACCGCAGTCCCAATTCCTCTCGGATGTTGTTGGTGACGCTTTTTCTGCAGAACCAAAAAAACAGTAACGAGAAGCCGATAAGAGGAGGATCTAATCTTCAATTTTCAAAATAACAATCTTCATTTCGACCGTTTCCAGTTCACTCGCTTCCTCTGAGCTTCGCCCCTTCCGTTTGGCTTTTTTTCAACCCCTAGACCTCGATCAACCCTTACTTCGCCGGCGCATCCCGTTTTCTCCCTTTTTCATTCCCATCGGCCGCTGACAACCACGAAGCTTTTTCGTCGGGTTTCCTCTTCGTCCCTGCAAGACTTTGGCACTGCGAGGCTTTTGCCCATCGCTCGAACCATTGAAATGGGCTAAAGTCGAAGGTTGCCGCGAAGGAATGGGGGACAAGCGAGAGATCCGGTAGGTAGTGGCTTGCACCTGTAGTTGGATGCGAAAGGAAACTCGTCTCTCGTTTCTCCAACGTCTACACCGGTAATGGCACTGACGTCTGCCGGAATACGAAAAATCCTATTTCAACGAGGTTTCTCTTCTCTCTCACTCTGTCTCTGCGCCCAGTGATGCAGCAGGATGCATGTATATACGTGTACAGTTCAAATGAAAAGAGGATGTCTGGATTTGTTGGGGAAAGGGAGTGCAAAATGGACACCATAAGAAGATAACGGAGCTAGGGAAAAAAATAATTGTGGAAAGCAGAAGGGACACCACTCCGGAATTTTGTTTTTTCGAAAATTCAAGTCAACGAGAAAAAACGTTGAAAAATAAATTAAATTTTCAATTTTTGTCAACGTTCGGTGGTGTTCATTTTGCCGCCACTTCCCCTTTATATAGATCTATATGGGACATTCCACGCCAAATCGACCACTTTAGAATTTTTTATCTTTTTTTACCCTATCAAAAACATTTTTCAGAATTTTTTCAAATTTTTACACCCAAGATAAAAAGTTATAAATTTTTCAAAAAAATTGGCTTTTTATTTTTCAAAAGGCTATAACTTTTTCAAAATGTGACGTATCGGGACGATTTTTTTTCAAAATTTTTGTTTTTTAATGTACTTTTTGAAAAAAAAATACAAAATTATAAAAACCCATCTTCATCGTTTTTTTTTTAGATTTTCGGAAAAAATCGAAAATTTCTCGATGATTACCATTTTCAATTTTTGTTTTTTATTTTTATTTTTTTCAAATTTGGAAGTCCTCTGAACACCCTCAAAAATTTTCAGAATGGTGTTATGAGAAATAAGGCTAGTTGAAAGAAAGTTTTTTTTTCAATTGGAAAAAAAAATAGAAATCGAAAAAACACCACTCTGAAAAAATTCGAGGAGTTGCAGAAAATGTCAAAGTTTGATATAATAAAAAGAACAAAAAATCAAAAATGGTAATCATCGTGAAATTTTCGATTTTTTCCGAAAATCTGAAAAAAACTATGAAGATGGGGTTTTATAATTTTTTTGTATTTTTTTTTCAAAAAGTACATTAAGAAACAAAAATTTTGAAACAAAAAACGTCCCGATGCGTCAAAATTTTGAAAAAGTTATAGGTATTTGAAAAATGAGAAGCAAATTTTTTTAAAAAATTTATAACTTTTTATCGGCTGGGTGTAAAAATTTGAAAAAATTCTGAAAAATGTTTTCGATAGGGTAAAAAAAAATAAAAAAGTTTCATCCAAATCGAAAAGGGTCGAGTTCTAAAATGGTCGATTTGGCATCGAATGCCCCATATGCAGGAGAACGAGAGGCCTTTCCATTTGAATATCCGACCTCACTTTGCTCTCCGACTCATCCTGTGTGATGGGTGTGTACGTTTTGGTCCTGATGTTGTCGAAGATCCTGCGGAAGTTCCGCTGCCATCGACTTTCGATCGCGAGACCAGTCTCTCTCTCTCTCTCTCTCTCTCTCTCTCTCTCTCTCTCTCTCTCTCTCTCTCCTCTTTTCTCTATATTCCTCTCACCGGAAATGGAGACCCTTTTCGTTCAAAATCAAATTGTGGCTTCTGCGGTCTCCTAGAATCCTTCTGGAAGACACATAAGCTCTCTCAACGTTGAAACTAAGTCGCTTTTGTTCTCAGTCAAACATCGTACGCGTCTCATTCTATATATTCTTGTGCCATTCTTGTCAGCGACCGATGAAAGAATTCGAGCTGCGCGAAGGATCCACTTTTATGAAAATTTCTCGCCGCTGAAGCGATGCAGAATTCAATGTACGAGCAAAAAAAAAAAGAAAGAAGAGAATTGGGAAGGGGAATAGTATCAAAAGAAAAATGTCTGTTCCGTAATCCGCGGATTATGTATTTCTTATGAAAAGTCGAATGAGGATGACGGGATCGAATTCTCGTTCGTGGCGTTTCAGAGTCTCTCGCTGAATCGTATCGCGCCATCAGGTACCGATAATATATCATCGACGTCGTGACTCGCAACGATATTGCGAATAAGATGGAAATATTGTATCGAGAGCAGTGAAAAGGTTGATTGGTGAGCGATATAGAATTGTCGAAAAATCGGTGGAGCAAGAGTCGCGAGTTTTTTTTTCATTTTGAGGATCAATGATCAATGATGTCTAAGATGATCCCCATAGGTAATTTTAAAAAATTACAAAAAAGCTTCGTTTCATGTTGGAAAAGCATTCTTCTCTTAAGAGGATCCTTCGAGACATATTTACGCCCACATATAACCGAAAGGAGAGTTTTCGTGTCACGACTCTCAGGCATTTGGTGAGCGAGACTTCTGAAACGTGGCGAGTCTTTTGCGGGTTGTCTTGACGGCATTTTACCAACCCGAACTCCCCCCCCCCAACCTCCTGCCTCAACCACATCTTCCTAATATCAAGCATCATCGCTCATCCCTTATGGCGAACGTATATAGCATATCCAGTGGCAGCTTACTTAAGCGCACGTTGGCAAAGCCCATCCAGTTCTCCAATTCCTCACCGCTCGTGTGATCTCTCTTCGCATCAACCCTCCGCTCTGCTCACTCCCACCCTTCCCGCATCACCCCCCATTCGCCATGGCGTTACTCTATTTCTTCAATGAAAAAAAAAGTAACCTAAAAAACGAGATACGTTCTTACCCTTAAACCATTTAAAAACGCGGACCCTCGGTTTTTGAAGGACAAATTTTTTCTCAAATCGATTTCATCGATCCCCCCTCTTTTTTTTCTCACCAATCTCTTGTCCAAAGTTTCGATGAGCTATTTGGGTTACGATGGGAAAATGTTTACTCTTGGATTTTCTTGGAAAAGAAAAATCTCGTCGGTTCAAAAGTGCTTCGGGCAATACAATAGCGACATAATAATATCGTAGAGCGGAGTAACGTTACACAGAGTGTGTGCTTTTACCTCGTGCGCATGAATACTATATTTTAGTAGAAATAATGCTGTTCCCTGTATACACCTAACACGGAAGAGAGAAATACGGAACGTGTGGTGTACGAGAGTGGCTTCTTCTCGCTAGCGTTGTCTTCTCCGCGCACCAGAAATATCATACACCCTCGTGTTTTCCTCCGGGCGTCACACATGTATATACTGGGTGTCTCGTTTAAACCCAGACTCCGAAAAAACTCGGTTATTCCCACGGTAACCGGAAAAACGCCGTCTCAGTCAATTAAGTCGATCCGAATGAAGAACACCAAATGGCTTTCTCATCAATTTACGAAAATCAACTTTTATGGAAACTTACATTGGTCAAATCGAAAAACTTTTTCAACAAAAGTTGTACATTTTCTCACGTACAAAACGTTGCCGCTATACTAAATTCATACTGAGAGAAAAAAGTACTGAATTTGAGAACATGAATTTATTTATTAAATGAAGGTATTAATTCGATTATTTATTTGTTGAACCAAGAAAATCACTCTTTATTAAAAAAATATTTTCACGAATCTATTATTCCATTATATTGAACTCTTATTTAATAGTAACAATTAAATGCACGATAAATTTGATTAAATTTGTATTCATTGGATTGATTACATTGATCGCATCATAAACATGAGATTATTTGAATTTAAAAAATGAATTCAATACAAAACTATTTTTTTCAAAAAAATTATTTTCTTGCAATAAAGTCATTATTATTTAACTTTAAAAAATATTTTTATCTAAATAGATTTGATTGAGTTTGTATTCATTAGATCAATTACATTTATCGCATCATAAACATTAGATTCTTTGAATCTAAAATGAGATGATTATTTGAATCTAAAAAACGACTTCAATAAGAAATTATTTTTTTCGAACAAAATGATTTCTTTGCAATAAATTCATCATTATTTTACTTCTAAAAATATTTCTGTAGTATTTTCAATATTTATTAGATATAAAATTGATTGTGATTATTTGAAAAGAAGCTGTAGTAAAATAAAGAACACATTATTTTATTCCAATAGAATATTTGTTTGGAATGATGAAAATTTTATTTCCTTCAAGCAAAGAACTATCATTTCTATATAGTAATACTTTAATAGTATACATAAGTTGTTAAAAATTAAAAAACTGATTAAAAAATGTTCCCTTATATTCGAATCTTCGTAACTCCTAAATTTTTTCAAGTGCATAGTAGGAGTCGATAGCGTCATAGATAGCGTGTTAGGTAATTAGGTAGGATAGGTATGATGTTAGGTAGGGTCAAGGGTTCGAATCTCGGTTGGACAGAGAAATTAGATCGGAGAATTGGCGCAGATTTGTCTTCTTTTTCTATTTATCTCTTTTTGGGGTCACTAAACTATGCATATTAAATTATTTGGCAAGGGCGATATATTTTTTATAAAATGTTTAGCAACAATTAATAAACACGCATTTGATCGAATCAATCATTTTTCCTGTTGATTGGACCAATTAATTTGTTGATTCAACAATTTTTTTTTCTCAGTGCTTCCTGTATTACAAGACGTGCATGTTTTGAATGATAAAATGTGTTCTCGATTCAAACAACATATTACATATAATTGATAACATATTGTTAGATTCAAGTAAATTCGTTTATTGAAACTGAAACTTATGAAAATGACTGAAAAAAATGAACCAAGTAAATATATAAGGGAACCAATCTAATATGTTTTGGCAAATAATGAAAAAAAATGATTTTTTGCCTTCAAAACTTTATTTCATTGGTTCTAGTAATTTTTTCTCTCAGTGCAGATTTCCATTTTTTTTTAAATTTGACCTTGATATGACCTTGAAAACGTCCACTCATCGAAAAAGTACGATAGCCACTTGATTATTCGTTCAAATCGACTCGACGCGCGTTTCAGCGTTTTTCGATTTATCCCATGAATAAGGAGTTATCGTCGGTGTCAACCAAGTCAAATGGAACACCCGGTGTGTGCGTGTACACTTTTTGCCGCAGACACCGTTTTGCCTATCTTTCTCGAGAGACCCATACGCGTATATATGAACGAATGAGAAAGATAGAGGCACATATCTTCCCCGAGGGGGATCCACGGCGAACCGAGTCACCCGACCACCCACCCCTTCCGGGTGAAACAACCCTCCGAGTGGCATCCTCGCACGGTCACACACGCCCCTCATACCATCCATGTACGTTTCTCCATTTTTTTCCTTCTTCTTTCCTCCGCCTCATAGAAATATATATACCTATATACAGATGGCACATCCATGACTGTAGCAAGGCAGAGGGTTACGGAAGAGAGATACGAGAAAGAATCCATAAAGCACCCTCCGGTATGTATCATCAGCCACCTCCGGGATATCGACTCCCTTTTTTTTCCTCTGTCTTGCTCTTTGCGCCAAGGAGATACACGCTTGACGGTGATGGGCTTTGCTCGACGATTGCCATGGTGAGGAAGGAAAAAAGCGACAGAGGGACGAAGACGTAAGAAAGAGAGAGAGAAAAACAGAACCCGAATCCATACGTGAGGTTGATCGATATTTCGCAATCGCCAACCAGTAACGCGCATTCCTCCTTTGCTTCTCCGTGACGTTGTGTATTCGCCAGAGAGGGAGACAAGGGGTGCGAAAAAAAAACGACGTCGAGGAGCATTCCGCTCCAAGGATCCCGATAATTGTCACCCTCGGAGGAGAGACAAGGAGACACGCGTCTCCTGCGACAACCCCCGATGGAAAAAATGTTGCCCTTGTTCCTGAACACCAAAACACGTCCGCCATCTTGATTTTCTTGATTTTACTTTCATCCCTGAGTTGACGGATTTTCGGCGATTTCACTCGTCACAGTCTCCGCTTCGTTCTCAACTGAAATGGGGAAGCGTCTTGTGGAAGTTTCAGGACAGAACCGGAAGGACGCTCTTCATTTTATTACGTCCCTGCTGAGAAGGTAAAAGGCAAAAGGTCGCGGATCGCTGCAGCCTACGGAGCAAGGGGGTGGTTTTTGCGGGGGCGTCGAAAAAAGGGGTGGAATAGACGCCAGTGGACCCAATTTCCCATACTCACTCACGCGTGATGCAAAAATCGCGTTGTGCGACAGAGACGCGGATGAAAGAACGAAGATAGCCCGGGTTTACGACGGAGGGTTGAAGAACGGGGATGAAAGGGGGTGGATCGAGACTGCGCTGGATGGCAGAGCAAGAGACCAGAAACGACGCGCACGAGAATGGCGGCAAAGAGAGCCGAAGAGGCGGAGGGGACTCTTCCACATATGAAATTCCAGCAACGTATCGTGCCTCGTATGCCGTTCTTTTCCCCGCGCTCAGGGGAACCCCCGCTCGTGACTCGCTGCCAACCACCCTCGTTCTACTCGTTGGATTCCCAATGTCGCTCCCTCCCCTGTGGAACAGAGGCGTGCAATGCCTTTCTCTCTCCCCCCCCCCCCGTGTGTTACCTTTTCTTATTACTTTTTTCCCTTTTTTTGTCACCACCACCCTTCGGCACCCCCCAAAACCACCCCCTTTTCACCATCCTCTCCCACCTTTATTTTATACTATTTCGTATTCAACGCGTTGGATATTTCGCGCATATATTTGGAGAACGCGCCCCGTATGCCGCTGCTCGACTATTACATTAACCCCCTCGAGTCACCCCTTTTTACCCCTCGTTTCAACCCAGAATTTCGCAGCCTCGCGAAGAGTTTTCTTCCGGGAAAAAAATTCAAATTATCAATTACAGCGGGGAAGGCTTTGTCAAAATTTGTAAGGAAGAGCGGCTAAAAATTTTTAAACCTCTTTAAGTCACAAATCACAGAAAGATGAATTTAGATTGAAATTTCATTGTTGCAATTGTTATGTGGTGTTATTTCAGAAATAATAATTTGTTATAAGATATTTTGGTATAAAGTTGTTTTGAGTAATGGATTTTTTTTCGTTGAAATTTTGAGAAGCCACCCTTACAATTTGTTTTGGTGAAATTATTTCTTAATATTTCAGTATAACTGCAAATTTTTGATAAATTTCCATTTTGTTTTGATTATTTTTCATCTAAATGAAAAATATAGCACAAAGAATCGAAACTGCCTCGTACGAAACCACCGAAATCCTTTTCGCCCTCTTTATAATGCAACTCTGAAAGCCCCCGTCACTGCGGGGGTTAGTTGTGGGAGGTGGAAAGGTCGAGTGGAAAAAGAAACGGGCGAGAAATCAAGTATGAAGTAGATTTGCATGCGAGTTGACTAAGCTCGGGCTGAATATCTTTCGTTTCAACATCTTATATACATATATGAGGTATTCCCGCTCAACGGGACCCCCTTTTAGGCCGACCTCTTTCGATTTTCTTGGAACTCAAGTATGTTTTAGTGTTGCCTGAAAGTATATTATACACTAATTCTCAGATCTCTAACTATAATACTCTTTGGACCATACCAAAAGTTATATTTCAAACTTTTTGCGTATTCAGCGCTTCGGCGCTTTGGCACGGCGCGATATAAAATCGAAAAAATTCTTTGACAATAGCTTTCGATCGGAAATTTCTTGCGCTTTTCGAAAAACATATCAGCGATTCCGAAAAAGAACGAATTCATTTGAATTTCGGCCGAAAACTGAAAAAATTGATTTACAAAAAAAAAGAGCATAGTTTAATTCGGCGGAACAATTTTGTTCATGTTTTGTATATATCTGAGAAGTCACGATATAGATTTCAAGTTGGAACTCACATCCGTTTACTAATGCCAAGTCTTTTAGTAGGATAAAAATTCTTAAATATCGTGTTTTTCGTATTCAACAGTTCCCTGATGGTATTATATAGCGTTTTTTACACGAATTTTGAATTTGGTAAATTTATTCAATTAATTAAGTTAAATTTATTAAATAATCAAATTTATTCAATTCATTAAATTAAATTTATTAAATTTTGAATTTAATAAATTTATAAAATTCTTAATTCGTTGAAAAAAACTATATAATATATCAGAGAAATGTTGAATACGAAAAACACAATATTTAAAAAACTTTATCCTACCAAAAGACTTAGCATTAGTAAACGGATGCGAGTTCCAACTTGAAATTTATATCGTGACTTCTCTAAATTATGCTCTTTTTTTGTAAATCAATTTTTTCGGTTTTTAGCCGAAATTCAAATGAATTCGTTTTTTTCGGAATTGCTGATATTTTTTTCGAAAAGCGCAGCAAATTTCCGATCGAAAGCTATTGTTAAAGAATTTTTTCGATTTTATTTCGCGCCGTGCCAAAGCTCCGAAGCGCTGAATACGCAAAAAGTTTGAAATATAACTTTTGGTGTATTCCAAAGAGTATTATAGTAAGAGATCTGAAAATTGGTGTACAATATACTATCAGGCAACTCTAAAACATACTTGAGTTTCAAGAAAATCGAAAGAGGTCGGCCTAAAAGGGGGTCCCGTTGAGCGGGAATACCTCATATAGATGTGAGTGCAGCGGAATAAAGAGTGCAGAAAATACACGCGAGTATTTCATAGCGGGATATGACGGAATAAGAGTAGAGTATAAGATGATGTGGACCTGAAATGCCATATATATATATGCAGCCCCGATATTGTCACCGGCGTCTGTTTTCAACGAGATTCCCATTAGGAACGCGCGCCAGAAACAACAAAAACAACCCTTATGGAGTACAGCTATTTCAGAATGGCCAAAAGTGGGCAAAAAATTGAAAATTTCATTCAACTCGGTTGGTTCTCGTTTCCAAATCATGCAAAACTCCTTTAACCCACTTTTGTTTTGGGGTAACCACGCTAAAAGTTACTGAAAAATCGATTTCAAAGTTAGCGTTAACCACTGTACGAAGAGATCAATTTTTTTCAGAGAAAAAATGAAAAGAAAAATAAGGAGACGATGATGGAACGAAACTAAGTGGCGTATCCACGATACGAAGACTCTAATAATAACATAAACATTCACAAAGAAAAACACCGGCGAATGAGAGTGGATGGGATAAAGAGGGAGTCTGCTCAGTTTTTGTGGCTCTTCTTTCCCCGTTCTTGAATCCATGACGTTCGAGCTTTTTCTTCTTGAGAGAAGAAACAGATAGAGACAGAGAGAGACCGAGAGACAGAGAGAGACGTAGGATGGGAAGAGTGCAAGGGGGTGGAATTTTGCTTCGGCAACGTTGGTATGATATGCAAAAATATGTGATAAGAAACGGTTGAAAAGTATGCAAGCCACTCGTGCGCCATAATATTGGCTGTTTTTCCATATAACCAAGTACACACTCGCGCACACACTTTTTTATGTGTATGTCTGTATCACGTCGTTGTCTTCGTCGTTCATTCGGTCATGCTACAAGCGCGGGGATGCCACATATTGAAATTTTTCTGTGTGCTCGTGGACGTCGCGCGTACGAGCGCAAAAAGCTCGTACTCCGCGTCGAATATCGAAGCTCCGGGGATCCCAAGAGGCCAGAATGTGTCGAGGAAAAGTGCGAGGAGAGTGGGCTTCGGAAAGGGGAGGGGGGGGGAGCGCGTGCGAAGATAAAAAGAATCGGGCTCGGCGTCGCATGGCAAAATGGAGAAAAGCTCGACGGAGCTTTTTCTCTCTCACGCTGCCGGAAAAAACGCAAGCGCCACGCCGAGTATAGGATGACAAGAATTTTCATATCTCGATTATTCCGCATCTTCGTCGAACCTCCCTCTTGCCACCCCTGAACAAGAAGCTGAAAGGGAGCTTTTCCGACGCAAATTCCAAAAAGAAATCTGAGAACAAAACCTTCGGCAAATTCGACAATTTTTTGCAAAAAACCTTTCGTTCCATTTTCCCTGTTTTTCCGGAACAAGGATGGTTTTTGTTTCCGGTAAATGGCGTGAAAAATTGGGGGTTGCGGGAGGGAAATCGCAACCCTTCTTCACCGCGCGACATTGAAATTCTCAAATATGAGAAAGGTGACGTTAACGACGTCTGTAAGCGCTTTTTCCTCGCTATTACGACAACGTCGGTGGAAATGTTTTCTTTTTACTTTATTTTTTTTTCCTCTTGCGGAAGATCCAACGTGCGAGCGAAATATCGCGAGTAAACTCGCGATGAGAAAGAGAGGCGTTGAAGTGAAATTGTTACGTCAGATATGCTTCTCCATCTGCCACTGACAGCCTTACATTTGTACGAAATTTCGTGAGATTTTTCTCTCTTTTTTTTCACGTTCTCAGCATCAAGATTTGTCATGTGCAGTGCGTAAATCCGGAACTTCTTCAACGTCAACGGCGAAATTGCCGAAAGGATGAAATACGTATCGCATAATTGACTTTTTCATTTGAACATTTTTTTTTATTCTCGTAAAATCCATGGGTCATTCCATGTCAAATCAACCTTTCAATTTCGATGAAATTTGGTCAAATGTTTTCGTTTTTGATAAAACGAAGTTCCACCAAAGGAAAAAAAGATTTAAAAATCTTTTTTCATAAGTTATGCAAGATTCCAAATTTCACAATTTTTTTAATCCTTCAAGTTCATTTTTGAAATATTCCGAAAAAAAAAATTTGAATAATGATAAATTTGGAGAATTTTGAAAAAACAAAAAACACCTTGCTGAAAATTTCAGAATCTCTTAAGACCAGTACAAGGTATTATATTTAAAAAAAATGAACCAAATATTTAATGTTGATCGTGAATTTGCACGATTTTTAAAAATTCAAAATTCTCCAAATTTATCATTTTTCAAAAAAAATTTTCGGAATATTTTTTTTTCGTAGCCACAAGTATACTCTTCAAGACGAACCCAGAACGATTCTTTCGTAACTGAAATAGTTTTCGAGATATTCAATAAATAAACTTGAAAGATTTAAAAACGTGTGAAATTTTGAATCTTGCATAACGTTCGGAAATTTATTTTTTAATTTTTTTCCTTTGGTAGAAGGAAAAAAATCTTCGTTTTATTAAAAACAAAAACTTCTGATTAAATTTCATCGAAATTAAAAGGGGTCGATTACAACTCTTGGTCGTTTTGACATGGAATGACCCATGTAATAATATGTACGTGATATATAATAGTTTTTAATAATGTAATGTATATTAATTTGTTATGGTGTCCATTTTGCCCCCTCCCCCCAATATAATAAAAATATTGAATTCCTTCGATAATGAAGACTTCACGAAAAATTCAGAAAGAAAATTGTTAGAAGCACTTTTTTCCAGCTAATCTGTTTGTCACGATGAAACAAAAAATTCCAGAATGAAAATCCATTTTGCAATGGCATTTTCAAAAAAAAAACTTGAATAGAGCGAAATTACATTTTGCACGAAATAAAAAATATTCAGCTAAACTTCACTATCGTACGACGTATCGTGGATGAACAGATACTGAGGCTCGATTTTCGTTCCGAAACCCTTTTCTCCTCTGGCCTGCATCCCCCCTCCCTTCAGCCCTAAAAAAGGCCCTTACACAATCCGTTCTCTTTGAGCCGCACATACCTGAGCCGGTTTTTCCCATGGGCATTTCTCACCGCGTTATTCCCCCCTCCAAACGAAATTATCGAAGAGAGAAGAGCGACCAATTTCAGGCTCCGAAGTCGAATTACATTTTGCCCCGGAAATTGCGAGATCCTGGCTCGCACTTCCGGGTCGAATGTGTCCGTACGTGAAAAATAAAGAAAAAAAAAAGAAACCTATCAGGGTTGCAATGCATTACTTTTTTTAGTGCATTTGCATTTTCATTAACCATTAACGTTTGATGGTTATTGGAAATAATTTTCATTAACCATTAAAATTTAATGGTTAATGTCATCTATATATTTTTCCATTCCCAAAATGGCAATCAAAATTTTGTCCATTACACATTACATTGCAATAATAATATGAATGCTTTTTATAATTATAATATAGATGCTTTTTAGAATTTAAGGTACCTGAAAATCTAAGTTCTAAGTCAATAAAATGTAATGCAAAATTGCAACTATTTATTCATTTGTATTTTTCCATTCCCAAAATTGCAATCAAAGTTTTGTCTATTACACATTACATTGCAATGGGTAATGGAATTTTTTTCTATAACACACTACATTGTAATGGGCAAGGTTGCAAATAATGCACTACTTTTTTTAATGCAATTGCATTTTCATTAACCATTAAATGTTAATGGTTAATGAAAATAATTTCCATTAACCATTTAATTTTAATATTAAATTTTAATGGTCAATGAAAATAATTTCCATTAACCACTAAATTTTAATGGTCAATGAAAATAATCTCCATTAACCATTAAATATTAATGGTTAATGAAAATAATTTCTATTAACCATTAATTTTTAATGGTTAATGAAAATAATTTGCATTAACCATTAAATTTTAATGGTTAATTAAAATAATTTCCATTAACCATTGACCATTAAATTTAAATGGTTAATGGAAATTAATTTTATTAGCCATTAAAAAAGTTAATGCATTACTTTTTCATTAAAAATTTCGCAACCCTGAAACCTATAAACATCGACAAACATGATAAAGGCTGAAGAGGTGAATAAAAGAGACGAGAAGCTCGGAGAGAATGGAGAATACGTCGATTCTCGCGAAATCATTAAATTGTCCGCGCTTCGCTGATCCATCGACTCACACACGTCGATTTCCCTCGATACTGTCATCCTCGACTGGAGCAAAAAAAAAGCCCACAATTTCTTTCACCTTTCTTGTCAATAAATAAATAAAAAATAAAAAAGAGAAAAACGTCGATGAAAAAAAAAATTGACGCAATGAGGCGGATGAGTATATATTCTGCTTCCTCCACATCCGTTCGTACATTTTCCCTGCAACGGAGTGAAGAAATATTCATAATGTTGTGCAGGGATGCCAGGATGTAGAGAAGAGAGAAAGAGAGGAATGAAAAAAAGGAAGAGCTGCATGAGAAATCATTAAATTGATCACGGCTGAGAGGGTCTTTCGACCTACGGGAAAACCCGAGTCAAGTACACATTTATGTCGAAGCCAAGGGATCGTTTGCGTTTCGCCCTTTTAACTTTTTTGGCCCTGTCGCCCAATTCCGCAAACTTTCCTCTCGTATGGCGACTCCTCGGACCAAATACACATGCAAATACGTGCGCGTATGTTCGAGGATATAATGCACGATGAAAACGACCGGAAACGCGATTTTTCACATACCCAACCCCCATCAACTTTTCCCTTTTTCTTTCAAAGTAATGGCAAATTCACGATATTCATTTTTGTTCTAATTTAAAATATTTTTTTTTCAGTAATTATAACATTGTCGAAGAAATGGGGTAGTTTTCACTTAATCCTTTTTAAAACCTAAATTTCAACTTCAGAAGATCAGAAGGGACGATCATTTATACTTTAAACTATATGATTAAGACCACTTGATTAAAAATTGGAAAAAAAATATTTTTAGTTCCTCAGGGATAGCTCTTGCAAATGAAACCCCTACAAAATATTAATCCAAAAAAATCAGTAACTATTCAGGGTTGCGAAATTTTTAATGAAAAAGTAATGCATTAATCATTACTTTTTTAATGGCAAATGGAAATAATTTTCATGAACCATTAACAATTACTGGTTAATAGAAATTATTTTCACTAACCATTGAAATCTAATGGTTCATGAAATTTATTTCCATTAACCATTAAATGGAAATAATTTACATTAACTATTAACATTTAATGGTTAGTGAAAATAATTTCCATTATCCATCAACACTTAATGTTTAATGAAAATAATTTACATTAACCATTAATCAACCATTAACATTTAATGGTTAATGGAAATTATTTCAATTAATCAATAAGAGTTAATGGTTGTTGAAAGTGTAAATGGTTAAAAAAAAAGTAATGCATTATTTGCAACCCTGTAACTATTGCAGTGTTGAAAAAATGGGGTAATTTTGCGATAATCAATGACTCATTTTCTAGTAAATTCTCAATTTCAGTTTCAAAAATCTCTGAGACCGGAAGAAAAATCTTCCTAGCAAACTTTGAACTATATTTTTGAGCCCGGCAACTGTGAAATTTCGTCAAATCGCGGAGAAAGATGCTGCAATAATTATTCTCGTATCGATCGATAGAAAAAAATATTTCTAAAATATTCTCCACTGTCAATCGATAATCCTATACGGTTGTTATTTATCCTTCTTCTCGTTCTATCCTTTCGAACCTCCCTTCGGAGTCTTCGGGGTCGAGGAGAGGGGGCAATCTGGCGGAGAGCACAAAAAATTGAGGGAGAAGAAGGGAGGGAAAGGGAAGAGAAAAAAAACGGTGCGACGCACTCGTATGCAAATTGGCCCATATTGTCGTGAGTTTCTGCGGGACATCGAGGACCAGGTACCTACCCCATCGCTGGGCCGCGTTTCACATTGCCTTTCTCTGTACATAAATATATTTGATCACACATGTTCAAGCTTTTAAGCATGTTTGTGCGTGTGTTCACATCGAGGGACCGGATTCGTTTATCCAGAAAGAGAGAGAGAGAGAGAGAGAAATACGGAGAGTGACGCTCTTCTGTTCCTTTCTCTTCCTCCAGTTTTTTTATTTTTCATCCCTCGCTCGGTTGATGCTTGTTATACCTATAAAATAGTTCTGTCCCCGCTACCTGTGAGAGAGAATGACAAGTCGATAGACCACGAACGGGAAGAGTCGAAACGATTCAGTCGATGCAAATTTTCTTGACGAGTCTCTCTCGCTCTCCTTTTCTCTCTCTCTCTCTCTCGTCCAAGCGCGGGGACCGTGCAGCGAGGAGGGGGCATTATACAAAGCCGAAAGCTCAGCCGGCTTTGCGATAGCTATTTTTTTTTTTTCAGTGTATGCGAGACCGTACGAAAGGCTGATTTGCATAAGTGTTCCGGCAGCTGCCGCATAGAAAAGACCCCGCGAAACGCGCACTTCCGACATCCGATTAATGCGCGCGCAGATCTTCTCTTCTGGACCTCTGAAAATTCTTCTCACACGATCTTGAAGATATTTCTAAGTTTGGACGAATTTGTATGATCGAGGAGCAGAGCTATGAAAATAGTAATGTAAAAGTAATGAATTACCCATTATTTTAAAAAATGTGTATTGGACAAGTTTTCCATTACACATTACAAAAGTAATGTGTGATGCATGCATGTCCCATTACAAATAAAAAAAGTAATGTGTAATGGATGCGTGCTCCATTACAAATAAAAAAAATAATGTGTAATGGAAGCGTGCTCCATTACAATTTAAAAAAGTAATGTGTAATGGATGCGTGCTCCATTACAATTACAAAAAGTAATGTGTAATGGATGCGTGTTCCATTACAAATAAAAAAAGTAATGTGTAATGCATGCATGTCCCATTACAAATAAAAAAAGTAATGTGTAATGGATGCGTGCTCCATTACAAATAAAAAAAATAATGTGTAATGGAAGCGTGCTCCATTACAATTTAAAAAAGTAATGTGTAATGGATGCGTGCTCCATTACAATTACAAAAAGTAATGTGTAATGAATGCATGTACCATTACAAATACAAAAAGTAATGTGTAATGGATGCGTGTTCCATTACAAATAAAAAAAAGTAATGTGTAATGTATGCATGTTCCATTACAAATTACAATGTTTAAAAAAATTAATTTGCAGTGAAGAATATTCCATTACTTTTTTTATTTGTAATGGGACATGCATCCATTACACATTACTTTTTTATTTGTAATGGCACATGCATCCATTACACATTACTTTTTGTATTTGTAATGGGACGTTCATCCATTACACATTACTTTTTTTATTTGTAATGAGACATGTATCCATTACACATTAATGTTCGTGTTTGTAATGGTACATACATCCATTACACAATACTTTATTTTATTTGTAATGGAACATGCATCCATTACACATTACTTTTGTATTTTGTAATGGAACACTTATCCATTTCACATTATGCAGTGTAATGGGTAAAAATACAGTAATGCATTACCAAAGTAATGCATTATTTGTTACTCTGTCGAGGAGAGGCCAAGAAACGTGGGCCCATCGAGGAGAGTTTAGAAGCGATTGAATTGAATTAAATTAAATTTGATTTAATGATTAAATACGTGGACGATTTTTAAGGGACTTTACTTGATAATTCGAACGTTCAACTGAACAAAAAATCGATTTGAATAAATTTTTTGTTAGTTTATTTATTTATAATGATATATTTTATTATATATATTATATTGTGTATTATATTGCATATTATATTTATGTATAACCATATATTTTACTGAATAAAATTTTATTCGTTGTGAATAAATTTATTTAATCTAAAAAAATTGTTTTCCAAGTACCACCGTAATTTTTTTCAAAATTTTTCATCGAAATCGTGCATTTGGAGATTTGTACAATCGAACGTTCGGAAATTCGAAAATATTTTTCTCATGGGGATAAAATGGTTGAACGAGGATTTTTTTTTAACACTGTCCTTACCTTAAGCTAGAATCTAGCTCAAAGTAGAATACTCCAAGAGCATCTGTCCGGGGAGATTCGGTCTTGGGGAGAATTTCTTTTTCCTTCCAAAGAATCACATGTCTTTTCACTATTCAAAAATATCGATTAATAAATAATCTTTAATGGATATTATTATCGAATTACTTTTTTACTTGGATATCATTGCAAATAGATATTCGTGTATCAGGTTCATTTTCTACTTAACTTTTTTATCGACATTTTTTTTACTTCATATTTAAGACCGCAACCCTTATTTCAATGACGAATCGTCAAAACGTAAAGAAACGAATACTTTTTTCAATAAATTCTCAATTTTGCGTTTCTTACAATCCGGTCCTTTCTAGTTGAACAAAAATAAAACGTGAAATGAAAAATGAAAAAAATGAAATAAACGTGTCATCCTTTAATCCAACCTTCTTTCATGCATCCTGAATTCTTTCCCTCCGTTAAATAATTATTATCTCAAAAAATGTGAAATTTGATCGGCAATTTCGGGTATCATGATTCTCTCATTCCAAGTACCGATCAAGCCCATCGGACCAAGGGGACTCCCTCCCT
Source organism: Alloplasta piceator (assembly GCA_946863875.1). NCBI lineage: Eukaryota > Metazoa > Arthropoda > Insecta > Hymenoptera > Ichneumonidae > Alloplasta > Alloplasta piceator. The sequence goes on from OX333073.1 coordinate 1,067,737, forward strand.
TCCCCGGAGCATGGACAGTGCAACAATGGCGGCCTAAACATGACAGGCGTCAGGACGCCATGACGCAAAAGTACGAATGTTAGCGTTCGAACGAAAATCAAGTCGATTCGATCGCGCAACTGTCGTTATCCATATAGGTGAGTGAAAAAGGGAATACTTCCCTCCTCGTCCTATTTGGCTGTCGCCAACCCTCTGCGTCCCTCGGCGGATACAGCGTGGAAGGTCGACGACAACAGGAGGACAAGGGTGGTTTCGCGGGTGAGCCAAAAAAAACGGGGAGGAATAAGATATGGAAATTTTCAATTCGGGCAAAATTCAAGAATTTAACCCTCAACCCCTGGGTTTCCCCGCACCACGTTCCTCCCTCACGCGTGTGCGACCTACACACACACATATATATATATATATATATATATATATATATATATATATATATATATATATTTAGAGGGTGCAGGAAATACCTATTCCGCGAGGAAGAGCGAAAAATAGGGAGGCAAAACGCGCGGTTTTCGGGAATAGGTGATGCAAAGGGAAGAAGAAGAAAAAACGACAAAAATAAGGGATGCGAACGCCGCGGGAGCAAAGAAGGAGAGACCCACGAGAGGGTTGAAAAGCGATGGGTGCGCGGGTGACGGAGAAGCGGGTGGATTCGAAGAGAGGGTGTGTGTGTGTGTGTTCGTGTGTGTGTGTGTGACGTGTGTGGCGGCCATTACGCTGTGCCAGGAGGGTAGTTGCCAAGCAACCGTCTTTCAACCCCCCCCCCCCAACCCCCAGCCACATACTCGCACCATTTCACCCCCTATCTCTCTCTCTCGCTCTATCTTGCAACCCCCAAAAACTCACTGGTTCTCTCACTCCACGTTATCCATATGTATATTTCGCTAGCTTATATGTGATCTTGTGCATTCGTGCTGTAACGACGCGTACTACTCGAACCAGCGAGCCTCCTTCCTCTTTACGTTTTCCACCTCACTCTCACGTCCGATCACTTTATTTTGTATACATATATATATATATATGAGAGAAGGGTGGGTAAAATGGACACTGGAGGCAAAATGGACAACATCCAAAATTGTACACTGAGAAAAAAAATGGTGGAATGAACTAAATTGGAAGTCAAATATGAGTTTGAACGTATTTGACTTCCAATTTAGTTCATTCCACTATTTTTTTTCTCAGTGTAGAGAAAAATGAATTCATTTTTCTCTATATATATAATTTTTTTATTTTCCAATTTAAAAAAAAATAAGAAAATTGGAAAATAAAAAAATTATCATTATAATTAGAGTTGATATGCCTAAATAAACTCACCTAAGGAAAATTATATCTAGATTTGATATTTTCATGACAATTTTCTTTAGAGTTGGAAAAATTGTTCAAAAATTGTCATTCTTAGCGCATTAAAAAATTTAAAAAATTGGGCAATGAGTGAATTATTATTATAAATGGCGTAAACCTAAATAAACTCACTCATGCAAACCTGATCTGCATTTGATATTTTCATAACAGTTTCCTATGAAATGTTGGAAAAATTAAACAAAAATTGTCATTCGCAGCACATTAAAGATTAAAAAATACAAAAATTCAAAAAATTTGAAAATGAAGGGATTATTATTATAATTGGCGTTAATATACCTAAATAGACTTACCCACTCAAAATCCGACCTAGATTTGATATTTTCATGACAATTGCCTATGAAGAGTTGGAGAAATTAAAAAAAATTGTCATTTTCAGCGCATTAAAAAATATAAAAATTAGAAAAATTAGAAAATGAAGAAGGTATCATTATAAGTAGCTTTAAAATACCTTAATAGATTCACCCAAGGAAAATCTGATCTAGATTTTTTATATATTCATAACAATTTCCCATGAAAAAATGGAAAAATTTGTTAAAATTGTCATTTTTATCGCATTGAAAAATTAAAAAATTTTACAATGAGGGAATTATCATTATGATTGGGGTTAATATATCTAAATTGACTTACCGATGCAAAATCCGATCGAGATTTTGATATTTTCATGACAATTAAAATTAAATTCAGTCGTTAAATTGAATCACTGAGAAAAATTTTTTGTTGAAAATGCAAAAATTTGTTTGACTCAACCAAATATTTGTTTCCGGACGTTCAACGAAATCATTTTGGTAATTCAAAAAAGATACAGTGGGAATTTTAGTTAAATCGGTTAAATCGTTGCTTGAATGGGCAAAGTTTCAGTTCAATCAAATAAATATCTTTGTACCAAATAAATTGTGCGATTGAAAATACGAATTATTTTTTTGTTGCAGCTAACAAAATATACTAGAAATCAACAAAATATTTCTGTACAGCAACACAGTAACGTGTAAATTGGACTAAACTGTATCTGGAAATTGACCAAATAATTTCGTTCACCTCATATCTTATGGTTAACCAAATCCATTTGTTGAATTAATTATAGTTTCATTATTTCAAACAAATTAATATCGAATCAACTAAATTTTTTTCAACTAAATGAACTTAGTTGTTTTAACTGAACTTTTTTCTCAGTGATTTCGCCAAAAATTTGCAAAAATACGCCAAGCAGCAGATATTGAGGTGACGTGAGAAACAAAGGAAATCGTTTTTTTTCAACGTTCACTTGAATTTTCGAAAAAAGCAGAATTTGTAGATGGCGTCCATTCTGCCCCACCTCCTCACCATCCCCCATGCGAATATAAGTGTATATCCAGGAAAAAAAAGGCAAGAGAGAGATATAGAGAGAAAAGCTATTCACGTGGGAGAGCATATACATAGCGCACCAGGAGCCAGAGCACAAGATCCTATTCGCGACGTTTGCCAACAGTGACTCGACTCCGAAATTCCCTTCCATATACGTAGCCCAGAGCCAAGGTATACACGAATACTCGGATATGTAGAAATCTGCCGAGGTAAAAGAAGGCCGAGGAAGAGAGAGAAAAAGAGAGAACGGGGGTTGGAATGAGCAGCGCGATGGAGGGATGAACGCCGAACTGAAGATCAAGAACCAGAACGCAACCCGAGCTGCATATAGATTATTTTTCTTTTTTCCCTCCCCTGAGTGGAAATATATTAAGGATTCACGAGGAATATATGACACTATATTGCAATAGTTGCATTTTTATATGTGTGACGTATGTCGGCTCTCAATATATATATATATATATATATATTTATATGGGGCATTCCGCGCCAAATCGACCACTTTAGAACCCGACCCTTTTCGATTGGGCTGAAACTTTTTTATCTCTTTTTACCCTATCAAAAACATTTTTCAGAATTTTTTCAAATTGTTACACCCAGCCGATAAAAAGTTATAAATTTTACAAAAAAATTGGCTTTTTATTTTTCAAATAGCTATAACTTTTTCAAAATTTGACGTATCGGGACGATTTTTTTTTCAATATTTTTGTTTTTCAATGTACTTTTCGAAAAAAATATAAAAACCCGTCTTCATTGTTTTTTTTTTCAGATTTTCGGAAAAAATCGAAAATTTCCCGATGATTACCATTTTTTTTTTTTTTTTTTTTTTTTTATTACATCAAACTTTGACATTTTCTGCAAATCGTCAAATTTTTTCAGAGTGGTGTTTTTTCGATTTCCATTTTTTTTTCCTGATTTTTTTATTTCTATGTTTTTTTCGATTAAAAAAAAAATTTCAACTAGCCTTATTTCTGATAACACCATTCTGTAAATTTTTTTACGGTGTTCAGAGGACTTCCAAACATGAAAAAAAAAATAAAAACAAAAATTAAAAGTAGTAATCTTCGAGAAATTTTCGATTTTTTCCAAAAATCTAAAAAAAAACCATGAAGATGCGTTTCAATAATTTTTTTATATTTTTTTCGAAAACAACATTCAAAAACAGTTTTCGAAAAAAAATATAAAAAAATCGTTGAAACGCATCTTCATCGTTTTTTTTAAAGATTTTTGGAACAAATCGAAAATTTCTCGATGATTACGGTTCAAATTTTTTTTTTTTCAAGTTTGGAAGTCCTCTGAACACCCTCAAAAATTTGCAGAATGGTGTTATGAGAAATAAGGCTAGCTGAAAGAAAGTTTTGTTTTTTAATTATAAAAAAAAAAATAGAAATCGAAAAAACACCACTCTGAAAAAATTCGAGGATTTGCAAAAAATGTCAAAGCTTGATATAATAAAAAGAAAGAAAAAATGGTAATCATCGAGAAATTTTCGATTTTTTCCGAAAATCTGAAAAAAAAAACGATGAAGATGGGTTTTTATAATTTTTTTGTATTTTTTTCAAAAGGTACATTAAAAAACAAAAATTTTGAAAAAAAATCGTCCCGATACGTCAAATTTTGAAAAAGTTATAGCTATTTGAAAAATGAAAAGCAAATTTTTTTGAAAAATTTATAACTTTTTATCGGCTGGGTGTAAAAATTTGAAAAAATTCTGAAAAATGTTTTCGATAGGGTAAAAAAAAATAAAAAAGTTTCAGCCCAATCGAAAAGGGTCGAGTTCTAAAGTGGTCGATTTGGCGTGGAATGCCCCATATATATGTATTCGAATCTAGGAGCATCGTGATTGTTAACTCGCTCGCTCGTGAGGGGTTGGCGCGAGGGATGCTGAAGTCTGGAAATTCAATTTTTATTCACGCACATTCAGAGCCCCGGAGATGTTCCTTTCCCTCCCCCTCTCTCTCTCTCTCTCTCTCTCACTTGGTCTGGAGTACGCGGGCTCAGCAAAAAAAGAAAAACCACCCCCTGGTGGTACCAACGGCTGCGGCTATGTGGAAGCTACGGGAAGATATAAAATATTATAAGATTTTGAGAGCGAGGGCTCAAACGTATTACGGCCTCTTTGGTGCATCGAACTTGGAGAGAGAGAGGGTGAAAAAAGATGGTTGAGTGAGGGATGAACATTGTTCACTCCGTCCGAGCGGCGAGCTTAAACTTTCTTCCCGATTTTCCTTCTTATCGCGATGACGGGGAAACATCAAGGAGCTCAAGCCTCCACCGAGCATTTAATTACCAAACCACCCTCAGAGCTGCTTCGGATTCGCGAGCATATTCTTTCAAACCCAGTCTTACAATAACGCGGTTTCGAAGATATTACACCGCCCCCCCCCCCCAACCCCGATCGTTCCACTCTACAAATATTCCAGAAAGGAGCTTGGATAAAGTTTTCCAAAATTCCAAAGTTTTGGCAGCCTGGACCCACTTTTGGGAATGGAGAATATTCTAGCGAAGAGACCTTGGAGCTTTGGTCAAAGTTGGACAAACGTTTCTAAAAACCGAAATTTCAAGGACCAACTTCGATTCCTTTTAGCCGGAAGGGGAATTTTTGAAAAAATTGGTGAATTTGATGAATCGGATGACACGATATTCATCCCAGAATTTTGGGAGAGCCACCCCTATCGCTCCATTTTAATTTCCCCACTTCGACCCGAAGAAAAATGTTGGCCATCAAGTTCGGAGATACAGATTCATCATTCCCAGAAGCACAAAAAAACCAGGACTCAAGAATCAGAGGATGAAAATGTTGCAATAAAATCGTCGGAGAGTCAAAAAGGCGGAATTTTAAGGGGGAGAATACAGAGGGCTGACAATCCTACTCTCAAGTGCGATTTCTAATGCGAATCAAACGGTTTATTTGGCATTGAGTGTTTTAAATTGAGTGTAACCGTTCGATTGTTGACTGCGCTAACACGCAAACTCGAACACGGATTTACAATCGAGAGACAGAGACGGAAGATTATGCTGGGACAGAGGGATGAAACGATGAGGAATTGAGGGGGTTGCTTGCAATGTAACTTCAGAGAGACAGAGAGAGAGAGAGAGAGGGACTCGTATTATCGATGATGCTTCGATAAACATCCGAGTATTGTGCAATCAACCGCCTATTTGGTGTGTCATTGTAAGATGCGACACGGGACGATGCACGATGTAATACGTGTTACAGCGGAACTTTTACTCACGCATCCTCCTCTATTCCACACAAGCAAAAGAGCGTGCGTCTGTGTGCGAGAAAAATCTCCCTCATTGTTGAAATTCGGTCCCTTTCACGGGGCTCAGTCCCATCCTGGATCTATTTTTTATGGGGTCTCCTTTTTTCATCCCCCAAATGCGACGCATACCTGCGACGGGCTTGTGCTACCTGTGCTCAACCCTTTGCTCGCCTATCTATCCACTTTCTGTATAGATAACTCTACCGCTTTTTTTCGATCACCGCCACAAAGTGAGCAGCTTTTGGGGATGAAATCGAGAACGAGACACTAGGGAATTCGATTGGTTCTCCCGATTTGTAAATCAGGTGCTGGACATAGAAAAATATAGGGGAACCCGGAGCAAAACGGGCACTTAAGGAATCAAGCGGTTTTCATCGGGAAGCACATGGTCTTTCAACTATTTTCAAGTCCCAAAACTGAAACCCGATGCTAGTTTTCCGAATTAAAAAAAAAAAAAATCCGGGGCAAAACGGGCACGCCATCTCGGATGCCGAAAAATCGATACTCGACGATTCTCGATAGTACAGGTGTTCTGATCCACTGTGCCAGAATGAAATATTAACTCGACAAGATGAACGAAGAAATTAAGCCAAAAGATCGTCCCTCGGATGGAATAAGACAAAAACCAAGGCGAATCTTCAGATCCACTTGCTCCAATTTTTTTCATGTGGAAAATAGACCACGATGTCACTTTGATGGTGAACAAATCACCTTATTCTTACATATTCGTCTACTTATGAATCATAACATTCATTTCCCATCCTTTTTTTTTTTGAATTTTGTTAAAAAAAAATTTCGGGGCAAAACGGGCACGCCCTCTCAGAGGCGGTAAAAATTTATAATCAATGATTCTGACTTATCAAAGATACGTACACCATAATTTTATTGTTCCGTAATTTTATCGGTGGCGTTGGGAACGATCGAATAAGTTACCAATGCAATTTTTGTAAAATATAAATAAAATAATCATTAATTACAATTTGTACATTGATTTTTACTTTCAGTCTTCGAAACTGTAAGTTTAAAAAAAAAAAATTGTTTTTGAATTTTACAATTTTTTAGTTTCGGAGCGTGCCCGTTTTGCCCCGGGTGCCCGTTTTGCCCCGTGTTCCCCTACTTGAAATGATTTTTTTCGATTTATTTAAATGCGGGTCTGATAGTAGTTTTTTAAATAAATGAAGTTGAGTAGATGAATGAAAATAATAAAATTAGTTAAATTTTTTTAATTTATAACATTTGTAAAGTAAATACGAGAGATTGGAAATTAAAAAATGTGGAAAAAAAATAAATGAAATAAGTAAAATTAATCGAATAAATTTATTTAAACTAAATTATTTCTCTCGAAAAGTTGACACAGTAATTAGATATGCGAATTAATCACGTTCCAAAATAATAAAGTCAAGTTTGCATTAATGTTGGAATTTCAAAATAGATTTATATGATTTAGATTTATATTTTTTTTGTTTATTTGAATATGGGCCTGATATTCTTTTTTAATTAAATGAAATTAATAAAATTAATAAAATTCATTTGAAAAAAAAATTAAACAAATTTTTAAAAAATTTAATGAAATAAATGAAATAAGATAAATAAAATAATAATTAAAATGAGTAAAATAAATTTATTTAAGGTAACTAAATTATTTCTCTTGAAAAGTTAGCACCCCAATTAAATATGCGAATTAATCACACACCAAAATAATTAAATGAAGTCAGGGTTGCTAATAATGTATTACTTTTTTTTATGCATTTGCATTTTCATTAACCATTAACATTTAATGGTTATTGGAAATAACTTTCATTAACCATTAAGATTTAATGCTGAATGGAAATTATTTTCATTAACTATTAACCATTAAATTATTTTTAAGTCCCAAGTTAATAAAATGTAATGCAAAATTGTAATAATTTATATTCATCTATATTTTTCCATTCCCAAAATTGCAATCAAAGTTTTGCCCATTACACATTACATTGCAAAGGGTAATGGAAATTTTTTCTATTACACACTACTGTAATGGGCAGGGTTGCAAATAATGCATTCCTTTTTCTAATGCAATTGCATTTTCATTAACCATTAATCATTAAATTTTAATAGTTAATGAAACTAATTTCCATTAACCATTAAATTTTAATGGTCAATTGAAATAATTTTAATGCCGAATGGAAATTAATTTCATTAGCCATTAAAAAAGTAATGGTAAATGCATTACTTTTTCATTAAAAATTTCGCAACCGTGAATGAAATTTAGATTAATATTGGAATTTTAAAACAGATTGTTTGAAAATAGATTTATATGATTCAAATAAATTTTTTCGTTTACCTGAAGATGGGCCTGATACTCTCTTTTTAAAATAAATGAGATAAATAAAATTGATAAAATAAATGGGAGAATCAGGGCTGAATTAATATTGGAATTTTTTATTCCATACTTTAGAAGTTATATCCCGAGTGAAAGTAAAATTTGTCATTTTTCCTCTATAATGTTTTTTTCCTCAAGAACCTGTGCCAGTGGATCACTCTCTTTAAATTGACGCACAATCGATCAGGGCGACAGGTTCTCATTACACAAACCTTCGTCCGCGTAACCGTGCTGGTCCTTGACCCAGATCACGAGGTATTTCTTTTTTCCCCTCCATTTCCGCGTGTGAACTCAAAAGGAGGCGAAAACACGCGAGGATAAATCTGACCTGCCCGAAGGGATGGAAAAAAATGAGCTCCAGGTAGAGATGGGTCTCTGTTTGTGTGTGTACAAGTTGCTGGGCTTCGCTCCGGATGCTGGGCCTCGCTCGTATGTCGTGCCCCTTTTTTGGGCCCAGGATCATAAATACACGAGGGTGACACTGCGTTGACCCGCGGGACTACCTGCAGCCGCAGAGTATGGTACATGTTTTTTATTTCCCTGCCTTCTGCTCGTACAACACTCTTTCCCAAACCCTCGAGAATCCCAACAGAATTAAACTCCGGATTCTTGTTCACTGTGTGAAGGACCCAAAATCCTTTGATACTCTATTATATCGACCCTCGTTATTAATGAGCACTATCATCGGAATTTTCAGGACACCCTTCTGGCCTTTAATACCGCCATTAAACATCGAAAGTCCGATAAGTTTTTCCAATAATTTTTAAATCACACGAAAAATAAATGCACTGGATTCTCAATTAATTAATATAGTCTCTACTTCTTAAATCTGGAATAAATTGAATTAAAAATTTAAATTGAAGATAAAAATAAAAAATTGAACCCAAAAATTAAAAATTAAAATACAAAATTTAAATTATAGCAGAATGAGAATGCATGATAATTTTTAAAATCGCCAAAAATTGAATTGTAATGGGTTGAAAAAAGCGTCTGATAGCATTTGATGACGCAGGATTCACTCGGATTTTTTCTAATTTTTCCAAAAATCATTCAACGACGCAGAATTTATCCTGATTTTTTTTTCAATTTTTTCAAAAAGTGATATTTCCACGAATGGTAAAATTTTGCATCGCAAAATCCTTCCTCGAATCTTATCGCATCAGGCTGAGTACACGACTCGATCCTTTTTTCGTATTTTGCAAAGAAGATATTTCCAATTTGTCCCAAGTTGGCAAAGTGGCGCGGGACTACATACATATGTATATATATATATCTATAAATTCAGCTGGCGCCCGTGTTTCGGTATAGAAAAGTGGAGGAACAGAAAAAAAGGGACGTCGAGGCTCGAGCGGATAATGGTGGAAAAAATGCGCACTGAGTCGAAGCGAGACATCGTGAAATTGAACAACCTTATGTATTACATAGGCATTTTTATCCCTTTTACTCTCTTCAGCGAGTTGAAGTGTCTCGGGAGTCGAGATAGAAGAACGAGTGTGTACAACCATCGTCAGATTTCCCCGATTTCGCCTCTCCGTACAATTTTCCTCCGTGCACTTATTAAAATCACGAAAAATTCGATTTTTCCTACTGACTGATCTCTTTCCTAATCCGTACAAAGAGTTCTATCAATTATTCATAATCGAAGATTGATTGGATCAACATTTCGACCCTCTAATTGGAAATTAAACTGAATTTGCTGCGCAGAAAAAAATCCATGTTTTTGGGGTGGCAAATCTTTGCTTGACCTCCAAGATCTAAACTAATTTACCAAGCGACATTTTGAAGGGGAAGAATTCGGCTTCATTTCCTGTATTTTTTATTATTTTTACAATTTGTTTTTCGATTCGGACTCTATTTTGAAAACATCTGTTTTTCGCCTTTATTTCCCTCTCTTCAGGTGCACTCATCTTGTAGAGCAAATTTTTTAAATACATTTTTACGATTGGATTCTTAAATGGGAAAGTTCGAGCTTCAATTTCCTTTTTTTTTTTAACTTTGAGCGATTTTTTTTCCGAAGTTATTCTGTTTTTTGTGAAAACAAAGAGGGTTTATGAAAAACCTCAAGATAGCAAACAGTTGCGTCTGTTCTTGTTGAGTTCAGAGGAATTTTTTCACATTTTTTTTCAAAATTTTTGTTTCTCATTTTCTGGGCCGGAAAATGTCAAAAAAATATTCCAATGTGTTAAAAATGGTAAAATAAAGTATTTTTCCCTCTAGAAATTTTATCAATAATCCCGTAGTTCTCGAGTTATGGTAATTGAATGATCCGAGCTCTGACCCAAAAAATGAGAAAAAAAAATTTTGGAAAAAAAAATCCGAAAAAATTCCTCTGAACTCAACGAAAACAGACGCAACTTTTTGTTATCATGAAGTTTTTCATGAATCCTCTTTAATTTCGTTTTATACGGGATTTTTCAAATTTCCTGTTTTTTTTTAACAAAAAAAACAGATTAACTTTGGACAAAAAATCGCTCAAAGTTACAAAAAAAGGAAATTGAGGCTCAAATGTTCCTCTTTATGAATCTAATCGTAAAAATGTACTTAAAAAATTTCCTCTAGAAAATCGTTGCACCTGAAGAGAGGGAAAAAAGGCGAAAAACAGTCGTTTTCAAAATAGAGTCGAAATCGAAAAACAAACTGTAAAAATAATTAAAGATACGGCACTGAGAGAAAAAATTACTGAATTTGAGAATATGAATTTATTAATTAAATGAAAGTATTAATTCGATAATTTATTTGTCGAACCAAGAAAATCACACTTCATTTGAAAAAATATTTTCACGAATCTATTACTCGATTATATTAAACTCTTATTTAATAGTAACAATTAAATGCATGATAGATTTGATTAAATTTGTATTCATTGAATTAATTACATTGATCGCATCATAAACATGAGATTATTTGAATCTAAAAAACGAATTCAACACAAAATTAATTTTTTCGAAACAATGTATTTTCTTGCAATAAAGTCATTATTATTTTACCTCTAAAAATATTTCTGTAGTATTTTCAATATTTATTAGATATAAAATTGATTGTGATTATTTGAAAAGAAGCTGTAGTAAAATAAATAACACATTATTTTATTCCAATAGAATATTTGTTTGGAATGATTAAATTTTTATTTCCTTCAAGCAAAGAACTATCATTTCTATATAGTAATACTTTAATAGTATACATAAGTTGTTAAGAATTAAAAAACTGGTTTTTTAAATGTTTTCTTATATTCGAATCTTCATCACTCCTAACTTTTTTCAAGTGCACAGTAGTAGTCGATATCGTAATAGGTAGCGTGTTAGGTAGTTAGGTAGGATAGGTATGATGGTAGGTAGAGTCGAAGGTTCGAATCTCGGTCGGACAGAGAAATTAGATCGGAGAATTGGCGCAGATTCGTCTTTTTTTTCTATTCATCTCTTTTTGGGGGCACTAAACTATGCATATTAAATTATTTGGCAAGGGCTATATATTTTTTATAAAATGCTTAGCAACAATTAATAAACACGCATTTGATCGAATCAATCATTTTTCCTGTTGATTGGACCAATTAATTTGTTGATTCAACAATTTTTTTTTCTCAGTGCTTCCTGTATTAAAAGACATGCATGTTTTGGATGATAAAATGTGTTCTTGATTCAAACAACATATTACATATAATTGATAACATATTGTTAAATTCAAGTAAATTCGTTTATTGAAACAGAAATTTATGGAATTGACTGAAAAAATGAACCAAGTAAATATATAAGGGAACCAATATAATATGTTTTGGCAAATAATGAAAAAAATGATTTTTTGCCTTCAAAACTTTATTTCACTGGTTCTAGTAATTTTTTCTCTCAGTGGGGAAATGGTGCAGAACTCTTCCCTTTTAAAATGCCGCTTGTTAAATTAGTTTACGTTGACTTCCGGCGACATCGACATTGAAGAATCTTGTCTATTTGCCAATATCTCGACTTTCGACAATTGTGCTCGCACTCGAAGTGAATCAAATATTTGCTCCCATCCTGACCAAGGTATTTCAGGTAGTTCTCCATGTTTAACTGGGTTAACGCGGTTTAGATATCCGTGTTACAAGGCCAACTCCGAGCGTAAAGAAGTGAAAAAAGGGTTGAATCGAAAAGTGTTTGTCGCCGCTTGTATCTCGTCCCATTGTCGAATTTAATATGCCACATCCCCTCCCCTCAATGTATTCTCACCCCTGATGGTTGCATTTCATTTTTTCAAGTATTTCCAACCTCACGAAGCGAATTGAAGAGGGACGGAATACGAAATAAACGAAAAAGAAGGGTAATCGAAATTTATTACAGAGTTACACGGTGTTACGAGTAAGAGAACAATTTTGAATCCCCGTAAAATGCATACGATTAACCCCTCGGCTCTGTTTGCCCAACCCCCCGTTAGTCACGTTTTTACGTTGTTCTCGGCCCTCGCGTTCGAAGAAGCAAAATGAAAAACCGAAAAAAAAGGTTCCTCGCATGCGTGCTTCAATTTCCCATAAATCAGAAAGACCCGCGGAACAAGAGCGTTGGGATGAAGAAAAGGGCGATGGATCGCTTCACGGAAAAGAAGGGGTTGAAAAAGTTTGTGCATGACAATGGGAACGGAGGATGAAAAAAAAAATTACAACCGTTCATTCAAATCTTTCGGTCCAGGCGCGATTTGCGGGACAAAAGGGCCTGAAGGACCGAAGGGCAAGGACTGAAGTACTAAAATACAGAAGTACAAAGATATTTCTTCAAATCATTGAAAATTGCACCCCCAAAATGAGCCAAATTTAGCGAATTTTGGGAACATGAAGATTTTTTATTTTTCTGTGATATATTTTGGGCATTTAAAGGGCCGCATTCTCCTGAATCAGGATGAAAAAGGGAAGCCCTTCGAAACAATTAATCCGTCGGATAATTTTAGGGGTGAAATCGGGAAAGACGACTCGCTCGTTTCTACATTTAAAAAGTAAAAGGAACTTTTTTTTTAACCTTCAAAGGGCCGAAAGGGAGAGCACAGACGGAGAACGTGTAAAAAGGCGAAGAAGCCACGCAAAGGTTTGGACTCAACCCGAAACGCCATCTGTGAAACGTCCTCACGTTTTTTTCCTCTCTTCGCTTCGCATTGAGAAACGCGATTAACGATGCAACTCGAAAAAAGGGCTATCCCCGTAATATCGTATCTCATTGCGTTTCGCCTCTTTCTCGATAAAAAAAAAGAAACTTTCCTCGCACTTCCCTCTCGATGTGACATCGATTCACGAGACAACCCTTGTTTTTTTTTTCGTTTCCTCCGCATTATTTCTAGAAATTTATTTCAAAGAGAGGAAAAATATAACGAGAGGAAAAAAAAGGTCCCCAGCTTGTATACATCGTATGGGCTTAATAGGATCATTAAACACGCGTCTCGGCGCACGCATATGTTGCCTTCGTACGCGTTTTTGAAAAATAAAACCGAGGCTCTTCACCGCGTGGATACGATCCTCGCTTTCTTGTGTCAACCCTATGTATATGTTTATATGGGATATTCCGAGTCGATCAAAGCAACTTCAGGCTCTTGGGTTTGGGATTTTTTTAAAATGGTTTTATTGAGGCTAAAATGCAGTATCAATTTTTTTCCAAGTTTGTTCTATCAGCCGTTTTTTGAAAGTATTTTTTCCCTGAAGCAAAAATACTGAGATCCAAAAATATTTAAACAATTCATATAGCCCGCATTTTTATGTCAAAGTTTTATTTTCCGTATAATTAGGAGACTTTTTATAGTTGGATTTGAGTCATGATTTTTTTTTAAGATTGTACCGAAGTTTAAAAGCAATCTGAATTTTTCCAAATTTTTTCTGAGAATCGTTTTCTTAAAATATTTTTTTTCTCGTCTAGAACATTAGAAAAATGAATTAAAAAATCTAAAAAAAAATAGAATACGTATTTTTATCTCAACATTTTATTTTCCATGCGATTACAAGACTTTTTACATGCTCAGATATGGTTCATGATTTTTTTAACGATTGTACTGTGCCTGAAGAGCTATCGCAATTTTTTGTTTATTTTTTCTATCAGCCGTTTTCTCTAAACATTTATTTCTCTAAGTAGTTAAGTTTCAAAAATCTGAAAAAAAATATCCATTTTTTTACCAAATATTATTTTCCGCACGATTACATGACTTTTTTATGCGCGCATCGCAAGAAGTCTTAATTTTCCATAAATTATTTTCAAAGAAAATCTTTAAACCCAGACGGATCGCTAAAGCTAAAAGAAAAAGTGCTTAAGTATTTTTTTAGATTTTATTCAAATATATCGTATTATTATTTCCTATGATAAAAAAAATTATACTTAAAGAAATCTTATCAAAAAATAATTTAAACCACCAGTGTTATATCGAAATTGTATTTTTCCTACAATTTCAAGTTTTCTTTACACCCTTTCATCACAAGAAGTCCATAATCTGTTTTTTTTAATTTTTATAATTACAAAAATTTAAAAAAAAAGTGCTCTTTAACCTAAGTAGAACCATATAGGAAAAATAATTAACCCTCAGAATTTTCAAATTTTCTCTTTTCCAAATGTATACCTTTTTTAAGAACCTCACATCCCACACTGAGAAAAAAGTTCAGTTAAAACAACTAAATCCATTTAGTTGAAAAAAATTTAGTTGATTCAATATTAATTTCTTTGAAGTAATGAAACTATAATGAATTCAACAAATGGATTTGGTTAACCATAAGATATGAGGTGAACGAAACTATTTGGTCAATTTCCAGATACAGTTTAGTCCAATTTACACGTTATTGAGTTGCTGTACAGGAATATTTCGGTGATTCCTAGTATATTTTAACTACATAAATTTAGCTGTAACAAAAAAACAATTCGTATTTTCAATCACACCATTTATTTGGTACAAAGATATTTATTTGATTGAACTGAATCTTCGCCCATTCAAGCAACGAATTAACCGATTTAACTAAAACCTCCACAGTATCTTTGTTGAATTACCAAAATGATCTCGTTGAACGTCCGGAAACAAATATTTGGTTGAGTCAAACAAATTTATGCATTTTCAACAAATTTGTTTTCTCATTGCATTCATTATTTTTTTTAAATTAAAAAAGAAGATTACTTCTAAAATTGAAATCAAAATACTGCTCATATCATTAGCCTAACTTATGAAACAAATTTTGAAGATCGAGGGTTCATTCGACTCGGAATACCCCATACGCGAATGGAAAATATTTTTGGTCGATTTTTCAGGAGCCGTTGTGTAACCCGGGTGCTCCGGCTCATATACATAATATTCAAAGATAGCTTTATGAATACGGCCCGAAGAGGCGCTCAGGTAAGAATCGAGAACGACGAGGAGAGATATTTATGTGCGGATCGTTCGGCCAGGCATACCAAAAACTATACAACCCTTTCGGAAGAACTAACCCCCTGGCTTTCAACTATCGACAATGAAAAGGGCGTAACTTTGAAAATTGAAGGGCGCGGGGAGGGCCATTCTTCCACCAAGAGGCCCATTTATCAGTCTCAGGGGCAAAAGGGCCCAAACGACGTTACTCTGCCCTCGAAAACGCGGGAATGACGCCATTTTGTTTGCCAGAAAATCGACGCTACGCGCCTCATCGTCCCGGAGGCTTCCGGGGGGTAGTTTTTTTTTTAGGTAGCTATTTTTTTTCTTCTTTAGATAGTAAAAAATATGATAATCTATGCTCGGCTGAGAGAGAAAAAAATATATAATTCATTATTCGGCCTTTGCACATGCGTGTGGGTAACAGCGGGACGGGGACGTTGAAGCACAATGGCGAGAATGACGTTCTTTCGACGGTGTCCGTAGGTAAGGGAGGAACGAGGGGGTCGAAGGGTGGAAATAAGGGCGAGAAGACGCAACGTCGGATGAATCCCGCCCGCTTCGGTAAACCCGATGAGACACAGGGAAACAAAAAAGAAATACAACCCTTACGGAGGGGGTGAGGGGGTAGTTAAAGGGTTTTTGGAAGAGATCGAAGGCTGACGGTGGAAACACAGGGGTTTGTTTCGTAGAAACAGAAGGGAGACGTCGGGCGAATATATTAAATACATTTTGAGAGAACAAAAAAGAGGGATGATGGGAAGGAGTCGATTTTTCAACCCCCTGATTCCATCAGAGTCTTTTTCGGGATGCCGATTTCATCGAGTTAGAAATTTAGGGACGAAAAATTAAAGATATTGGTTAAAAAGTTTTAAATCAATTGATTGAAAATTTTTTGTAGAGCATAGAAAAGTTTGGGGATGGAGATATTAATCGTTAATTGAAAAAAAGGGGTGAAGTGCGAGTGGAAGGCGCCGAGAATTCCGAGCCACATTGAAAATAAAACAAAAAAAATGGAAACGTCTCCAACTTTCTATTTTCTATGAACGTAAATTATTTTAGATTTCACAGCTAGCAAACCTCGGAAATAAGGGGCTGGAAAATGGTACTTTTTGCTTATTTTGAGTCAAAATTAAAAACGTTGTGATTTAAAAATGAAGAAAAAATATTTTTAGAATGTGCAAATAAAGCCCTTTCATGTGATATAACCACTTGACCCAGTTACTTGACATTCAAATTTCGGCCACCTATTTTGTACCCAGGGTTGCGAAATTTTTAATGAAAAAGTTATGCATTAAACATTACTTTTTTAATGGCTAATGAAATTAATTTTCATTGACCATTAAAATTTAATGGTTAATGAAAATGCAATTGCATTTAAAAAAAGTAATGCATTACTTGCAACCCTGCCCATTACAATGTAGTGTGTAATAGAACAAATTTCCATTATCCATTGCAATGTAATGTGTAATGGACAAAACTTTGATTGCAATTTTGGGAATGGAAAAATCTAGATGAATAAATTATTGCAATTTTCCATTACATTTTATTGACTTAGGACTTTGATTTTCAGGTACCTTAAATTCTAAAAAGCATCTACATTATAATTCTAAAAATCTAAGTCCCAAGTCAATAGAATGTAATGCAAAACTGCAATAATTTATTCATCTATACTTTTCCATTCCCAAAATTGCAATCAAAGTTTTGTCCATTACACATTACATTGCAGTGGGTAATGAAATTTTTTTCTATTACACACTACATTGTAATGGGCACGGTTGCAAATAATGCATTACTTTTTTTAATGCAATTGCATTTTCATTGAGCATTAACATTTAATGGTTAATGGAAATAATTTCCATCAACCATTAACCATTAAACGTTAATGGTTAATGAAAATGCAAATGCATTAAAAAAAAGTGATGCATTATTTGCAACCCTGTGTGTAACATAAAAAAAACAAATATTTCTAAAAATAATTCTATCTGGAATAAGTAAGGACAAGTGAATCCTACTGATCTACAAATTTCAAGTAGATGAAATTTGTAGACAGACGGATAACAAAGTCTCACCTGAAGGTATACTTTTTCTACTTTTTAGCTCTAAATCCTAAAAATGGTGCTGAATCAAGTTCCTGATTTAGAGCGAAGGTTGTATCATTTAGCGCGCATTATTATAATAGTAGTATTATTATTATTATTATTATTTCAATTAATTAATTAAACGAAAAATTAATTAATTAATCAAAATTGGTAAATTTTTTTCAAAACGCTGTAATAAGTATAGAAAAAAAGTACGATATTTTGCCATTGTCTTTCCAGAAAGGAAAAAGTTGAAAAAAACAAAAATCTGCGTTAGAAGCTCGTTGTATGCGATAATTCGAGAAACCGGAAGTCGATAAACGATTTCATAATGGGCACGATAAAATAAGGTACAATGAGAGAAAGGTGAAATCGACCTCGAGACTACGGCCTCGAATACTATACGGTATAATTAAATATCTGATAAATGTGCAGGACTCGTTTTGAGGATACGCTGTGGAAATAGGATGGGGATGGTGGGGGATGCAGGCGAGGAGTGGGGGGGAGGGAGACGAATGTGCGAGTATCAGAAGGGAAGTGAGAGAGACCGCGGAATGAGTCAGAGAGGTGGTTTGGGCCGGTGGTGGTGGTTGTGGCTGTGGAAAGAGCGCGAACGGACCACCGCTCTGGAAGAGGAAGGGTTGATGAGTGCAACCGGTGTCTTTCCCCCACCATCGACTACAACAAACTATACTACCTCTTTCCATACCCATCTGTATAACTGTATATATATACATGTATATGCTAATACGCCTGTATATATGTATATGGATCTCGCGGAAGGCACGAATGAGTCGGTAGTTGCTTTGGCACTGGACTCACGAGCAGTTTAGCACGAAATCTCGTTCCCTAAACATCCCCGTTGTTGCACGCTCAATATCGAATTGATCGAAAAATTGTAAGATTTACGAAAATTGAAAAATTTGGCTCCCAGTTTAATAAAAAGAGAGGGAGATTATGGTAATCGAAAAATTAATATCGATTGGGCAAATTTGCAGTTTGACGAAAATTGATAAATTTGATCACACTTTGATAAAAAGGGAGGAAGAATTATCATTGCTTTGAATTATTATAAAAAAATTGAAAATTGTTCACTGTAATTTAATTTTCATTTCAATTTTCGTTCAGTGATTAATAATTGAATCATTAATGATAAGAATAGAGAGACAATCGACAAAACAATTCGATAAAATTCGAGTAGCAGGTGAAATTTAATTATTGCGAAATTTAAAAATATTTTGGCAATAAATCCCAAAAGTGACGGTAATTAATATAAAATTCGTGTCATTTTTATTATTATTATTATTTTATCGATTGTCCATCTTCAACTTCGACTTATCAGTGATTTTTGCTCTACTTCCGTCTACGCCTTCCTCGATTCCTTATCGCGGTGACTCGAGGTCGATGAAAATGAATTTAAAAATCACTCTCTTTCTCTCTCGACGAGAAACGCCCCCTCGAGTTAAGTTCGCGGAGTTTCAAATTAAATATATTTCGCCATATCGCATTATGGCGCTTCGTTTGCTCGCGCCGCCAGAGAAAAACCGACTTTTCCGATGGAAAACACGACGTGAAAAAAAGAAAAATATTCTCGAGTACTCACCGATCGATGTTCCGGTTGATTTTTCCTCCTTCTCCGAGTTGCGAAGTCATTCGGGGGTTGTTTTTCTCATTTTGCCTCTTCTCGTTCTCTTCGTGGTGAAAAAAAAACTCGGTGCGAAAACGTTCGTCGACCCGTTTGAAATTTTTCGCGAAACGATTTTTGAAGCTCACCGAGGGTTGGAAAAAAATTGGAAATTCCAGAGAGAAAGAAAAATTCAAAAATGAATGGCACGAGAAAGTTTCGTTCATCGGAGAATGCGAGTTTCCTTGTTTCAAGTGGAAAAACCAGAGAGAAAGTTGGAAAAGTGAGAGTGAAGAAGAAGGGAGAGAAAAGAGAGAGTGATTAACGCGTTGGGGGGGGGGGCGGGGGGTTCATCCCCCCACGAAGGGGATGCTCGAGAGGGAGAGTGACTCCGCGCGCCAGAGTCTCTTCATCAACCCCCTCCTCGTTGGGGGTTGATGAGTAATTACAAAATTCGAGCCAAACAAAACGGAAGGAGCATCGTCGCGCTGACGACGATCAGCTGTCGTGCTTTCCGCGCTTTCACTTCGACAAACCCCGGAAAAATCATCCACCGCGAAACTTAAATAAAAGAAATTAACCATTCTCATCGTAAACGATTCTTGACTCTTAAAAAAAAAAAGTTGATGAAAACAATAAAATTTTGGTGAATTAATTTTTTTTTTCTCAATAATTTTGCAAAATTCTTTTTGTTTTCCCCCGACGGATTAATAATATAATCGATATTTGTGAAATGAGAGAAAAAATAGGAGAATGGGTTTAAAGTGCGAAAACGATTTTTTTAAGTTTCTGGTTGAAAGTTTCGGTTTTGGAAGTTTTTTGTCAGACACGACGAGGACGAAGACTGAGGAAGAACTGCGCGATTTTCCTCTGCCATCTCGAGGAACCGTCCAACGGGAACTGTACCGTCGAACGTCGCGACGCCGCGCTGCGTAGGCGTCTCTCTCTCTCTCTCTCTCTCTCTCTCTCTCTCTTTCTCTCTTGCTCGCACTCTCTCGCGCGCTCTCTCGCGCTCTCTCGCGCTCTCTCTCTCTCTCTCTGTCACATATAAGTGTACAAGGGAAAAAAGCACTCGTATAGAAGGAAGCCCGTAACCGAAGGTTCCACCTCATGTAAAAACTCACACACCCTCTCACGAAAGGGCTCCTCGAAAGATCCGTGTACACGTTATATTTATTATAGAAACGGATTTATCGAGGCTCTCTTCTCGTACGGCGTGTGTGATGCGCGCGCGCGCGCGTTACCGTCTTTGTGATAAAAAAAAAAAAATACCCCTTGCGACAGCGTTTCTTACTAAAACCCACCCCCCGATCCCGACGTCGTCGTCGTCATCGTTCTTCTCGCCTCGCGCTTTCGAATCTCTATCAAATTCTTTTTTTTTCTCCTTCTTCTTCTTTTTCTTTTTCATACGAAATTTATAACCCTCGTGATAGGAAATTTCTGAGATCGAATTTCAATTATGTTGGTGCTCGCAGCGTTTTGGTGAAGAGGTTTGTTTTTTGATGAAATTCATTCTTTTTGGGAAATTTTTGTAGTGAAAAATTATTGAAATGTATTTTGGGCAAATATCGTTGAAATTTGAGAAGTTTATTTTTGTTGCATTGAAACGATGCAAACTTCATGAATTTTATCGGAATTAAATAAACTGCCACTCCTTCGAAATTTTAGTCGATTTTTTCGAGAGCCCATTTTTCAGAAATTGTGACGAGATTCTGTATATTCAAAGGGTTGAAAATTCAAACCATTTTTGCATCGCATCAAAATGAATTTGATCCTTTGTTAAATTTTTTTTCTACAAAATTCATAGCCCTTGAAATAATGCGCGATCCAATTTTCATCGAAATAAAAAATTGCGATTCTTTCAATATTTAAATGTATTTTTTCAAAAGCCTTTTCATCAGAAATTTCGTTAAGGTTCCATTAATTCAGAGAGCTAAAAATGCAAGCAATTTTTTTTTGTCATTAATTAAATCTTTCCAATTTTCCTCAACATTCAAATCGAATAATTTCATTGAATCATATTTTAATGGATGAAATTTTGAAAAAACTATTTTTTTCAAATTCCTAAATATCACCTATGTTGTTTCTTATGTTTTTCTTTGCCCTAAGAATTTTCGTTGCTTCTTTCGTGCTAAAAATCGACGAAAATCAATGTTTATTTTCCACCCTCGAGTCAGCCATTTTTTTCGATTTTTCCATCGTATTATTTTCGACCTCGAATCGGTTTTCCATAGTAAATTTTCGGTCAATAGCCCTTCAGCTGTGTTCCGCAACCCCTCTGATAGACCCAACCCCCTTTTCTTTCCGGCGCTACGCTACAAAATGCGCGGGGGTGAAACGACGCGACTCTCCCTTCGACCACGCACGCGTCAACATGGCCGCCGCGTCGACCTCCATTCTCGGCGAATAAGGGTGGTTTTTACACCACTTTCGCGCTGTATTCACGCGCGTCTCGCCCTCATCGCGAATCCGTCAGTAATTAACAAAACTCGGTTAAGTGCTCGCGTCTCCAAACATCCCGCATTCTGACCCAGAGACCCGAATGAAGAACATTTTCGTCAAACGCTCTCGATTCGACCGCCATATTTAATTTAAATGCGAAACTACCCTCGAACGAGCTTGTCCCGCGGGGTGCTAATTAGTGAGACTCGTCAAGGGGTGATTAGAAATAATTTTCCCTCAAATTGGTGCGCGAATGACGTCGTCATTCTTCAAAGTTTTGTCGATCGATCATATTGCTTCGATTTGAATTATTATTCTTGAACAAAAAATTTTTTTCCGTAAAATTCGCGAGTGAGATCCTTTCAGATGTGATTAGAATTAATTATCTAATTATTAACGATTCCCATTGATTGCTTTTTTATTTTTTATTCAACGAAATTCAATTTATTTTATTTAATCAATCAACAACGATTTTCTGTGTTTTCTCTAAATTATAAAATTACCAAATTCATCGATTTGTTCAATTAACATATAAAATGTTTTGAAAAATTCATAATTAATATTGAGTGAAATGAAAATGTAATCGTTCGAGTATAATCGAATTTATTTTGTTATTGTTTTCACAGAAAGATCACGCGAACAATTATTCATTCAATTTTCATGTTATTATTGGACATTTTTTTATCAGTATTTAAAATTATACAATGTCATTTTAAATGATTATCACGAAAACATGGAAAATTCAAATCGGAAAACGGAAATTTCGAATTATTGGCAATGTGAATTTTTTTTGTTATTATTTTCACAGAAAGCTTACTCGAATAATTATTTATTCAATTTTTATGTCGACATTGATCATTTTTTATTTTTTTATCATTATTTAAAATTATACAAAAATAATTTGAAACTATTATCACAAAAATCTGAAAATTACAAGGCAAAAACTTGAATTGAATTTTTTTTTTGTTATTATTTTTACAGAACCATTACTCAAATAATTATTTGTTTAATTTTCATGTTATTGTTCATCGATTTTTATAATTTTTTCTCAGAAAGATAACTGGATTAATTATTTGTGGGAATAATATGGGAATTTTTGTAATTTATGGGAAAATTTATGGAATCCGTCGAGTTTAGCGCGCATTGGCGGAATTTTTTTTTATCAGCTTCTTTTCCATTTTTGATTTGTCGCAATTTATCGTATATTGATTTTCATTGAATGTACAATTGTGAACGAAAATATTGTTTCGTTGCACGACGTGTGCGTATAGAGTTACGAGGAACGAAAAAAAAAAAAAAACTGAGTCACGTGAATGGTTGGAGTGAAAAAAGAAAAAACGTCGCAGCCGGCGGCCGCGCGTATGCAAATCGTTCTTGCGTGCTGAGGGGTTGAAGGGGGTTGAGAGAGGGAGGGTAGCGTTGCTTTTTCGTACAAGCAGAGCCGTATGGGGAGGGAAAAAAATCGAAAAAAATTCGAGGGATAAAATAATACGGCAATTCCCTTTTTTCGGCTCATGAGTCCACTTCTCCCTCCCTAATTGATTTTATGATTCTCAAATTGTCCCTCAAGGGATTTTCTTATTCCGGTGTAAATGCTTTTTTTTCAAAGCTTTGGCGCTGCTTAAAATTCAAATCTTCGTTGAATTTCAAATTAAAAGAAAAATTAATCGGCACGCCAATTTAATAATTCTATAAAACCGAAAAGCTTTACTTGTTTTTTCCAATTATTTTCGGCGCCATTTTCAGATTTTTTCAATTTCGATCATCGAAAATAGAGAAATCATCGAAAGATTTTCCGCCAAGATTCTTCAAAGGAATAGTTAAAAAAACTTATTTCTGTGCGAATAATCAAGATTCGAACAAAATTCATGTACAAAATTTGCAATTGATAATTCATTTCAGCAAAAAAAAGGGAAACCGCCCCTAAAAGAATTTCAAGATACTTCGTCAAGCAAACTTTCTATTTATTCAATTGACCAACTCCAAAAATAAATTACGTTAGTTTTATCATGATGTAATAATTTTTAACTAAACATTGCTATCAAAATTGATCATTTATGTCGTCAAAATAAAAAGGGAAATCTCCCCTAAGAGTATTTTAATAGATTTCATCAAGCCTACTTCCTATTTTCATAATTTAACAGCCCCAAAAATTGATTACGTTAGTTTCATCATGATCCAACAATTTCCCACTATAATTTGCTTTCAACGATGTGGGAAAAACAAATTTTCAAAATAATATCTTCAAAATTGATTTCCCCTGATTGATTTCCCACAGGTGAAGGATTTTCTCTGATCCCAGCTTTGCCGTTGATTCTCAATGACATTTCCCAAGTTCGTTTTTGCAATAAAAATTGTATACAGAATCGAATCAATGGATTCTCTCATAATGTATGCACGAAGTTACTTTCACGGGCAAAACGGGGTTGCAAAACCTCTCTCTCTCTCTCTCTCTTTTCGTGGGCCCGATAAATCAAATCATAGAATCATTGTGGACGGGGAGAATCCCTCCCAGCCTCAGGTAAGCCCATGGAAAAGTTAACCCAACCCATTGACGGGAGCAAAATAGAGAGAGAAAGAGAGAGAATGCGTGAGAATGCTCTGGTCGCGTTTAATATTCAAATTCAAGAAGCCTCGTTACCGACGATCAATCGGAGAGTCCCGGGCCAAGTCCCAATGTGCGATAATTTATCATCGAGACCCGCTGAGCTCTGCACAGACTTTTTTCTCGTCCTTCCCAGAGACTCCCTTTCCCTCAACCCTTATTCATCGCTCTTATTCCACTCGCCGCGACTACCTGCATATAATTTCCCTCAGGATGCGCGTTACCCGTTCCTTTCCGTTACTCTCTCGCGCCTATAAGGAAAAAGGGCCCATCGGAAGCAAAGAGAGAGAGAAGGAAGAAAAGGGTTCAGATATGAACGACGCTGGTTATGAAATTTGGGCCCAAAGTTAGCGGGGCGAGTGAAAATTGGCCCTCGAAAATCTCCGGGGATGATTTTCAACCCTCAAAATGAAAATTAAGAATTTTTCTCCTGCACTGAGAGAAAAAATTACTAGAACCAATGAAATAAAGTTTTGAAGGCAAAAAATCATTTTTTTCATTATTTGCCAAAACATATTAGATTGGTTCCCTTATATATTTACTTGGTTCATTTTTTTCAGTCAATTCCATACATTTCTGTTTCAATAAACGAATTTACTTGAATCTAACAATATGTTATCAATTATACATATGTAATATTTTGTTTGAATCAAGAACACATTTTGTCATTCAAAACATGCATGCCTTTTAATACAGGAAGCAATGAGAAAAAGAATTTGTTGGATAAACAAATTAATTAGTCCAATCAACAGGAAAAATGATTGATTCAATCAAATGCGTGTTTATTAATTGTTGCTCAACATTTTATAAAAAATATATAGCCCTTGCCAAATAATTTAATATGCTTAGTTTAGTGACCCCAAAAAGAGATAAATAGAAAAAAAAGACAAATCTGCGCCAATTCTCCGATCTAATTTCTCTGTCCGACCGAGATTCGAACCCTCGACCCTACCTACCATCATACCTATCCTACCTAACTACCTAACACGCTACCTATTACGCTACCGACTACTACTATGCACTTGAAAAAAGTTAGGAGTTATGAAGATTCGAATATAAGAAAACATTTGAAAAACCAGTTTTTTAATTTTTAACAACTTATGTGTACTATTAAAGTATACTATAGAAATGATAGTTCTTTGCTTGAAGGAAATAAAAATTTCATCATTCCAAACAAATATTCTATTGGAATAAAATAATGTGTTATTTATTTTGCTACAGCTTCTTTTAAAATAATCACAATTAATTTTATATCCAATAAATATTGAAAATACTACAGAAATATTTTTAGACGTAAAATAATGATGAACTTATTGCAAAGAAATAATTTTGTTCGAAAAAAATAATTTAATAATGATGTCGTTTTTCAGATTCAAATAATCTCGTGTTTATGATGCAATAAATCTAATTAATCCAATGTATGCAAATTCATTAAAATCTATTTAAATAAAGATATTTTTAGAAGTAAAATAATGATGAATTTATTTCAAAGAAAATAATTTTGTTCGAAAAAAATAATTTCGTATTAAAGTCATTTTTTAGATCCAAATAATCTCATGTTTATGATGCCATAAATAATTTTCTTCGAAAAAAATAATTTCATATTGAAGTCGTTTTTTAGATTCAAATAATTATCATTTTAGATTCAAATAATCTAATGTTTATGATGCGATAAATGTAATTAATCCAATGAATACAAATTCAATCAAATCTATTTAAATAAAAATATTTTTTGAAGTGAAATAATAATCACTTTATTGCAAGAAAATAATTTTTTCGAAAAAAATAATATCGTATTGAATTCGTGTTTTAGATCCAAATGATCTCATGTTTATGATGCGATCAATGTAATTAATCCAATGAATACAAATTTAATCAACTCTATCGTGCATTTAATTGGTACTATTAAATAAGAGTTTAATATAATGGAGTAATAGATCCGTGAAAATATTTTTTTAAATGAAGAGTGATTTTCTTGCTTCAACAAATAAATAATCGAATAAATACTTTCATTTAATAAATAAATTCATGTTCTCAAATTCAAGAATTCTTTCTCTTAGTGTGTTTTATTTTCTGCTCTTGCCGTAAGAATTGATTAGCCTAAAAAAAGGTCCATATTCTCATGCAGGGGAATTGCGTCCCGGTGAAATTGGGCCAATTATTTGTAAACGCACCCCTTTTACGAATTCTCACCCCTAAATTATTAATGCACCAAGGTATGAAATAAAATAGAAGGACGAAGGAAGATCCTTGCCCCCCCCCCCCAAAGCCCTCTTCGCGCATACTTCGGCTAAAGAAAAAGGAGCAAAAAGTGAATGGGAGGAGGGGAAGGCGCATTGGAGAAACGAGGCTGAGAGAGAAATGGCAGCGTAGAATCCAAGCGCTCGAATCACTGAATGAGGACTCTTGGATGAAGAAAGAAACGCTTCCCTCGAGGAGAGGGAAGTATATGGGGCTCCGATACTCGGCTAATTATATGCAAAGACGTACGTACGTTGCCCCATAACCCTTTTCTTTTTCTCCCTTCGTCCTTTTTCCTTCACCCTTCGTCAGACCTTATTCGATGTATTTTTCCCCTCCGAACACGAATCTACCAATACTTTTCCCAAAAACTAAAATTTGTCATGAATTCCCATCAAAAATCCTTCTTCGTTCAATATTTCCTTGTTTTCTCTGACCAAATTTTTTTTTCGACAAAAACGTTGAGTGACTCGAAATCAGTGATAAACGCATCGAAATACACTTCTAAAAGGTTAGAAAAAAAAATTTGCTTCAATTTTCAGCGACTTTTCAGAATCAGCATCTCCATGCAGCTCCGGGATTTTAGCCAAACTACGTGACTCCAGCGTTTACACACAAGCTCGAATGCGTACTCCGGGACTCTAGCGACTCCGGGTTTCTAGCAAAACCACGTGACTCCATATTCCATTTGTTCTATATAGACGTTCGAGTGCGTAAAGAGAAGCTTTTTCCTTAACCAAGCTTCAAACGACACCACGCTTTCCGCCGTCGCTTTAGCTTCCCCGATCTTTCTCACTCTTCCACGACCCTTCTTCCCTCCCTTTTCCATGTGTATTATCGACACCAGGACCATTTTATAGTAAATAATACACACACAAACGCGCCTGGTAGATCTACCCATTTAAGAATGTATATACGCCTCTTTATGTGTGAATAAATCGAAAAAATATTTATATATGTACATTAGGGTGGTCCTTATGTAGAGCTCGGACGAATTCCTTATCAGATGCCCCCCAAATCGACTCCAAATAATTCAAAAACAATACCCTATTTTTTTCAGATTTTTATCTAGGCTCTAACCCTCCCCACCAAGAGGGTAGATTTCCCCATTTGAAATACACGTGTTTCGGCCATATTCTCAGGATATATTTTATTCCAAGTGCAATAATTTTTTAATAAATCTGTAACTGCAAGATTTTAGTGTTCATTGGTGCTACTATTTGAGAAAAAATTCATATTTTCATACGAGTCAATCTAGACAAATAGCAATTCGTCTAGATTGACCCGTATGTTAATGTGAATTTTTCTTCAAATAGTACCACCAATGAACACTAAAATCTTGCAGTTACAGATTTTTTAAAAACCTATTATACTTAAAATTAAATATATCCTGAGAATATGGTCGAAACACGTGTATTTCAAATGGGGAAATCTACTCTCTTGGTGGGAGGGGTTAGAGTCAAGATAAAAATCTGAAAAAATTGGGGTATTGTTTTTGAATTATTTGAAGTCGATTTGGGGGCGTCCGATAAAAAATTCTTCCGAGCCCTGAATAAGGACCACCCTAATGTACATGGTATATGCATACATACATAATATATTATGCATATATACTCGAAGCCCCGGATATACTATCGATGCACGTATGAGTTATCGCCGAGGCCCAAATTGCTTGCCAACCCGGTGATGTAGAGCCCAGGGCCGAAGATTTATTTCAGCAAGCGTCTCTCTTCGTGCGGCAGAGCACAGAAATTCTACTCTCACGGAGGAACATTCGTACATATAGATATAGAGTGAGAAGGACGTATGTATGGATCCTGAAGCTTCGGTAGAAGGAGCAGCATCGTGCAAAAAGGAGCAGCAACGTTCTCTTCGTATTTCTACGAATACCGGTTGAGGATTCTCTCGGCAAAAATGAAATATATATCTGGAATCGTGAATGTAAGGCGAGTGCCTATGAGGGGAGGAAAAGTGGCACCCTTAGCTCCGAGTTGTGGGCAAATCCGTTGCGAATGGAATTTTTTATTTATTTCACTATTTCCGGTCAATCTACACCCTAAAAAAATAGATTTGTCTCGAAGAAATTTGAATAAGGTATAGTTCGATAATAATTATTTCAATGATAATTGAATTATAATTTATAAAAAATTGGATTCAATTCAAATAAATTTGAATAATTTATAATTGAATAATAATTCGAATGTTGGTCTAATTAGCCCATATTCAAATAAAATTATCATTCATTTTGAAAAAAATTATTTTAACTAAATAAATCATTTCTATCGGTATGAGTTCGATTTCTTCGATTCTTCAATTTCTCAATTACAAATCGACTCCTTCGAGTCACACTTTGATTTTCCAGTCACTCTCGTTTTTGAAAATAAAACATTGAATTTTTTTTTTTCAAAACGGGAAATCTATTGGGAAATAGAGTAACAACATGGAATTCGGTTTTGACTTTTTTTACCCCACAAAATAGTCTTGTACTCGATGGCAAGGGGATGGACAGCAGGATGCTGGATGTCGTTTGATGGAAACTGGGAAATTCCTATCCCTCGGGGAGAGAAGGAGGCGGGGGTGAGTCGAGAGCAAAAAAAAATGGGGAAGGTTCGATCTAAAACATGTATTCCCTCGCGTGTGTGTATCCGCGTCTACCCCCTCCCCCGCGCTCTTCTCGGTCCAGTAGAGCGAAGGGATGAGCCACGAGGACGCTCCGGGGGTAGTTTTTTTTTATTTCACCATCGAACCCGAGTCTGATGGCGACCAATCGACAAAACGCTTGTACATTATACGGTACAAAGAGAGATTTTTCATTTCCTTTGAGACATTTCGGCCAATCTAATATACATTTTTTTCCGACCCCTCGATTTTTTTAAAAATATTTTCCAGATGTATTTCACAGTCCTATTGCAATTTTAGATAAAACTATCCTTATAAAATTTTTAGATTTTTTCTTAAAAAGTGAAAAATAAATTTTTTGTATCACAGAGGAATTTTTTATTTCTTTCGACTCTTTGAGACATTTCGTCCAAGCTAATATAAATTTTTTTCCACCCTCTTCATTATTCAGATATTTTAAAAAATATTAACCGGATGTATTTCTCAGTCCTATTGCAATTTAAATTAGGATGTAAAGATTTAAACGGTGATTGTTAATTTAAATTTAAATAGCAATTTTAGATAATTTTCCGATTTTTTGAAATAAAAAAAAATTATTTTTAAAAATTGTTTGATCATCGTAGACCTTTTTAAGGGGTTATACGCAGATAGGATTCATATATACAGAAAATTTCATGTCAATCGGACAAATATTTGCGAAGTTATAGGCATAATTCTAAACCCGTAATAACTATGTGTAAAGTGCTTTTAAAACTTAATTTTCTCAAAATTGTGTTTTTTGTCACTGAGCAAGATTTCTCAGAAACGGCAAAACCGATGACTATCTAATTTTTACACAAGCTTTATAAATATATTTTTTAGTTATTAATGAAAGGATTTTTTTGCCGATGAATATCTTCCATTTTATAAACAATTGAAGGCAAAAATTTTCATAAAAAATCGAAATTACCTCTGAGAAGCCGCCATTTTGTTAAAAATAAATATTTTGCTTATTCCTTCGATCAAACACTAGATTATATCTTATATGAACGAAACCTTTTTTATTTTTTGAATGATTATTTTTTAGGTACAAAAATTTGAAAATAAATTAAAAAAATTCTTAAAAAATCGCTTTTTTGGACCTCCTGACTGCGCCGTATAACCCCTCAAACTAATGCAACGACAAACATAGGATGAATATGTATAATGATATGGAGAGAAATATCCCAGGGGGGGGGGGCAGGGGGCGGATCGGTGAAGGGGTTGCTCTGTGTGTGCGGTAAAAGAGGTCGATGTTTGCTTTTGTACTTCGAAAATCCTCGTGAAACGAGGCAGCTCATGATTCGAAGGGACAGAATATATATATATATACATATATACGTAGCATCGATGCTGATACGTAAGCCGATCGCGCTATCTCCTTCACTCTAATGCCACATATTTTGCCTGGCAAGCTATATGTATATCCAACCGAGCACACCTTAGGCCCTCAACCATCTATTTTACATACAAACATCCATCGGTAATCCGTGTAACGTGCATTGTTTAATATTCGAAAAAAAAATCAGCTCGAAAACCGCAGCTTCCAACGTCCGGATAAATTTAATACCCCATAAGATATTATACATGAGGGTTAAAGTTTTGTGTGGCCTTTATTGCGAGTCAATAAAATATCATTGATCCATTTCATGGGTAAATCTTTATTTAAAAAATTCAATTTCTTTAATTCTGGAATTTTTGTTTAGATATTAAAAAAAATGTTCAACACGCCTGAAAAGAAATATTTAATTAAGAATGTTGAGTCCTTATGAAATCTTATAATGTTAATTGTTCAATAAATAGCTTCTTAATCGTCGTGAAATTTTTACACGATTTCCTGAATAATTCATGTAAAAACATATTAAATTTTCAGAATTCTATCATCATTACTTCAACCTCCTTAAGGGTTAAAATGAAAAATGATGAGAAAATTATGAAAATTTGGTATGTTTTTGTGTGAAGTATTTAAGAGGTCGTGTAAAAATTTCACGACGATTAGGAAGCTCGTTATTAAAATACTAACATTTTGATAAGAACAATTTTTTAAACAAATAAAAAAAATATTTATCAATAAACTTCGTTTTGTTTCCGTTGCTTTCAATATAGTGTAGATATTAAAAAATTGAGAGGTCAATAAAAAAACTTATCGCAAAGTTATATCAGTTTCCATAAGACTACATTTAATTTAATTGTTCGATAAAGAGCTTCCTAATCGTCGTGAAATTTTTACACGACCTCTCAAATAATTCATCCAAAAACATATCAAATTTCCAGAATTTTCTCATCATTTGCGATTTGGGACTCAACATCCTTAAAAGGAAATATACACTGCCGGCCAATTACTACCTGAAACTACAGGGTTTTCGTGAAATCACTGAGCGGGTATCAATGAAATTTTTTCAGATTTCTTTTCAAAATTTTCGTTTTTCTATTTTTTCCTGTAAACGAGTTATTTTTTTATCTTCAACAATCGGGTTTGTTACCTCATCTACACGGCTTTTTCATCGAAAAACCTTATCTGCGTGGCTTTTTCATCGAAAAAAACCGTGTAGATGACGTAAGAGACTCGATTGTTTAAGATGAAAAAATATCTCGTTTACAGAAAAAATTAGAAAAAGAAAATTTTGAAAAAAAATCTGAAAAAATTTCAATGAATCCGGCATGATTGTATGCAACTTTTTTCTCTCCTAGTGATTTCACGAAAACCCAGTAGTTTTAGAATTAGGCTACATTTTATAAATATGGTCGTTTTTTGCAAAAAATTGAATACTTTGGCGAAAAAAATCGTACAAAACTTTAAAAAAAACGAAATAGAAGCTGATACTCTCCGCCATAAATTTGTCATGCGAAAAACAGCCGAAAAAAAATTTCATGGATCGTGCGCCAAAATTACAATGCCAAAAAAAAGCCGAAAAACGACCATGTTTCAAAGGGCGTACCGCGTTAAAAAAAATCGCAAATATTTTTTGGAAAAAGCCGAATAAAGCTGAATATGTCCCCTTTCAAACGCCGTTTGGCGAATCAAAATATCTTCATTTTTAAAAGAACAGTGGAACTTTTTGTGCGGCGTGGAATCGAGGCGAGTGTTTCCAAACTTTTGACCGATAGTGTAAAAGATTCATTCTAGATTCAAAGATGCTAAATCAGAGTTTATAAATTAC
The DNA here is from genome assembly GCA_946863875.1 of Alloplasta piceator. Taxonomy (NCBI): domain Eukaryota; kingdom Metazoa; phylum Arthropoda; class Insecta; order Hymenoptera; family Ichneumonidae; genus Alloplasta; species Alloplasta piceator. Next base: position 1,100,188 of record OX333073.1, read on the forward strand.
AATTTACAAATGCATATTTTTAATAACTTTTTGGAATTTCCAAATTCCAAAGCTTTGTATTTCTATATTCTGCCATTTTTTTCACGAAAAAAGAATTTCAAAAAACATGATACGACAAAAAATATGTAATTCAAACATTCTGGCTCATACTTGAAACATTACAATTTTAAAATACATATTTTTTAGAATTTTTTAGAATTTTCAAAATTCAGGGCTTTTTATTTTCATATTCTGTTATTTTTCTTTCCAACAAAAATAATTTTTAAAAACATGACTTATATGAAATACCCAATTCGAAGATTCTGGCCCATAAATTTATAAATTTCAAATTGCAAATGCAGATTTGTAAGATTTTTTTGAAATTTCCAAAAATTCAGAGTTTTTGTCCGGCTTCAAAAAAAATCCCCGCTTAAAAGCCGCGCGCTTAATTTATATAAATGTAAATCAGGGTGATTGCCCTTAACTCTCATCCCTCTTCCGAAGAACCATCAAAAGGGTTGTCCCTCCTCACTGACGCGTGCAAAATCGTGCTATTTTTTATTTATCCAATTTTCTTCCACAATTTTTCCCTCTTAATTTTCCCTCCGCTTTCCACCCCATCAAGCCCACCCTTTCTTCGAGTCTCATCCTGTTTCGCCTCTTTCCTAACCCCCCCCCCTCCCCTCCCGGGATAAGCCAAGCCATGCGTGAGTTATTAGCATATGGTATCATATTTTCGACGAACGCCGATAGACGAGTCAGATAAGACGTTTTTGAAAGGCACACGACCCGCTTGTATATTATTATATCGATCGTGAAACACACGTATATGTGCATCGTCCACGCGAGAAGAAGATGGAAAATATATATATATTGGTTCGTGGCGAGGGAACGAAGAGAAGAGAAAAAAAAACAACAAAAAACAGAGAACCCTTACGAGGGCTTAATATCGTTCGTGTTAGCGTCCGCCATTGTTCACCCTCGTTAACCATCGCGACGAAAAATAAACGGCTATACATTACAACTATCTATATGTTGGTTTATTAAAAAAAAAAAGAAAAAGAAAAAAAATAACACGCACACATTGTTTCTAAAATACATTTAGCTGTGTGCAAGGCTATGAAAACAAGACCGGACTTCCGGTTGATCAATCTCACGTGACTCGACGTCTCATCCTGCACGTGAAAATCAATTATACATTTTTGGGCCCAATTTTTTACATTCTGGTTAGTAATAACCGGACAACAATTTTGGGGACACTTAATAACAATTTTTTTCTTTGGGAAATCTAAACGATTTTTCATGTGCGAAAAATAAACAGTTGTAAAATTTGAACCTGACTTTTTTTTATTTTGAAAATTTTAGGAAACGTCATCGTGAGAGAATTACTGATTTTTTCGAAGAATGTCTTCTAATACTGAAAAATCTGATGGAGAAATATTTATGGAATTAAATATGAATTAAAAATTTTGGATTTGTTTCAAAAAAGTATCGATATTTCTTGCTATTTTCTCCCAAACATTGATAATTTGCAAAAATCCCAGTTATATAAGGGGCATTCCATCCCAAATCGGACAGTTTGAAAAACTTTTTTTTTTATTTCCTCAATTGTTTTATATTTTTGAGTACCCATCAAAAGACCCTTCCTGTTAAGTTTTTGAGATTTTTTTGAGTACCCGTTCAAAAGATATTAAATTAACAAAAGAAAACCGCTCTTTTTTTGGTATTTTGGTCATAACTTCTTTAATAATGATCCAAATTAGAAGTTTTTTATTCAAAATTTTTGTTTTTTTATGGCCTTTTCAGAAACAAATACAACAAAAATATTCGACGGGTTTTTAAATGAGTTTTTTGAGTTTTAAACATTAAATCGCGTTTTAAAAGTGAATGTCATTTTTGATTTTTTTTTTAATTTTTTGTTTCAAACACCTATCTATTCAACAATTTTTAAGACCAGTCCGGTCGTGGGATCTCAATAACTACTACTTTTTTCGATTTTTGAAAATACATTTTTTTTTTTTAAATAGATTATTATGAATACCAATTGTTGGTACTGTATAGTATTTTTTTATCATTTTGAATTGATTTGGACACTTTTTCATTGTTAACAGATTTTTAAAATTAATAATTAATTGATGAGCAAATAACAACAGTTCAAGAATTGTATGAGTGGGAATCGAACCTAAATAGTCTACCGAATATTGCTGTCAAATTTTCATATGAGAAACATTATTCAGATGCAAAAGAAAGATTTTATTTGCGATAAAATACTGCAAAGTCAATCACAGAGGGACACAAAAATGTCATTCAATTATTCCAATGAGCAACGGAAACGTATTGGCAAAGGAATATTCTAATTCAAGAAATAATTGTATATGTAAGGTTTTCAAAAAAATACGTGAATAAATAAAAACTGTTGTTATTATTGTTCATAAACAGACTTAACGATTAATTATTAATTTTAAGAACCTGTTAACAATAAAAAAGTGTCAAAATAAATTCTAAATATTGAAACAGTAACAAAAATTGGTATTCATAATGATTTATAAAAAAAAAAAAATTTAATTTTCAAAAATCGAAAAAAAAATAGTAGTTATTGAGATCCCACGATCGGACTAGTCTTAAAAATTGTTGAATAGATAGATGTTTGAAACAAAAAATTAAAAAAAAAATTAAAAATGACATTCACTTTTAAAAACGCGATTTAACGTTTAAAACTCAAAAAACTAATTCAAAAACACGTCGAATATTTTTGTTGTATTTTTTTCTGAAAAGGCCATAAAAAAACAAAAAATTTGAAAAAAAAAACTTTCGATTTGGACCATTATTAAAGAAGTTATGACCAAAATACCAAAAAAAGAGCGGTTTTTTTTGTTAATTTAATATATTTTGAACGGGTACTCAAAAAAAATCTCAAACTTTAACAGAAAGGGTCATTTGATGGGTACTTAAAAATAAAAAAAATTGAGGAAATAAAAAAAAAAAAATTCAAACTGTCCGATTTGGGATGGAATTCTCCATAAATTCAATCGTATAAAAATTACTCTTTTAGTTTAAAAAAAATGTCCTCTGATGCTGGGAAATCCAATATAGAAATATTTTTATAATTAAACATGGATTGAATATTTTTGATTAAATTTAAATCTGTACTCCGGAGAGAATTTATTTTCGAGAAGCATCGATATTTCTTGCTCGCGTTCTCGCTCTGGAAAAAAAAAAAGTGTGCGCGCGCGAGAGATTCAATAAAACAATTCTGGATAATGTTAAGGTATGCAGTGGATATGCAATTTCATGAAACGAAGAGGTTGGGCAAGCAGGGGTGGGGGTGAGGGGGAGGGGCAGTGGGCTGAGAGAGAGAGAAAGAGAGAGCGAGAGAGAGAAAGACAGGTTGAACCATCGGTGGAATATATTCAAGCGTTTTGGGCGCCGCGTGCAGCTGATTGTGACGTATGATACTCGTATATCATTTTTCCCAGGCATATACCTTCCACCTTCGGCTCTCGTCTCGAGGCTTTTGCTTCGAGTCTCGACATTTTTCTCCCGCGCTTTATTACACGCTCGAGATATTTTTCAGTTATATATCAACGGAAAAATATTCAACGGGACTACGGCGAACCTGTGCGGTAGCTCACAGATGCCGCGTGTCCAAGAGAAAAGTGTTTTTTCTCTGCCTTCCATCTCTCTCTCTCTCTCTCTCTCTCTCTCTCTCTCTCTCTCTCTCTCTCTCTCTCTGTCTCTCTCTTTCTCACTCGTCTCGTCCATTATGCGCATTCGAACGAGATGAGGAACAAAAAGTTCCACCAGCAACTCTACGTCGAGATGAATTCGATTAAGGAAAGTAACCGAGTGTAATTGAAGATTTGTTTTTTTCCGCATCAGCGAACTTAAAGGTCAATTGCATCGATGAAGAAGCGGGCACTGTTCTTTCAACAAATTTTGTTGCGAGAAATCGAATTTTATGTATTTTTAAAATTCTCCTAATTCGGCTATAATTAAATCGTCTAAAAATGAACTAAAAAAAGAATTTCTTTCATTCAACGTTTCAAAAGTATCTATTGGGGAACTATTTAACACGAATTTCAGGTAAGATTTTTGTGGAAAAAAATTATTCCTAAAAGAAGACAGAAAGAAGGGTAGAGAATTTTTTAGATGAGATTCCATGGAAATTTGAGTCTTTTTGAAAAAATACATCAATGTAAAATCATGAGTTATTGAAAAAAATAATAATAATTTAGTTAGCAGAAGATAAATTGGAATATAAGTATAATGTTACAACGGCATTTATGAAATTTGCGAGAAATGAAAATAGGCAATAAAATACAAGTTTTCTACTCACTCTTTTCAGCTCGATGTTAGATCGATCGATGTGCAAACCTCAGAAATCCCTCCCCGAAGGCAGATTGAGGATATTACAGCGATGGTTGATTGTGATTTGTCTTCAGTGGGTTGGATTTTCATCCTCGTGGAATTTGGACCAGAAATGCAGCTCTTCGAATCACGCGCACATTTTTCTTCACCCACTTCACTACGGATTTATTATTTTTACCGATTAAATTATAAAGCGAATATAAAAGAAATTAACACGAGTGTATTATTTTATGCGAGACGCGATTATTTTTCCCGCGGTATTTTTTTTATCGAAAAACCGACGTTAAACACGGGGATGGCTCGTAAAGAATCGAATTACTACAGGTACTTTTAATTTTTTTTTTCGAAAGTTATCAAAAATTCATAATTTCAAAATTTTTCAAATCTTTCAAGTTTATTTTTTAAATATCTCAGAAACTATTATAGTTACGAAAAATCGTTCTGAATTTGTCTGAAAGAGTATACTTGCGGACATGAAAAAAAAAATATTGCGAAAAAAAATTTTGAAAAATGATCAATTTGGAGAATTTTGAATTTTCAAAAATCGTGAAAATCCAAGTTCTGTATTAAATTTTTGGTTCAATTTTTTAAATATAATACCTTGCAGTGATCTTAAAAGATCCTGAAATTTTTAGAAAGGTGTTTTTTGTTTTTGCAAAAATATGAATTTTTGAATTTTTTAAAATCGTGTAAATCCACGATCAACATTAAATTTTTGGTTAATTTTTTTTCATTTTATACCTTTCACTGATCTTAAAAGCGCCTGAAATTTTCAGGAATTTTCAGAATTTTTGTTTCAAAAATATTTCGACTTGACATGGAATGACCCATGTACAAAAATTACTATCGCCGAATTTACCAATCAAAATATTCAAATTTACCCATCAATGCCTATAAAAACGCGTTGAACGAGCACGCGGTGAAAAATTAAACGACAATTTTATAACGAGAGACGAGATTTTATTTATTTTCGGATATACTAATCGTGAGACGTCAAAGAAAAACACTCGCTTCGAGATGAATGACCTTCAACGCGAGAGATGCGAATTTACGCGTGAAACGTAGAAACCGATGAAGACGGAAAAAAAAAATTCTCCGAATATTATCGGCTCTGTATTTTCACCCATCCCCCTTGACTCGCTATTTTTTGGCAAACACCGGTTAGATATACCGCGAATTTACCGTGCAACGGACGCAAGTCCAAATAAGGAAAAAGATTTTCCCGGAAAACGAGCGAAAGCGCGACAGCGCGATACGACTAACTCATATGAGCGAGGGAGACAGAGAGAAAAAGATGGCGGGCGAAAAAAACACAAGAGACGCCCGCGCGCATCACCTGACTCGGCTGTACACGTATATATATATGGTAAGCGCCACGCGATAATCCCACTCGAAGTTTTCAATCTGTTTTTCACAATATTTAGCGCGAAACCCGGCAAAGCACTCTGATATTTGATGGTTTAAACTGTCCCGTATATTAGCAACGCACGATTGACGAAGAATGTTTCGTACTCACCGTTCGCGACGTTTTTGTTTTTCTCTCGAGGCGCATTTCTCTCGCTCGGGCGAACGACTGGGGGTTGAGGTCAAGCGAACGGGCGAATATCATTGACTTACACCGCTCTATCGTCAAATTATTCTTTCAATAGCACTGAAAATTCATCACGAATATTTTTATCGCGAACTTTAAACACACGGGGCTCAAGAACGATTGAAAAACAATGAATTTATACCGAGAGCGATGAACCGACACATTGTTATCGAGCGAGATCCACGAGCAACTGAAGACCGGGGGTGTGCTGCGCGCGCAGCGACGCAAGCCCGGCGAGAAGTGAGAGAGAGCGAGCAGGCGACTCGCGAAACTAGAGTGGGGCAAATGAGAAGAAGAGAGAAAGAGAGACCGAGATTGTAATTCACGCGCTTTCCGCAAAACATGCGACACATAACACGTATATTTTGTGTATATTATAGGACGAGTGTATATATCCCCCGTGTTTTATATATGTTATTTCACGGTTTTGAATAGCTTCATGTACGAAATCCGAACAGGATATAATTGAGATCGAAAATTGGCACATTCGTCCCCTTTTATTAGCGAAAAGAATTTTTCTCCATGCTCACGCTTGTACTCACGGGTTTCACGATATTTTTTCTCGGCGAGCCACTCCACTCGACAAACATCGTTGAATTTCCCCTTTCGCACGAGTCGCGATTATTTACGATACGAATTTATCACGATTCACATTTTATATTTAAAAAAAATTATTCTAACGCGACCCGATCGACGGCGATTAATAATTGAGTGTGAAGTATATTGCGAATCGACGAGCGAACCGCGCACATCACGCCACATGCGGGCGAAAAAAGTAACTACACGTCGTCGTGTCCGTTTGCATCGCGCACGACTTCGCGAATCTCTCACATACACAGACAGCTTATCCTCTCTCCTGCCGCTTCTCCCACGCCCGCGCCCTCGTTCACTCGCGTCCGTGGATCCAGTTCGATAACAACATACCTGTTGATCGCGTCTCTCGGTAAATTCACAACACTGTTTTTCAGTTACTATTGAGCTCTGTGTGTTTATACATAGTTAATCTCGCCCCACCGCCCTCCCAATTTTCGAGTCGTTCGTTTGCGAGAGACGAAGCAGGAGAGACGAGCGTAGAGAAAAAACAAAAACAACGCGAACGGTGAGTACGAAACATTTCTTCGTCAATCGTGCGTTGCTAATGTACGGGACAGTGTAAACCATCATATATCAGAGTTCTTTGTCGGGTTTCGCGTTAAATATTGTGAAAAAATGATTGAAAACTTTGAGTGGGATTATCGCGTGGCGCTTACCATATATATATAGATATACGTGTACAGCCGAGTCGGGCGATGCGCGCGGGCGTCTCTCGTGTTTTTTTCACCCCGCCATCTTTTTTTCCGTCTCTCTCGCTCATACAGGTCAGTCGTATCGCGCTTTCGATCGTTTTCGGGGAGAATTTTTCCTTATTTGGACTTGCGTCCGTTGCACGGTAAATTCGCCACGTACCTAGCTGGTGTTTGCCAACGACTCGAGAACGATAGAGAATAGCGAGTAAAGGGGGATGGGTGAAAATACAGAGCCGATGATATTCGGAGAATTTTTTTTTTCTGTCGTCATCGGTTCGTACGTTTCACGCGTAAATTCGCATCTCTCGCGTTCAAGGTCATTCATCTCGAAACGAGTGTTTTTCTTTCACCTCTCACGATTAGTATATTCGAAAATAAATAAAATCTCGTCCTTCGTAGGTTTCGTTTAATTTTTTACCGCGTGCTCGTTCAACGTTGATAGCAATCTAGTAACCTCGACGATAGCAATTTTTGTACATGGGTCATTCCATGTCGAATCGACCAAGAGTGTAAACGACCCCTTTCAATTTCGATAAAATTTAGTTAGAAGTTTTCGTTTTTAACAAAACGGAGTTCTATCAAAGGAAAAAAATTTAAAAAAATTTTTGCGTAAGTTATCTAAAATTTAAAACTTCACAATTTTTCAAATCTTTCAAGTTTATTTTTTAAATATCTCGGAAACTGTTATAGTTACGAAAAATCGTTTTGGATTCGATCTGAAAGAGCTATTACTTGGGGCTATGAACAAAAAATATTCCGAAGTTTTTTTTTGAAAAATGATGAATTTGAAGAATTTGGAATTTTCAAAAATCGAGAAAATCCAAGTTGGACATTAAATTTTTGGTTCATTTTTTTATTTGTATAATACCTTGTTCTGATCTTAAAAGATCCTGACATTTTCAGAGAGATTTTTTTTTGTTTTTTCAAAAATATGAATTTCTGAATTTTTAAAAATCATGTAAATCCACGATCAACATTAAATTTATGGTTAAATTGTCAAAAGATCCTGAAATTTTCAGGATGGTGTTTTGTTTCAAAAATTTATATTTTTGAAACAAAAAAACACCATGTTGGAAATTTCAGGATCTTTTAATTTTGAAACAAAACAACACCATCCTGAAAATTTCAGGATCTTTTAAGATCAGTCCAAGGTGTTATATAAAAAAAATTTTACCAAAAATTTAATGTTGATCGTGGATTTACACGATTTTTAAAAATTCATATTTTTGAAAAAACAAAAAACACCTTTCTGAAAATTTCAGGAGCTTTTAAGATCAGTACAAGGTATTATATAAAAAAAATTGAGCCAAAAATTTAGTGTCCAACTTGGGTTTTCACGATTTTTGAAAATTCAAAATTCTTCTAATTCATCATTTTTCAAAATTTCTGTTCGCAATATTTTTTTTTTCATAGCCCCAAGTATAGTCTTTAAGACAAATTCAGAACGATTTTTCGTAACTATAATAGTTTCCGAGATGTTTAAAAAAAAAACTTGAAAGATTTGAAAAATTGCGAAATTTCGAATTTTTGTAACTTTCAAAAAAAAAAAACTAAAAGGACCTGCAGTAATTCGATTCTTTTCGAGCTTTTCCCGTGTTTAACGTCGGTTTTTCGATAAAAAAAAATACCGCGGGAAAACAATCGCGTCTCGCCTAAAATAATACACTCGTGTTAATTTCTTTTATCTTCGCTTTATAATTTAATCGGTAAAAATAATAAATCCGGAGTGAAGTGGGTGAAGAAAAATGTGCGCGTGATTCGAGGAGCTGCATTTCCGGTCCAAATTCCACGAGGATGAAAATCCAACCCACTGAAGACAAATCACAATCAACCATCGCTGTAATATCCTCAATCTGCCTTCGGAGAGGGATCTCTGAGGTTTGCACATCGATCGAGAAAACACCGAGCTGAAAAGAGTGAGTAGCAAACTTGTATTTTATTGCTCATTTGCATTTCTCGCAAATTTCACAAATGCCGTTGTAACATATTACTTACATAATAATTTACCTACAGTTTATTATTTGAAGCGTGAGGAATGAATTCACAAAAATTTTTATTATGAATATTTATAATTTTGTTACATTGTTATACATTTTGGCTATTTTCATCGTCACATATGAATGTGCTTGATTTCGCTTATTTTCACGTGATTCCACGTGAATCCAATGTCACGTAGCACATTGAAAAATGTGTTACGTACGGACGTAACAGGAGAGAATTATTTCCCCCATTCACTTACCGTGATTTAATTTTTTCGGGTTGCCTTGCCTCGTCCTATACAGGCCCCTTCCCGTCGCAAAATGGGTGATCGTTCGAAATGATAACTTCAGTGTCGAATAAAGTTAAAATACTTCTAATTTTATTAGTCGTAGCGGTTAATGAATATATAGGAACAGTACATACATAAATATTCCGCCCGCAACTAAACTATTTCGCTAACCTGATCCACACACACACATTCGTTACTCACTCGTGCTGACCCACTCCGAACAACGTATCCTAGAGTTGCAGCAATTGCACCGAATCCTGCCGATTATCGTAGCTTGAATCTCGGTGTCACACACACACGAACAGCCAAAAGCAAGTTTGAATAAGTAAGTTAAATTCACAGTCACCAAACAGTTTGAATAATCATATAAGTTTCACGGCGTTCCCCCGACACAATAGCCCACTATGCGATACTGATCTCGCCTACACGCAGATCAGATTTACAGCGCGACGCAGGGAGGACGCAGAGATTCCGGATTCACAGTTGTATTAAACAGCCAAAACAGTTCGAATATTTATATAAAAATTACGGGTGCTCGTGACACACTAACCCACTATGTGGTACTCGTCCCGCCTACACGAGGACGAGATTTACGACACGGCGCAGGGAGGACACGGAACGACCCGGAGTCTCAGCTCTTAGGTGTTAACCCTTTTAATTTCCGTCTAAGACTGATTTCTCCGTCGCCTCAAGAGTAGGATTTTTCCCCTCTCGGGCGACCGAGGAATCAGCTCCTGGGTTTTTTCCAGAACTCAAATTTCCATTCCACGTGCAAAACTCCTGACATGGTCGTTCTGCACCCGCGTGAATCCAGAGACTCTGTCGTTCTCACGATCGCGAACTGCTGCATCGTCGAATAACTCGGACGAGACGACAGCTCGCGAGCTGCAAATTTTATATTATGGCTATCGTAACGGATATTCCGTTCTTGAAATCAAGAGTGAGCGCATCGCGCGAGCGTAACACGATATTGAACAAAAATGCAATTTCAGGTCTACAAAAATAATCAATTTTCAAATACTCAATTATTCAAATGCATTAAAGTAACTATTGAAATAATTATTGAAATTTCAAAGAATGTATACTTCAAGTATTCAAGTATTCAAGTATTTCGGGATGTAACACCCCTCCCCCCTTAGAAAGTCGACGTCCCCGTCGACTCAGCCGTCGCAACGATGTGAGGCCGACGGCGTCGTCGGCCCGACGGGTGATTATATGAGCTAAATACATCCCGTATATTGGCATATTTCAATTATTTAAGTATTTCCTGAAATTTTTTTAAAAAAATAAATTACCATCTTCCAAAACAAAGAGAAAATTCCAATCTTACTTTTTTTTTGTCGATTTTTGTCCGCTCTCGTGTCCGTGTATGTGTGTGGATTTATCCTTATAACTGTAGTTTTTTCCTTTTTTTTTTCTTAAATCACTTATTTATACACTTATCAACTATTCCCGCACATATTGTCTCTAGTAAATGTTTATAAGTTTATATTCGTATTTAATTTTATTTAGTCTATTTTATAAAACTAAGCGAAGCACGATTATATATATTTTGCGAAGCACACACCTTATTATTATTTTTTTTTCCTTATTTCACTTTTTTTTTTTTTTTCTTTTTTTTTTTTTTTTTTTTTTTTTTTTAGTTAAAGTTTGTCGAATTCGCGAGACACGACGGTGTCGTTAGAGTCCGAACTCGAATCACTGTCGGAGCCGCCATCTACTTGGTGAGCTTCGCTGGAAACGTCGACTTGCTCAGCGTCGCTCACCGGTTGCAACGGCGTTTGCAAATTTGCGACGTCAAACGCACCATCAATCCATGAGCGTGTACTCCATGCTGAAAATTCTCCAGCCAAATCCGGCCCCAGGAGATCGGCGAGTTTCTCTCCCGGGTCGGAATCAGGCTTCGTCGGTGTCGAGGTGGCTCTCGGCGGTGACGATGCCACATCGACCTCGTCGTGGTCGTCGAGCTCGATTAGATCCCCGGGCGGAGGATTCACCCATCGGATGCATCCAATCATTTGTCCCGGATACACGTGTATCTGGGATGTTTGCGTCGCGATGCTCCTGCAACCGAGCTTTCTTCTTGTCTGAGTGTAAATACTTTTTTGAGTCGGTAGTTTCTCGGCATTCCGGTCACGCACGAATTGGAGAAGACGCCCTCGTTGCTCCGGCTTGCGTTCCTCTCGTTTGTTTCCCAGGTCCCCGCTGGAGGAAACCGGCGCGGCGGAAGTTTTTCCGACGCCCGAGAATCCCGCAGGCGGTGGACCGACTGACTTTTCGTTGGGCTTAACCACGGCGGTGGAAATTATTCCAACGCCCGAAAGTCTTGCCGACGGAAGGTTCTGACGAACCGGCAGAGGCTCCAACTTCATCTTCTTATATTCCTCTATCTTCCGCTCGTATGAAGATATGCACGCTCCCGCGTGCAACGGATAGTCCCCCGGCTCACAGCTATCCCAGCACAAAGGGCACACAATGTTTATGTGGGGGTTGCGTCTCTTAAATGTGAATTTATAAGAGCACTTTGTGAAGCCCCCGCAACTCGGATCGCTTTCCGGCTTCCGACACATCGCGCACAGCCCTTTCAGCGTTGTTCGGCGGAAAACTAGTAAGTAATTTTCCTCACTCTCCACAGCGACGCACTTATTGGTCTGCATTTTGTTCTCTTCTTTTTTTCACGAGACACGAAAGGGAAAAAAAATTGACGCGCGCGAGTAACCTTTGGTCTTTCCGTCACGATGGCCAAGAGCGTATTGAAATGAATTTTTTTTACTCCCGGCAGGGTGACGTCTCCTCACTTTGTCGATTTGATGAGTGGGGGTTGTTTGTTCTAATCGAGCTCTGCGTCTTGGCGAGGAAGGCGAAGGGCGTTCGAGGGTCCAGCGTCGGATTTCTTCTTTCTTCGCTTAGGCGACGAAGTCGGTGGTCTAGATGCTGCGGCGTCGCTCGAGAGCTCCATATCTGGAGATAAACATTGAGGCTCACGTGTCTGATTTTTACGACGCTTTATACAAAGTAACAACTTTGCAGTGACGCCAAAGATTCGAGAGCGCCAGAAAAATATTATAAGTCCCAGCACACTCAAAGCTTGTAATATGAACCCGACGAGAAAAAGATGTTTATGCCTTTTCTTCTCTCTCCGATGCGTGCCTATGGTTCGAATTTTCTCTTCTAACTCATAGAGCGAAGTTCCAAATTTCTGAGCTGGCCCTTCAGTTTGTATTTTTATCGTTTTATTTGTTTCCTCGTCCAACCAAGAATCGATGAAAGAGGGCATAATATTTCCGACTTCATTTAACGTTGGAGCGATAATTGATACGTTCAACGAAAGGCTGGGGCGATAGATATATTGTATCGACCCTGCATACTTTCGTATGCTCGTTATTGTTGTGCTTCGAGTTCGTCCGATGCAATTTCCGTTGAGATACAAAATTCCCATTCCCTTTATTGCCACGCTAGCGTCTGGTAGAGTGGGACAGAGAATTCTCATATTTTCTGGCTGTGACAAAGAATATAGCCAGCCTCCTTGTGATGGTAAATGGAGCCAGAAAGGCTCATGTTCCGAATAAATTCTCACGTCGCATTGACGATAGGTTTCAAGCGATGGTGATGTCAACATTCTTATCTCGCATGATTTTGCCGTGGCCACCTCATGCAATGGTGATTCCATCGAGCATATATATTTATGATCGGCGGAGACGCAATTGCTGAGGCTAATCATATCCAACGAAAAGTACGTACGATGGTCCATGGAAAGCCCTATATATGGTTCCGCAGGAATTACATGGGCTGATTTTATTCCCTGGCTGGTGGATTGAGGCACCGGCCATGGATGTATTCGGTAAAGAAGATAATTCATGCGATCCAATAATGGCACATGCACAAGAATTAAAATGCGACCACTATGGTAGACAAGATCTGTTCGCACAATCGCGGCGAGAGATTCCGATCGAAGATGTTCCGGATTAATTGGAAATTCAAAAATCGATGCCTTAAATTGAACTTCTTTCGCCACAGATAACAGCTGCGTCGATGATAATATTGCCGGGTCGAAACGGCCGTCGCGCGCGGTGGCTATCGCTCGGAGATAACGTTCGCACGTTTCAATATAGCGATCAATTTTCGTTTCGACTCTGTGTGCGTAATTGACGAGTGTGCTGTTGTATTGTAGCATTGCTGCTTGACGATTAAAAAGCACTACGTCCGTATGCATTTCCTTTACAGATTCACGCAGCTGATCCACTCGCTTCGATTCGATTACATGAGCGTCATGCAATTCTTGTAATTTTGACGCTGTAATGTGCATTTGTTCGCCAATTAGATGTGTTAAATTTGTCTGATCGGCGAACAATCGATCAATTTGTTCATTAATGTAAATTGCATCATCTTCATTAAGTGTTCCGAACAGCGTTTTACTGATAGAACCCACGAATCCGAATGGCACACTTCTCCTTTTTATCGTATGAGGAAAAGGCTCGGGTTCTTCATTTACGAGCTTGGTGTCACTCGATACTTTGCGTAATTCATCCACCAATGATCCAGCGCGCGCGAGTTGATCATTGATGAATTCCACGCGGAGTAATTCGCGGCACGAAATCGGTGAATTTACGCGACTGCAAGAATCGTGAACTCCGATTAATTGTTTTCCATCATCTGGAAAATGCTTTAAAAAATTGTCTAATTCAATAAAAACAGTTACTGTCCAGTCAGCATGTTGTAAACGAAGGGGCGAAACTTTTTCAAAATAAAGTCCCGGCCGCTCGTTCGCTGGAATGAGACGATAAGTATTGTTTATGCTTTGCTGGCCATTCACTAGGCTCAGCACGGTCACGAGTACCGAGAGTAGCACAATGATCGGACGCTGCATAGTGGTGAGCAGCAACAGTCGTTGATCTTCGTTGAGGATGATGGACGGTTGAATATAGATGTGTTGAGTATAGGCGTAACGTTGAGCGTAGATGTAGTGGGGAGTATAGATGTGTGGACGGTGATCCTCGCGTCAGCCTGCAAGTCGATGCGTAGACTATATATTTCACACGCATACACATACGATCGCAACACACACATACTCTATACCCTATTCATACGCAAGTTTGATTTTGTCAACGTGTTTGCGAAAGCGAATTCCGTCCTTCGTTTCCAACACCACGTTGCTTTTATCAGAGATTTGAATTATTTCATATGGTCCATGATAATGAGCGTCAAACTTTCCCTTTTTCGGTTCTTTTAAAACGTATACGTTATCACCGACTTTTCCCTTGAAAGATCGTGTATGACGATCATAAATGGTTTTTGATTTTTCCTTGGCACAATTTAAATTATTTCCGGCCATTTCGCGAATTTCCGATAAGCGTTTAATTAGTTCGGTTAAATATGAATTATAAGTCGCGAGTTTATCATCAGCAGGAAATTCACTGGGCAATCGGGCAATCTTTCCGAACACGATCTCGTGAGGGGTAAAATTCGTCGCTTCGTGTACGCTGGTATTGTACGACAATTCAGCGAATGGAAGCAAGCGATCCCAGTCATCGTATTCAGTCGCGTAATGTTTTATGTATTCGGTCAAAACGATGTGACTGCGCTCAAGCGCGCCATTCGTTTGCGGCCGATAACCTGATGTTGTTAATGTCTTGATCTTGAATATTTTTGCGAGTTCTGTGAAAATAGAACTCGTGAACGACGTTCCGCGATCTGTTAAAATGGCTCGCGGGGCACCAAATTGTCCAAACAATCTACGTGCCACGGCCTCTGCGATTGTCGTTGCCTTTAAATCAGGGATGGGCTCGGCCAAACAATATTTTGACAGATGATCCTGCATCGTCAAAATATGTTTATTGCCGTGTGGTGTTGTCGGAAGGGGTCCCACAGTATCGAGAGAGACCTTATCGAAAACATCCGCAGGTGTGTCCGTTATGAGCATTGGTTCGCGCGTTTTTGTGCGCACAAGCTTTTGCTCTTGACATCCCTTGCAACAACGAATAAAATTTTGAACATCATTTCGCAAGAGAGGCCAGTAAAAACGTTCCCGAATTCGACGATACGTTTTTGTCACTCCCTTATGACCTCCTACGAGACTTTCATGATTTTCTTTTATGATTCTTTCCCGAACTTCAGCAGGAGCCAGTTGGACTTTTCCGTAGCAAATCTCTACTGAAATCCGCGATTCAGTAAAAATCTCGTGAATCATTTTCAAAAATGCATTCGGAGTGAGATCATCGGTGAAATCTCCAGCTCGCGAGAGACGAATCGAATTCGTGTTCTCTCGAGCCAAGATTTTTCGCAAATTTTTCAAACCAGCGTGAATATTTTCCGCTGTCGTTTCGTCAAAATATTTCTTTTTGACGATGACGCTGAATATTTTGTAGCGACCACGTGGTGTTATTGCAATTTGTCCAATTTTTAAATTTCGCCTTTTTATTTCGGAAGAATCAATCACTCCGAGATCGGACAATAATTTTCCTATCGGAGTGGTTAATTCGCCGTCTGTTGCAATAAAATGCACGTAATTGCCACGACTATACGTAAGACATTCACGTGTTCCTGCAATTTTATTTTTCATTGGAATATTTTCTTCTTCCGAACTATCCGAGATTGATTTTTCTCGCCGTTCGGATTTCGTCATTACACGATTTTTCTTCTTACGAGCGCGACGCTCGTATGAGTCGGTGGAATCGACCATACATAAAGAATCATGCATATCATTTCGCACTTGAGGCAGGTCAGGGCTCTGTGTATTTGGTATATGGGACCGTGCGGGAAAGGAAACAGCGGGGGCCCGAACTTGAGACGGCGGCCATGCTGAATTCCTCTGCGATAGCGAAGGGTCCTTGGCTATCTGCGCTGGCGGGGCACGGGGAGCGCACGGCGTAGAGCGAGCTGTCGGAGTCACCGGCATACGCGGCATCGAGAAGCGAGAGAATTGAGGCAACTCGCTTACTTTGTCCAGCACACGCGCTGCCGTATTTTCTCTCTCCCTCTCTTCGCACTCGTCATCGGCGTCTGTCTCTTTCTCGGTCACATGTGGCTTATGATTTTTCAAAAGGCTCGTTCTTCTCAAGAGTTCGCCTTCTGTCAAATCTTGTGTGCGTGCAGCCAGCTCTTTTATGCGCCTTTCGAGCTCTGCATCTTTATTTTCGTCATCGTAGGGATCGAGTTCATTTAATCTTTCTTGAACACTCTCCTCTACGACGTCGCCTTCGGATAAATGGTCCAAAAATTCCTCGGGCTTTTCCACGCTTTCCTTCTCTTGGAATCTCTCCTCCAATTGACGAATACTAACGTCAAATTTTCGGAAAGATTCTTGCAAACCCGGGGAAATTTTGGTCGCTCGTTCAATAATTTCTAGATCTTCGTTTGTACTATCGTCAGTATCACCGACAATAGGATCAATTATTACTGCTAGCTCTCTTTCCTTTAATTCTTTTAATTTATCCTCGTCTGATTTCTCAACATCAGATGAAGGAATTTTCCTACTCGTTGTTTGAGGGGTTGTTTTAATTTTTACAGGGCGTTTTGCGGGTAAAAGAGGAGCAGGGAGCATACTTCGATGCAATCTCTGCACAGGGGGTTCCGAACCTTCAGTGCTCGAGCTTGCTGTCGAAGGAGGGGGCAATACGGCCTTCGCGCCGGCGGCCCTTGCTTGAGCGGCGCGCGTACGCGAGGCTATCGCGCTCCTTTCCAACTCCGTTGGTTTCCTCGTGGAAATTATCGGACGTTTTGCTGTTGTAGCTTTTCCCGTGGGCGCTCGGGTTGGATCTGAGTTTAATCTCGGCCTTCCCACGCCACGTGCTTCCTTGTTTATTGGTAACAATTTCGCAGGTGGCGCGGATGAGTCTGAACTCGACGCATTACCAGAATTCACGGGATTTCGTGACAATGCATCGGCATTTGCGTTCAAACGACCAGGCTTGTAGACAAACTGATAATCAAAATTTTGCAATTTTAATCTCCAACGAATGAGACGTTTTCCCGGGTCATTCATTGAACCAATCCACTTAAGAGGCTCGTGGTCGCAAATCAATTTGAATTTTCGCCCATATATATACGGTTGAAAATGTTCAAATGCCGCAACCACGGCTAAACACTCCTTTTCAGTCGTGTAGTAATTTTTCTGTGCCTTGGTGAGGATACGAGAGTAGTAAGCAATGGGGTTTTCTTGCCCTTCATGCTCTTGACTTAAAATCGCTCCCACGGCAAAGTCGGAGGCATCCGTTGTAATAGTAAACGGCTTAGAAAAATCAGGGTATTGCAGAACGGGTTCTGTACACAGTGCCGCTCGCAAATCCCTGAAACTCCGATCTTGTTCGAGACCCCAAATGAATTCTTTTCCCTTTTTAAGGAGGTCGGACAATGGCTTGGCTCGAGCGGAAAAATTCTCGATAAATCTTCGATAATATCCCGCGAGTCCAAGAAATTGTCGAATAGCTTTTTGTGTTTTTGGTGCTGGAAATTTTTCCATCGCCATTAACTTTTTCGGGTCAGGTCGCACTCCCTCACGGCCGATAATGTGGCCAAGATACGCGACCTCCCTCCTTAAAAATTCGCATTTATCGGGTTCAAGGACCAGATTTGCGTCCTCGAGACGAGCCATGAGACGTCTTACCTTTTTCGTGTGCTCGTCTAATGTTCTTGCAAAAATTACGATGTCATCCAGGTACACGAATAATTCAGTGCCCTGAAGACCTCGCAAAACATTATCCATCAAGCGCTGAAATGTTGCCGGCGCATTTTTCAATCCCTCGGGCATTCTGACATATTCATAATGTCCGTTGGGTGTGGAAAACGCCGTTTTCGTGCGATCTTGAGGATCCATCGGTATTTGTTGAAACCCGCTGGCAAGGTCAAATGTGGAAAAATATTTCGCTTGACCCAGCTGATCGAGTATTTCAACGATGTTAGGCAAGGGGTACGCGTCGGCAATGGTTTTCTCGTTCAGTTTCCTGAAGTCGATTACCATGCGCATTCGCGGTCTACCTTGCGAATCAGGCTTTTTTGGTACAATCCAAACGGGTGAATTGTACGGAGATTGAGACGGCACAATAACCTCGTCACCAAGTTTCTTAGTTATTTGTCGTTCAATCTCTTCTTTATGCACGATGGGAAAACGATATTGACGAGTGTTTAACGGGATCTCGTCAGTCGTCGGAATCTTGTGATACACCCGATTGGTACATGGTAATCTGTCACCAGGTAACCTGTATCGCTCGGGGAACTCCTCGACAAGTTTCCTCACATGATCTCGGTCAACAGCC
This sequence comes from Alloplasta piceator, assembly GCA_946863875.1. Classification (NCBI taxonomy): domain Eukaryota; kingdom Metazoa; phylum Arthropoda; class Insecta; order Hymenoptera; family Ichneumonidae; genus Alloplasta; species Alloplasta piceator. The sequence continues at coordinate 1,118,932 of OX333073.1, forward strand.
GTCAAATCATGTAAGCGAAGAGCTTTCATTATTGCTTCTACGCGATTTGTTGGGGGTTCCTCGTCTTCGCTTGCCGAAGAACTATACTCTTGATCTATTTCAAACGCAGGATTGCAATATTCGAAAGGAATCAATTCTTGAGGAGTAACTTCGATATTCACGTCCTCTGATAAGGTATTGACGGCCATTACATGGAAAACGCCATTGGTTTGGGAGACCAATGCCTCACCAATGTACAATCCATCAATCGTGTCAATTCGCGGCAAGTATCCTTCCTTCAATTCAGGATTTACCGTCGCTATTGGAATCGTTTCGCGCGTGCGAGCTCTAATGCGAAAAATTTGCGCTTTAGGTTCGTCGCGTTTGATACTGGAGTGACCCGTCGATGAGAGAATCTTATATTCTCCGTCCTCGTACTCCGAGCCGAGAAAAGGCTTGGGACGAGTCGGCTCACTGTGCGTCACGAGAGTGTTATAATGAAATGAAATTTCAGCCTTCTCTTGACGCAAGTACGGTTTTCCGATTATCCCCTTGCATTTCACCGGGAGACTACGAACGACATGAAAAATATTCGGTATGTCAGTGAAATGAAGTTTGACTGTTCCTACCGTGTACAAAAAATTTTCGGTTATTCCAGAAATTTTTACTCGTTCGTCTAAATTGACAAGAACGTCGCCCTTAAGGGATTCAAATTTGATGATATTAATGTCCGCGCCTGTATCGATGAAAAAATTTTCGCTCCCCTCGATAAGTTCCGGGGCCCGTAAACGTATTACAGGTGATTCACCGACAATCGTTGTCCATAGTACAATCCGAACTTGACTCTGAGAATCTTGTCCGGGTTTTTCATACCGTTCCCTCGAATCCTGAGAACGATGTGACAATTGTGAAATTGCACGTGTACCGGAATTCGAGATGCTCGCGGGTATTGCCTCACCCCGCGGGGGTTCTATTTCTTTTAATAAGGGTCCCGCGCGTGGTGCGTCGCGTGGCGAATGTGGGCGCTTATTTAATGGGCATCCCATACAACCGCGTCCACGAGCGCAACACGTTCGAGGATCACAATTTTGGTGATAAAATTCGATTCCAGGGCTCGGAGGTCTTGGTGAAAAATTTCGATCGGGTTTTAAAATACTCGTTGGTTGTCGATCTTGAAAAGAGACAGACCGAGCGGGGCTCGGTGTGCGATACCTCTCATGATCTACGTATCCCGTGCGATTAAATGCTGGCGACGGAGAACGCGATTCCTTACCGAAATTTTGCGGATATTCACGTCGAGTAAATCGCACGTGCGATTCTTCATCCGTTTTTGCTCGGCTATATCGTGAGCTTCGAATTGCGAGACGTTCAGCAATTTTGAAAGCATCTTCAAGGTTTGCTGGTTCTCGCATATCGACAGGCTCACTAATATGCGTTGGCAATGCGTCAATGAACGAACGAAGAGCAATTTTGCTCAAATGGTCGGAATTATTAGCCACGTGAGCGCCGTCGTTTTCCTCTCTCCAGGCACTGTGTCCACTGGAAAGAAGAATTCGAATCCTATCGTAAAATTGTCCGACGGTTTCATCACGCTTCATTCGCGCTCGTGTGAGTTCCTGTACATAATAATCAAAGGTTTTTCCGCTCGCGAGTCGCGATTTTAATGTGGAAATTAATTCGTCCACCGTGTTAATTCGTTTACCGTAAACGCAATTTCTCACGTTACCGCGTAATCGAGAAATTATCGCGCTGACGTATTCAGCTTCAGCACCCGGAGGAATAAAAGTCGACCAATTGCGTATGTCCTGAAGGAAATCCTTCAGGGCCATATTCGTGCCATCGTACACGGGTATGTTAAGCATTCGATTTTGCAGCGACATGCTCTCCACCATGCTTGTCATGGTGGCCATGAGCTCTGTCGCATTTAAATTCGCGGACGCGTTTCTACTCGATTCGTCCGTCATGGTGGTTAATTATTTGTTGTTTAGTCGGGATTTATTATCGTGTTATCGTTTTCCTTTTTTTATTTTTATTTACGGAAAATCTAAAACCCCGTCGCACCCAAAGGGTACCTCGTGGGCAACAATAAACTCGGAAGAAACGCCCTCGACTGATAACGTAGTGGTACCAATGAAGTTTGCGTTTGGGTAGTAAAAATTTACAGTATTTATTGCAGGGTTTAAGAGCGACGCGGCTCTGATTACGTTTGTTGTTGCGCCAGTGTCTACAATGAATCTCCCAAACCCGTTTATAAGACCGGGGGAATAAAAAATAAAAGTGATTATTCCCGCTGGAATTTCCGCGGGTACACCTACCGGGAATTCGCGCTGAACCATCGAAAATCGCAAAAGAGAAAAATTTTTGTTGTGACCATAAAACAAAAGTACGAAAATTTGACGCTCGCTAATATTTGTCGGTTTTTATATCAATGAAAAAAAAAAAAATTTGACGATTTTCAAGAATTCGATTTCGCAAATTTACGAGTTCAGATTAACACTTATTATCTACAATGTATTCCAACGATCACCAGTCTCGGAGGGGAAATGGCAAGGCAGAATCCCACCGCTGCCACCAATTTATTTGTTACGTACGGACGTAACAGGAGAGAATTATTTCCCCCATTCACTTACCGTGATTTAATTTTTTCGGGTTGCCTTGCCTCGTCCTATACAGGCCCCTTCCCGTCGCAAAATGGGTGATCGTTCGAAATGATAACTTCAGTGTCGAATAAAGTTAAAATACTTCTAATTTTATTAGTCGTAGCGGTTAATGAATATATAGGAACAGTACATACATAAATATTCCGCCCGCAACTAAACTATTTCGCTAACCTGATCCACACACACACATTCGTTACTCACTCGTGCTGACCCACTCCGAACAACGTATCCTAGAGTTGCAGCAATTGCACCGAATCCTGCCGATTATCGTAGCTTGAATCTCGGTGTCACACACACACGAACAGCCAAAAGCAAGTTTGAATAAGTAAGTTAAATTCACAGTCACCAAACAGTTTGAATAATCATATAAGTTTCACGGCGTTCCCCCGACACAATAGCCCACTATGCGATACTGATCTCGCCTACACGCAGATCAGATTTACAGCGCGACGCAGGGAGGACGCAGAGATTCCGGATTCACAGTTGTATTAAACAGCCAAAACAGTTCGAATATTTATATAAAAATTACGGGTGCTCGTGACACACTAACCCACTATGTGGTACTCGTCCCGCCTACACGAGGACGAGATTTACGACACGGCGCAGGGAGGACACGGAACGACCCGGAGTCTCAGCTCTTAGGTGTTAACCCTTTTAATTTCCGTCTAAGACTGATTTCTCCGTCGCCTCAAGAGTAGGATTTTTCCCCTCTCGGGCGACCGAGGAATCAGCTCCTGGGTTTTTTCCAGAACTCAAATTTCCATTCCACGTGCAAAACTCCTGACATGGTCGTTCTGCACCCGCGTGAATCCAGAGACTCTGTCGTTCTCACGATCGCGAACTGCTGCATCGTCGAATAACTCGGACGAGACGACAGCTCGCGAGCTGCAAATTTTATATTATGGCTATCGTAACGGATATTCCGTTCTTGAAATCAAGAGTGAGCGCATCGCGCGAGCGTAACACGATATTGAACAAAAATGCAATTTCAGGTCTACAAAAATAATCAATTTTCAAATACTCAATTATTCAAATGCATTAAAGTAACTATTGAAATAATTATTGAAATTTCAAAGAATGTATACTTCAAGTATTCAAGTATTCAAGTATTTCGGGATGTAACAAATGTTAGCAAATTTGTTGTCCCCTTCCTGAGCTCAATGTAATTGTATACATATATTTATCATCAGCGGCAATTTTCAATGGATATTATGTTTGGAATTTTTAAAAAGTCGAAAAGAGCTTTCAAAAATGTTCACACAAATTTTGTGGGTTTTTTTTTTATGAAAAAAAATCTAGAAATCAGAAAAAAAAATTATTTCGCCTATTTCGGGGGTGAATATTTAAAAATCGACTTTAACAATAATCGTAATAAAATTTAATGAAAATGGTGACCAATTACCGTTTGTTGAATAATAAATATATCATCCTACAAGCCCAAAGTACGTGTATAAAATTATTTACAAAAAAAAACATAAATTAAAAAAAAAAATCAATTACTTATAAAGTTAAAAAAAAATATGCTTACACATCATCATGTTATCATGTTTGAAAAAATGGGTACAGAACAATCTAGCGGATGAGTGACGCAACAATTCCGCGAGGGATGCAGCGTTTCGCCGATAATGCAGACATTGTCGTCGCTCCGCTCTGCATTATCATCGATGAGGTAGAATTCTTTTCGGGGATGATATAAATACTTTTTTTACGACCGATCGTAGCGCTATAAAGCGGCAATATGTCGTACCCACATGACAAGTTTACCCTCGGACTCGTTTTTCCCCCCTCCCGACGAATGTTTCAACCCCCCTCCCTATGGATTTTCAACCCCCAACCTCCGAAGCTAAAGGCACAATTTTAAACGGCCATATCTTTCCCACAGCTTCACGATATCGTCTCACCTTACAAGTATTAAAAATAAATTTTAAAAATCCTCTTTTTGCTTTTCTTGCATATAATTCTTCACTCAGGCATAATATTAATTAATTCATTAATTAACACATGGGAAAATGTTCAAATATTCGCATGATAAATAAGATTTATTAGTTATCTATTGTCAATGTATTTATTTATATATTAATATATCAACATTAATTCTTTATATATATCATTATATTAATATTTAATTAAATAATTGACTTAAGAGAAGCATGAAAAATGGAAAGATACGCTAGAAAATTACAAATTACGGAATAAAAATTGTACTATAAATTTTATTTCTTAATACGATTGTTGAAACATTTTTCCACGTGTTAAAAATGGCGCTCGGCGCATTTTTGCCTCCCCAAAAGACTCTTCTCTAAAATTCTCCAATTTAATTAATTTTCAAGAATTGAATGAATAAATCATTTATTTATTGATTCGTACAAGACCCTCAACCATTAACTTTGCATTATTTATTTATTTTTTGAACAATTGATCACCCTTTGATTTGAATAAAATCGTTCTCGAGCGCGCCTGAAGTCAGGCAACCGGTTATGCACCGGTGCAGAGTTGATCACTGAATAAAATCGTTCTCGAGCGCGCCTGAAATCAGGCAACCGGTTGTACACCGGTGCAGAGTTGATCACTTTGAATAAAATCGTTCTCGAGCGCGCCTGAAGCCTGGCAACCGGTTGTACACAGGTGCAGAGTTCATCACTTTGAATAACATCGTTCTCGAGCGCGCCCGAAACCAGGCAACCGGTTATGCACCAGCGCAGAAGTCGAGCCGCGCGCTAGACGTCGCGCGATTCGGTCGGCGCTCTCGATTATATATCTCGCGTTTGTTCGTCGAGGTTCTGGGATGACCGAAAATCCAATAAGACGCTCTGAGTCAGGATGGAGGAGTATTCGAAGAGTCGGATCGTTTACCGGTGCTTTTTGCGGGCTATAAACTCTGTCTATAGATATATATTGGTACAAGCGACGCTGGGGGATCCGTTTAATCGCCGGGCGTTGCATTATTATCGCTCTCTGGCCTCCGGTCCGCCATTAACGACGACGCCGATGGGAAAGACGATCCGCGAATCGCGATAGTACAGGCGCCCGAAGGAGGTGAGAAATGGAGACGCTTATAGTAGACGACAGGCTCGATTCTTGCTTTTCCAAAGAATGAAGAAAAATAAAAAAATTGAGGAAAGAAGAACGTAGGGACGAGACAAGCAATTTTTAGCCCAGAGGTTAACCTTCGCGAAGGTATCTCGAAAAGAAAGGAGGAAGTTGCGCGTCAAGCGCGCGGTTTATATAATGACGGCTTTGTCCCTTTTTTTATTAGGTGTATATTATCGGGGTAACCATGCATTACCGAAATTTCGACCGCATTTTAACCCCGAGGAAGGGTTTATATATACGCAGCGTTCGATATCGACTTCGTACAAAAGCAAATTCAGGGTCATGTTTTTTGGGTCCCAAAGCATCGATTTAAAGGAAAACTGCATCGACATTCAATGGTTTTGCGATTTTTTTCTATTGAAATATTTACTCTAAAGTTATTGAGTGGAAAAACTGTACAAGGGTCATTTCATGTCAAATCGACCAAGAGTTCGAATCGACCCCTTTCAATTGCGATGAAATTTGGTCAGAAATTTTCGTTTTCAATAAAACGAAGTTCTACCAAAGGAAAAAAAGGTAAAATTTTTTTTTCGAAAGTTATGCAAAATTCAAAATTTCACAATTTTTCAAACCTGTCAAGTTTATCTTTTAAATATCTCGAAAACTATTATAGTTACGAACAATCGCTCTGAATTCGTTTTAAAGAGTATACTTGGGGCCACGGAAAAAAAAATCCGAAAATTTTGTTTGAAAAATGATGAATTTGGAGAATTTTGAATTTTCAAAAATCGTACAAATCCAAGTTCCATATTTTATTTTTGGTTTAATTTTTTGTATATAATACCGTGTACTGATCTTAAAAGATCCTCAAATTTTCAGAGAGGTGTTTTTTTTTGTTTCAAAAATATAAACTTTGGAATTTTAAAAAATCGTGCAAATCCACGATAAACATTAAATTCTGGTTAATTTTTTTTAAATATAATACCTTGTACTAATCTTGAAAGATCCTGAACTTTTCAGGATGGTGTGTTTGGGTTTCAAAAATAAAAATTTTTCATTTTGGTAAAAAATTTTTTTTTGTTTTTCCTCTAAGTAAGTTAAGTAAGTTAAGTTGAGCAATCATGTAATTCTGTAATTTTGAGCAGTACAAATTTCAACTAATTACCATAAAAATAAAAAAATTATCAAAATTCAAAAATTCGATTTGACATGGAAGTAATCTGGCAATTTTTAGTAGAGTTTAACCACTCGAACGATTCATTTATTTATCAGCGTTTATGCACAAAAGTTTCCTGGTCGAAAGAATTGACACACTTTTTTCGTTGATATTTGATTTTTGTAATTCAATTCAATTTGTGAAAAAAAATTTGGAGCCGCCCAAATCGATTTAAAAATAGATAACCCCGCGATAAACCAAAACAATGTTTTTTTTTCTGAATCTACTTGAAGACCCAATTCTAAATATTTAAAATATTTTAAATATTTCAACAAAATTTCATATTTTTACAAAATGAAAATAATGGTGGATTATGATTATTTTTTAATTATTAAAAAAATGATAATTAAAAATTAGTAATTCAAAAATAATAATTTTTTTAATTATTAATTTTGATCGATTCAAAAGTTATTATTTCATTATTATTATTGTTATTTTGATAATTAATTTAATAATTAAACAATTATTATGTTTCAATTATTAAAATCCTCGAATCCGTAATATCGATAATTTTTATTTGTTTATTTCGCAAAGGCAAAAATCGTAGCACATCTCCCTTTCTCTTTGTTTTTCTCTCTCTCTCTCTTCTCGTGTCTTATTCTCTGTCGTGAAGATTGTGGATCCTCCGCGGGATGACTCTCCGGAGGGATTTATAATTGATGAGGGCGCTCTGGCTGTTGAGAAGGCGCCTTCGAGGTGTCGTTATCCGCGCGCTGACAAGATAATACTCCCGCGAAATCCCGCCTCTGCTGCCTCGTCGTCAATTCTCGCCTCGGCAACTCGCGAGACTCCCTCTCACCCTTCCTCTCTCTCTCGCCCTCTCGCCTATCTTTATAATTTTGTCTTTCGCATTCGGATCCCTTCAACCTTCTATCCATATATTTATATGTATACATACATATATATACATGACTACCTATCTACCTTCTTCCGTTTCGCTGAACGTTTTCGATGAGAACGCCCTTCGCCCACACCTGACAACTCTTCAAGACCAAAGAGCCGGGCCATGACTGCGATAACGATCGGCGGATATATTCCAGATTGTCGGCTCGACGATGAAATATATCAGAAAATATACATTATACGGAAAAGAGGACAAAGAGGATTGCAAAATATATGTAAATATTTGTAACAAAGCCATCGTCGTCTGAATCCGACGTCAATTTATGTCCCAATACCGGGGAAAGATTATTCGAGGAGGAATCCTAGATAAGAAAAATATATGAAAAAACTTGAGCCTCGCTTGGTCATCATTTTTGGGCCATCCCCATCGTGCCTTCGATTGTTGAGCTTGCAAAGACCGCCATGTTTAACATTAAGATTGAGGTTAGAAAATCCTGGGATAAAGAGGTAAACTTAGAAGGTCGAAAAACTTGGCGGGAGATTTAAAAAATGTTGTGCCCTATTCAATTATGCCAGAGGGATCGTTTTTGCGTCCACATTTTTTTTTAATCTCAAAATAAAGCTTTTTTGCAACGCCTGCCCCGGAAGTGCGATTTTCGATGGGTGTTTGACGTGCGGAAAGTGGCTAATTTCTCAACGATGCTTAACATTCCCGCACTTGTGCGGGAATGTCACAGATTCCCGAACTTGTGCGGGAATAACTCTATTTATAGCTCACTTTACCCCATTGATTTACGAAAAAACGGATTTTTTGACAGTTGATCGTTTTTTGTTCTACGATTTTAAACCGATTAAACAAACTTGAATGTAGCGGAATTCATGTGACACGTAACGTCAACTTATGACAGTCGCATTTTCTGAGGGAATACGGAATACAGAATGGATGAAGAAAACGAGCGCCCAAGAGCTGCTGGTATATATATATACTGCTGGTTATATATATATACGAGTTCTTATTTGAATATGTCATTGGTTTTATTGAATCTCAAATCCCACTTTCGGGGCAGTCATTGCAATAAATAATGTATGCTACATGTGCAAAAAAAAACGAATTCCATCGCGCGTGAAGTTGCTGCATGAGCCGAAGACTTATGGTGTATTTCACACGAGTACGAGTGTGATTTGCAGCACGAGCCGAAGGCGAGTGCGAAATGCACCATAAGTCTTCGGCTCATGCGGCAACTTCACGCGTGATGGAATTCGTTGTTTTCTACACTTGTAGCAAAAATTACTATTTTGATGGTTTTGGTGGTAAAATATCAGAATTTCGATGAATGACAACGATTTTCATGTATCCCGGGCAAATTCTGATTTAAGAGTCATTTAAAATATACTTAAAATATATTTAAAAAAAAAAAGAATCGAATGAATTTTCAAATCAAACTTTTTGGAAAAATTGTCGCGTAGCCTTTTCTAAAATAAATAAGTCTCCTTCCAATTTGGAGTGATCGGCACGTTTTTCCCATATTGTGAGCATTTTCGGGGGAGTGCGAAGGGTTGAAAAAAAAAATCGGGGGTTAAAAAGCGCAATGGAGCGGAGTGAGAAGCGGGAAAGTTCGAGACTCGGCCATTTCCCGGTGAATAACCGATAAGAGAAAGTCCCTCGGAGATTTATGTTCCGCTGGTTCACCGGTTAGACGCCATTTTCCTCGCCCTCTTCTCCTGCTTCATTTTGCGTTAAAGCACCTTGAAGAATTTTATCGTTTTTGCCCCTTTTTTTCTACTTTCTTTATTCACATATTTTCAAGTTCTGACAAAGTCTCGCCCACGTCTCACACCATTGGTCGACATCTTTATCCTACATTCCTCTTGTATATGAACAAAGTGTATATATATATATATAGCTGTGTATGTGCAGATATTTTCTTATCATTTTCTCATTTCCCGCTATCGGGGAAAATGGTATTTGCCCTCGTTGGAGTCGCGAGAGGGGGGATAAATGTGACTGTTCGGCGAGGGAAACCATTTTGGAAGGTGCAGGAGCGAGAGGAAAATCGGGAAATTGGCCCCCGAGTAAGGGTAACTCGGCAGAATGATTTTTCCTCACTCTTGCCTCCCTTTTCTCCTCGCTGCGGAATATGAGCGAAAATACAGTATCGAACACGTACATCCGGTTATTTATTTTATTAATTTTTTTTTCTCTCGATAGAAAAAACCTTTTTCTTTTCTCCCACGTTTGTCCGATAAGGAATTTGATTTGAAAATTTCCAGGACCTCCTCCACATCTCATCCTACCAAAAGGTCTCCGATGAATCAAGAAATAAATCTGAATATTTCCTCGTTTCTTTGCTTGCTTCGAGCAAATACTCGCGTAATGATGCTTCACCAGGACGAAAAATCCGGGGCCGGAAGCAGCCTCGTCCTTGCCACCTTACTCCTCCTGATCCTGGCTCCATCAAGCGCCAAGCTTAATCCCCAATTTTAAGCCAGTTGGAATATTATTTTTTTCGTTTTTGTCTCATGATTACAAGAGTCATGAGTTTAAAGAAGTGATTATCAGATTAGATTATTGTAATTTTTTTATTTGACTCTCCCATCAATGATGACTGAAAAAGTCTCGACTCTAAATTCATGGCTATCGATGAAAAACCCTCGACTTCCGGTTCTTCTTAACCGGAAGGTGACCGAAAAGATAAGCTACTGAAAAAATGGGCTTTAGCGAGCAACAGAGAAGAGGGACTCGATTATACGGACAAGTAGTTTGTTCAATGGCCACATGTAACCGGAAGCATCTGGAGCTTCCCTCCACATATATAACATACATATAGGTGCTAATTTCACGCAAGTGTCTGTATGGACACCTCGCGTCAACGGCGGTTAGCCCTAAGGGCCCCCTTCGCCCTGAGGGCCTTCCCATTACGGCGAAAAAGCGTTATATTCGACTCCTCGATGTGTTTGTTCCTGCGCGTTTTTTTGCCTCGTTTAGAAATTCAAGGGAATCCTCCTTCTCGACGCCTCCGTCCGAGGGCGCTCGCCGTCGCGGAGCGGCAGCTAATCAACGCGGTGTCCCCTACCACTTCCCTATGCGCTCCATTAACACGTCAACGCTGTCGTTGTTTCTGCTTTTATCTAGTGTCCCTTTTTTCATATTTTTTATTCCACACGGCATGACGCATCGTAAACACCCGTCAGCCATATAATACTCGGCTCGGTCCTCCTTTTTGTCTCTCTATTTGCAAGTGGAAGACCCCTCATTATTATCGAGCTGCGGAATCGTCGCGTGAAAGCATTCCTGGAATTTCAAACGTTTGCGCGTTTTTTATTGCTAAATTGACGATGACGATGACTCCGGGAACAATTTGTTCGCAATAACCAGCATAAAGAAACATAAATATGGCCGCCGACGCCGACGGTGATAAGAATCGATGACGCTTGATGGGAAAAATATCGGTGGCGGCTGATAGAGCCAATTCCTGGGAGAAAATGATCCGACAACGATATTCCTGAAAACTCAAAATTTTAGTAGGATTTTAGAAAATTAGGAAGTAGTGGGGGAATGTGGGGCAAAGTGGATATTTAAGGAATTTAACTATTTTTGTCGGTAAGCACACGGTCTTTTAACTACTTTTATGTCCCAAAATTGATTCCCAAACCTAATTTCCCTGATTTTGGAAAAAAGAAATTTGGGGGCAAAATGGTGACGCCTCCTCAGGTGCAGAAAAATCTATACTCGGCGATTCTCGAAAATAGAGACACTGTAATCGACTGTGCCCGAATAAAATATTAACTCAACAATATAAACAAAGAAATAAAGCCAATAGAACCGTTCCTCGAATGAAATTTAAAAAAAACGAAGTAATTCTTCAGATTCACTTTGCTCCAATTTTTTCCATGTGGAAAATATACTATGAATTCACTTTGTTAGTGAATAAATCATGGTATTTTCATATATTCATCGACTTTTGAGTCGTGAAATTCATTTCCCATTCTTGTTTTTTGAATTTTGTAAAAAACAAAATTTGGGGGCAAAATGGACACGCCTTCTCAGATGCAGAAAAATCTATACTCGGTGATTCACAAAAATAGAGACAGTGTAATCGACTATGCCCGAATAAAATATTAACTTAACAATATAAACAGAGAAACAAACCCAATAGAATCGTTCCTCGAATGAAATTTAAAAAAACGAGGTAAATCTTCAGATTCACTTTGCTCCGATTTTTGCCATGTGGAAAATGTACTATGAATTCACTTTGCTAATGAACAAATCATTTTCACATATTAATCGACTTTTGAGTCGTGAAATTCATTTCCCATTATAGTTTTTTAAATTTGTGTTTATTCTACCATTTCCGTGTTTTGTGCTTTTTGTTTTGAATATATTGTTCAACAGTGTATGAAACGTTACGGGAATCGTGCAGATATAGTCTGAATTCGAAGTCATAATTTTATGACCTTGACATTATTTTCAGTTTCAGCTCGTGAATACTTTGCCCCCAAATTTGAAATTTATCGCGTGTCCACTTTGCCCCACATTCCCCTATTTTTTGGATTTTGAAATGTAGTTCATAGAAAATTCATAGAAAAGTTGTAAGCACTTAAAATTTTGCTATTTGGAGATTTTTTAAAATGGGGCCAAGATCGAGGAATTTTTTTTATTTTCATCGTTCTCAAACGTTATTTCGATGGTTAAAATTTTTTCCTTCGCCCCCTCGACACCGCAGTAACTGGCTGCTTTTCGCTACAGCGATGGTGGATATTTCACCCTCGAATCTCTCATGGGCCGGTCGTATTTCGGTTAAGCCCCTGGGTTTCTGCCCAGAGGGTGTGACTCGATGCACGTGGGTGAGCACGCGGTCTTGACCCATTCTCCGAGTCGTAGTTCTTCAATAACCATTCTCTGGCACACTACATTACAGAGCCAGAGGGGGGGAGAGCGAAAAAAAAGACGAAAAAAGAATCGGCATCACCTGCTGCCTGGGTCTCCCTCACTTTGGAACAGAAATTGGCCGCAGGCGGGGCACAACGGGTCTCCCTGTTCCTCCGCCAATCCCGACGAATCCACGTTACATTCGTTATCGTCCCTTTTACATGCTTGCTTCGGGGTTGTAAAGGGAATTACGACTCTGTTGATCTTTTGTTCGCAGTCCGAAAATTTTCAATCTGCTGGAACCGCGCAAAAACTGCCTTTCGATTGAATCCGAACGACCAAGTCGATCCCGCGTAGAAATGTGATAGGGCAACCATTAGTTGATTCTTGCCCCTGATCCGCCCTGCCTGATCCGATTTTCCTGGCAGGGCCCTGACATGGAACTTAACGACCTGGTCCCTAGTTATTACATTGAAATAATCACTTGTTACCAGTGCCTTGCATGATCAGAATATGAACAGTTTCCGACGATGTTATTTTTACACTTTTAAGCAAAACATATTTTTGTTTTATTACTCTGGCAGGGCTCTGATGTGAAAACTATTGGATTGCCCTGAGTATTTATTAAAATAAAATTATTTGTATATCGGCTTTCAGTAGTATTATAATAATAATAATAATAATAATAATAATAATAATGATAATAATAAATAACAATAATAGTAATGACAATAATAATAATTTAACAATCATTGCCTCGTTTATTATCATTATTATTATTATTATTATTATTATTATTATTATTATTATTAAATTATTATTTACATTATCACTTTTATCCCGCGAGAATAACAAGCAATTGTGCGCCTGTCACAAGTTCGTTACGTAGGCAGAGGATTATTATTATTATCACCACGAACCGCATCGCGTTAGTTCCGAGAGTTGGCGCGAGTTGTCGCAGGACAGCAACCGTTGAACTCCCATACGGATAATGTGTTCAGTATGCTTATATAGACGGGTGCGAGCACGGATGTTAGCAGAAGTCGGTGTCGGAAGAATCCATACAAGGAGTTCCTGCCGTCTTATGTAATTGTACTTATTTATTTAATTCTCGTAAAGAATTTCCGTTCACTCGGAATCTAATATTCTCTTCGAGGATTGCCAAAAGAAAAGTGTACCCTAAGAAAGGGTTGCCTCGAAATAAATAATAAGATGCATACATTGAAAAAGGAGTACCTCGTAAAAACTAATTGTTCAAAAAGCGCTTCGGTGTATGATCGTGACCGTGATCAGGGCCTTTAAGGGCATGATTCTAAAAATCTTAGGGGCCTGATCAGGATCTGCTAGGACCGGATCATATCGTCATAGGGGCCTGATCATGACCGCCGGATCCGAAAATGGCCAGCCAGGTGTTACATGGCATAACAGGGCCTGTTAGGATGAGCGGATCATTTCCCTACATTAGTTAGGGAGGGCAAGTCAGGGGCAGAAGTTTTTCCCTACCAAAATTTCTACACGGGATTTTGGCCAATTCGTCGGGATTCTTCCGAGGCTCCAGCGTGGAACGAAGATGGCTTCTTTTTCTCTGGGTTCTTCGCCTTTTCCTGCGAAGATCGATGACGATCTTCCAGATGAATTGCCACACGAACACAGAATGCTCGGATGAACCGTTCCGGGCTTACCTGGTGGCGACTTGGCCCACGACTGGGCAACGCCCGTCCGTTTGCTTTTTAGGAAATTCCACGAGATTGAGCTCAAGAGTTCACGGTTCGCATCATCCCGGCAAAAGACTCGACCTCCTTTTGTCCGCGTCTCCATTAAACCTTCTCCCAGTCGACCTCAAACCGTCGGTCCTGAACCCTTTTTTTTTATGGCGTCATCGTTCCCTCGGGCCTTATAAAGGCGCCATACGTGTGGCCGAAGACACTTTGGCGATTTTGTGCCTCACCGTTTTTGCCTCCTCGAGCGCACCGTTGCCTCCTTTGACAAACAACGTTTTTCGATACTCAATCCTCTGCAAGAAACAACAGCCCCATGGAAATCAAGTATATACTCGTATTTCTCACTCTGGTCCGGAATAAAATTCCACATGGTCGTTTAGCTTCAGTGATCGGCAAAATCGATATTTTCGTCAATTTAATTACCGCTAATTACTCTGTGTTAGAAAATTTGATAATTGTTCCAATAAATATTACTCATTATTAAGGCACTCGAGAATTAAGTGGTGAGGTATTTCCAATATTCGAAAATTCGATAACTCACGTTCGATTATTATCCAATAAACCTATAACTTGTAATTGAGATCAAATAATTACTCAATAACCAAGTAATTAAAATTTGGCTCTTATGAATTACTGATTTTTTTAAAAATTATGTAATTGTTCCATCCAATTATTAATTATCCAAGTAATTAAATACTTAAGTACTCTACTTACTAATTTTGTATGAAATTAGTTAATTATTTTTTCCAATTATTAATTATTCGAATGATTAGATAATTACTTCTTCTAATTACTAATTTTTTAAAAAATTCTTTTATCGATGTTCACTTAGCGATAAATCATTGGACAGAGCTTCAACTCCTTTCGAATTGAAGAAAGTAACATAATCTGAATGTGATCTTTACGCTGAATTGACAAAAAAAATTCCCTACATTCTAGAAAAATTTTCAAATTCAAGCTAAAGTGTGGAGTTTTCATTTTTCTTACGATTGCTCGAAACATGCTGACGCTGAAAAACTCAAGATTCCGATTCAAATACAAAAAGCTTGAAATTAATTACTCCGAAAATTGATAATTAATATGATTACTAATTAGTCTAATAATTAGTAATTTATATATCGAAATTATTAATTATTCAAATAATTGGTAATTAATACAGTTCAACTACTAATTACTTAAATAATTAGTAATTTAGATACATGCATTACTAATTATTCAAATAATCAATAATTAACATAATTCAATTACTAATTTTTATAATAAAGTATAATTTAAAGAACACACATATTCAATATCCAAATAATTCGTAGTATTGGTCTTTAAATTACTGATTATCGAAATACCTCAAAAAATAATGGATGATAATATTAATTTTGTAAATAACGATTAATTAAACATCTAAATTTTTTTTTTGCCGATTACTGTTTAGGTTAAGTTGAATTTATAAGGGATAAAGTACAAGTATAAGTTTAGTGGAAAAAATGTGTATTCGGACGAGTAGCTTGAATTTTTCAATTACTCGAATAATTCGAAGTCTCAGATTTTTTTTAATCGAATTTTCGAACAACTTTGCTGTTGGTTTGAAATCGTTGTGAAAGTTTGTTTCGAGAATATTGATTCAAAAGCAAACCGTATTTGCCGAGCGGTAAATTTCCCATCAGAATAACGTTTGAAATCAATGAAAATGAAAAAAAAAATTTCTGCTCATTTTTGGACGACTTTTCGAAAACCTCAAAATAGCGAAATTTCAAGTGCTCGTAACTTCACTTCGGTTTGACCTATTCTAAAATTTCTTTTTCGTACGCAAAGGTTGTGACTAAACTTAGAGAATGCCGTTTGGTTCATCCCGATAACTCAATTTTTGTAGAAATGAGAGCAGTTTTAAAATCGCCGAAAAAAATGGAAAGGGGTGTGTATGCAAAAATTTGCAAAAATCGATGGTCCAACTTTAAAAATCTGCCAAAAATCGAAAAATTGCCTGAATCGGATGAATCAAGCGGGGTTTTGAAGCTTCAACTATCACGAAGAGAATGAGCGCAAGTTAAAGTCGAAATCTGGTCTAGAAAAAAAATTACAGTCATTTTAGTGAACAGATTACATTTTGGCCAAAACGCAAAAAAAAAAATTCTTCAATTTATTTATTTCAAACCTTATATCGATGTATTTTTTTCTCCTGAACATGAATCTACCCGTAGTTTTCTCAAAAAATTAAAATTTTTATGAATTTTCATCAAAAACACTTCTGTCTCAACTTTTGCCTCATATTTTCAAAAACCTCATAATAGCAACATTTCAAGTGCTGTTTTGGTCATATTGAATAATCCTGAAATACGGATTCAGCCTGTAGGATGATTTTTGGGTTTTGCGATCTACGTAATTTACTAATTTGCCCTCTCTGGCAGTGATCGGCCAAAAAAAATCTATCTATTTTTATTATCCGATTTTTTCGAAAAATTAATAATTAGCAAAAAAATATTACTAATTTTTTTTTTAATTAGTAATTAGCGAGAAGGATATTACTAAATAACCAAAAAAATCAATAATTTGTGAAGAAATGTTGTATTAATTTTGGAAAAAGTAATAAATAAAATAAAAATTACTAATGTATTTTTTAATTGGCACTGATTAAATATTCGTATTAATAATAACTTATGTGATATCGTATGACATTCGATACAATAAATACTAATGTGTGAAATGTTCAAAAGATCTACTTATTATAAAAAATAAAACAACTTTTTGAATAAAGTTGTTTGAACTTTTTTTAAAATTAATTAATAATATTTTTTCGTTAATTACTATTTTTTTTTTTTGAAAAATTGGAAATATATTGTCACTGATTACTAATTTTTTATAAAAAATCAGTAATATTTTTTGACTAATTATTAATTTTTCGAAAAAATTATTAATAAAATCAATATCGTTGACGAAAAAATCGATACTGCCGATCACTGCTCTCTGGCGGCGATATTGCCAAAATGTAACTTTCATATTCGGCACCTGCTCAGGTAGCTCTCGCCGTCGGATAATTCCCGGGTCTGACACCCCTTCAATCGCGAACAAATGTGGACAAATTCGTGCCAATTATCGTCACGAAGTGATCGCCGGTGATCCCCGTTTGATGCGATAATGATACGTTTTGGCAGCGGGACGTCGATACGATTCTTTAATTAACGCGTTCAATCCACTTCTTGCTTCGCTCGTGAATGCCCCGTTCACCGATCTCAATTATATAGGAATAAACATGAAAGGGGATGTCCGGAGCCCCGATTGATCGTCTCTCCATCTTCCTTCTCTCTGTGTCGATCGAACGAATTATTTTAACGATGCGATACACCATTCGCGAAACCATGAATGACAATCGCCTCATTATCGCGTATTTATCCTTAAAAAAAAAAGTATGGAAATACTTTTTTACTTTCACAAAAGCTGATATTTTTCGTCCTGAAACGAAGCATTTTTGGGAATTTTTTTTTTCGATTACCAAATAATGAATCAAAATGAAGTTTTGAGATTTTATTCTACATGCATTGACATGTAGAAACATATTTTTTATTTATATTTAAAGTACAAAATGGCGTCGTTTTTTTCCCCTAAATCTAGTCTAATTTTTTTCTGGATGTACCCAGGATTTTGATTATATTTTGAACATTCACAAATTGGTTTCAATGTTGGTTTTTATCTTCTTTTTTTTGTAGAAAGTCGATATAAAATTGTTTATTGCAAATGTAATTATTCAAAAGTCGTTAAAATGATGCGGTCTTTGATGGAAAATTTATCGAAGAAGCTACAGTTCAAATTTTGAATCAATCGGATAAAAATTGAGCGAGTAACGCTGTACTTAAATTTGAAAAACCTATAGTTTTGACAAAAACGCGTTGAATGAACTATAAAAATTAACTATTAAATTAGAAATAAATTATAAAAATTGAGTTTAAATAAATTATAAAAATTGTTTATAAGCTCGACTCTTCAGAATAGCTTCTAAAGATCATTTTTCAATAATTTATGCATATTTAAGCCAATATGAAAAAAATGATTCAGATCTAAATTTTTGGGTAGTATATCCATTGATCACACAAAACTTGATCTCCATCTTTCAATTGTTTATTTTTTTTATATCGAAAAAAATTGTTTCTTGAAGAAGTAACGAAAAATCACGATAGATCGTTTCTCAGGGATGTCTGGCAGTATTTCTTCGTAGAAAATAGCTCGAAGCTTCGCTTCCTCGTTTCTTGTGGTTGTCTTCTTTAACCAAAGACCGGAGATTAAAATCCTCCAAGAAGGTAGGATTGATCTTTCATGGCCCGGCAACTATCGGAAAATCGGAAAACATCCGGAATTAGTCTACCAACCCGATCAATCATTGACATATATACATATATATTGCCATATTGCCTCCCCTTCCCCTATCTGCGTCCATTCAGAGTTAAAATGAGGATGCATCGGCCTTCTCGTCTTACTTTTTTATTTTTTTACTTTGATGCTCATTTTATCGTCCTTGCAGAAAGAAGAAGATCCTTCCTTAAGGGGGAAGGGGGACAGACACTAAACGCTAATATCCATAACTTTTGGACGGCCCTTTCATTGCCAGCTGACGCGTCGAACAGACGCTAATCCGTCGAGAATGGGCCGCCATTAATCGATAAAGTAGATCGGTACTCGATTATCCTTATTAAGATCCAAAAGGGGGAAAGAGAGCCCGAGTTTCGCCTCCCTCTCTTTGTTATGGCCAAAAAAAGAACTCTTTCAACAGGAAGTTCCGATTTGATTGCCGATTTTTCCTTCCTACTGCTGCTCCTTGGTTCTCCATTAAATTCCTCGTTCATGAAGTCGATTATTCGATTAAATCGACCCGTTTATTATCGGCCCGAGAACGCGCATCGAACCGATTGCAATTTAGGATGTACGCAATTTAATCCAAGGAATTAAGACCTCCCTTAATTTATAAATAAATGCTCCGTTTAACTCTAAGTACGGGGCTATCAGTGTCCTCCTATTCGTCCCCTTCCTTCTTCTTCCTTCTTCTTCTCGGGAACTTGGAACCCCCGAACCTTTCTTCTCCTCTTTAAACTCCCCGATAATGTGCTAATTAGCCCCGCGAGACCGCCGACGACATTGCTCCGGTTAATCAGCAAATTTCGTGGCCTTTTTTCACTTCTACCCTTCTGGTTTCTTTTTTTTTTGCATGGCGGAGGCCGCGGAAGGGGCCGAACGTACATAATCGGCGTTTCGTTTCTTCTTCGGTGGATGGAGAGGGACGCAATGGCACAGAATGACGCCGACCAATTGCTCGTGACTCCCAAAACCACCCTCAATTCCACCCTTTGACAAATCCACCCTTCCATCATGGTCTCTCTATCAACCCTCTCACCGTCGAAATCCTTTCTTTCTCTGCCTTCGTTTTTTTTCTTTTGCCTTCATTCTCGTCCCTGTGCATTAGCGAATAGTGAGACAATGTCGGATAGTAGGCGGTTGTAAATTACATTACCGCACCGCTAAAGTGCCACTTGTCGTACTTTGGCACTTTGGCTCTTTCAGATCCTCCCGACGAATCACGAGAAGTCACGCGACAATCGAGCGTCACGGATGTCAACAAAAACCACCCCTAAATTAGTGAGAATTTTTTTTTCTTTTTTAAATATAATTTTTAATAATTTTTCTTATTTTTTAATTTCAATAATAATTAATAATGTTTAAACAATTATTCTCTGGCTAATAAATGAGCATGTTTTTCCTATTTTATTTAAAAAATTGGGATCCCTTCTTTTACAAGGATCGTTATTTCTTACGCCAGAATTAATAAAGCAGATAAACTGAATTTTTTTTTCAAACCCATCACCAAAAACATAAGGAAAGGGTTAATTTATGGAATAATTTAAGGGTAGTTTGGAAATTCTCAGAGTAACGACAGGTGTGTGGGCCCAATGAAATTACTGAGGTCATATTATTTTTTATCTTCTCATCTTTACAGCGCACGTGCAGCCATTTTTTTTTATTACACGAAAACAGTTGACGCTGCTCGAAATATACTTTTTATTGATTCCTAAAAAATTGGAAACCTCGTTAACTTTGCTCATTTGTTTATTCGTCAACGTGGAGAACACGAAAATATGGGAAAATGAATTATTCCAGAAGTAAATCTTGAAGAATATATTTCCAGCTGTGTGACGCGGATTCTCCGAGTCAGGAGGTTGGTTTTTGGGGTACATTTTCCATGTTCCAAATTGCCCTCATCTGCACTGTGCACAGTTTTTATCACCTCCGTGGTTCCCGAGTCGAAACATTGACATGGAAAAATAAAGCTGTAACGAGGCGGAAGGGAAAGTGTGTATATAGCGTAAGAGACGAACGAGGGTTGGGATTGGGCTTGCCAGGGGGTGGTTGGGCAGGGGTAAGAAGAAGATGGTCGAGGAAGAGGAGGATGGCGGAAAGAGGGTTGGAGGGGGTGCGGAATGTCATGGAGCGTCGTTGTACGTGGGATTGATGGGGTGAGATTGTAAAGGGGGGTGGTACAAGGATCGGTGAGGGTTGAGAAAGACACGGAAAAGTGGAAAAAGAAGGTATACATGAAAGAGAGAATACGAGAGGAGGGTGGACCGGAGTCTCTGATTTTGTGCTTCGTTCTGCGCTCTCTGCTGCCTCGGTTGGACGACGAAGGAACGGGCGAGTTAAGGGTTGGGGGTTGGAGGTGGTCGGCATATAGTTTGGTACTCAGGAACTCTCCGAGACCCCCTAACGAGCTCTTTTCTTCCCTTCCTATTTATTTCTGTTCCTTATTTAACCAACTCCCAACGGCGATGCTCTCGTCTCTTCCTTTCCACCCTCCGCACCCCCTTGTTCATCCCCCTCGCTTATATGTAACCAATTTTTTTTCTCCTCTCTTCCCTCCCATTTTTTCTCGTCCTCTTGCAACTTTCTCCCTCTTTTACATGTTTTTTTCCATTGGTTTTCCCACAAACCAACCGAATTCCCCTGATTTTTTTTTGCCGAAAAATGTCAAAATCCTTGATTCACGATTTTCTGTTTTTTTCCGACTTCTCCACACTGAGAGAAAAAATTACTAAAACCAATGAAATAAAGTTTTGAAGGCAAAAAATCATTTTTTTCATTATTTGCCAAAACATATTAGATTGGTTCCTTTATATATTTACTTGGTTCATTTTTTTCAGTCAATTCCATAAATTTCTGTTTCAATAAACGAATTTACTTGAATCTAACAATATGTTGCCAATTATATGTAATATGTTGTTTGAATCAAGAACACATTTTATCATTCAAAACATGCTTGTCTTTTAATACAGGAAGCGCTGAGAAAAAAATGCTGTTGAATCAACAAGTTAATTAGTCCAATCAACAGGAAAAATGATTGATTCAATCAAATGCGTGTTTATTAATTATTGCTAAGCATTTTATAAAAAATATATAGCCCTTGCCAAATAATTTAATATGCATAGTTTAGTGACCCCAAAAAGAGATAAATTGAAAAAAAAGACGAATCTGCGCCAATTCTCCGATCTAATTTCTCTGTCCGACCGAGATTCGAACCCTCGACCCTACCTACCATCATACCTATCCTACCTATATACCTAACACGCTACCTTAACGTTATCGACTACTACTATGCATTTGAAAAAAGTTAGGAGTTATGAAGATTCGAATATAAGAAGATATTTAAAAAACCAGTTTTTTAATTCTTAACAACTTATATATACTATTAACGTATACTATAGAAATGATAGTTCTTTGCTTGAAGGAAATAAAAATGTCATCATTCCAAACAAATATTCTATTGGAATAAAATAATGTGTTATTTATTTTACTAGAGCTTCTTTTCAAATAATCACAATCAATTTTATATCTAATAAATATTGAAAATTCTACAGAAATATTTTTAGAAGTAAAATAATGATGAATTTATTGCAAAGAAATAATTTTGTTCGATAAAAATGTCGTATTGAAGTCATTTTTTAGATCCAAATAATCTCATGTTTATAATGCCATAAATAATTTTCGTTAAAAAAAATAATTTCGTATTGAAGTCGTTTTTTAGATTCAAATAATCTCATGTTTATGATGCGATCGATGTAATTAATCCAATGAATACAAATTTAATCAAATCTATCATGCATTTAATTGTTACTATTAACTAAGAATTTAGTATAATGGCGTAATAGATTCGTGAAAATATTTTTTAAAATGAAGAGTGATTTTCTTGGTTCAACAAATAAATAATCGAATTAATACTTTCATTTAATTAATAAATTTATGTTCTCAAATTCAGTAATTTTTTCTCTCAGTGTAGAATCCTACCCCCCCCCCCCCCCCCCTTAATATACTATTCTTTTGTACTCCCAGCGTGGAGATATTGAGGGTGAACGTATGGAAAACCGAGTTTGAAAAAAAAAATTGTCACCATTGATGAGAAAATAAGGTTTATCTTACTTTTTAATTCTTAGGTTATTTTTTTTTCTTTATAAGCTGCAGTATTCAAATTAACCATTTTTGAACGGAATAATCCTGCGTTATATCGCGAGCCAGTTAGCGGGCATTAACTTTATTATTATATACGTGAAAATATATCGTTTATTCCAGGATGCCGGCATGCAACGGCCATTAAACAACGTCGTATACACGCCGTAATTTTATGTTCGCGCACGTGGAAAAGAAAAGCTCACGTTAAAACGCATTTTGCATATACACACATATAGTATCCGTATGGGCGGAGATTTCTTTTTTAATAATCCCCTTCTTTTATAGAACATTAAAAAGGTCTTTCGTGCCTTTATGGTTTATCCTGGACGATTCTACAGGTCGATTCAAAATTGCGAGATGTTTATTTTTATTCACTAGGACGAGATATCAAGGAAAAAGCAAATTTAAAGGCGATTTTAACCCTGCTAAAAGATTTCAACCCGATTAATTTAGAGAGATGTTCTTAAATCTTTCTTTCATCCATAAACTCGACAATGAAATACACGCTCATTTATGTTATTTTATTTTTTAATCAATTTCTACGCCGAACTGAGATTTGTGGTCAGTTATTGGAACTATTTTTTCTAATCTAAAAAAAAAATCAAATAAATTGTCCATCAGATATTTGAGGAACATTTTTTATGACAAAGAATAATTCACAAATTGTTGATTAATTTTGAATCGTCCTCTATGTTTGACCGCCTACGTGATTATTGGAAATTACAGCGGTGATAATAAAACTGCACCACTGTAAAAGCACGAGCGGAAATGAAAATTAAAAAAATGAATTCCGGGCGAGCGAGGAAAAAACCAAAAACCTCAACCACAAAATCATCCCGCTAAAATATCAAGAAATCAATCGAGGAGCCGTGAGAAATTTTGGAATCCAAGAATTCTTTATAACGAAATAAGGAATTATAACTTTTACAACTCCAATAAATACTTGAACTTTTTTTTAAGTTTTTTATATTTTTTTGATCTACAAAAGGATCATTTTGTACATACTTATGGACAAAACGTCCCTCTATTTGAGGTAAAATGATCCCCATGGGGTAAAATGATCCCGGAGTTTCCAGTACTTTTTTTATTGTAGTATTTTCATTGGTTTATTATTTTCATTTCATCTTATTATAAAAAATATAGCCTCAGACTCGAACAAAGTCACATATGAATTCACACCAAAATCTAGAAGAAAATAAAAATCATACACTGAGAAAAAAAAATGGTTGAATATGCTAAATCGTTTAGTTGAATACGTGCAACTAAATATTTAGTTGTACAATCCAATTTTTTGTTGCCTGAACAATATTTTGGTCAACCGAAGCGCGGAATTATTCAAGAAACTAATTATTTAGTTAGACCAAATAAATATTTAGTTGCCCGTATTCAACTAACGATTTTGCATATTCAACCATTTTTTTTTCTCAGTGTAGAGGTAAAATGATCCGGGGATCATTTTTACCCACTGTGGGGGTTCAAATTACCCCAACCGGCGTTCTTACACGCAATTCATTGAACTAACTCAACCAAACCGATTTTAATCAAATCGGTACAAAATTATAGACTTCAGAGGAACTATAATAGACATCAATAACAGCCAAATAGTAAAAACGACAAAAATAAACATTATAAATGTGCAAAATGCACCCACTTTAGATCAGGCAACAGAATTTCGATTTTTTGCGATTTTCTCGGCATTCTCCCTCATTACCGCCCCTGTTATCTTAAAATACAGTAAAAAATGAGAAACCAATTCCAATCCATCAATTTTTCCAAAAGGCATCGTTTTACCGGTCCGTCTATTCTGGTATTATCGTACACGACCAAAAATTTCGACACGCTGAAAACACACCAAGTGGTGCCCTTATCTCTCTCTCTCTCTCTGAAAAAAGTTTCAGGGGGTGAAATTGGGCTGGGGTGTTTGAGGCAGAAAAGGACGAGGCTAGAAAGACGCTCGAGGGAGGGATGGAGATATCGTAACCGTGGACGAATAAAAATGGTTCGTTTCTCTTCGGTGAGGCTCGAGGAGGGAATAAAAAAAAAAAAGCTCACGGTGTGAGCGATGCGAGGTGGAAGGAGAGCGTTCCTCAAACGACTTGTGATCTGATCAATAAGCCGGCATGTGAAGGGCCAAGGGAGAGGGAGAACCCGCGATTTTCATCCCCCCAGAATTTGTATACATATATGCGTGCCTTTGAAATTCGCTGCGAAGGACAAAATTAAGATTGCAGAGACTCGTTCCACCCCCCGACTGCATGAAGCCTCGATATTCGAAATTTAATATCATCGTATTAGTATCAAATGCGAAGGAAGGAGAAAAAATCGTAATCCGCGGGAAATAAGTGGGGTTGGAAAAAATTCCAGGACTAAATTTCACAACTGAAAAAATATTTTTCGACGGATTCGCCGTACGAGAGCAATTAATTAATTCATTCGAAGCATGGAATTATTAAATTCTCGTGTGATGAGCTTTTCGACAGGATGAGGCAAAAATAAAAGAGGATTCTGCGTGAATGGGAGAGAGAGAAGGGTGTAGAAAGGATGAAGGGTGGTTTTTTTTTTTGAAAATAGAGGGTGAGTTCGCGCGGGCCTCAGGAATCCTTCGGGTTGGTCGCGTGAATTTTCCATATCCTTGCCAGGATCCTTTCTCGCTTCTCGAGGGGATGGCGGAGGGTTGAAGCTTCTTGTTTGGACGCTCGCTTGCGGCGAAGCTTGCACCCTCTGCACAAAAAAAAACGTCCTCTGTTTTTTATCCCTGTTTGTCGTGGAAGGACCGAACGATTGGGCCACGCGCGAGGGGGTGGCTTTTTAAGAATCGCTTTCTAAAAAAAAAAAAAAAAAAGCTCGCAATGAGGACGCGCAAGCTCTTCTCACGGCGTTCCTTGCCGTTGAGTGCGATTTGCCGAGGATATTTCGTCTTTCTGCTGCGCAAAGAGAGCGAAAAAAAAATTTCACCGTCACAAAGAACTCGCGAGAGAAGGGAGCAAAAAAACATTTGTCACCGAAGCGCGATGGATTGTTTGTTGTTGTTTTTTTTTGCTTTTTTTCTCCGTCGCTTCTCGCGCGAATTATTTCCGCTATGCGCGGTGGAACTTTCGGAGTCGAAATAATAATCGAGCAGTTTTTAAAGGTGCAGAGAGCGATGATACGGAATTTTAAGAATAGGGGATGGAAAATTAATTTTTGTTCATTCTTATATTGATTTTTTCATCCTGACGTTAATTATCGAATTTCACGTGAATTCTTTTCACCAGTCTGAGGAACAATTAATAATTAATAAATTATTTAATTAACAATTATTAATGAAATTATTAATTATTCTCTTATCGGGCAAAAATAATTAAAATTAGAATAATAATAGTAAGGAATGGATAAATAGGAGCAAAGTGGACACTCGAAAAATTTCAAATTTGGGGGCAAAATGGACACGAGCTGAAACTAAAAATAATGTCAAGGTCATAAAATTATTACTTCGAATTCAGACTATATCTGCACGATTCCCGTAACGTTTCTACACGGTTGAACAATATATTCAAAATAAAAAGCACAAAACACGGAAATCGTAGAATAAAAAAAAAATCACAAATTTAAGAAACAATAATGGGAAATGAATTTCACGACTCAAAAGTCGATGAATGTGTGAAAATGATTTGTTCACTAGCAAAGTCAATTCATAGTATGTACATTTTCCACATGGCAAAAATTGGAGCAAAGTGAATCCGAAGATTTACCTTGTTTTTTTTAAATTTCATTCGAGGAACGATTCTATTGGATTTTTTTCTCTGTTTATATTGTTAAGTTAATATTTTATTCGGGCATAGTCGATTACACTGTCTCTATTTTCGAGAATAACCGAGTATAGATTTTTCTGCATCTGAGAAGGCGTGTCCATTTTGCCCCCAAATTTTGTTTTTTACAAAATTCAAAAAACAAGAATGGGAAATGAATTTCACGACTCAAAAGTCGATGAATATATGAAAATACCATGATTTATTCATTAACAAAGTGAATTCATAGTATACTTTCCACATGGAAAAAATTGGAGCAAAGTGGATCTGAAGAATTACTACGTTTTTTTTTTTTTAATTTCATTCGAGGAACGGTTCTATTGGCTTCATTTCTTTGTTTATATTGTTAAGTTAATATTTTATTCGTGCATAATTGATTACAGTGTCTATTATCGAGAATCACCAAGTATAGATTGTTCTGCACCTGAGGAGGCGTGACCATTTTGCTCCCAAATGTTTTTTTTTTCAAAATCCGGGAAATTAGGTTCGGAAATCAATTTTGGGACACAAAAGTAGTTAAAAGACTGTGTGCTTACCGACGAAAATCGTTAAATTCCTTAAATGTCCACTTTGCTCCAAATTCTCCTAAGTAGTCATCAATCTACCTATATTTCTTTTCTTCAATTGTTCATTAGATTAATTATTATATAAATGATAAATGGGCAAGTTGACATCGAAAGAAATGATTCATTTAATAAATTCAGTTAATTAATTTTATTTAAATATCGCTCTAATGAATAGGGCGAATCAAATGAATCGTAAAAATCAATCTGAATAAAACATTTATTTCTTGGTGTATAAATTAGAAGTACCGGATAGTCATTGTTTTTCTTATGAAAGGAGACGACAATTTTCAGCAAACGTAGATGGATATTTTGGAAAATGCATGAGTATCACATTCTTGAACAATGCACTTGCACAATGGGGAAAGAAAAAAAATTGAAAAACTGAAGAATGAAGCTCACCCGGAGATAATTTCCCAACAGAAAATATGATATTGTGTCTGCGAGAGAGCAATGACGATGAAACGAAGAAGGAGAGAGAGAGAGAGAGAGAGAGAGAGAAAAGGAGAAAAGGTATGAGAGAAAGGTTCGGCATTATTATATCCCAGGGCACTGCCTGGCATTATATCCTTCGAGCTTGGGTTACGAGGACAAAGTTACAGAGGGAGTGAAGGAGAGAAGGACGAGAGGTTGGTGAAGATGATGAACGAGTTGCAAGGATTGTACATATCTATATTTATATATATGTCTACAAGTCTCTTGTTGCTTTGTGCCGGTCATAATAATCTAGAAAGAACACTCGGTGCTGCTCACAATGTGCCTTTTGGATTTCTCTGATTCATCATTTTCCATCTCCCGTGCTTATATTTGTCTGGGAAATTATATTTCTAACTCTCAATCTCTTTCTTCTATCAGCGTAAAAATGAGAAAGGACAACTCCATCATTGTTCCTCTTCTTGTGACCCTCCGCTCTTCGTTCAATACCTTTTGATACTTCATAATCACGAAGACTCATTATAAATATTAAAAGTATATTACGATACTAGTGCGATGAAACTTTTTCTGACGAGTGTGAATTTGCAGCATGAGCCGAGAGCGAATGTTGCAATCACACGAGTTGAGAAAAAGTTTCTCGCACAAGTATCGTACGAAATTTTATTGTACGAGTGCGCAAAATGCCAGTTTGAGCACGCACAGCGTGCGTAAAGTGGCACTTTGCGCACGGAGTGCAATAAAATAACATACAATACTCATTTATATATCGAGATGTCATTTAGTTTCTTGAAGTTCGATGAAAAATTCAGGAGTCTCAACCTTATTTAATTCGTTTCGTAAATAAATAAATAAATTATAATTAATTATTAAACTATTTATCTATTGTTATTAATAGATATCATTAATTTAATTATTTATGATTAATTTGTTGAGAATTTTAATTTTAATTTGAATTTAAAGCGATTGAAATTTAATGGGAGGAATAAAAAAATCATTGTATTGACTAATTTGATCGAAAAAAATTCATTTTATTATTAATTGTCCCATATGTTCACGAAAATTCCGATTTATGATCGAGCAATTGAAAAAAAAAATCTGCAATGAAAACTGGAAAAAAAAAGATTTATATGCATTCTTAATATCTCAGCGGGGTTTAAATTAAGGGTCAACGATTGTTATACGGCCTCCGACGCTGTTGCGAGGATTTTTAGTACGCGGTAATGACTAAATTATCCCGCTAAGCATAAATACATGGAAGTTACGCCGCGTATACACACCGAGAGCAAAAAATAAACAGCTTTCTGACTCTCGCGCTCTTTTACCTCTGCCATTTTCTCCCGGTATTCTCGTCTCGAATATGAGGATTTAAAAAAATGAAAAATAAACGAAATGAAATAAAAAAATCAGACTCGCGGTGTTCAGCTCGTTTGTGTTTAAAATACGCGGTGCGGAAAAAGTACGGCACCTTTGGAGCCACAGAGCTTTTTTGGTTTGTTGTGTGAGTGTATCCCAACGCTCGTTATTGTATGACTCATTCTTTCGTACATCAGCAAAATTCTGCATCTCACGAGCCCAGTTTCCTTCTAGTTAAAGAAAAAAAAATTTTCCCATTTTATTCAAATTTGTTCAAAACTATTAAGTCAACTGACATTTTAAAATTTGTTTATGACTGTATAAACGTCAAATATATGCAGAAAATATATTATTATATAATATTTTTAATAATAATAATTTTAATAACAATAATAATGTATGGAGATTTTTAGATTTTTTCCTATTAATTAATAAATAATAATTTTTTAATTTTTAATCTCATATGGGATGGAAACCCGTGTTAATATTCCAAAGAATCACTCATATCATGCGAGGCATTGAAATAAACGTTACGCGAGAGGCGGAGGAGCATCGTTATACCGACGTCATATTAAAATATAGGAGTAAGTAAGGTTCACCCGACTCGCCTTGCCTTCCCGTTCTTTTTTCCTCCGTCGAAATAGCCAGCCCCTCACATTACAAACCCACTGTGCGGATCGACAGAATCACTCGTAACATTCTATAATTTCATCTCAGTTTCACCCCCCCCCCCCCCGCACACCCTTTGATACACGAATAACGACCCGCTGAGATGGCAGAAATTTTCCAACCACTAACGACTTCAGTGCTCAAACATTCTCGTGAACTAAAGTCCATATCGAAATCAAACGACCATAAAGATTGCTTTGTTCCAAGATTTACAATTTTCTATACTCGTCTTGCTCTTCGTACGAATATTTCGCGTACTAGGAAAAAAACTATGAGACATTTTATCGTTAACGTTTCACAAGAGTGGAACTTTTTACCGCTTAAAATCGTCAATTGACAACCAAAATCCAGAGATACATTTTTTTACCTTCGAATTACGACTTTCAAGATCCAAAAATCATCAATAAGGAGAAATTTCGTCGCTGATGCGACGTCTTCCGTCCTCGAGCGAAGATTCCTTTGTTCTCGCCAAGATGGTCGCCTCGCGCGGCACAAAATGGCGGCGCGCGGCAGCCATCTCGGCGCCAGTGCGCGCGCAGCATTCGCCCACAATGCTGAGACATTGCATTCTCGCTTTCAACGTCGTGCACGGCGCGCGTATGCGCGTTTACGAGAATAAAAAACTGCCTCTCGCAACGTCACATTTTTTCTTTCCGTTCGTCAAGTCGGAAAAAAGAGGGAACCCCGCGTGTAATTACACCACCGCTCCAACCTTCTCCTCCGACTTGCTTTTTTTCCCTTATCAAACGTACTCGTACGTAGCTCGACGCGGGGGCTTTCGTCGGTAATTTAAAAATAATAAATTTTTACGAGCCCTCACTTACAATATGTATATACACGAGGCTAAAAGCGAACACGATTTCTCGCTTGAGCTTTGAAACGAAGGCGAAACGCGCGCGCACAGACGCCTGCGAAATTTCGTCGGTGTAAGGGTGTTTCTGCACGACTTTTCGCGGCTGCCACCACGTTCTCTCGCTCTCTCTCTTTCTCTCTTCCCTCTTCCTCCTCTTGTTTATTTTGCTCTCGAAGACGAGAAGCGAGAGGAGCGAGCGTCGAGACGAGAAAGGCGCGGAGGAAGAAGAAAAAAAAAATTATACATTTTCGCATGAGAAATTGTGAGCAACGCCGCGATTACTCTCGAAACTCGACACCGCAAACTCCCTTCCGTCCCCTCGTCGGTCTACAAGAAAAAAGGACCCCTCATACCCTCGGCGCGTTTCCTCGGGTACTTTGAGGGAGAACGAAAAAGTATCCCGGTACTTTTACAGCGCGATACCACGAATATCCTTTGAAAAACTCGAACCAACGGAACGTTGAACTCCGCAGCGTAGTTCGTGACGTCAATTAAATTTTCGACACTCTTTTGATCCGAAAAATATCCCGGCGTCGTGGTTCCTCCACCCTCTTAACACGGAGAAAAAGAAATCCCGGAAAATTGAGGGAAAAGAGGACAACATTTTTTTTGGCAAATTGCTCGAACATGCACTTCAGGAATTATAAGGGTTGGTTTGGTTGGAACTGGAACTAATATTTTTTTCTCTTGTCTCATAATTCATGAAATCACGAAAATTTGGTAAACAAATTTTTTTATCTCAATTTGGCATTTATTCGAGGGTGAATTACAATTTTTGGTTAACCTCAACATGCACATACGGAAATATAAGGGATGGTTTAGTTGAAATGTATTTTTTGGTCCCAATATTCTTTTTTCTTCTCTCATGATTCATGAAATCCTGTGCTAACCAAATTTTTAATTCTCAATTTGGCATTTATTTGAGGGTGAATTGCAGTTTTTGGTTAACCCTAATTGCCGGAGCTGTGACCATTATTATTTATTATGTGGTTAAGCGAGCTGTCGACGTGCAATCTTGTCCGTTAGGAAAATAAATCGAGTTAAGGAGAGAAGGGACGAGGAAGAAAAAGTTGGGAACGAGGCGACGAGAGGGACAAAGTTTGAAAATAAAAGAAAAGGGTGGCTCGCGCGCTATTAAGAGGCGAGGATAAACTTGAGGTTGGGGGAAGGGGTGAAATTCTACGTTGCGGAGGAAAGAAAATGGGCCGATGAGACGCTCGGCGTCGTGGTACTCGACGAAACTTGTTAACCCAGGTCCGGGACTAATTACTTGATTGCGTAATTGGCTCACCGCGAGAGAACGTCAGCTCGGTTATAACGGTGGCGATGGCGCGGGACCCCGTTAACCCCGCCGCCCTTGGAAAAGCTCGACGGGGAGGGCGAAGCGCCCAACCACCCGCCGTGACCGCTAAACTCTTCCCGTTGATTCGACCCTCCATTTTCACCCTCATTTTTTTTTTTTGACACTATAGATTATAGAATTTCTCTGTTTAATCCCCGCCAATTGATTATCGAATGTCACAAATTTTCATTAATCAAAAGAGGGTGAGAAGAATTTAATTTAATTTTTTATAAATAAAATTTAAACCATTTTGATTAATTTAATTTTAAATACACTGAGAGAAAAAATTACTGAATTTGAGAACATGAATTTATCAATTGAATGAAAGTATTAATTCGATTATTTATTTGCTGAACCAAGAAAATCACTCTTCATTTAAAAAAATATTTTCACGAATCTATTACTCCATTATATTAAACTCTTATTTAATAGTAACAATTAAATGCATGATAGATTTGACTAAATTTGTATTCATTGGTTTAATTACATCGATCGCATCATAAACATGAGATTATTTGAATCTGAAAAACGACATCAATATTAAATTATTTTTTTCGAACAAAATTATTTCTTTGCAATAAATTCATCATTATTTTACTTCTAAAAATATTTCTGTAGTATTTTTAATATTTATTAGATATAAAATTGATTGTGATTATTTGAAAAGAAGCTGTAGTAAAATAAATAACGCATTATTTTATTCCATGAGAATATTTGTTTGTAATGATGACATTTTTATTTCCTTCAAGCAAAGAACTATCATTTCTATAGTATACGTTAATAGTATACATAAATTGTTAAAAATTAAAAAACTGGTTTTTTAAATATTTCCTTATATTCGAATCTTCATAACTCCTAACTTTTTTCAAGTGCACAGTAGTAGTCGATAGCGTAATAGGTAGCGTGTTAGATACTTAGGTAGGATAGGTATCATAGTAGGTAGGGTCGAGGGTTCGAATCTCGGTCGGACAGAGAAATTAGATCGGAGAATTGGCGCAGATTTGTCTTTTTTTCTATTTATCTTTTTTTGGGGTCACTAAGCTATGCATATTAAATTATTTGGCAAGGGCTATATATTTTTTATAAAATGTTAGGCAACAATTAATAAATACGCATTTGATTGAATCAATCATTTTTCTTGTTGATTGGACTAATTAATTTGTCGATTCAACAATTTTTTTTCTCAGTGCTTCCTGTATTAAAAGACAAGCATATTTTGAATGATAAAATGTGTTCTTGATTCAAACAACATATATTACATATAATTAATAACATATTGTTAGATTCAAGTAAATTCGTTTATTGAAACAGAAATTTATGGAATTGACTGAAAAAAATAAGTAAATATATAAGGGAACCAATGTAATATATTTTGGCAAATAATGAAAAAAATGATTTTTTGCCTTCAAAACTTTATTTCATTGGTTCTTGTAATTTTTGCTCTCAGTGTACGAATTACTCAAATTGTTTGAAATTTTAATATTTCCATGCAGGCCTCTGCTTTAATTTTGAAAGCCCTTTTTCCAAAATCTAGGGTCAGTGATCCTTCTCGTGGCCGATTTTTTTCATTCGAAGGATAACGAGCTTTCCATACGCTTTTCCATTTCGTAGACGAGGCCCTCTGACGTGTATCGCGTACACACAACGCGAATGACGAGCAAAAAAGAAAGAAGAAGAAGAAAGAGAAATATTTTTCTATAGAAGCACCACCGGGAGAGAGATTTTAAGGGTGGTTCGGTGAAATTCTGCCACGAGCGCCTGCCTGGGATATATTTCTGCTTCGTTGAAGCTCTGGCTGTTTCTGACTGCCACGAGGAGAGGAGAGCTTGAAAAAAGAGGTTTTTGCGATAGAAGCGCACGTGAATAAATAAATTGGAGGTAAAATGGACCCTAGAAAAATTAGCACAAATTGAGAATGTGTTTAAGAAGGCATTCGTTCGATAGCAAAAAAAAACACCACAAAGATTACAGCGGTTATCAATATTTTATTTTTATTTTTCAATTTAATTAAAATATTTGTTTACATTGTTAATTTTATTAATTTCATTTATTCCATTAATTTACATATTTATTCTCAAAAGCCTCCATTTTCGATAGATAATTATCTTTTTTATATAAATTCGGTACAATTAATTCTAATTAATTTAAAAACCACCCCAATTCGCCGCAT
Source organism: Alloplasta piceator (assembly GCA_946863875.1). NCBI lineage: Eukaryota > Metazoa > Arthropoda > Insecta > Hymenoptera > Ichneumonidae > Alloplasta > Alloplasta piceator. The sequence continues at coordinate 1,152,902 of OX333073.1, forward strand.
AATTTTGTTTTCCCCGAAGACGCTTTCTTTTTGAGTGAAATATCATTCATCAATGGTGGACATGGATGTTTATATTGAGAATTATTGATGGGGTCGATTTTTTTTAAGGGTGGTCCATTTCACCCCCTTTCCAAACAGAACGAGGAAGGCAGGCACTGGCCCTATCTGACGTCGCTCATGGAGCTCGTTAGGGTTGCCCTTGGCAACACACCCCCCTGAGTAACCTTCGAGAATTTCCACCCCTCCCTTTTTACCTCTCTCTCTCTCTCTCTCTCTCTCTCTCTCTCTCTCTCTCTCTCGCTCTCAACCCTCGCCAACGGAGCTTTTTTTCTCCCTCGCATTCGCCGGAGATCTCACCCCTCCGCGCGCGTACCTTCACAATCGAGAGTGGAAATTCTGTGGCGCGGCTTCCATTTTTTCTTTTTTTTTCTCTCTTTTTTTCCCCATGTGCGTGTACTCTCTTCTCCTTCTCAAACACGCGTTACTCGAGGGCGCGAGAAAAATATATCAACCCTCCTTGGGCTTCCGTTTCTTCGCGCCCCTGTACGCGCCCTTAGACTCAAAGCGCTTGCGTCGATCAAGTAGGATTTTCGCGCAAACCAAGCACAAAGGAACCAGAGGTATCAACTAATTTTCGATGAATCTTCCTCTTTTCTCTCTCTCTCTTTCTGTCTTTCTTTTGCTTTACAAACGATAATTCGATGAGACGCTTCTAACAAGGAAAAAGTGCCGTTTCGTTCGATCTAGAAATTCGATTACAATTAAATTACAATTAGACATTCCGTGGATAAAGCGAACCGCATTTTTACCATTTTTTTTTGCTTCCTCGTTAAGAAGCTTCTATCAGGATTTTTTTTTAAATCATTGTGTCAGCCTTTGAAAAATGTTATTTTATTCTGAACATAAAATTATAATTTCTTTGATAAAATTATTTAAAAAATAGATTGAAATTGATTATTAAATTATAAATTTATCTTATAATTTTTTATCTCAAAAAATTCTTTATGTCTAGAATTAAAATATGATCAAATCAGCATTAAAAGTTGATTTACTTATTTACATTTTTCCATCATCTAAATTTTTTTTAAATATTTTATTTCCTTAATTACATCGGAATGAAAAGATGGAAAATCGTCGACACATGACAAATATGCAATCAGAAAAATTAATTTTCCACGAGAATGTATCAAAATGGCAGAAAATAATGATTTTCGGATAATTCAAGATCATCAGAGGTGAAAACAAGCGAAAATTTATCTTGTTATCTTCACTAGAAACTCGAACAATTTTCCAAGAACGAGAACAAATTTTCACCCCATCCCCTGCACTGAGAAAAATGATTTAATCAGTGTAAATTAATTTATTCAAAGAAAATAAAATTTTATAAAAATATCGACTTCATAGACTATTTATCGGGCCCGAAATAAATAAATCGGAAAAATTTTAAGTTCCCGTGTGCAATTTTTGACCTTGATTCTGTGCAAATAAAAACGTTCATGAAGCGAATTAATCGATCAATAATTTGCAACAAAAAATATAATGTTAAAATTAGCATCGTTCAAACGCAACGATAATAATTTATTTTTCAATAAAATAAACTTTCAAAAATGTTCCAAGTCCAAAATTTTTAAAAGGTATTCTGGGATCCTTATTAAATATTCAGCATGCCAAATGTACGAGCAAAGAGCCCGAAAAATTAATTACCAAAAATTGCATGAATTTTCAAAGACAAAAAAGAATTTAGAAAAAAAAATTTCTGGGATCCTTTTGAGTGAATCTAGATTTTCACCCCGTCTGATCCTTCAATCCTTCAATCTTTTTCCATACGTGATCCAGTCATTCCAATAAAATTGATACCTTGAAACAACACGAAGGTACAAGAAACGGCACCAATTATCCCCGCAAATATAGAAAATCATGCAAATTAGAAATTTGCACATAGCTTCCTCATTTTTTTGCGTCGTTCGTCAACCCTTCTTTATGAGAATCTCCTTGAGCATCTTTATGACATGTATGGTTATTATCATGGCTTCCTCATAAAGGAAGCTTCGCGAACGACGGAAACAAATCAAGAAGCTATGTGCAAATTTCTAATTTGCATGATTTTTTAGCAATTCCGTTCAATTGCATTATTAATTGTTTTTGTCGTCGCAGTGTATTGGTGCTGGAGAAGTGAACTCGATAGCTGCTAAATTAGGAAACTTAGTGTTACCAAGTATTTTTCGAAAATTTCAAAATTTGTTTGCGAACGAACATCTTAAGCGTTTTTCACCAAATTCAACCCTAACCATTTTTATCATCTAGTGTATTTGTGCAAAAAGTTTTAGCTCGATACTTCTAAAAATGCGGCTGTTGGAGTGTTAACAAAATTTTTATGGAAATTTCAACAAATTTTTTTAACCGAACCCCTCACTCGATTTTTATGAAATTCGGTATTATTTTTCATTGTCATTGACTGTATCGTCACAAAAAAATTCAGCTCGATAGATCCAAAATTACAAAAGTTAGAGAACTTACAAATTTTTTGCGAAACATTAAAAAAAAATTTCAAACCAAACCTCTCGAGCGATTTTTCCCAAATTCAATCCCAACCGTCCTTACTATAAAGTGTATCTGCACATAAAAGTTCAGGGTGGTAACTGCAAAATTACGAAAGTTAGACGACTAACAAACAATTTACAGAAAATACAAAATCCAGCCAAATAGACAATTATTTTGCAGTATCAAAAAAATGGCACCTAGAACAGGGACATACGTAGTTTACTTGTATACCACATTTCAAGTTGATCGCTCGAAGCGTCCTCCAGACATATTCATTATAAGGAAAGCACAAAGCGTACACACACACACACGTCCAGACATTTTTTCTAAATATGATTTCTCGGCGTTTAGGGACATTTTGAACATACTAATATGAAAATTGCTAAAATTTTTTTTTTCGCGAAAAAAAAGCTTCCTTTATGAGGAAGCAAAGAGGCTCCGGGATGTCTCGTCCTAACGCAGAAGCCGTCAGGACTTCCCGATCCCGCGGGATTCTCGCATCGTTACATTGAAATTAATAACCAAGTATTTTTTCGTGACGCACACTCGAAGGAGAAGAAGGACTTTTTCAGGGGGATGATGCAGGAGAGGGATGTGCACACGTTGAATGTACGGAGGACAAATGCGCGGAGAGGGAGCGAGAGATGATATTAATAATGGTACGTCTGCTCGCGGTACCACGGAGATTTCATTAAAACTTGCGCGCTCAGAGAAAATGGCCGAATATTGTGGCAACGGGGAGAAGAATGAGAATTAAAGAATATATATAAAAAAAGGAAGTCGACGGGAAACGAGCGGGACGCTGGGCGAGCCGAGGCCAAATCCGCTTAGGGGATGTAATTAAAATCGGAAAAAATGTGTTTAATGAATATTCATTCGTGACGTTCGTCGTGATCTGCGATATTAAACGGGCCCGCTCGTTTCTTCGGTTTTAACCCCCCAAACCACCCCCCCCCCCCCGCAATTTGAGGGCATAATATTGCACGTTCGCGTAAAATGGTCCTGTCCTATGGCTATTTAAATACCAAGAGTCCTGAGGGACAATAAAAATTCCTCTCATCGTTGAGAACGTTGAGAAAGAAACGTCAAAAGTCAAAATGGTCCCCTGCAAATTATAGAGAAAATTTTAAACTCTGTTTTTTAAAATGCCGAGATATTTTTAAGGGTTGTTTGTCATTGCAATTGAAGTTAGGTTTTAAAAAAATATTGGCAAAATATAATGGTCCGCAATTATTCGCGTTATTCCGCATCTTTAGCGAAGGTTGTCTCTCTTTGGAATAGAAAAGACGACAATTTCTCTAACGATTGAATTTATTATACGTATATATTATATTATTATAATGTATATGCGAATTTATCTCTCGATACTCACTCTCGAGGAGTTTTCCTCGAGTGTTTTCTCTCCCTCGTCCATCGCTAAAACGTGGCAGCCTCTGATATATACAGATGCCCAACGAGAGGAGGAAGGGAATGCGAGTTTGCGAAGTTTCCGAGAGAATTTGCATGTTTCTCGCCTAACGATTTCCTGGCTCTCACAGAATCCAATGCGAAAATGTATTGTGTTTATATATCGACTGTGTGTCGTTGAGATCCTCGCCCGAAGCGTCGGGAAACGATGATGGTCCGAAAAATGATATATATAAGTTTAAAGAAGGTAGCGAGTGAGATTCTGCACATTTTTTTATTTTTTCGAAACACCCTTTTGCTGGTGAGGGATGCTAAAATGAGGAAAAATCAATACAATTAATTCCGTTTTTACGAAATTAATGGAAACTATAGTTTTAAAAAAATATATGGGGCATTCCATCCCAAATCGGACAGTTTGAAAAACTTTTTTTTTTATTTCCTCAATTTTGTTATATTTTTTAGTACCCATCAAAAGACCCTTCCTGTTAAATTTCGAGATTTTTTTGATTATCCGTCCAAAAGATATTGAACTAACAAAAAACCGCTCTTTTTTTGGTATTTTGGTCATAACTTCTTGAATAATGGTCAAAATTAAAAATCATTTTTTCAAAATTTTTGTTTTTTATGGCCGTTTCAGAAAAAAATAAAACAAAAATATTCGACTCGTTTTTAAATGAGTTTTTTGAGTTTTAAACGTTAAATCGCGTTTTTAAAAGTGAATGTCATTTTTAATTGTTTTTTTATTTTTTGTTTCAAACATCTAGTATCTATTCAACAATTTTTAAGACTAGTCCGATCGTGGGATCTCAATAACTATTTTTTTTCGATTTTTGAAAATTTAATTTTTTTTTTTTATAAATTCTTATGAATACCAATTTTTGTTACTGTATAGTATTTTTTTAAATCATTTTGAATTAATTTGGTTACTTGTTCATTGTTAACAGATTTTCAAAAATAATAATTAATCGATGAGCAAATAACAACAGTTCAAGAATTGTATGAGTGGGCATTGAACCTAAATAGTCTACCGAATATAGCTGTCAAATTTTCACATGAGTAACATTATTCAGCTGCAAAAGAAAGATTTTATGTGCAATAAAATACTGTGAAGTGAATCACAGGGGGACACAAGAATTATGTTCAATTATTTCAATGAGCAACGGAAACGTATTGGCAAAGGAATATTCTAATTCAGGAAATAATCGTATATATAAGGTTTTCAAAAAAATACGTAAATAAATGAGAACTGTTTTTATTATTGTTCATAAACAGACTTAACGATTTATTATTAATTATGTATAAGAACCTGTTAACAATAAAAAAGTGTCAAAATAAATTCTAAATATAGAAAAAAATACCATACAGTAACAAAAATTGGTATTCATAATAATTTATAAAAAAAAATTATTTTCAAAAATCGAAAAAATAGTAGTTATTGAGATCCCACGATCAGACTAGTCTTAAAAATTGTTGAATAGATAGATGTTTGAAACAAAAAATTTAAAAAAAAATCAAAAATGACATTAACTTTTAAAAACGCGATTTAACGTTTAAAACTCAAAAAACTCATTCAAAAACACGTCGAATATTTTAGTTGTATTTTTTTCTGAAAAGACCATAAAAAAACAACAATTTTGAAAAAGAAACTTCTAATTTGGACCATTATTAAAGAAGTTATGACCAAAATACCAAAAAAGAGCGGTTTTTTTGTTAATTTAATATCTTTTGAACGGGTAATAAAAAAAATCTCAAAATTTAACAGGAAGGGTCTTTTGATGGGTACTCAAAAATTTAAAAAATTGAGGAAATAAAAAAAAAGTTTTTCAAACTGTCCGATTTGGGATGGAATGTCCCATATATAGTCAAAAAACTGACGATTAATCCATACAAAATTAAATTATATTTTTAACGGTAATTTCAGGACGTTTTAGTTAAATTATCGACTATTTCTTGATTGTTATCGCGTCGAATGGCGATCAAATCGGTATTCAAAAAATAGTCCACACTATAACAGTGCTTTTTTATAGAGAAAAATTTGTTTCTTGCCGCTGGATTTTAATTAAATTTGTTTTTATTTTTGCTTCACATTGCAAAATGAGTTTTCTACACATTTGATACTCGGTTTATTATTTTAATCCGTGTAATAATATTTTTCCAGATAAAGATGTAATTTACAAATTCTAATATCAATTTTTTAATTTCTGTACATCAATGAAATTATTGACAGCCATCAGTTTCCACAAATTTTTGGCAAACGAATGAAAAAAAAATGTTCTCAATAACCTTAGGCAATCAAAGATTTTTTACAAAAACTTTCTGTAATCGAAATAATTACGTTGCGACGCTTTAAGCCTCAACAATTTAATAACTTTCTCTCAAATTAGAAGAAGCTAGAAATCAATTTATCAGCTTGCAAAAATCGACATTACGAATTTACATAAATTATAAAATTCTTCATAATCTTCATCAAAATCCAGAAAAATTTATTTTCATCCCCTGCGTTTTATTCTCAAATTTTCCGATCGGTGACAAAATTAAAAGTAAATTACAAGAACTCCCAATGATCGCAATCAAAATCCAATAACCTTTTTCTTCGTCCCTTGCATTTCATTTTGAAATTTCCCAACGATGACAAAATCTTCTCCTCGCGCATTACGAATCAAAAAAGAATTATGAAAATTCCCAACAATCCGGATCGAAATCCAGAAAACTGTATCTTCAACCCCTACGTTTATCATTCCCAAATTTCCCAGCCGGTGACAAAATTCTGCCGCTCAACCATCCACGCCATTTTCCCATTCCCTCTCACTCTTTTCCTCGGTATCTCAGTCACTTTGGTCCCCTCGTTCCCCCACAGTGCGTTTATCTTCCATACCCTATTGATCCGTAAGTGATGGTGAGCGTCGTCTCGTGGAAGGTGGAAAAGAAGAAATCGGAGGGTGGGTTGCGTTGAGGGATACGCGGGGGGATGATGAATAAAGGGAGAGCGAGGGAGAGAGAGAGAGAGAGAGAGAGGGATGAGGGAAAAAATGCGAGGAGAGAGTATAAAGCCAGGAGGATGGAAAAGAAGGCAAGGAGAGGAGAGTCTGCACGTGAGAGACGAATCGGGGGATGTAAAGAAGGAAGACGCTGCGAGGGAGCGAATTTTTCACAAAGGGGTGGGTGTGTGTGTTCCGGGGCCTCAATGGGAGATTGCGAAGGTATATATGGGCATTATATAACGAGAAGAAGAGTCGCTCTCGCACGATTAGACATTGCGCAGCGTTTTTCCAGAAGAACTTTGGAGGCGTCTTTCAGGGGGATGAAAGAGCGAGAAAACCGAGGCGCGAGAGGGATGACGATAGAATCCCGGAATGAAATAATAATATTAAGATGGATCGACCGTGGGGGAGGCTTGGTCTTTGTACCCGAGAGCTTTTTTGGGGGGTGTTTCGTTCCCTCGTCGAGCTTTTCCACGAGTGGGGGCGGCTGACACTGACGCGTGTGTAGAAATCCACATTTTTCCCTCTCTCTCTTTAATCCCCGAGTATTACGCCGGAGGGAAAAAAAGGGAGAAGAAAAAAACGAATTTTTCGTTGAGCTCATACGCTTTGGTTTTAAATTCTGGCTGACTGGATGATAGAGAGAGAGAGAGAGAGAGAGAGAGAGAGAGAGAGAGAGAGAGAGAGAGAGAGAGAGAGAGAGAGGGAGGGAGGGAGCCTCATGTATGCTCTGGCTTTACTCACCGACGGGCCACCCCTAGTCGGCCATTTTGAAACACCCCCGTGGGGTGGATTCGAGTATGGAGACCAACGCTCAAACTCGTACGAGCCACAATCGAATATTTGGGTTATCGAACTAATTTCTCAATGGAAAAACAACTGCTATCGAAATTTTGTATTTTCTCGAAATCGGGTTTTCAGCTTCGAAGAGGATTGATTCGATGATAACGTCAACAAAATGAGTTAATTCGACTAATTAAATTATTTGATTTTTATTTTATTTATTAATTTAATATTTTGATAATATATATATTATTGATCGTAATTGTTGAATTAATTAATTAATTTAATTCATTAATATTACAACAATTAATTCATCATGATATAATTAATAATTAAACCCAAATAATGCATGAAAAGCACCGTTTGCTCCCTGATCAATTTAAGAATCGAAGCAAACAAATTTTTCGACGATCCGATAAATAAACGTTGTCATTATAAAACCACATAAGCATCCGGAGGAATTATTTATTTGTTTAAAATAAATTTTGCCGATTTATTTGAATATGGGCCCAATAAATTGTTTGTCAAACCAATATTTGAATATATTATTGATTTTAAATAAATTAAAAATAAAATAAAATAAATTTAAATTAAATAAAATTGCTCGAGTTTAAGGATGTTGAGTCCCTATGAAATCTTTTAATGTTAATTGTTCAATAAATAGCTTCTTCATCGTCGTGAAATTTTTACACGACCTCCTGAATACTTCATGTAAGAAGATATTAAATTTTCAGAATTCTATCATCATTACTTCAACCTCCTTAAGGGTTAAAATGAAAAATGATGAGAAAATTCTGAAAACTAGGTGTATTTTTGTTTGAAGTATTTAAGAGGTCGTGTAAAAATTTCACGACGATTAGGAAGCTCGTTATTAAAATATTAACATTTTGTTAAGAACAATTTTTTAAACAATTAAAAAAAACATTTATCAATAAATTTCGTTTTGTTTTCGTTGCTTTCAATATAGTGTAGATATTAAAAAATTGAGAGGCCAAAAAAAAAACTTATCGCAAAGTTATATCAGTTTCCATGAGAGTACATTTAATTTAATTTAATTTGTTAATGTTAATTGTTCGATAACGAGCTTCTTAATCGTCGTGGAATTTTTACACGACCTCTTAAATAATTCTTTCAAAAACATACCAAATTTTCAGAATTTTATCATCATTTGCGATTTGGGACTCAACATCCTTATATTATCGTTAATTTCATTAAGTTTTAATTCAATAAACAAATTAATCCGCATAACAATATTCATAGTAATGAATCTTAAATTATTTAATTAAAATAATTTTGTGTAAACAAAGTGACACATTTCTTTTGGTGCAATAAATATGGCAGATAAGTGCACGATCCACCATTAATAATTAATCCCTCAAGTTTGAATTATTGTAAATTTCATTGAATTTAAATTTATTTATTAAATATTTTATTTAGTTACGATTTTCTTTATATTGTTTATGAATTTATTTAATGAAAATAAATTTTTCTGATTCATTCGAATATGGGCCTCATAAATTGCCCATGAGGCCAATATTTAAATTTATTATTAATGTTGAATAAATTTATTTAAACTAAATTAATCATTTCTCTCGATGCATAAATATGGTGAGTCAATCATTATCAATCCCTAAACTTTATTCTAAATTTCATTAAATATCCTTTAACGAACAAATTAATCCACAACATGTCCATAATATTGAATTCGAACCAACGACCGAATATTCGACGATACAAGTACAAAACTTTCGACAAATCAATGACTTTCGCGTATAAAATACAAGAAAAACCGATGCTTCTCCAATGTGCTGATACCCGATGAAGACTGAGGTGGGTCGTCAGCGAGAAGTCCGCTTTGGGCATGAGAATATTCACATTCTCCGGGGCCCGATCCTTCCCCCCCCCACAACGAAGGAGCCAAACAGAAAGAGCGAGAGAGGCCCGTATAACATACAATCACGAATCTACATCAATGAGCTGATCCCACAGTCCCGATGGTGGTGGTACATGCCCAGTTTTTTATAAGTAGGTTGGGCCCTTTGTTCTAGACCCTTTGGCGCGCGGCATCTCATCTCGACATCACAATGTGTCGTTTTTTTATTTCTTGCTCCAAGAGGGGACCCTTCCTTCGCGTCTACATGAACGATCCACCCTCGGGGCCCTTTCATCCTCCCTCCTTCGGGCCCAAATCTTGATAGGAAGTGGGATCGCTCTTCCGCGGAAAAACGACGAAAATTATGAGCGTGGTGGGCCCTAAAACCGGCATCATCGTCCAATTTCCCCGAGAAGTGCTCAAATGAAGTGCCAATCTCGTTATTGGGCCCGTTTCTCGTTATTCTTGCATTAATTGATGCAAAAAAGGGGTTAGTCGAGCGGGAAACGAGTCTCCCGTGTGATCAACCCTTTTACATTGATTCATTTGCATATTCACGCCCGTTCGAGGCTCCTGCCCTGAGAAGTTTCTCTTTCTTTTCTTCCGCACGAACACTGGATCAACCCTCGTTGGATCCGCGAAGATAATGAGAATTCTTTTCTACCGAATTTAGTCCTTCTTCGACTGTGTCACTCACACGGACCTCTGCTTATATGGACCAGAAATAATTTATGCTCCTTAGAAATTTTCGTGTCACATTGACACACAAATTTCTCTGGTGAATCTCGTTAATTTCTCGCTCATAAGTGCAGGATCACGCGCGAGGGGCCTCATTGTCCTATCGCACGAATAAATGGAGCAAAACGTGATGCAGACCCCCCGGAAAAGATCCTCCGTCCCCTCGATTCACCATTTATTTTACATCCTAAGTCTCGAGGCACTTACAAATTACACTGCGACCTCGCTTCTCGGAACCTCGATCTTTGCAATTGCAGCGTAGTGGGAGAAGCGCCAAGCCAATCGCGTCAGGCCGCCGTCAGCCACCAGCGGCGCAGAGACGGTTCCGTGCAATGTGCGCAACCCCACTTCTCGCAAGAGCCGGTCCCGCACAATTCCGATTATCGAGGTCGCAGTGTAGAGCGAAGAATCGATGAAGTCGCACTGACTTGAAATTATGGATTGAGATATCGGGATGGTTTTTTTTGCAGATTGTCCAGACTATAATAGGGATTCATCGGGGGTTCTTAAACATATTCCAGGCTGAAAGGATGGTTAACCTTTAATTATAGCTCGGGTGTGAGCGAGTGAAGATCCAAAAAACGAGAAATACGAGCCGAACGATGATGGTTCGTTTCCTCTTCCAGAGGGCCTCGTTCCGAAAATTCTTCGCCGTCTGGCTTACGCGAATATTATTTTGTTATTATGCGAATGGACTCGCAGAAAACGAAACGCGACCGATCATTTTATTCCGGATTAGATAATAAAATTGATGTAATTGTTGGTAAGGAAAAAGGGCACTCCGGGGCGCGCTCGAATTCATTTGCATTTTAAAAGCCACGACGTCAGCTCGACCCGCGGAGCCTCTTTTCACTTTTTTTTCTCTCTTTCTTTCTCTTCGTCCTTTTTCTCTCGCAGGACTGGAGAAACGTGACGGTGAGTTTCCTGGCGCGAACGAGTTAATTGGACGAATCGAATCGATGCGAAAAGCCATTTCTAAAGACGCTCTGCAATGCTGATTGTAATGGATTACAATGAGCTGTGGAATGTAATCGTTGTAATTCGCGCCCGATATCGCGAACGATCGACGATTATATTTTTCATGGAGAATGAATTATCCGGGACTCTGGGTTTTCATTCATAATTGCGGCAATTTGTTCGAGCGATCCCAGGAGGAATTCGATAGAACTCGCGGTTATCTACGGATTATTCTTGATCCAGAGACTTTTTTATCGTCCTATTGAATATTCTCGTTCCGTCTTGGACGTCGAAGATTAATAATGCGACAGGGAGATGAGAAAAACCTTTAGCCGATTAAATTTGAATTGATACTGAAAGGCTCAAAATTGTCTAACTCATGGCTCAGCTGATTTTTAATTCTTCAATTTTGTTTGAAAAAATCTTTGAAACACTTTTGAGGCTCTTCATTGATGATCTAGCTTCCGGATCATCGAAGAAGAATGACGCTGAAGTTTGCATCGTTGAAATTCAACGAAAATATGTTTATTTTCAAATTTATTGACCCTGAGGACGAGTTTTCGGAGGAAAAAATCTTTGAAACACTTTTTAGGATCCCCACAGAGAATTTAGCGCCCCAAAATCTCAAGATAAACGTTAGAAATAGTCAAAAGGAGAAGAAAAAGCCATTTTCGTTGCGCTCGAACGATGCAAACTTGAACATCATTAATTGGTCCATGATTTTTCTTTTTTTTTTTAGACTTTTTTATATTATCTCTGCTGAAATTTTGTTGCATCCTAATACGAACGCGTTGACGAATAATAATTCGAGATCCTTCTTCTATCCCGCATGCTTGATATCGACACCTGGGCGACCGGAAGAGAAGAAAAAAAAAGGACAGAGAGAAAAAAAACCACCCCTCGAGGCTACCGTCACTATCGTTAGGACGGAAGAACAGTGGAGGAGAAAAAAAATTAGGGATGCGGCATTATATGGAGCGCGTTTTGAGATTCGTGCTCGTGAAAGTGATATTCTAATTTCGTTTGATTTTGGGCCCGATATACCGGTCGGTAAAACCGGAATGATATGCGGTTCCAGTGGGAATGAAAATAAAAAAATTTATAAATGAAACGAATAATTTTTCGATAGATCCAACAGAATGGATGGGTGGGCCTTTAAAAATGGGCCTGACAGAGAAATAGAGGGAGAGAGAGAGAGAAAAATCTAAAAAGAAAATAAAGTCTATGAGCGACTGTTGAACCTCTCTCTCTCTCTCTCTCTCTCTCTCTCTCTCTCTCTCTCTCTCTCCCTCTCTCTCTCTTCTGCACAGAATAGCCCGGAGGAATTTCTAATGAAGCGTGTGAACTTGAACCCGTTCGTCGCCCGTGTAACCTAATTAAGTCGGGGCCGATCGTGAAGGAATGCTAATTTTGCGCGACGGGAATCGGCGACCCCGTGCGAGCAACCCCGTCGTTGGGGGTTGCCTTTTGCCTCCTCGCAAATTTTCACCGATGACCAAATTGGAAGAGTCAACGTGACTAATTGAAATAATTGATCCGAAAAATTGTGGTCTATTCGGATCAACCGAAGTTCATTTGTTTCCTCACAATTTAAGGGGGTCGTCCAGTGTGAAACCCTGTTTTTTCGGGAATTTTTTTTAGACAAACCATTAAAATAAAATAATTTATGAAGTGTGTATCATTTTTATTAACATTTGAACAAACTTTTTGAATTTTTTGCAGTGAATGTATTAAATATAATCGGAGATATAAACCGCTCAACAGGAACACATATAAAAAAAAAAGGTGCTCCACTGCTGCCATGATTCCGCCGTTCTGCTTATCTGAAAAAAAAAAACGCCATTTCAATTGTGAGTCTTGAGGCTCTACCGTGATCCAAAAAAAATCATTTTTTTCTAACGTTTTAGAAAAAATGTTCAATGCGAAAAATTGAATTTTTTTCTAAAGCGTAAAAAAAATGATTTTTTTGGAATTCTGACTTTATCTTGGTTCACGGTAGAGCCTCAAGTCTCACAATTAAAATGGCGTTCGGTTTTTTTTATTTCAGATAAGCAGAACGGCCGGAATCATGGCAGCAGTGGAGCACCTTTTTTTTTATATGTGTTCCTGTTGGGCGGTGTATCTTCGATTATATTTGATACATTCACTTCAAATAATTCACAAAGTTTGTTTTAATGGTTTGTTAAAAAAAAATCCCGATAAAAAAACATTAAGAAAACAGGTTTCACACTAGACGAACCCCTTAAGGGGAGCTTTTTGGGGTTTTTTTTCGATTACCAAACAATGAATCAAAATTAAGTTTGAGATTTTATTCTACATGGATTAAGATGTACAAAAATCCTCTATTTCCATTTTTTTCATTGATTCCTTTTTGAGTAATTTGGAGAGAAAATTTTGGGGGAGTTTACTTTTATTTCTGATAATTATTCTACAAATATTAATTCAAAAAAATGTTAACTATTTTTTTTTAAAGAGGTGGATGCGTATTTTGACTCAAGCTCACCTCATGTAAAATAAATTAATATATAATATACAAATATATTAATACGAGATTATACAGTGATCGAAGTTTGATGATAATAAAAATAATAAATACAAAATAGAAGTTAAAATATTACCGTATATGTAAGATGGGAATAATAATTTTGCTGTTTTTAAGTTCCTGTATTGATATTTTTAATTCTCATCCATTATTCTTTAAATATTCTTTATTATTAATATATTCAATTGAACATGATATAGATATCATCTCGGGGAGATGATTTTTTTCATAAAGGCCCTTTTTTCTATTCAAACAGATTTAAAAAATAGTTATTATCAAAATTTTGAAAATCAGCTACGTACAAACTCGGTCATTTTTGAAAATTGACCGTTACTCAGTCAATTTTCAAAAATTGGATTCCAAATTTAATAAATGAGGAGTTCTTTTTCAACCAGGCCACTTTTTTTTCACCCTCTCCAATTTTTTTCAAAATCTGCCGGTTTGAAATATCAGTCAAAAGGAACGTTTGTACATTTTTTTAGGCGTCTGTTCAAGATTTTCAATTTTTTATTACGAACACTGTATCTCAAAAAATATTCATCAAACAAAAAAAAACGTAGGAATAAAAACTTTTTTATTTTTTCCACTTTATCGAAAAAGGTTTTAAAAAATGTTATTCTCATTTGTTTGCCAAATTTCAATTTTCTCAATGCAGAAAAATTATGATTTTAATTTTTTTCGATAAAGTGGAAAAAATAAAAAAGTTTTTATTCCTATGTTTTTTTTTTGTTTGATGAATATTTTTTGAGATACAGTGTTCGTAATGAAAAATTGAAAATCCTGAACAGACGCCTAAAAAAATCTTTAAAAAAATCACAGACGTTCCTTTTGACTGATATTTCAAACTGGCAGATTTTGAAAAAAATTGAAGAGGGTGAAAAAAAAGTGGCCAGGTTGAAAAAGAACTCGGCATACATATTTTTGACAATATATCTGGAGAATTGCAATTTTTTCTATACTCAGTCGCTTTCCTCCTTCAAATTAGGTCATCGACGAGAAAATTATTGGCAAAACGTTTATCGACTCGGTGAAAAAATGGGGAATATGGCGAAGGGCGAGAAAAATAGAGGTTTTTATTTTGCGTCGTTGAATCGTGATCGGCGCTGTCCCTGTAAACATTCGACGTCGATGAAGAATGAAATTCGTATACGCGGTGTACAAACGTTATTTACAATAGGACCTGCAGTTATCCGGGTGGGTTATGGGATGCAGGTTGCAGCTGAATGCATCGATTCCCGGTGAATGACAAGTCCCATTGGCCGACGGGCAAACCCTCGAATCACGGGATCCGATGCGCGGGGATGAATATCCATTGATTGGCGCTCGCTCTGCAACCCCTCTCGAGTTTGATCGCCTCGATACCTGCCTATACGTCATTGAACACAGGCGATACCTTTTTGTACCTTTTTTTTACCTGACGTATTGGCTTAATCGTCGTATTTTTTTTCACCTGTGCCACGTGCCAACTGCTATCGACAGGTACAACGAGATGTTTACCATCATCATTTTTTTTTATTCCATCCTCCCTCCTTTTGAATCGAGAGAAATGATTTATTTGCTTCAAGTAAATTCATTTGAAATTAAATTTTATTCCAATATCGAGTTGGTAAAATTTATTTGAATTAATAAAATTCATTTGAATCAAATAAATATAATTAATCAGGAATTCTTGAATTTTGGAACGTTTTTTGGTGGATTTTTTGGTTTTTTTCTTTTAAAAATGGCGATGAATGACGTTAAAAAAAAATTAGAAACAATGGAGACGTTTGTTTGGGTATTTGTTGATTTCGAAAAATTTAAATGAATGTTTGTTTATTTTGTTTTACAGTTTGTTTATTGTAACGTTTTGAGAGTTTACAGAAAGGATTATGAAAAAAAAAATTGAGTATATTAATTAATACTGAACGAATTTGATAAAAATCTATCGGAAAGTTACAATTTTCGGTCCAATTTTTGTGTTCCTTGCGAAAATTGCAAATAAGAAGCAATTGTTTCCCCTTTCATTTATTTAAGAAGGCATTTATTTAAGAAAATATATATGGGTCATTCCATGTCAAATCGGCAAAGAGTTCAAATCGAGCCCTTTCAATTTCGATGAAATTTGGTCAGAAGTTTTCGTTTTTAATAAAACGAAGTTCCACCGAAGGGAAAAAGACTTTTGATTTTTTTTTTCGAAATTTATGCAAGATTCAAAATTTCACAATTTTTTAAATCTTCAAGTTTATTTTCTAAATATCTCGAAAACTGTTATAGTTACGAAAAAACCATTCTGGGTTCGTCTGAAAGAGTATACTTGTCACTACGAAAAAAAAACAATATTCCGAAAAAAACTTGAAAAATTATGAATGTGAAGAATTTTGAATTTTCAAAAATCGTGAAAATCCACTTTCAACATTAATTTTGATTCAATTTTTTTTTAATATAATACCTTGTACTGATCTTAAAAGATCCTCACATTTTCAGAAAGGTGTTTTTTGTTTTTTCAAAAATATGAATTTTTGAATTTTTAAAATTCGTCTAAATCCACTTGCAACATAAAATTTTTGGTTCAATTGTTTTTATGTAATACCTTGTACTGATCTTAAAAGATCCTGCAAAAATTTAACTCTGAAAGTGGATTTTCACGATTTTAAAAAAATTTAAATTCACCAAATTAATCATTTAAAAGAAAAAAAATTTCGGAATTTTTTTTTTTCGTTACCTCAAGTATACTCTCTAGGATGAACCCACAACGATTTTTTTGTAACCATAATAGCTTTCGAGATGTTTTACAAACAAACTTGAAAGATTTAAAAAATTGTGAAATTTTGAATCTTGCATAGTTTTCGAAAAAAAAAATTCAATTTTTTTCCTTTGTTAGAACTTCGTATTATTAAAAATGAAAACTTCTGACCAAATTTCCTCGAAATTGAGAGAGGTCGATTCCAACTCTTGGTCGATTTGACATGGAATGACCAATATATTTCCGTTCCTGTCTTAAAAAAAAAAAATGCGAAGAAAAATACAAACAATAAAATCCCTCCGATCCAACAATCCACATCGTTAAAAATCGTTAAAAATCTACCGAGAAGTAACGATTTCCGTTCTCACTTTTCCCAGATTGCAAATTGCAAAAAAAATCATCGTTCGTCCACTCCATGTTTGTTTAGGAAAAAATATGCATTATTCGAAGCGGGAACTGTGGGACGCTTTCTCTCTCGATACTTGTTTTTTGTTCTTCCAGCCCCGGGAGAGAGTGTCAGAGAAATCGGGGCAAAAAAAAACCGGTAGTAACGACTTTCTAAGACCCTCGAAACTCGCTTCTCTCACCGGACTGGCATATTGCATGTTATATATATACATATATCTATATAAATACACAGCCCCGATCCTCTCTCTCTCTCCTGTCAACCCTCGTTGTTTTTTGCACGGGCTTTAATAATTGATCATCTGATTACGTTACATTATACCAGCCGGCCTCGCTCGTTCATCCACCCCGCACGTTTAAAAAAAAAAAAAAGGCTCCGTATTCGCGTGTACACGTCGCTTCTCATCGGCGATTCGTCGTCGAGGTAACGAGAGAAGCGTCGCGAAACAAAAAAAAATCATCCCCTATCCTTGTTCCTCCATCCTCTTTTCTTTTCTCTCTCTCTCTCTCTCTCTCTCTCTCTCTCTCTCTCTCTCTCTCTCTCTCTCTCGCTCACTTTCTCTTTCCATTCCCGCGAGCATTATTATCCCCGAAGCGCACCTATATCGAGCCATTTTTTTTCTTCTTAGTCTCTTTCGCTCTATCTCTCACGACGCCATTTGCATACGACCCCCTTATCGGTAAATACAACGGGGGTCCTACATCCCCGCAGCATTCGGTAATGAGGGTAGTGGTACCCTGTTACCCCCCTCCCCCTTTCCTCTCACTCTCCTTCTCTTCCTTTCACTCTCCCTCTCTCGCTCTCTCTCTCTCTTTTTATATGCATACATATATCCAGCAGGCATTTATATCCCAGTGTTTTTTTACCGGAGCTCGCCTCATTGTCCTTTGGACATTTCGCTCATTTTTACTCTCAGCGACTCACTCGCGTTCTCCATGACTCTGTTCTCTCTCTTTCTCTCTCTCTGTTTTATCCAATCATCCCCTTGCCCCTCTTATACATACGTATATGAGCTCAAAGTTTTTTTACAACCAGGCTCAAAGTTTCACACAAAA
This sequence comes from Alloplasta piceator, assembly GCA_946863875.1. NCBI lineage: Eukaryota > Metazoa > Arthropoda > Insecta > Hymenoptera > Ichneumonidae > Alloplasta > Alloplasta piceator. The sequence goes on from OX333073.1 coordinate 1,170,907, forward strand.
AAAAAGGATTCATTTCATTAAAATAAATTGAATCAATTTTTATTCACCTTGAATAAGTTTATTCAAAATAAACCATTTTTCTTGGGGCATGGAATTTGAGGGCAGATATTGAGATCGACAGTTACGTTCACAATTAAGTTCCTGAAAATTTCTGATTCCTCGTTGAGTTAATTCGCGATAAGTCACGAGTTGGGTCGTTTTGTGTAATTTTTTTGAATTAATTATAAACTCTCCAGCAATTTGTAATTTTTTAAAAATAAATAATTAAGTTCTTTGGAATTTGTAATTGTTTGAAAAAAATGATGCATTCCATTGGAATTTACAATTACTTTGAGACGGATTACAAATTTTGTTGGAATTTCTAATCGTTGTAGAAAAAATGACAACTATCTTTCAGATAGTTTTTCAATTTATTTTTTGCTGAACGGTTATAGTTATAATATTATTGTATAATTACGAAATTCATTTATATAAATAATATAACTAATAATTAAATAATTCAATCTATTTCAATGGGGAAAAAAGAATCCAAATGTTATCAAATTAATTTAGGATAAACTTTAGGAGTGGAAATTCATAAACTTGTTTATTTTTATGAATTTCAAGTCAACGTTAGAATAAATTCGTCGAGAATGATTATTGGAGTGGGATTTCATTGCTGAAGACCGAATTTTTTCGTTTGTTTTTAAAATAAACAAACGAAATTTTTTTTTTTTAACAAGCTTTTATTAGTTTCTAATAAAAAATAACTAAAAACTTAAAAATAAAGCTATTCCGATTAGAAATAAGTTTTCAAATAGAAGCGTGTTACACCCTCTTTTTTCTCTTGCTGTTAAAATGTAACACGCTTTTATTTGAAAACTTATTTCCAATCGGAATAGCTTTATTTTTAAGTTTTTAGTTATTTTTTATTAACAACTAATAAAAGCTTGTTTAAAAATTTTTTTTTCGTTCGTTTATTTTTTACTTTTTAGTATTTATGATGTTAAATAACTAGTTTAGTAATGTATATCTAGTTTCGGATAATTTGTTGCAAAAAAAAAAATGTTTTCAGAAAATTGGTTGAATAATGACTGTTGCGCAAAATTTTCGTAGAGTAATGTTGTAAATCAATTGCTTTAAACCATTTTGTAAAAAATAATTAGCAAAACAATTTTTTTGCAAACAATTTTGCGAAACATTTTTCTTGCAAAAAATTTGCAAACATTTTTTGTGATAATATTGCATTATCATCCGTTATACATATGCATGACAAAATTTAACTCAATCGGAAACCGGGAAGTGGGTCAAATGACAGGTGAAACTAAATAAAAGCTTGTGATAAAGCTTTTAAAAATGAAGGGAAAATGAGAAAATTCTATGAAATAAAGAGAACATTAATTAATTAATTAAAAATAAATAAAGAAATATCTTGTTTATTTCTGCAAATTCAGTGCCACTGTTCACGGTGCAAATATTTTGAAAATAAAAATTGAGGAGAAAATAGGGGGATAGTGAGACGAAGGAGAACGGAAGTTATCGGTATGCGCGATCTCTCGCGAAGATCGGCCAAAAGCGCCGGACGATCGCGATCCTCGCGTTACATGAGCCCGGCGGCCATGCAGGAGCTCGCCCACGACAGGTGTGTAAAGTCGGATGATGATTAATATTCAGTGAAGAAGGGGAAGAGAACAAAAAAAAATTGCGTCTTTTCGCCACACACTCTACTCGTCTTGGCCCGCTCGGGTCGAAGCGGAAGAATAAAAAAATGTAAATAAGAAGAAGGTGGTTAAAGAACGCGATAAACTGTACACAGAGCGATGAATCATCGGTGTACCTGAATTTATGTAGCTGTACGTAAGATGGTAGTTTGCCCGTTAGCTCGAGTGTTGCATCCTTCGTAGGAGAATGCGGAGGAAAATGGATCACCAAAAAATTACACCGAATTATTCAATTGAGAATAATTAATTGCCTTGAACTCCATTTTATGCTAATTAATCATAGTTCATTAAAATTCATTACAATTTAATTGCAATAGATCCTAATTAATAGACTTTTTTCTTAATAAAGAAGAGAGAGACTGTGAAAATAATATTGACCATCAAAGCATTCTTTTTTTATTTCAAGGGAGTAAACCAGGCGCACTGAAAAGTGAAGTTTTTTAGTTTTTTTTCGATTACCAAACAACCAAAATAAAGTCTTGAGATTTTATTTTATATGGTTTAGAGTATACGAAAATATTTTTTATTCATAATTTCTATTTTTGTTTATATTTTATATTTTATTCATTTTTTTATTTTGATATCTATTTTTTTTAGAGTAATTTGGAGAGAGAATTTTAAGAGATCTCGACTTTTATTTTCAAAAATTATTCTTAAAAAATAGTTTGTTATCAATAGCTTTCATTGAATACAGATCAATAAATAATATAGGGGAATGTGGGGCAAAGTGGACATTTGAGGAATTTAACTATTTTTGTCAGTAAGCACACGGTCTTTTAACTACTTTTATGATTTTGAAAAAAAAAAATTTGGGGGCAAAATGGTCACGCCTCTTCAGGTGCAGAAAAATCTATACTCAGTGATTCTCGAAAATAGAGACACTGTAATCGGCTATGCCCGAATATAATATTAACTTAACAATATAAACAAAGAAATAAAGCCAATAGAACCGTTCCTCGAATGAAATTTAAAAAAAAAACGAGGTAATTCTTCAGATCCACTTTGCTCCAATTTTTTCCATGTGGAAAATATACTATGAATTCACTTTGTTAGTGAATAAATCATGGTATTTTCATATATTCATCGACTTTTGAGTCGGGAAATTCATTTCCCATTCTTGTTTTTCGAATTTTGTAAAAAACAAAATTTGGAGGCAAAATGGACACGCCTTCTCAGATGCAGAAAGATCTATACTCGGCGATTCTCTAAAATAGAGACAGTGTAATCGATTATGCCCGAATAAAATATTAACTTAACAATATAAACAGAAAAATGAACCCAATAGAATCGTTCCTCGAATGAAATTTAAAAAAAAATGAGGTAAATCTTCAGATTCACTTTGCTTCGATTTTTGCCATGTGGAAAATGTACTATGAATTCACTTTGCTAATGAACAAATCATTTTCACATATTCATCGACTTTTGAGTCGTGAAATTCATTTCCCATTATTGTTTTTTAAATTTGTAAAAAAATGTATTTTTAATTTTACGATTTCCGTGTTTTGTGCTTTTGTTTTGAATATATTGTTCAACAGTGTATGAAACGTTACGGGAATCGTGCAGACATAGTCTGAATTCGAAGTAATAATTTTATGACCTTGACATTATTTTCAGTTTCAGCTCGTGACCACTTTGCCCCCAAATTTGAAATTTTTCGCGTGTCCACTTTGCCCCCAGTGTCCACTTTGCCCCACATTCCCCTAATAAACGAAATAAACGAATCTACTTGAGCTTTTGTTCAAAAAGTATCCAAAATTTTAATTATTTTTTGAAAATTTACAAATTGGCGTCAGTTTTAATTTTTAATTTCTTTTTTTCAAAATGGCGAGAAATCGTTCAAGAAAGTCTGCGTCGAAATTTCACTGATTTATTCGAATTTTTCCTCTGTCCTTTTCTCGAGCCTCCCCCAGACGCATCTTGCTGCTTCTGCAAATCATCGTGACGTTCATCCCTTATTTTTACTCATGGAATTTTTTTTCATTTTTTTTTTTTTTTTTAGTTATGAAGCCGTTCAGCGTATTTATCGGGAAGTTACGAAGGTCTACGCCGACGAGGAAATCGATTGGTTGAGCATCCACGATGCCGGCTGCACAAGGGATGACACTGATCTTCCCCATCACGTGACGAGCCAGAATGATCTGGATCGCTTGATCACCGGGACTTTCCGATCATTTCTAGCCGCTCTGCCAGCGCCGCCGACAATCGTCACGATTGCCAGGTCAGTTTACAATAACAGAGACAAGTATTACAAATAACAAGGAATTTATTCGCTCAATCTCAAATCTATCTTCCTCGTAACCCTTAAATCAACGCAGAAAACACCGTGAATTTGATGAGGAATTTTCATATTACCCCCTGAATTTAGCAGCGAATCGTCAGCCAAAAATAAGGGAGGGACGCGCGACAGGGAAGAAAATCAACGTTGGGGGGGGGGGGGGTTAATGCCAACCTAGGGGTGGTTTTTGATGGGGTGAAATCTCGTGGCCCCTCCCAAACCATCGTCGCCGAGTAGGGGGATGAAATCGTCACATAGGGGTGCACAAAAATCTACGATCAACGTAGCGGCGATTAAAACTTGAGAGTTTCGCCGACAGATGGCGGACTCGTCGGTTTTCTCGATTTCAGCTTTGTTTTGCAAGTTTTTATCAACATCCAGCAGTTTAAAATAATTATTTTCTTCCATCCAACCATCGAGAGCAGTATAAGGGAGGGTTGAATAAAATTTAGCTGGTAATTTTCGCAATTTTTCAAAAGGGATGAAACTACTTTTTTAATTTCTTGATAGGGGGTTGAAATGTGGGGAAAAAAATATTTTAGTGCTTAAAAGTGTATTTTTTTTTATTTTCCAACTCGGTTTTTAAACCTGCCTGATAAAATGGATACGCTGGCGCCATCCGACGGAGGTTGCGGGTGGAAAAAGTTTGACTTCCGGCATCGCTAACAGCCGAGCGCGTTAGAGCGAATCGATTTCAGCCAACCCCTGTTACAACATATATATATGGATATATATATGTATATTGGTACATGTTAATGTACGCACCACCCCTCAGATTCGTCTTCAACCTCTTCTTCTTCTTCTTCTTCTTCTTTTCCTTCATTCACTCGCACACCCCCGTTTCCGCCGGTGGTGAGCATACTGCAAAAAAAGCTGTGGATGAAAAAAAAAATGAAAAAACCACGCTCAGCCCTCCGCCGGATGTCGCCGCTGCGGGGGCCAGAAATGTGTTTTTTTTCTGCATGCCTCATTTGTGCGTGCGTTTTTTTTTCGCTTCCTCAACCTTCAGCAGGAAATAGTGCCGCGCGATTATTATTCATTTCCTCGCGAGAAGAGATTAAGAAAAAAAAATACTAGAAAAAAACCATCGTAGCAACAATGAAGAATCCAGTTAGTGGGAGAGTCTTTGCTTTCTCAGATCCAGCGAGGATGACTATTGTCCGCCCGAAGACGTCGATCAGATCCAGGCCGCCGTTCTCGAGGAGCTGCATCAACGTCTTGGTCCAGAGACAGAAACCAAAATGGCCTACCTCGAGAGGGAATTGCACTAAAATTTGTGTCACTTTTTTCATGTATCAAATCCAACGAGGAAATAAATAAAGCACATTGCGCCAGAGATTCTTCACTCCTGAATCCCTTTCTCTACTCTGTTTTTAGGGGTTGCGTATCTGAGAGGCAAAAAAGCAACCCCTAATGTGACATTTTTCTCAGTAACTGCAAATTCGATTGATGTAAAAATTTGGCACATGGAATTTATTTGCCCGCGTTCCGGGTAAAATTAAATGTTTTTAGCTTTATACAAAATGGGGTGCAAATAAGGGTAGCAAAATTTAAGTTCCACGCAATTAGGTCGTCTGGGGTATCATATGAAAGGGCTTTGTTTATACATTCCAGAACTATTTTTTTTTTAATTTTCAATCTGATCGTTTTTTTAATTCTGACTGAAAATGTGCAAAGAATTGCAATTGTTTATATATCACAGGAAAAATAGAACAAAGTTCCAGACATTTCCAGCTTTTATTTTTACTTTTAAAATCGTAGAAAACCGTCAGCGCGCGATTTTAACTCGCACTCGAATGGTTTTAATTCTTCTTTTTCGTGAAAACGAATCTTAAGTGGAAAATTTTTATTCCAGATCAAATTCGCCTCCAGAAAAATGTATGTACGTAAAATATACTTCCAAAAATCAGTTATAAATAATTTCAGTATCTTTTTCAACACCAATTATTTATTCAAAACTCATTTATTTCAATAAATTTATAAAATTCGTCTATTTGTTGATATGCAATATACATAATTAAATAATAATATGAATAAATATGTACATTTAAATGAATTAATTAAATTATTGAATAAATTTGCCAAAATTTATGAAAAAAATGATTTTTGAAAGTATTTAAAGTGCTTAAAGATGTCCCTATGAAATCTTTTAATGTTAATTGTTCAATAAATAGCTTCTTAATCGTCGTGAAATTTGTACACGACCTCCTGAATACTTCATGTAAAAACATATTAAATTTTCAGAATTCTATCATCATTACTTCAACCCCCTTAAGGGTTAAAATGAAAAATGATGAGAAAAATCTCAAAATTTAGTATGTTTTTGTATGAAGTATTTAAGAGGTCGTGTAAAAATTTCACGACGATTAGGAAGCTCGTTATTAGAATATTAACGTTTTGTTAAGAACAATTTTTTAAACAAAAAAAAATATTTATCAATAAACTTCATTTTGTTTCCGTTGCTTTCAATATAGTGTAGACATTAAGAAATTGAGAGGTCAAAAAAAAACTTATCGCAAAATTACATCAGTTTCCATAAGGCTACATTTAATTTAATTTAATTTGTTAATGTTAATTGTTCGAGAACAAGCTTCCTAATCGTCGTGAAATTTTTACACGACCTCTTGAATAATTCATCCAAAAACATACCAAATTTTCAGAATTTTCTCATCATTTGCGATTTGGGACTCAACATCCTTAATCCTTGCGATGTCCTGTCGACGACCTCGCTGACGAATACTTGGATTCTTAAAATTTTTTTCGACCGACGCAAGTCCTGTATGAAGGAATGGCCCGAGAGAGGGGGGGGGGGGGATGCAAGAAAGAGAGAGAATAGGCCAGCTCCGAGGTTCTCGCGATTAACATAAGATCCGCGCCACTCTGGCCCATTTTATTGGAGGAAGCGGGTACAATGCCCGACGTGAATGTTGGCATTTTTTTTGCATCACCGGCAAAGAGAACCCTCGAAGGGTCCAAACATCTTATTTGCATAGATCGCAGCGGAGCGGCCGGTTTCCCACACGCTTCAAAAGTCTCTCTTTCTCTCTTCCCCCCCCCCCCCCTCTCTTTCTCTCGTATCCTTTCAGCATCCCGGCGTTCGTCGACGAAAAAAAGTGAGATTAAAGGGACAAAATTGGATGAATGAGATGAATATTCAAAGAAAAACAAACGTATCCATTGGAGGAGGCAGGGGGGTGGTTTCCGGTCACCGGAAATCATCCCCCGACAGAGTAAGAGGTTTTATGGTTCCGAGAGGAATTCTCATTGAGAAAAGAACCGCGGAGGTCCTTCGTCCTTAATCGTGCCTCTGGACCATGGGAATTCATTCTGATGGTCGTTGACACGACTTTTTATCGGACATTTAAATTCCACGAACACATCGAAGGGTCTTTTTTACTGCCTTCATTCTATTCGGATCATTTTATTCGCGACCGTCTTCGGACGAGCACGAATTCGCTTGCCACGATTCATTTCGTTCGTTAAATTTCCAAAAATGTTCTCCTACCCCCATCGTAATTTACACTGAGAGAAAAAATTACCAGAACCAATGAAATAAAGTTTCGAAGGCAAAAAATCATTTTTTTTCATTATTTGCCAAAACATATTAGATTGGTTCTCTTATATATTTACTTATTTTTTTCATTCAATTCCATAAATTTCTGTTTCAATAAACGAATTTACTTGAATCTAACAATATGTTATCAATTATATGTAATATGTTGTTTGAATCAAGAACACATCTTATCTTTCAAAACATGCATGTCTTTTAATATAGGAAGCACTGAGAAAAAAAATTTGTCGAATCAACAAATCAATTAGTCCAATCAACAGGAAAAATGATTGATTCGATCAAATGCGTGTTGATTAGTTGTTGCTAACCATTTTATACAAAATATCTAACCCTTGGCAAACAATTTAATATGCATAGTTTAATGACCCCAAGAAGAGATAAATAGAAAAAAAACGACAAATTTGCGCCAATTTTCCGATCTAATTTCTCGGTCCGACCGAGATTCGAACCCTCGACCCTACCTACCATCATACCTATCCTACCTAACTACCTAACACGCTACCTATTACGCTATCGACTACTACTATGCACTTGAAAAAAGTTAGGAGTTATGAAGAATCGAATATAAGAAAACATTTTAAAAACCAGTTTTTCTAATTTTTAATAACTTATGTATACTATTAAAGTATATTATAGAAATGATAGTTCTTTGCTTGAAGGAAATAAAAATTTCATCATTTAAACAAATATTCTATTGGAATAAAATAATGTGTTATTTATTTCACTACAGCTTCTTTTCAAATAATCACAACCAATTTTATATCTGATAAATATTGAAAATACTACAGAAATATTTTTAGAAGTAAAATAATGATGAATTTATTGCAAAGAAATAATTTTGTTCGAAAAAATTAATTTAATATTGATGTCGTTTTTCAGATTCAAATAATCTCATGTTTATGATGCAATAAATGTAATTAATCCTATGAATGCAAATTTATTAAAATCTATTTAAATAAAAATATTTTTAGAAGTAAAATAATAATGACTTTATTGCAAGAAAATAATTTTTTCGAAAAAATTAATTTTGTTTTTAATTCGTTTTTTAGATTCAAATAATCTCATGTTTATGATGCGATCAATGTAATTAATTCAATGAATACAAATTTAATCAAATCTATCATGCATTCAATTGTTACTATTAAATAAGAGTTTAATATAATGGAGTAATAGATTCGTGAAAATATTTTTTGAAATCAAGAGTGATTTTCTTGGTTCAACAAATAAATAATCGAATTAATACTTTCATTTAATAAATAAATTCATGTTCTCAAATTCTATTTAATTAATTTTTTTTCTCAGTGTATATTCATTTGATTCCGTAATCAAATTAATTTGCCAATTAATTATAGTTAAATAAATCGGAGTGAATTGGAGTCAATCGAATAAAAACCTTTCATCAATATTAACGCCAAAACTTTTGAACTAAAAAAAAACTCCAAACGTCGATTCACTATGAAAATAAATAAATAATCGAAAAATGGATAATATAAATACAAATAATAATAATAATAATAAATAGTAAATAGTATAAATAAACAAAATAAGGGATGGGAGAGTGGAAGGACTTAAAAAAATATAAATCAATAATTAAATTAAATTAAATATAAATAAATGAAATAAATTCTTTCGATTTGTTCGATTAGGACCCTAATAAATAATCAGGCCGATATTTGAATCACATTTTATTTCAAATAATTTTATCTAAACTAGATAAATCATCCCTCTTGATGCACTCTCCGCTAATTTCCACCATCTTTTCGTTGGCTAACTTGTGAATCTTGAATTTCTCGAGCACACATCTGCGCAACAGACTGAAATGTCACATCGGCGCAGACGTTGGAGTTGCGGAAGAAAAAAAATGAGAATAATTATTATTCAGGCTGGCAAAAGAGCAGCCGGTCCCGTGGCGTCGCACCGTAATCCCTTACCCGTATCTGATTTGCATTTAAAAAAAAATTAAAAAAAAAAAGCCAAATGCCCGAGCGAGTCGAGAACAATCCTCTTTTTCGTACTCTTTTAAATTAATATCCGGCTCCCAAATTTCTCTTGTCGTAACACCCTTAAAGACTCACGATGGAGTTTCCCGCTTTTTTGCATCGTTCTTCGTGGAAAAATCGAGATTCCAGGGCCTTTTCTCCTGTAATTATGCGTGTGACGAAAGAGATCTCGATTTCGCCGAGGAGTTTATGTTAATTAAGGGCTTACAAAGGACTGCGACGCCAGAAACTTCTCTGTAGCCCTAAATGCCCCTACCTATATATATATATATATTAGGTAGGCAAAGCCAATTATAGCGCGAAGCCATCGGAGGGACCCCGAGATACACTTTTGGGACCGTCTCTGAATTTGCCCTCGCGCTCTTAAGGGCTTCCGCCGTGCATGATCGAGAGAGACGCTCAGCTTCTTTTTTCTCTTATTTTTATTTCACTCTTCCTCATAGGTGAAGATTTTTCCATGCGGGACAGTGACCCCGAGCATTGTTCAAACGCGTTACTCATATTTATTCCCAGCTATCCTTTGTTCGATTTACGAGATCGTCACGCGCTTGTATACAGCATATAAATAGTGCGCATTATAACTGAGGGATGGAGAGGTGGGGCGAGGAATTTCACGATGAGAGCAGCGAGGAAAGGGTGAGAAAGAATGAAAATTAAAAAAAGGATGATTTCGAACGTCAGTAAAGGGTTGGCTTGGTAGTCGTTGAGGAGCAACAACGCGGGTCAGTCAACGAGACTCAGGAAAAAAAAATCCCCAGTGTAGAAGAAAGCTGTAAACGCGTTTCGAACGAAAATAAGGGTTGAAAAATTATCTTTGTAAAATTCTTCGTTTTTTAATTTTCAAAAATGCTTCAAGCATCCCCGATGCAGAGGGAACCTGTAAACGCCTTTAAATTAAAAAAAAAAGCATCGCGAGAGTCCTGATTAAAAATTAAAAATAAGGGTTGAAAAAATTCTTTCCAAGATTCCGCGTTTTTATAATTTTCAAAAATTCTCCATGCATCCTCGATGCAGAGGGAAGCTGTAGAAGCGTTTTCAACGAAAATGCCCGCTGCGAGGATTCTGATTAAAAATTTGAAAAAAAGGGGTTGAAAAGTGCAAAGCCAAGGGCTGGCTGATGGCCTCACAGATGTGCATCTGTCCGCGAATTTGGCTCCACCTACGTGGCACGAGGCTCGATTCTCGTTGGGCGCCCTCGAAACACACACACACACACACACACGTACGGAATATTTTCACGTGTGCCACACGCCAACGTGGGGTGAATGCAGAAAACGGCATCGTCGATTGTGTTGGTGAATGCATCTCGTGCTGTGGATGCAACTCCGAGTGGTCAGTAGCTCGCTAAACGACTGGACGCTCGGTGTGTGCCATTTGAAAAAAAAAAATTTCCACCCCAATTTACGTTCCAATTCGTCGATCAGCGATTCGCGTCATCGTGGTCCTTATCGCACAAAGTGTGGGAAAAAAATAAACAAGTGCAGACGCCACAAAGTGTGAAAATGGGCCTTTGAAGGAAAGTTGTGAATTAAACTAAATAATGGAAAATAAATTTCTGCAATTCTTGAGAGACAAACATTTCACAGAAGAAAAAATCATCCCCTAGCGGAGGTGAAAATTTGGGAAGTAACATTCTTCATTCTCTCGGACGGAATTTTAGAATTTTCGTCGTCTGGAAAATTCGAGAAATTCATATTTGACGAATTGTTCGCGATAAATTTTACGCATTGTATTTTCCGGGAAAATCGTCATTGCACGCGTGACAGTTGGGGGATGAAAAAGTTGAGAGAGTGAGAAAGAGAGAGAAAGAGAGAGAGAGAGATAGACACGATGGGGTAGTTTATCTTCGATATACATACAGTCTCGTACTCTCTTCAGCCCCTCCGCCGTTTTGTTTTTTTCTTCTTCTTTTTCCACCCTCTATACGATTTTGCTTCCGCCGTAACTTTCCCGCGGAGAAACCGAAGCCAGCCGAGCCTTCCACGCCCTCATCCCCTTTAGAGTCTTTATTTTATTTTATTTTTTTTCTCTCGACGTCTCCGCGCAGCGAGGGTGGGAGAACGCGACCCGAAACCAACCCCCGGATTATGTATATGGGGCATTCCATCCCAAATCGGACAGTTTGAAAAACTTTTTTTTTGATTTCCTCAATTTTTTTATATTTTTGAGTACCCATCAAAAGACCCTTCCTGTTGAATTTTGAAATTTTTTTGATTACCCGTTCAAAAGATATAAAATTAACAAAAAAACCGCTCTTTTTTTGGTATTTTGGTCATAACTTCTTTAATAATGGTCCAAATTAAAAGTTTTTTTTTCAAAATTTTTGTTTTTTTATGGCCTTTTCAGAAAAAAAATACAACAAAAATATTCGACTTGTTTTTGAATGAGTTTTTTGAGTTTTAAGCATTAAATCGCGTTTTTAAAAGTGAATGTCATTTTTGATTTTTTTTTTAAATTTTTTGTTACAAACATCTATCTATTCAACAATTTTTAAGACTAGTCCGATCGTGGGATCTCTCTATTTTTTCTCGATTTTTAAAAATTAAATTTTTTTTTTTAAATAACTTATTATGAATACCAATTTTTTTTACTGAATAGTATTTTTTTCAATATTTAGAGTTTATTTTGACCCAATTTTTGTTACTGTATAGGATTTTTTTCAATATTTAGAATTTATTTTGACACTTTTTTATTGTTAACAGGTTCTTAAAATTAATAATTAATCGTTAAGTCTGTTTATGAACAATACTAACAACAGTTTTTATTTATTCACGTATTTTTTTGAAAACCTTACACGTACGATTATTTCCTGAATTAGAATATTCCTTTGTCAATACGTTTCCGTTGCTCATTGGAATAATTAAATTAAATTTTTGTGTCTCCCTGTGATTGACTGCGCCGTATTTTATCGCAAATAAGGTCTTTCATTTGCATCTGAATAATGGTTTTCATGTGAACATTTGACAGCAATATTCGGTAGACTATCAAGGGTCAATGCCCACTCATACAATTCTTGAACTGTTGTTATTTGCTCATCGATTAATTATTAATTTTAAAAATCTGTTAACAATGAAAAAGTGTCCAAATTAATTTAAAATGATTAAAAAAATACTATACAGTAACAAAAATCTGCATTCATAATGATGTATTGGAAAAAAAAAAATTTCAATTTTCAAAAATCGAAAAAATAGTAGTTATTGAGATCCCACGATCGGACTAGTCTTAAAAATTGTTGAATAGATAGATGTTTGACACAAAAAATTAAAAAAAAAAATCAAAAATGACATTCACTTTTAAAAACGGGATTCAACGTTTAAAACTCAAAAAACTCATTCAAAAACACGTCGAATATTTTTGTTGTATTTTTTTCTGAAAAGGCCACAAAAAAAACAAAAATTTTGAAAAAAAAACTTTTAATTTGGAACATTATTAAAGAAGTTATGACCAAAATACCAAAAAAAGAGCGGTTTTTTTGTTAATTTAATATCTTTTGAACGGGTAATCAAAAAAATCTCAAAATTCAACAGGAAGGGTCTTTCGATGAGTACTGAAAAATATAAAAAAATTGAGGAAATTAAAAAAAAAAAGTTTTTCAAACTGTCCGATTTGGGATGGAATGCCCCATATATACATATAAAAATATATATACGCACACAGACGTATCTTCTGATACATAAATTGAAGTCGACGCGTATGGAAAATGCAATTTTCTTTTTCCATTTGTTCACCCAGATTAAATTTCGTCGACCGACTGTTTCTTCGAATGTTTATCGTTGTCACTGAATTAGCAATTTTTTAGTTTGCCTTTTGGTCAAAATAATTCATTATGGGGGTAGTTTTCTGCAGACTATTCGGGAAACTTACAGAGCCATTCAATATTGAAATATGGAGGCTGAATGATTGATCGTCGATTGAAAAAAAAATATAAGAAAAATTCTACACGGGGGTGAGAAACGCCGGAGCTGAAAAACATCCGATAATTTGTTTCGAGCGTCTATACGCGATTGGAAATAACGCTGTTACGCGAGATCCGGAAGGCTGCTTCGGGGTGGGGGATAAAAGTTTGTATTGTTGGAAAAATCGAGTGTCGCGCGTTTCACCCTCCTCTCGACAATTTCTACTTTACTAAAGTACAATTTTCTACTCGTCCTCGCAGCAATATTTCAAAGTTTTAATTCGACTTTGCGAGGTTCATTAGGGAACATTATGGGATCGAAAATAAGGGATGAAAGGACGAAAGTACTCGAGGAACGACGACGCGCGCGCGTTTCATTGACCTTTCCATTGAGAATCTTGAGATTATTCTTGTAATTTTGTTTCCCACATTGACATTGATTTTTTTTCAACTTTCAACCCTCAACCTTTCAACCCCCTGTCATAAAAACTCGTGGATTTCTTACTTTTCATGCAGAATCGAAAATTAAGCTTTCTCTCTTTCTCGCGGATCCTTTCACCCCGATCAATCGAACGGGGGATGAAAAAACTGTTTTATATCACTCAGTACAATAATGGACGCTTTTACGTCCGCAAGCGGACGTGAAAACGTCCATATTGCACCTCGTGACATAAAATATCGTATTTGTACTATTTTTTTTCATACGGAATCGAATTGAAAAAAAATTAATTACGCGCATTGGCGAAAAACTTTTCACTGTTCGCAAAAGCAACATCGCGATGGAGAAAAAGAGAGTTGCTTCTCTGACCCTCGGGAATTGCTTTCACATCCCTTCTGCCGCGTCTCTTTTCATCCAACATTCTCAGTGTGAATACACACACACACACACACACACATATATATATATATGTATATACATATACTTTATTCCTTTGTCCCTCTTTGCTCATCCCTCTGCACCTCTTTTTTTTCACGTACGAGAGGGTAAGCTCACTCGCGTCTCGATGCCAAAAGCTCTCGCGTATACAGAAGCACATGGACTTTAGTCGAATCGATACGAAGTGAGAAGGAGGACGAGCAACCCCAAAAATAGGGGTGCAAGGGAGAAAAAGAATTTTATATACGAGAATAACAAAGAGAGAGAGAGAGAGAAACGCGAAGAGGAGGCAGGGGTGGGCGGGGATGTGACGAACGTGGGGGTTAAACGGGGGATGGATTTAGCAGTATATGGGGCGGTTTTTTTTTTGTTCGAGGGAGAGATGTTTCGTTCGTACGAGTTACGAGCCGTAGGTTTTTTCTCCCCCACTCTTGAATTCACCCACCCCTATGAAAAACCACCCCCTTGCCGGCAGTATACCCAACAGGGATAAACTCAATCCGCCGGCATTTCTCTCTACCTTCATCCCTTATTTTCTCCCTCTCTCGCACGTTCACTCTCGCTTTCTCGCAACGTTTGCACCCCTCTTTTCAACCCCCCAAAATGTTCCTTTCCCCGATTCTCGGCTACCCTCACCCCCGCCCACCCCTCTGAAAGCCCTCCCGGCGTGACGTAAATGCCACAACACAGAAGTAAAAGCAAAACGTACTCCACACGCACACACACATGTATTTATGAGGCATTCCACGTCAAGTCGGCCACCTCATTTTTTGAAATCACCAAAAATCGCATAAAAATTTTTATAAAGTAGTTCCAACTGTCAAGAAAATTCGTGATTTTTTTCAGATTTTTATATTACATATTTTAGCCGGAAAAAATACAACAAATTTCCTTGTTCCATTTCGTAACTCGAAAATTATTCATCGTACGAAAAAAAAAGTACGACATGAAATTTAGGATTTTTAACGTACTTTTCACTGAAATTTTTTACGAACTCCTCCAAAAGCACTATATGCCATTTTCGGAGCAAATAATGTTTTGATCTTTTTTTTTCTCAGAATTGACATCTTCGATTTGTCTGTAGTTTTAACAGTTTTTTACTTGATATATTTACAGACTATAAAAAAATAGGCTCAGTGGAGAATCCATTCCTTCCCATGCGTTTTTCATCCTAAACGAATACACAAATTTCTCTGTGCATTAACAGGGTTGAGACTATCTATAGATATTTTCTAAGGCCCGCATTTTTGTTTATTTTTTGTACTTTTTCAATTTTTTTAACTTTTTTCATTTTTATTTTTTTAAATATCTTTTTGTACACTTTAATAAACTTTATCAATGGACCCATGTACACCGATAAAGTCTATTCAAATTTGAGTCAAAGGCTACTCGATTGCAAAAAAGAATTCATTTACCCCTTCTACGATTAATAATTATAAAATATCAATATCTACACTATTTCGTTAATTCACTCTGTAATGATAGATCGTATAAATAAAGAATAATTAAAAATGCATTTGAAATAATGGATTCTCCACTACGCCAATTTTTTTATAGCCTGTAAATATATCAAGTAAAAAACCGTTAAAACTACGGACGAATCAAAGATGTCAATTCTGAGAGAAAAAAAATATTGAAACATTATTCGCTCCGAAAATGGCATATAAAGCTTTCAGAGAAGTTTGTAAAAAATTTCAGTGAAAAGCACGATGAAAATCCTAAATTTTATCTTGTACTTTTTTTTTTGTACGATGAATAATTTTCGAGTTACAAAATGGGACAAACAAATTTTTTGTATTTTTTTCCGGCTAAAAAATGTAATTTAAAAATGTGAAAAAAATCACAAATTTTCTTGATAGCTGGAACTACTTTCTAAAAAATTGTATTCGATTTTTGGCGATTTCAAAAAATGGGCTGGCTGACTTGACGTGGAATGCCTTATATATAGAGGCCATTGGAGAGGTTGCGATGGGTTTTACCGGGACGTGGGGTACCCAGTGACGCGTGTGCACGCGGAAAAACTCTTCTTATTTATTATATATGCCTCGTTTCTCTATATTATATGGGCATTCGTGTGTTTGGATCAAACCGGGGTAAAATGGGTCACACGAGGAAAGCATATCGTACGAATTGGACCATTCCTTGGAACGGCCTCGCCTAAGATATCGGGATGATTCTTGCACCATTCTCTTCGTTATTATACGCCCTATCGATTGAAAAAAAAAATCGATAAAAAAAAATCGATCACTTTCATTATCGTCGAATATCGAATTTTCCTAATTATAAAAAAAGACTGCAGGAAAAAATCAATCCTTCTTGCATTCGTCGTCGTTTCGCACAATCTCCTCCGAAAACTCTATGCCGATAAAATCGATAATTGAGATCACCGAGCGCGAAGAATCCATCCAATCGATATGAAAATTTCTCGTTGAATCCTCGTGATTAAATTCCCTGCTATAATCGGACGTTTATCGCCACTTTATCCGACGTTTCGAGCGATTTTACTTTCTCACCCCCTTTCCTCATTCACGTCGGGTCAACGGTGCCGCCGGTGATAATAAGTAATAGCAATAATCATAATTCTCTCGCGCTTAAGTAGCACCGAACGAGTGGGAGGAAGAAGAGGAACAAGAAAGGGAAGATGAGAAAAAAAAATAGAACGAACCAGAGCTTTTCATGGTCCAAAGAGAGGAGACGGGCTCTCTTCGTTCATGCGGTCTGTTTTTTTCTTCTCTTTTTCCTTTTTTTTTTTTTTTATTCTCACGATGGTGGGTTTAGTACAGTGTAGTTAAAGTGGTGATGGTCTTCGTCCGTGATGGTGGTGCGAAATGGAATTAATTATGAGGACCGTCTCAACAGGTGGGTGTATAGGCGTCTTTGACTCTCCACCGGAACCCCCTTCGACCCCTGTTTCAGAGTTTCCGAGCCCAAACCCTCCCGACCCTCGTTGCCTCCGCGTTTCATCACCCCTGGTCCATCTGCTCAAGAAGGTCGTCTCCGATGCTGCGGTGTTGGCGCTCGTCGACGACGACCGCCCGCAGTCGTGTCGCGGACCGTTCTCGAGTAATTTACTAAGAAAATAAATAGAGGGCGAGGTCTTCTTGCTCTTATTTTCAACGTCGTTGAAGGAGGAAAAAAGGTAGAAGGTGGAGAGCGACGAGGAAAAGCGTCTTGGAAAAATGGAGCATAAGCTAGCTCCACCGGGTCTTAATTGAGGCTGAGTATTTCCATACAGAAGAGAGGGAGGAAAATGTGGCCGCTAAAATCCCCCGAGTGTACACCAAGCGTTACGAGTTCTCATAATATTTATTAATCACTCCGTCGTAGCTTGTGATGTTTAATGATCCCCAAATTTATTCGAGTTACTGCGCAACGTCACTTATCCAAATAATTGGAAAATGATTGCAGTTAAAATAAATTGACAATGGAAGATTGAGAAAGTTGATCGATTATTTAAATTGGCTGTTGGATTAGTTCGTCAGAATTTAATTCCTCGTGAGATCATTTTTATTGAATTTATTCAATTTTTATTACATTAATTTATTAAAGTAAATTATTAATTTTTATTAAATTAATTTATTGAAATTGCATTTTTATGAAAATTATTGCAACTATATGACCTTTTATTATGCGAGGAATGTAATTTATCGTCATCTTTCATATTTTTCTAATTAACACTCAAAATTACGAAGGTCCGCGCCAGGGTTGCGAAATTTTTAATGAAAAAGTAATGAATTAACCATTACTTTTTTAATGGCTAATGAAATTAATTTTCATTAACCATTAAAATTTCATGGTTAATGTTTAATGGAAATTACTTTCATTGACCATTAAAATTTAATGTTTAATGGAAATTATTTTCATTAACCATTAAAATTGAATGGTTAATGAAAATTATTTTCATTAACCATTAAAATTTAATGGTTAATGGAAATTATTTTCATTAAAATTTAATGGTTAATGAAAATGCAAGTGCATTAAAAAAAGTAATGCATTATTTACAACTCTGCCCATTACAATGTAGTGTGTAGTAGAAAAAATTTCCATTACCCATTGCAATGTAATGTGTAATGGACAAAACTTTGATTGCCATTTTGGGAATGGAAAAATACAGATGATAAAATTATTGCAATTTTGCATTACATTTTATTGACTTAAAACTTAGATTTTCACCTTAAATTCTAAAAAGCATCCATATTATAATTATAAAAATCTAAGTCCTAAGTCAATAAAATGTAATGCAAAACTGGAATAATTTATTCATCTATATTTTTCCATTCTCAAAATTGCAATCAAAGTTTTGTCCATTACACATTACATTGCAGTGGGTAATGGAAATTTGTTCTATTACACACTACATTGTAATTGGCAGAGCTGCAAATAATGCATTACTTTTTTTAAAGCAATTGCATTTTCATTAACCATTAAATTTTAATGGTTAATGAAAATGATCTCCATTAACCATTACATTTTAATAGTTAATGAAAATAATTTCCATTAACCATTAAATTTTAATAGTTAATGAAAATAATTTCCATTAACCATTACATTTTAATGGTTAATAAAAACAATTTCCATTAACCATTACATTTTAATAGTTAATGAAAATTATTTCCAATAACCATTAAACGTTAATGGTTAATGAAAATGAAAATGCACTAAAAAAAAGTAATGCATTATTTGCAACCCTGGTCCGCGCTCAAAAGTGCATTTTTTCCACCATCCCTTTTAATGTTAAATCACTCCCAAATATATTCAATCTTAATACTAAGCACATCGTCATAGTTTTAATAAATTGAAAGCAAAACTGGAATTTGAAAATAATAAGGTAATGGATAATTATTAAATAAATAAATAAACAAAAAATAATAAAGATCTTTGGAATTACGCCCTTTTATCACTTGATAGTTGTATTTTCGCATGATCTGTCATATTTTTTTTATTGGTACTCAAGGTTACAAAGGACCGCACTCAAAAGAGGCCTGACAATCGTACAACGTATTTATACATCAAATATATATTTTATATTTGATTAATTGATCCTTGAGGTTACCGAACGCCTTTTTATCAAAGAGCCCTTTTATCCTTCGTACTATGGATTTTTTTTCTCCACCGGATGCTATCGTCCAAAACACATCCCGATGATGATTTATTGGCTATCGGGGTGCGCAGGTAGGTATCGATTTTTATATGCCTACTCAAACGACTCCACGAATTTTTTTGTTCACCCCCCCAGCACCCCTAAAATCGTCACATCTCGTAATGGGTGGGTTAATATTATTAGCGTCTTAAGAAGAGTCTCTTGTAAACGTTTGGATCGTCGAGAGAAAAATCGGCCGATCATTGAAATTGGTCGGGTCGAGGCAACCCCCGAAATTCGATACCCACTTTGACGACCCTTCGACAGAGCGTTTGAACCACCGAACACGCGCCAAAATATAGATATATATATGCAGGCATTGATCCACGAGAAAGCTTCGATTTCTACCTGAAACCTATTTTTTTTTTGCTCATTTGCAGCCCCTCAGCTACGAGATCTTGTTTCACCCCTCTCCGGTACCTTTTTCGCACCCTGTACACTACTCACCCCGTCAATTATACGGGTCCATATATATGTGTACCTTTAAATATAATACTTGGAATATAAGGCCCAAGTAGTGAAAAAAAACGAGCAATATCGGAATAAATTTTCGTCCAACAATAAAGTCGATTGGAAAATGTAAATTCCTCCTGATGTGTACGTAAGAGGAAAGTTTTCGGGAGAATAAGAGAGCCGAGGGAGACAGAGGGAAGAGGATAAAATCGCTGGGGGTTGAAGAAAGTACGAAGGGCGTCAAAGTTTACCTTCGTCACATGCATCTATGCAGATTTATGCGTTATTCCTTGAGAAACGAAGTGGAGGGTTGATCCAGCCGCTTGGCGCACGCACACAACGATGGCGGCCCATTTTTTAGGAGAAAAGGGCTTAAGGGTGGAAAATTCGGCATCGGGCTGCGCCCTTTTGTCGGTTGGGCTTCTTCATATGTCTGATGTGTAGAATGTGCGAGAGGGATGAAAGAGAACGGATATAAATCAAGAGTGAGGTCCCGTAGGTGACTCTTTCCCACGTTCGAGACGCGCACACGCAGGATGATAAAAAAAAACAACCCCTCTTCTGTGTACCTGCGGTCGTTCGCGCAGGTGCTTTGCGGTACTTCGACGAATACGCTTTATTGTCGAAAATAAAATACAGAAGACATATTCGTAGGATTTTGAAATAAGGGATGAAAACTATCGTGGATCTGGCGGCGTTTTTTGGATTTTTTTTTGCACCCCCTGGAATTTAGATAAGGGGATGATTCTTGTGTAATTCTCTGAATCATCGAGCACTCTGAAAAAAAAAATCCCCATTCTGATAGAGGCAGTCCACATTAAAAGCTCTCAAAATGAGGGTCTTGTCCGAAACTTGGTGAAATCTGTCCAAAATGCTTTTTGGTAGGCAATTTTTGAAAAAATACATAATTCTGCAAAAAAAATGGAAAATTAAATTCAAACAAAACAATAAAAAAATTCCACGATGTGCAGCGTACACAAAATGGCCACAGAGTTTGGACAAAATGGCGGAACGCACCAGTGGAGATCGTTTTTAATTTCGCGGCTAATTGATTGATTATAAATTCGTTCGGAGTGCGGCGGATTATCGATGCCTCTTCCGGGCGACTGTGTATGAGAGAAGCAACGAGAGGAATTAGGATCGATCAGTCATTTCATCGAGACGCCGACGTCGTTCGCAGACTTTCAGACTTCATCCCCCTCCCGCCTCACTTTAGTACACACGTTTCGGTCCTCTTTTGCACCCTCTTTCCTACGCCAAAGTGTCCGTCTCAGGCGTTCTCGCGACTCTTGTCTCAATTTCTTTTTTCCTCAACCCTCATCCCTCTCGCGCCACCCCCTTCAACCCCCTGCGCTTCTGTATATCCACGTTTTTTCTCGTACTTTCTTTTCCTCGTCACAGTGTTGCCCCCCTGTTTCGTGGCAAGTCAGCCACCTTTTTTTCCCGTCATTCTTACATTTTTCTCGCGCACAATAAAAAAACCACCCCCGAGAGAGCCATTCGTCACTCCTCTTCCACCTGCTCTGCCGGCTTTTACATCGCTTTTGTTCAGAAAAAACAAAAATAGGGGATGATGATGAAATTCTGAGAAAATTATTATTTTTTGTCTTACCAAAATTTGAATTATTGGAATTTGAAGGGATGCTACCCCTTTCAATCTGATTTTTCCTTTCAGACACTTATTGATCCTGAAGGAACTTTGGTGGCTATTTTTTAGGGAAAATTTCGACCTCACTTAATGTAAAATGAACGTCATTAAAAATAACCCCAGATCGGAAGTGAACTTTTACATTTTTTTTGCTTCGTTGTACAGATAAATTCTGGGCGTATCCTTGATGAAATTGAAAAGTGGCTGTGCTTATATAGAATTGAAGAAGGACGGATGTACATTAATACTGGGTTGGAAAAAGGCGAGCGGAAAGGTTGGATAAAAGTTTTCCGATAGCCCGGTGTGTTGCCTGCTGGGGCGCTTTCTGTCTCGCGAACTCCTCACCCCCCCCCCCCCCCCGCCCTTTCTCCGCCAATCCAACCATGTACTCCGCGACCCTTCACACGGAAACACCCAGACATTCGGCACATACGTATTGTATATGCCCGTACGCCCATATGTACGTATTGTATACGTACATATGGGCTGTTCCGCATAAAGTCGAACGATTTTTCCTAAAATTCAAGCAGCATCGACGCCGTTTAGGCTTTAAGAAGTCATTTTATTAGAGCTCAATTTCCTCCATTAAGAAATCGGCTGAAAAGGAATCGAGCTCGCCAATTAGTATTACCAAAACTACAAAACAGCTATTTCCATTTCGACGGCAGTATGGAAGAACGTGCTATCTCCAATTGTACTAGAAGAACGTGCTATCTCAAACTATCAGAGAAGAAGGTGGTATCTCCAATTGATCACAATTGGAGATACCACCTTCTTCTCTCGTAATTTGAGATAGCACGTTCTTTCCAATTGATCACAATTGGAGATACCACCTTTATCTCTCATAATTTGAGATAGCACGTTCTTCTAGCACAATTTGAGATAGCACGTTCTTCTAGCACAATTTGAGATAGCACGTTCTTCTAGCACAATTTGAGATAGCACGTTCTTCTAGCACAATTTGAGATAGCACGTTTTTCTAGCACAATTTGAGATAGCACGTTCTTCTAGCACAATTTTAGAGAGCACGTTTTTCCATACTGCCGTCGATTTAACATCTTTCGATTTTTTTTAATAATCCCATTAAAATCTACATTTTAGATTTAGAAACATTTCTAGCAAATTTTGAAGTATATCATTAAAACCGCGGGACCAAAAATTCTAAAAAAAAATAGTTTTAGAATCCTTAAGCTCTTTCAAATGATACCCCAGACGATATATTAATTTGATTTTTTTTCAATTTTTTTTTCCACCGACTATAACATAATTAAAAAAACAAATAGTTTTCTACTATTTACTACCCCTATTAAAAGATGAATTTATGCTCTGGAAACCTGGGAAATCCGGGGGGGAAAGATCATTTCTGGTTCAAATTTATCCTTCAAGCTGCGGAATCCCAAAAATTCCGGAAAATTGTCGTAAAATCCAATAATCGTGAAATCCGATCGTAAAATCCAATAAACCAAAGCTACATTCTGCAGCCTGAACCATCACAAATGAAATGAGTAGGAAATCAAGACACAACGAAAGAGGAAAAAAAAATTACAGCAATTTTATTTAATCAATCTAAATTCTTCATCTCTACCGATTTTGTCTTGACTATATTTTTTGATCAATTTTTTCCTGCCAATCGTAAACGCCCCAATCGCTCTTTTTAATACTGAAAGATGAGTCCAAAAAATTGTCCAACAATGCGAGAAAGATTTGTTGTCTTTATTTCGCCAAAAATCGAGAATCATTGAACTTCATGCGGAATTCCCCGTACAATCATATACGCAATTCTGATATCCATGTACATAGCATATAAATTTTTCTCTCGCTTATTCCTTCTTCGCGAATATACGTTTTTTTCCCCTCTTCTCTCTGTACAGCAGCTCCGGGCACACTCGTAGCTTCTTCTTTTGCTCAGTGGATGGAAAGCGGCGAAGATTGAAGCTTATACGAAAGCTCCACTCTCGTCTCGGTCGCGCTTCTTTCCCTCCTCGTTTGCATTTTCCAGCGTGTGTGTCTGTGTGCACATACATAAATATATATGTATATATGTATATGATGGCGAAAAAGAAGCGAAACCTTGTATACCCGCGAGTGAAGGTATAAAAGTGTGGAGGGACCGGGAAAGAGAGGTTATGTGGTGGAGGGAGAGGCACACGTGCGTGTGCCTCTCCCTCACCGGATACAATGTGTGTGCGTCAAGAATACACGCTATTGATCGCGACGTAGGAGTAGGTTGAGGCGTTAGGTGGAAAGGCAGAGGGAAGAAGAAGGAGCAAAAAAACGCGAGCCCGAGGAGGAAAGTACGCGGAGAGGAAATACGAGAAACCGGAGAGTCGAGAGCTGAAAAGTTTTTTTTCCTTCCTTTTCTTTCCCTCCTCATCTTCCTTCGTTTCCCGTTGCTACCTCCAACTTCCATCGCAGCTTTTCTCGCGCGCCCTCGTGTTCTCCTCGTACGACTTCTGCCTCCTCGAAACTCCATTTTATAGCCTCTCTTTCCATACGAAAATTCCTTTTTCCTCACGTTGTCTCTTAACCCAGAGACAAAGTGAAGCCGATGGAAACAAAGAATGCATGAATATGAAATTTCAGCATAGCGACACATCGACGAGTTACATTCCGTTGATTAACCGTGAAAAAAGGAACCACTGACTCGGTAAAGAAGTGGGAAGAAGGGTTGGCGAGTCCTTCCGGTGGTTTTGCCATTGGAAACAATGTTAAGAGCACGGTTGCAAATAATGCATTACTTTTTTTAACGCATTTGCATTTTCATTAACCATTAACGTTTAATGGTTATTGTAAATAATTTTCATTAACCATTAACCATTAAATTTCAACGGTTAATGGTTAATGGAAATTATTTCCATTAACTATTAACTATTAAAATTTTATGGTTAATGGTTAATGAAAATGCAATTGCATTAAAAAAAGTAATGCATTATTTGCAACCCTGCCCATTACAACATAGTGTGTAATAGAAAAAAATTTCCATTACCCATTGCAATGTAATGTGTAATGGACAAAATTTTGATTGCAATTTTGGGGATGGAAAAATATATATGAATAAATTATTGCAGTTTTGCATTACATTTTATTGACTTTGGACTTAGATTTTTAGTATTATAATATATAGATGCTTTTTAGAATTTAAGGGGAAAATCTAAGTCCTAAGTCAATAAAATGTGATGCATAATTGCAATAATTTATTCATCTATATTTTTCCATTCCCAAAATTGCAATCAAAGTTTTGTCCATTACACATTACATTGCAATGGGTAATGGAAATTTTTTCTATTACACACTACATTGTAATGGGCAGGGTTGCGAATAATGGATTACTTTTTTTAATGCAATTGCATTTTCATTAACCATTAACATTTAATGGTTAATGGAATAAATTTTAATGGTTAATGGAAACATTTTTAATGGTAAATGAAAATAATATCCATTAACCATTAAATTTCAACGGTTAATGGAAATTAATTTCATTAGCCATTAAAAAAGTAATGGTTAATGCATTACTTTTTCATTAAAAATTTCGCAACCCTGGTTAAGAGAAGGTTTTGAAGGTTAAAAAAGCCATATTTTCTGTTTGTTTTTTTAATAATACATAAATTATTTGATTCAAAATTTTGACCGTAGAAAAGAGCAAAATTCAAATGATATTTTGTAAAACTTTCATTGAAAATCCTCAGAACAGTCTCTCACAAAAATTCATAAAATGGTCATCAACTTGACCACTTCGATGCTGTATCTTCAGAGGTCAACTCGCGCTGATCATGAACCCCAAAGGGGAGAACTTCTTGAGCTTGATTCCCATTAGCGCGAGGTTAATTTGCACGAGTTAATTCACTTCTAGGCCAAGTTTCAGAAACTACCCCTATAACGCTAAAGAGCAAATCGATCGCTAATAGGACCATCCTTGAGGGTCTGATTCAGGTTTTCATCGCGTGTTAGAATCTGTATCACACGCTAAGGCTTTCTTAATCCGAATTCGATGAGAAATAAAAATAAAACGACATGGAACTTTGTTGCAAACGTTGCTACGAGCACCGATCCTTGGCTTTTTCGCGTATACGTGGCGGAATGGCCTCTGTGGATGAAATGACGTTTCATAGGGTATTAACTTTGCAACCCTCGCGTGACAGAAGCCAGACGAAAAAATTTGCCACTGTTTCGGCCGCGTGCCAGCGAGGTATAACAATTACCGGGTGACGGCGGTGAGGGGTCGAAGGGATGATAATGCCGCCGAATCGCGACACGCTAATGAAGTTAAGTCCTTCTTTGGAAGCGTGTCTCTCCTGCGCCCCCTTAATACCCCCGGCGCATGAGCTTTAACCGTCTCTCCTCTTCATCCACCTTCCATCTTTCGGGCTTCTGGCTTTCGCGGCTGAATTTGCCCCGAAAGAACGAAGAATGGCGCGGAATGAAAGAGAAACGAGAGCGAATGAGAGTTCGTCGCTGAGGGATGAAATCCATTGTAAAACGAGATTCGTTCTTGGCACTTCCGCCTGGTCATTGATCCTGATTTTGGCCACTCAGGGCGCCCAATTTAGAATGGAAAAATCATCATTCGCAAGATTTGAGCTTTGGGGAATTATCATTGTCAAAATTTTGGCGCACGACGCCATTTGTATCTTCATACGGCGGAAATAAACTAAAACTCGTGCCAATTGGTCTGTCTTCCTAGAATCTTAGATTATCCGAGAGGTTATTGTGTAAATAGATGCGTAGAGAGAGAAGAAGATCAAATGATCCGAAAAAGTGATAAGCGACAGACGTCGCGACGCCTTTTTCCTCCCTCTCTCTCTCTCTCGCTCTCTCTCTCTCTCTCTCTCTCTCTCTCTCTCTCTCGCTCTCTCCCTCTCTCTCTCTTAACATGTGCGCCTTCACTCTCTCTCTGGTCGGATCGATGCGCGACCCCGACGAGTCAGCGCGGGGGTGTAACGTTGCGCGCTCACCCCGTCGTCTCCAATCCCCGCGAAAACCTGCAACATGGACGCGGGAGGGTGGATTTCTACAGAAAGGTCCACGGACGATGAAAAAAAATTGCGTTCGGAATTTGCGAAAAAACATTTCGATAATTTAGAATTTAATTTTTATTTAATATAATTATAATTTAATCTTACAGGTTACTACTTAGAAAAATTTTAACACCATCGGGATAAGCTAAATGTCCCAATTATTGAACAGGTCCCAATTATTGAACACTATCTTGTATTTTTATTATTTCTCATTCACCTGCATGCATTGACTTCTTTATAAAAATTTCATTACATATACGGAACTTTTAGCTATCGAAATGTTACCTTACTTGTGCAAAAAAAGCTTTAATTAATAGAGAAAAAAAAATTTTAATCAGCAACGGTGACCCGATTTGACGTCTCGTGTATCGTTTTTACTAAGACGCGCCGCTTCACGCGTAAGGGCATAAAAAATTCAAAAACTGTTCCATCTCAAAAAGTAAAGGCGTTTCAGGTTCCTCAGAAAATTTCTTACAAATAACAATTGTTAAACAATTTTTTAAATTACTTATTTGTTAAAAAATACGGTGTTCGATCATTGGGACATAGAAAATGCAGTGTGTCCCAATTATTGAACACTGAAATTCTCCAAGATGGCGCCATTAAATCGTCAAATATATTTTTTATTTGTATTTTCGTGCAAAAAAAATAAAAGTAAAAGGTGAATATAACGTAAATGTAACCTAAAAATACGAATGTAATGTTCAATATTTTTTGCTCTCCTATATTTCAGTCGAAAAACAAGAAAACTGCGTCAAAAGCAAACAAAAACTGATCATAAAAACGAGGAAGCTGAAAATAAAAATAAAATAAAGTTCGAGTTGAAAAGCAAAAATAAACCAAAGGCGAATGAACCAAAAACCTGTCAAAAGAGACTAAATATATATTTTTGTATTTTTACATGATTAATAAAACATTATTTAAGTATTTGATTTTGCTTTTATTTCTTAATATTGTACCCAAAATAATATTTTCAGAACGGAAAAAAAATTCTCTAGAGTGTTCGATTACTGGGACATGCCTGTTCAATATTAGGGACACAGGCACTTCCAGTGTTCAATAATTGGGACATTTGCATGCTTCACATTGTTATTCTTTTCTTTCAGTTGAAATCATTTAAAAATAATTTAAAGGGTTATTTTTCGAAAGTAAAAATATCAAAGCATCATTTGAACATGAAAGCGATGGTTTTTTTCTAGATTTTATTTTTTTTCACCGAATTCAATCCCTAGATCCTTAGCTGTTCAATAATTGGGACATTTACCTTAATTCTAATGCTGAAAATCCTCAGGAAAATTGCCTTGATAAATTATCAATAAATATTAAGAAATTTTTCATTTTGACAGAACCATCGAAAATTTTGATTTCAAGAAGTTATTGATGTCGACAATTATAAATATAAAAATTTAAATTGTATTTGAAAAAAAAAATACGATTGGAAAAATTATTTCCAAATGTAATTGTAATTTTTACCATTTGAATAAAAAGCGATTAATAATTTTCTGAATTATTGTACAATTGTAATATTAATTCTTTTCTCACTATTTTTTTTTTTAAATAAGGATTGCACAGAGAAATAATATTACACGATTTTTCCACACGAATTGAATGGAAAGGAGCCAAAAAGTAAGTGAAACTCATTTCCCTAACGACGCGACGAGGAACAATCGCTCTCAAAAAAACGGCGTTAAGTATCAATGCGCGACACTTTTTCTTCCTTCGTTAATCGTTTTACGACTTTGGTGAACTTTGAAGCGTATGATTCGGTATGCTCGATTATTCGTTTGGCGAGAGATCTGAGAAAAAAGAAGAGAGGGGATGGGACAAAAAGAAGGGAACGAGGAACATTAGAACGCGGGTAACATTAATTTAATGAACCTGATGAGGAGTTATCGCGTCGATTTATAAGGATTATCGGCGTGGTCTCATCCCTCTCACCCTCGAACAATGGAGCAGCGACAAGAGGGCGAGGATGACGCTTGAGTCGAGGAAAAATCTTGAGAGGCGAGAAGAGGGATGAGTCGAGAGAGTCAGTCGCTCCTCCGTCTCGTTTGATGTTTATATACACAGGACATACGTACGTGTCAGCAGCCAAGACGACACCGAGCATCAAATTCCGAACGGGGAGGGATTTATGGGGGTTGTTAACGCGCCCGACATCCGTCAACGTCCGCAAACACGCCATCATGAAAATCCCATCGAGAGTCTTTTCATAGGCCACGGAAAATCCTCTACTATCTCGAGGATTACATTTTGTTTGTTAATTCCGAATGTGAGAGGGATAATTAACGGGTTATACGCAGTCAGAAGGCCGAAAAAAGCGATTTTTGAAGAATTTTTTCTCGAAAGACATTTTAATTTATTATCGTAAGCATTTATATATTTTTATAACTTTTAATTTTATTTTTTAATTTTTCTTTTTAAAAAATAATGATTCTCGAAGCTGCTTTAACAAATTCTCCAGTCCTCTAAAAAAAGCGTCTTGCGGTGAGCATGATATTTCTCTGGATTGGATCCAAT